>CM042164.1:16371155-16396446 GCA_023376005.1 Doryteuthis pealeii | reverse complement strand
GACTCAACGAAAATAGTTTTTTTCAATTTCTCCTCTTGCGGATAAAAATTAGTTGATTCCGCGCAATGAAAAGAACTGCGGATATTCACACACACTGAACATTAACCCTAACTTCGCTAAAACCTTAACCCCTACGGTCTCAAAGGTTTCCGTTTTTCCGTGAATATGATGCTTTTTTATACGTATATAATGATCATTATTCCTTGCGCGCTATCATGCATTTAGTGAATCTAAAATAAACAATAGTATAAGATAGAAAATGTATTTGTAAGTTTTTTAGATGAGTCTGATAATTAAGTGTTGGTATATGTTGTTGCGACTCCTTCCGATACGGAGACGATGGAGTAGATGTACAGATTGCTTTGTTTATTTTGTTTTGTTTTTTTGAGGGCACATGGCTTGGGGGGTTCGATATGAGGGTGAGCATGTTGCCCGCCAGCACAGCAAATCTGGAGTAGATAATTAGTATTATTTGGAGTAATTCGGATTGAACCGGAAGCAAGGCGGAGGTCACTCATCGGCCGACAGAACAGTCAGTACAGCATAGAAAGTAAAGAGTGATGAGCAATAGTCCAATGAATACAAATACTATAACTATACTAGGTGAAGAACTTCTTTTTATTTTACAGTTTCGAGAAAGATAAAACAAAAAAAAATTCAATTTGTAGGCAGTCGGATAGTAATCCTTTAGTCTTTTATAGTTTTCATTATAAATCAACATTTCAACGTCCAAAATAGTTATTTCTTAATAAGTCCAACATAAACAAAGGGAACCAACTCTTGATGATAAGTAATTTTTATGTTTATTTTCCATTAAACTAATCCCTAATCCCTAGTCACTTAACCTTATAGCCCCAGTCTTTTTCCTAGTAGAGTCAATAAAGTAGTAATAAAAGTAATCATTAATCAGTCAAGGGTGGTTCCCTTTGTTTATGTTAACTGTATAGGAAATAATCAAAATAATTTTATAAATGATTTTGGAACATAAGAAAAGGAGAAAATATAACAAAGTCATAAATTCGATAAGCTCAATTTTCACTTTAGTCACCGTTAGATCAGTGGCTTCTCAACCGGGATCCATCACAGATGGTCCTTGAGGGCAGAATGATAATATAGTTTTGGACTCAGGCAAGCAAATAGAGTATGGATATTTATAAAAAATACAATAGGTATTGTAAACATCGAATGCTATACTGGGATGGCCAGGAGAGAATGAATAGTACGAGAGGGCCATAGGAGAGCAAATTAGAAAAAAAAAAAAAAGGGTTGAGAACCTAACGTGTTAAGATGGACTTTGTCCATTTTGCGAAGATTTGTAAAGGTGCGTTTTATTGAAACAGCGCTTTTTGTCATGACAATTTCACATACGTAAATTGACGGCATCATAGACTGCACTTTTCCCAATATTTTGGCACCGAAAATGCCTGCGTAGTATACATCGTAGGAGTGCAGTTTGAGGACGCTCCCGGTAACAGGGCGCAATATAAGCGTATATGTATCCTACGAGAACTCCATGTCACATAACCCAGCTTACGAACTCAGTGATTTTACTTACCTTGATAGAGCTCATGGCATGCTTGTATTTTATGTGTTTTTCATAACAGCTACTGTGTGTCTACTTGTGTTAGTGCACAGCATACTGTGGTCACGAAATCTATATGTTTATAAAATGTGAGATTTGTGTGGTAATTATCTGATCGTGATAACAAAAACTGACGCGTATCAGAGCTACCTTACCATAGTTGCCGTTATAGTACACTTACACAGAGAATTTAGAGTTCTAGCCGAAGTTTTTAAATTGTTTTATTACCTCAGGGCTTTTTTCTTTTTTGGCGAGTAAAAAGAAGTGTAATCTCCAAAAATTAAAAATAAATAGATTAGCTTTACGGATTATGTTTAAAATTTATGCGGCTGTTAGGAATATGTCAACAATATTATTGATTAAGATTATGACAACGGCTACTAACAAGAAACCTCATCTTTCCAGTTATGACACCCATGCGAAACTAGAACTCGCCTCATGCTAGGACCATGTGTTAGACCATCACGACGTCACTCCCCACATTATCAAGTGTTTACGCGTCCATGACATGCATGGAGCCTCACCAGCACAGCCATGAGTAAGAAAAAGCAACGACGACAAATGATCAACGTTGGTTTGAAAATCGCATGTAGCGGAGAGATTATCTCGCCTCTAATATAGCATATCACGTGCTCTATCAAATATGATTGACAGGTGTTTTCACTTATAAAATAGGTACAAAGGATCTTATCTAATGCAACATATCATAGCAGAATAATATAGCACCCATACGGGTGCAAGTAGTTCTTAGATTATAATTGATTACTAAATAAGAAGAGTAGTGCTCAGGTTATAATTTAGAAAGGCTAAGTAATACTTGAATGAAGGATGATGTCTAGCTAAGAGATGATTTTGAACAGAGGGGGTATTATGAGAATAAGACAACTTGTGAAACTAGAACTCTATACCATCATTTTCGCCCATACTGCCCGGCTTTCATTGTTTAATTGGTCTAGGATTTAAACGTGTTCTTAGATGTATTAAATACGAGATAGTGAAACGAATAATATTAGTTATTTCGTTCTTGTAGGAATTATTTGTACAGATGTATTGAAGAAGTATGTTGCTCTCATAATTCATAAGATAAACCAAACAATTGAATGTCAGAGATCGTTAAATACTAATATAGTGTTGTTTTATTAATAATGATTTTAAGCATCATATGCAAATTAGCTTCCGCTCATCTCACAGATGTAATCTAATTTTGTTGTTATATATAAACTACAATTGCATGTTATGCTAGTTATGTAAGATCCGGCACGCCGAGGTCCAGTGGCTTCGGCCCTGGATCTTTACAAGTTAAATAGGACGTCGATTCACAGGCGGTCATCCCCACAGGCACACTGCCCCGTCGCGATTTAAAGGGGAGCAGGGGCTGGTTTATTTGCCCGCGTCGCTGGAGAGGCGCCACCCTTGAGGGGAATCGCGACGGGGACGAACTGCAATTTTTCGATCAGCTCCGATCCATGACGGCTTCGGCTTGCTGGGTGTCCCACGTTATAGGGACTCTTGTGGCTGATCCGTAGAAAAACAAGTGGGACGCGGTAAATGATGTTCATGTAGAATGCAACAGTGTAAGTAATGGTAAAATCATTTATTAATAATGGAGGTTTAAATAAAAATAAAATCACTGGAGAATATGATGTAAATAACTAAAGGAATTGTGACTGGTAACTAGTATATAGTTTCGGTTACAGACAGACAAACCACAATCTCCATTATAATAGATATATATAGAGAAGATATGAATATATATATATATATATGTATACACACACATACATATATATCTGTTACACCATATATATATATATGTATGTATGTGTGTGTGTGTGTAGTATATTAGGAAACGGAAAAACACATGTTTAAATGGTTAAGTGGTGAGTTATTTGGCCGACGCTTTTTTTTTTTTTTTTTTTTTCAAACCTCAAAAATGTTTTTAACAGACTGGATAACGACTACCACTCGCTTTTCTCACTATTCTGTGATAAATAATTCTTATGCCTTCCACATACCAAACAAATGCCCTGAGATGATCTAATTAATAGATCGAAACACTGCAGCGTCGACCAATAAACTCACCACTTAACCCATTTAAACCTGTGTTTTTTCAATTTTCCTAATATAACACATACAGTCGGATTCACTTCCTTCTTCAACACAACACATATATATATAATATACTTAATATATTTATATATATATATATATATAATATATATATATATAATTATATATATTATATATATAGCACTATATATATTAATACTATATACACGCTATATGAGAGTAACAAATTGGGTAAAATCCAACACAATTGATTAGAAATTGGAGAATAACGGAAAAACATGAATAACTTCATAAATTATATTCGCCTCGGTATGTTAACGCTTCGTCACGTCTTTATATATACACTCATTTATATACATACACCACTCGTATAAATATATATATACCTCATATATATACATATTATACACACTCATTATTAACACACATCATACACACACACATAATATATATATTATATATTATATATATTATATATATATATATATACTATATATATATAATGAAACTGTTGTTCTTGTCTCGTCTTTCATAATAAATAGTATTGTTTAATGCAAATCTTGGGAAGTATTAATATATTAAAATTATTAAGTTGCAGAAAGAACTTTTTTCCAAAAAGATCAAATTTCTGGAAATTTCTTCTTTACATCCAAATAGAATCTTCTATTAACTCTCAACCTGAAGTTACTTTTGGTAATTGATATTTTTTTGATAATGGCAGGGAGACAATGGTTCGGATAAATGAGAAGCTGAGGTATCTCATTTCTGTTAATGATTTTATCCATACCATTCATCAACAGGAAAAGGGATACCTTTTCTCAGTGACATTTAAACTTCTTTTATCATACAAAGAAGTATGCCTTCCTAAAATATTTTCTCTTTTCCACACACACACACACACACACACACACACACACACACACACATATATATATATATACTATATGTGTGTGTGTGTGTGGTGTAAGTGTATTTAAGAAATGGAGTATAAAGTAACCTACTTGAGTTTCATCATCTGAATCGTCAGGGTTACATCAGCTGAATTAATCGAGTTTTCGATAATATCAGTTGATACCACGATGTCTGTTGGAATGGGTTTTATCATTACAGATAGACGCTTGTTTATCGTACCCGTACCACCGATAAGCCACTACTCATACATGAATATATATATATATATGTATATGTATATATATATATATCAAGGCACTAACATAAAACTGAACTAATTTTTTTCAAAAGTATTTATAACAAACATATATAAACTTACCAAGAGAACTTTTTTTGAACACACACACACCAACACAACACACACACACACACACACATCTATATATATATAATAATATATATATATATATATACTATATATATATATATATATATATTCATATATATATATATATCGTTTGTTTAGCATTAATTTAAATCAGTGCATTAGACGTTATCCAAGAAAACACTCTCATCTTAAGGATAAGCGGGCTCATTACTGATTTGAAACCAATGGTAACAAACGCTTTTTAATTGTATAGTACACCAAACAAATGAATAGAGCTATCACACTTGTAATCAAGCACAATATAATATATATATATATATATATATATATATATATATATATATATATATAAATAACTCTCACCTACTATAAGCATGATCGTTTCCCGGAAATTTGATCTCTCAGTGACCGTAAAATACATAACAAATCTACATACTTAATAGTTTAAAAACACCAGTCCCCGC
Source organism: Doryteuthis pealeii (assembly GCA_023376005.1). NCBI lineage: Eukaryota > Metazoa > Mollusca > Cephalopoda > Myopsida > Loliginidae > Doryteuthis > Doryteuthis pealeii. The sequence goes on along the minus strand of CM042164.1, from coordinate 16,391,051 downwards.
AACAGCTGTCAGTGGACGATGAGATAATATACGGGCTACCATACGGTCAGTCTGATTCGACCCTAGCCAAATATAGTTGTGTAGCCACACTGAAGAGGCGTGAAACCGAAACACGTGTCTGGATGACTTATTATTTACACATATATATATATTTTATATATATATTGTTTTAACTTGCATATTTTTTGGGTTTTGATAATATAATCTATAAGTCATGCAGATTATTTTATTTTTTTATAATTATGTAATATATATGTAATCTATTATCGCTAAAAAAATCTTGAAAAATAGAATATTTCTTAGAAATTTCAGTTTGTATTATAGAATTATTTTACTTGTAAAGAAAAAGATTTTGGCGTGACAAGACTTTCGGACCACGTTTATATTTTTCAAATGGAAATTCTTCATTTGAACTGATTCATTTTTGTCTGTGTTTATTTTTTCGATGTGTCCCTTTTAAGGCAAAGGTGCTATTGAAAATAACTAGCTTTTCTAATTCATGTTTGCCCCCCCCCCCTCACTTTTGTCCCCCCCTTTTTTTTCATTTTTGGTCTCACTTCTGTTATTTATTTCGTCTTGTATTATTGTCATGGAATCTGGATTCGTTCAACATTTTTATTTTTATATATATATACTATATATATATATATAATATAGATATATATATATATATATGGGAGAATAAAAGTGCTTAATTGAAGTCATACCTAATTGAAATTTAATTAGTCGATAATTAATAATTAGGCGAGCATATCTGTTCAAATGTAAAGGCGTAAACAAATCGACAATCGATCTCTGTATGTACATGTTGGGCAAGATCGACTTTTTCTCGATTGTTTACGCCTTTACATTTGAACAGATATGCTCGCCTAATTATTAATTATCGACTAATTAAATTCAATTAGTATGACTTCAATTAAGCACTTATTCTCCCAAAATTGTCGGCCATCGCCATCTCATACGACATAAAGCCTGTTTGTTTACTTATATTATCTTAAATATATTATATTATATATAGATATATATATATATATATATATATATATCTTTGCTATAGAATTTTCCAAAGACTTTTTTAAAAGATAAAAAAGAGTCCCTAATGGAAAGCCTTCTTCACACCCACTGGACTCTTTATGAAGTGTTGAATTGATATAATTATAATTTAATTAATTAGCAAAATATAAAAATGCCCCCTGGGCGATGTAAAATGAATTTTTGAAAGATATTGACTGAGGGTGTGGGATTTAAAATTCAATGTCTGAGAGTTTGTACCCTAAAGTAATTAAAATCATCAAATTCATTAAAGGAGTAAAAAAAAATAAAACAATTGAAATGGAACTTTGTTCTGAGATTAACTTAATATATATATTAAAATAAAACAGACTATGTATATTTGTACCGGCCGTTCCTACAGTGGAGACATGCACCGGTTCTCACTATAAATAGTGAGACACCGAGTGGAAAGGAGGACTGTTCCGTTAACGACAAGCTAGTCGTACATGTACCATTATTGTAAATACACCTTGTCTTATTTTACCCCATCTCGACTTGACTTCTTTTTACTGTTGGACTAACATCACAACAGTATAGATATATAATACCTGACATGTATTTTTTAAAACTTAAAAAAACAAAAAACAATGAGGATCGTCTAATTGCATGTTCAAATTTTGAGGTATTTATTCTATGTTAGGACGATTTTAGGTAGTGTGACGGTAAGCAGTAACGTATTTTTGTTACAGACAAGAACCGGAAGCGAACTTCATTATTAATAGATATATTTAATACAATTATATGATATATAATTATATTAAGCGTTGAATAATATAATTATATTAATTCAATGCTTCAATAAAGAATCCGGTGGAGGTGCAGGAAGGCTTTTCCATTAGGGATCTCTCTTAAATTTTTTTTTCCTTTTAAGAGAGGTCCTTTGGAAAAGATTTTTTCATTCATTTTTATTTCATCATTTTTTCCATAATTCTTTTATTATATAATATATATATATATATAATATATATATATATATATATATATATATATATAATTTGGAGTAAATATGGAAATATATCTCGACAATATGAAAGAAATTTGAAAACGAAGTGTTCCAAAAATAAGATGAATTTATGAATTTATTTATCGACGCTTAAACGTTTCGGTTTATTAGACCTTCATCAGGATTGATTATGCTGAAGAAATTGATCGATTTTTATAAATATTTATAAATATTTTCTAACACCTGTCATTTATAAAACATCGATCAATTTCTTCATCAATAATACATCCTGACGAATGTTAAATAAAAACCGACAAACGTTTAGCGTTTTAAATACAGCTCGCTTTTCAACACTTCTTTCAAAATTATACTATATTATATATTATATATAAATAATATGTCAATTCAATATAATTGTTACGGATTAACTTAAATTTTCGTCTTTCCCAGCCAGATATCCCCATCCTTATTTTCATGGGGGAGGATTCAGCGCCAACTACAACTGTGTTGCCATAAAATCTCAATGGAGGGGCGTTGGTTGCGAGACGGTAAACGGTTGGTTGGTCGGAGGTGGCTTTGAATCGTTTCTCTGTTGTACATGATAAAGGCAATGGTGGCAGCGGTGTGGGGCCTGGTGCTTTTCCTTTGGGTGTGGTTTTCGGTAACGAAGACGGACGATGGCGGCGGTGTCAAAGAGGACAATGATAACGTTTCGGCGTTGGCGGTGGCCGTGAGGAGGAATATCAAACTGGCCAATGAGATTTGAATTCTTCCCTCGCGGAACAGGACGAATCGTCGGTTTTAACGCCTCAGACGCCCACTCAGGTAATGCATTATCTTCCTCACTCAGTTGTTTTATCTTTTTCGTCATGCGTCCTGAATCAATCGCATCGGTAGTGCCACTACTCTCGGTAGGATCCGGTAGGGATTTTGAAATGGTTCGCTTTCCGACATTTTCAATAAAGGAGGAGTTAGAATAAATCACTTATCCTCCGATTCTAAGCCCCTTGACTGGGCACTACCCATGTGTTATTCCTTCGTTCGCTCAGACTTTGGGGAATGTCATTGGATATAATCAGGTACTGGGATATCCGGTTCCTGTTCCTGTTCTAAACAGTGTCTGAACGTCTTCCAAGGAATTCTTTGTCCGGCTCCTTTCATCGATCCATCAATTAACTTCTGATTCAGATGCATCTGATATCGAAGAACATGTACCGTCTTTGCTGTCAGTGTCTGTTACTGTTTATTTCCTACGTCACCATCCTTATCCACGTGTTCTTGCTCAAAACGCCGCCTTACAGAAGGTCTTCGATTGTCGTTACACATGGCTGATTTCAGATTACATACCGGCCGAGTCTGCATTATTATCCGTGTGCGTTGAAGCGGTGGACATCGTTGTCCCGACGTTGAAGTTGCGTGCTCATCTGGTCATCTTCTTATTGTCTCCGTCCTCTCCATCACTCGCAGAATAGGAATCTGGCACAAACGCTTGGTTTCCACTCCGATTTACCCCATTCTCAACAATTTTCCAGCCTACCTCTATTCGTACTCTTTCGAGAGTTCAGCGATTCGAGTTGTCTGGTACAAACGACACTCGGTGCGAGTGCGCTTCCCGTCTCGCTGCTGAATCTTCAGACATGTGTGAAATTTTTGCTTTTGACTAAAATAACAGATGATGAAGATGATAAGCACTTGCTACGATTATTGCCAATGAATCAGGACAACATAAAACACATCGGAGCGAATAGCCTTGAATCTTGAAACCTGGAGGAAAAGAAAATGAGGAAAAATAACATTAAACAAAATATTAGAATTTTTGGATATTGAAAATAACAAGCATTACCTGTGTGAATAACATAGTATGACAATTTAATTATACAAACGTTTAATATGTTACTTAAAAAGAATTAACGATGTCTCTATGAGTTATATTTACCTCAAAACAGCCCATGTTATTGATGCTATTAAAGTTCTGCCAATGTGTCTTAGGGCTGGTTTAGCTCAGTCGGTAGAGTGCTTCGGATAGGGAGCCACAAGGTTCTTGGTTCGATACCGCCCCGCCTACCCAGCGTATGAGTAGCAAGGGACCTGTGCATGAGTAAATCTGATGGTAGTGTTGACTCCGTCTCAGATGCTCTAAATAATTGCCTTGGTCTAGGCTCGCAGTGAAAAGGGGATAGACTCCTTGCTATCTAGTTGATACCACGTTAGGCCGCCCTGACGACTTTTACTTTACTTACTTATAATTATGGTGGTTAATTTCTATATAATGGCTTTAACACAAAACCGGTTTAATTGATCTCTAATATATTGTTTTATTCTCCAACTTATTAAATCAACACCTATGAATTAAACTTTTATTCCGTAAGGGATATATACATATATAATATATATATACTATTATTATATATATTATATTATATATACAGTATATGTGTGTTGTGTGTGTGGGTGTGAGTGTTGTTGGTGTGTTGTGACACATTTTTAGTGATGTATAAGACACATTACAGGATTTCAAACGCTACTAATAACATTTTTTGTGGCAATCCCTACTCAGGTTTCCTAGAGACATGTTAATAAATAAGAATTAATCTATGCATTGATAATTTTGACTATAAATTGAATACTCATCGATAAACTTTACGCATTCCAGGAGACTACGTAAGCAGTGACGTAGTTTCGGTTATAGACAGACACCGAATCTCCATTTATAATAAGATTTACAAGAAATCATATCAACTTAAAGGATCAATCTTGCTAATTGTCAATGAATTCAATTACACGAAAAGTTTTCTTCACTTGAAAATTTTATAAGATTTGTTTTTGATTAATTGGTGCAATATTGCCTAATATCAACAAATTAATTAATCTTCTCGTTATAAAAAAAACCCATTTGCCTTAAATGAAAACTTTGTCAAATTTTTACGACGCCAAGTGAACAAAACAGTGAGACTAATCGGCCAGAAAAAGGCTACTGGACCCAACATTGCTGCCATTCAGAGGTGGGTTCCATCTTAGATGCCCTTTTTGCAACCTCTTCCAGGCCCATTAACTTGATTCCAACAAAAAACTGAGAGATACATTTCACATCCTTAAATAAAACCGAGTTTCTTCACTTGAAAAGAAAACTCGGTTTTAGTCAGTATTGCAACAGGAGAAAGATGGGGGGGGGGCTATTCTGTGATGACCGGAGGATGAAAATTACTAACCGGAAGTGAAATATATTACCCGGAAAGTGAATTTACTAGTTTATTAAAGTGCCATGTGATCAACTTACTCGAACTATTAAGGAATGTGAAATATTCATTCATTTCAAAAGACAAATCATGTAAAATCTCTATAAATCAAAAAAAATCGTTTTAAAATTCAAAATGAATTAAAGAAATAATTCCCAATTATTATAGAAGTAAAGCATTCACAATACAAACAAAACGAAGTGAAGAAAATGAAAAAAAAAGAAGTGAAAGAAAATGAAAAAAAAAAAAGAATGAAAGAAAATAAAAAAAAGTCTGTTTGGTTGCAGTGAAAATTTTCAAAAACTGATAATAATAATAAGATAATAATATAATATAATAATAATAATAATAATAATAATAATAATAATTAGAAGCTGCAATGCGTGGGGTGATTGGTAAAAAGCTAAATTTAATGTGACTGAAAATGTTTTAGTGATTGTTTCCTGGCATATTTCAGATTTTCTTTCTCCTCTTTCCTCCCCTTTTAACTGGGAAATTTCATCAGATTTCCTTTATTCTCTCCAATAATCTTATATTAAATAGGTTAAAAAATAGTCGTGCACAAGGAAGCCATATATCTATTTTTAAAAAAAGGATTTTCGTGCAAGTGGTTCACATTGCTTACTCACTATTCTCCCACCCATTTTAATTTAGCCATAATAGTTTGTATGAAGTAATTGAGAGAGTTTAATATCGGTTGATCCCAGGGGGCCATCCCCCAGTAACACCTGCCCCCTTGATTAACGGGGACGAGCTGGATTTATTGCCCACGTGCTTGAGTGCCCCCGTGTTGAGTGAAGTATGGATAACGAATGAGAGAGATTTAACTTAGCATTTTATCATCGCCACCCATGAGCTTTTCTGGTTTTGTGGGGTGGTTTCTCACGTTAAAAGTCCTAACCCGTACAAATGGGGTGCGAAGGGTAAAGACCAAGATAGATTGGAGAGTTACGCTCCCATGTATTTAAGATTACTATGTCACCCTTTGAGAGAACTCTCTGGCTGATACACGTAGAGTAAGATAAGGGGAGGTAAAACCTTTGCCAAGTCTAGGTGTTTGGTCATGACATTTTCTTTCTCCTCAGCAATTTTTCGATTCACCGTTTATGATAGTCGTTGTGCACCAGAGAAGCCACATTTTATTTTTAAGATAAACGAGTGATTTTGTGATTGTGGAAGTGGTGCCACATTGTGCTACTGATACTTCAAAACTGTGCAGATGTTGAAAGTGGAGTGGTTGTGTTTTTTTCGGATGATTTTCTGTGCATGAGAGTGAAGCGGCGTTAAACAAGAAACATAATATAACGGCGTGTCATGGTCCTTTTAGTTACATCCAATTTTTTTTTTTTTTCAACTCCGACTTTACAAGCTTTCAAATATGGTTGCATCCAGAATCAGATTGTTTACCTTCGTACGAAACTTGACTGCCCGGATCAGTAACAAAACCTTTGGCATTTCATCGACTTCAGTTTGTTCAGTTCCGGCCTGCAAAGCTTGATTTTTATTTCACTTTATTTCGATTGATATTGGCCGAGTGGTATAGCCTCAGGTCGTAGATGTGTTCGGCTAGAACTCACAAGGTTCCTAGTTTCGGATACCGGCCCGTGCGCAAAGTCTTCAGCGATATAGCAGTAGGCACAGGGAGTCTGTTGCGGTAAAGTGAGGAGCTGATGGTAGGTGTGGCGCTACACCTCAGATGCTTAAATAAATATGTCTCCATTCGTGCTCTAGCGCTAGTGAGGAAAAGGGATAGACTCCCTCAACATTAGGGGCTTTTACTTCATTTACTTATACTTACCCTCCATCCAGCCGTTAATCGATGGGGTGTAATCTTCCAAAAACTTTTAGAAAACTTTTTAAGTCTAACACTTTAGAACATTTTAGCCACAGGAATTTGAATCTCTAAAAAAATTCACCACCGGAGTTATCCCCCTTGATTGAAATTAATATATGCAAAAGTCAAATGGATGATTACACTGGTTACAAAGAAATTGAGGCAAGCACAAAATAGTTTTAACCTAATTGGGGGTGATGAATTCAGATTTGAAATCCGTTCGTACTCATCAACCTAGCTTCTCAGTTTTTTAGATATGCATTTTGTACACATACTGTACATAAAGGCGTATATGCATTCAGGGCTTAATTTTATATTGTGTGATTATGTGTCTTCTTTTTAGTTATTAGCAAAAAATGTAAGAATAGCATTACATATTATAGTAATTAATATATATATATATATATATATATATATATATATCAAGAGGATTTGGCAGTTAAGCGTAGCCACACGTCTCAATCAACAGCCAGTAGTGCACTGACCAGCAGTGCACTGGCAGTCAGCAGATCATCTGAAAGAAACATTTTAACTGTCTGCGGTACTATAAATTTGTGTACATTGTGTCATCCAAGTATATTTATTCCGTCATGTCTTTATCTATCCTGTTTTATCTGTAATAAGCTGCTGCAACTGTTGAAATAAGCACGTATATACCTGGTATATCTAAATGAGACTATTTAAAAGACAGAAAACTAGAGGTGATAGAGCAAAACTGTTTATGAATTTGAAATCAGCACAACCAAATTAGTAAAAACACATATTCACATTCTTGTCTCAGACAAAAAAATATTTTTTGTAACCAGAGTTACGTTGTTGAAATAGACACGATGAGACGAGTTCAAATCCTGGACGAGGCTTTTTGCATTTCATATTCTGCTAATACACTGGGAAAATTTTGAATACAACTATTTCCCTCTTCAGCAATGGGTAGATAGTTGGATAGACTTGGACTCTTTTAACTTGGGTATGGCAACCAGGCTAAGATAAGGAAGAAATTGAATTCAAAATTTTAAGCCCGCTAAAAAAAGACCTGTGTACACATCCTAATTCTCTAGCGTTCTGGGGTAAATACATTTACAGAAATCAGAGTCTTTATTAGGTGAGCATTTGTTTTCTCTCTCAAACGAAGCTCAGCATGCTTCAGAAGGAAAAAAAAGATGCGGATAAGAATGATATGATAGGATAGGTAGAAATAGATAGATATTAACAGACTAGAATGGATACAGAGTATGAACAACTGAGGGATTGAATGATAGACTGGATATATAGATAGAGATATATATGAAACAGATTTGATAATCAGATTGATAGATAGATAATAGATAAAGATAGATAGATAGATAGATAGATAGTTATTATAGTTTATATTATATTAATAAATTATATTATATTACTAAAGTATAATTAGGTAGTAATTCAAACATTTTTTTAAACTATTTTTTCTATTTAATCAATAGATAGGACCTAACAGATAACGACTTTGGAGGCTGCAGACCAACTTTAAGGAAGTCTAGAAAGGAAAAGTCATTATGTCCGATTATGCATTGGTCATACAAAAACTAACACACTCTTATATACTCAAACAAGAACAAACAACACAATGTGAAACATGTCAAACACCCCTGACAATCAACAACTTGATGGAATGCAGATTTTTTGCTCACATCAGAAAACATATTTTAAAGCAAACAATATGAAGGACCTATTTGAAAATGTTACACATAGAGGATATTTCTCCCCTTTGAGGGAAATAAAATTATAACCATGAATATAGACATGAAACAAATCAATGGCATACAGTATGATTCCCAATATGCAAACACACTGTTAAACACAATTACTAATGGTATTATTTACACAATTATAACACCCAACCGCTAGGCATGATATACCCTGGACGGTTGATATGCCGTTAAAATTAATAAACCAACAACCAACTAACAGATACTACCACTCCAAGTCAGGTGGACCTGCTAGTAATGACGATAAAAGGGTACTCCACATTGCCTAGAGCTCCAGAATTGGAACCTCACCACTAGATGCAGTCTAACATTATACCCAGAACATGAAGCATGACAGAAAAGAATTACCATGAACGTATCATTAAGTGAAAATGTGGTTTTGTTAGAGTGTATAGTTTGGAATAATTTACTAGTTACTCTAATGTCGGAACAAAAAGAAAAGAAAAAGTCTTTTATTTGAACATTAGATTCAATGAAGAGAAACGTTTCAATTGGAATTTCTCCAATATTTCTCTAAACACAAACACTTCAACTCAACAATAAGTTTTACCATTCTTCTTAGGAATATTGTACATATGTTTGTAAATTTATTTCTGATAGAAAAAAGGATTTTTTTTCAACATTGTTGATAGTCTATATAACCAAAGGTGTAAATAGAAATTCAAAATAGAATATTGATGAACTCAAAATAAAATGTTTCCTTTTGTCTTTGTTGTTGTTGTTTTTGTTTTTGTTTTTTTGTTCTTTTTCTTCCAAAAATGTTTGTATGTAAGTGTTCATTTTGTTTTGTTATTGTTTTGTTTTTCATTCTCATTGTTAATCAATCGATTGAATCAGTCTGTAAACTACTTTACAGTGAACTCACTGATGGCACGCAGAGGACAGGAGCCCCAAAAGCAGTCCAAATACCATATTAAATCAACGCTGAAGAAAATGCAACATCACACCTTCAAGCGTGGAAGATCTGGCCTCCAACAGACAGGGATGGCGAGACGCCTACTGCACAGGAGCTAAGCAGCTCAATAATGAGATAAACAGGACTGCAGAGCGGCGACATCTTCGTCGTCATGAACAACCAAATGTAGATGGGAATTTCCCCTGCAATGTGTGTGACCGCATCTGCAAGTCAGAATTGGATAAATGAGCCACCATAGGGTCCACAACTGAAGATATGGAGTGACGTCATGGTCGTCTTCGACGGGTTTCCAAAGAAAGAATCAGTCTGTTTAATAAACATCTGACTGTTTTAATCTGTGTTTATTCTTCACGCGCAATCTGTGTACTCTTTTTCATTTTGACAAATGTCTCTCGCAGATTTGTTGTATTATGAGGACCATCTCGTTGAGAAGATTACCATTTTCTATGATTGACTTATAAGCATTCAGAACAGGTTCCTTATAAACGGCATCGACTCCATTGGGCAAACCCACACTAAGATGATAAGAACCAATTCGGCTATTGTCTGTCTGGGTGATGACATCCTCCGCTTCATCGTCAGCTTCCTTCCCTCATCATCTCATCACCTTCATGTCGAATTTCATTTATATCTCGATCGGTAACCTGGGAAATATTGGATCGGATGGTGCCGATACTATTGATGACATGCTCTGAATACGGATTGGCTGTCCGATTCAGCAGAGGAAAACATTATATCTTCGTTTTCGAAAATAGAATCAAACAATTTAAGTGAACGAACTGTTTCACAGTCGGAATCGGAGTCGGAGTCGGAAGGTTCGTATAGTTCGGAAGACATGACTGTGGCACAGTCGGAACGAATTGATGTATCGCGATTCGGTATGACGAATCAAGCGTGTCACCGCTGCTGCTGTGAATTGGCCGGGATCGCGAAGAACAGGAAGGGCGGTCAAACCACTTTACTTAAGACGTGACTATTTGCATTGTTATTGGTTAAAATACTCAAAATATTCACTTCCGAATGAATCACCCGCAAAGCTTTCGTGTCTCGTTCTAGATTTGCTTTCTGAAGATGTTGTTCCTGGTTGACACAGTTCACTATCTCCTCTGATCTTGGACACGTGATCTGTGTTTGCGATGACGACCAGGGAATCGTATGCCTGTGAACAATTTCGTACTGGTCGATTCCGTCAAAGGAAATCGTTTGGGGAAATCATTTTCTCTCGCACTATAATCGCAGTTTCTCAGACTCGAAGCTTCAGTTTGGCCAGTTGGAATCGCCTGACTCTCCGTACCCACCTCCATGGATGTTTCCACGTCTCGGAAAGAAACTGCCGTTGACCTAGCCGCTTTGGCCACACGAATGTTTGATTCGGCGCAAGGTATGTCAACTATAAACTGTCCATCGGAGTTGACATGGCCGAAATGACAACGCGATGAGTTTGAAGAATTAGAGGTGACCGAAGCACAAGGTGACGTCGTTCCTGTCTTGCTCTGGCCAGACAGACTGTTGTATAATTCCATGCCAAATGATGCTGGTGCAAAGCAGCAAGAGTGGTTTCTGGATCTGGCCAGACTCATCAGTCGAACTTAAAAAGATATTTTCCGATGAGCGACTTTTTTTTCAGAACTCTTGCTTGATAAACCATCCCTTTCAGAAGTAGACGAAGATGAAGATGGAACGATGATGAAGAATATGAAGAGCTAGGAATTGCTAATTTGGACACAATTGGCAGAATATCCGTTGCAGAAGAACTATCTTTTATAACCGTTTCCTACGATTCTCGTCATCCTAGTATCCATCTTCATCTTCGTCTACTTCTGAAAGGGATGGTTTATCAAGCAAAGTTTTCTGAAAAAAAGTCGCTCATCGAAAATATTTTTTAAGTTCGACTGATGTAGTCTGTGCCAGATCCAGAAACCACTCTTGCTGCTTTGCACCAGCATCATTTGCTATGGAAAATTATACAACAGTCTGTCTGGCCAGAGCAGACAGGAACGAAACGTCACTTGTGCTTCGGTCACCTCTAATTCTTCAAACTCATCGCGTTGTCATTTCGGCCATGTCAACTCCGATGGACAGTTTATAGTTGACATACCTTGCGCCGAATCAAACATTCGTGTGGCCAAGCGGCTAGGTCAACGGCAGTTCTTTCCGAGACGTGGAAACATCCATGGGAGTGGTACGGAGAGTCAGGCGATTCAACTGGCAAACTGAAGCTTCGAGTCTGAGAAAACTGCGATTATAGTGCGAGAGGAAAATGATTTCCCCCAAACGATTCCTTTGACGAATCGACCAGTACCGAAATGTCACGAGCATGCATACGATTCCCTGGTGGCGTCATCGCAAACACAGATCACGTGTCCAGATCAGAGGAGATTAGTGAACTGTGTCACCAGGAACAACATCTTCAGAAAGCAAATCTAGAACGAGACACGAAAGCTTTGCGGGTTGATTCATTCGGAAGTGAATATTTTGAGTATTTTAACCAATAACAATGCAATAGTCACGTCTTAAGTAAAGTGGGTTGACCGCCTTCCTGTTCTTCGCGATCCCGGCCATTCAACAGCAGCAGCGGTGACACGCTTGATTCGTCATACCGAATCGCCGATACATCAATTCGTTCCGACTGTGCCACAGTCATGTCTTCCGAACTATACGAACCTTCGACTCCGACTCCATTCCGACTGTGAAACAGTTCGTTCACTTAAATGTTATGATTCTATTTTCGAAAACGAAGATATAATGTTTTCCTCTGCTGAATCGGACAGCCAATCCGTATTCAGAGCAATGTCATCCAATAGTATCGGCCATCCGATCCAATATTTCCCAGGTTACCGATCGAGATATAAATGAAATTCGACATGAAGGTGATGAAGATGATGAGGGGAAGGAAGCTGACGATGAAGCGGAGGATGTCATCACCCAGACAGACAATAGCCGAATTGGTTCTTATCATCTTAGTGTGGGTTCCAATGGAGTCGATGCCGTTTATAAGGAACCTTTGTTCTGAATGCTTATAAGTCAATCATAGAAAATGGTAATCTTCTCAACGAGATGGGTCCTCATAATACAACAAATCTGCGAGAGACATTTGTCAAAATGAAAAAGAGTACACAGATTGGCGTGAAGATAAACACAGATTTAAACAGTCAGATGTTTAATTAAACAGACTGATTCTTTCTTTTGGAAACCCGTCGAAGACGACCATGACGTCACTCCATATCTTCAGTTGTGGACCCTATGGTGGCTCATTTATCCAATTCTGGACTTGCAGATGCGGTCACACACATTGCAGGGGAAATCCATCTACATTTGGTTGTTCATGACGACGAAGATGTCGCCGCTCTGCAGTCCTGTTTATCTCATTATTGAGCTGCTTAGCTCCTGGCAGTAGGCGTCTGCCATCCCTGTCTGTTGGAGGCCAGATCTTCCACGCTTGAAGGTGTGATGTTGCATTTTCTTCAGCGTTGATTTAATATGGTATTTGGACTGCTTTGGGGGCTCCTGTCCTCTGCGTGCCATCAGTGAGTTCACTGTAAAGTATTTACAAGACTGATTCAATCGATTGATTAACAATGAGATGAAAAACAAACAATAACAAAACAAAATGAACACTTACATACAAACATTTTTGGAAGAAAAAGAACAAAAACAAAAACAAAAACAACAAACAACAAAGACAAAGGAAACATTTTATTTTGAGTTCATCAATATTCTATTTGAATTTCTATTTACACCTTTGGTATATTAGACTATCAACAATGTTGAAAAAAAATCCTTTTTCTATCAGAAATAAATTTACAAAACATATGTACATATTCTAAGAAGAATGGTAAACTTATTGTTGAGTTGAAGTGTTTTTGTTTAGAGAAATATTTGGAGAAATTCCAATTGAAACGTTTCTCTTCATTGAATCTAATGTTCAAATAAAGACTTTTTCTCTTTTTTGTTCGACATTGAAGTAACTAGTAAATTATTCAAACTATATACTCTAACAAAACACATTTCACTTAATGATACGTTCATTGGTAATTCTTTTCTGTCATGCTCATGTTCTGGTATAATGTTAGACTGCATCTAGGTGGTGAGTTCCAATTCTGGAGCTCTAGGCAATGTGGAGTACCCTTTATCGTCATTACTAGCAGGTCCACCCTGACTTGGAGTGGTAGTATCTGTTAGGTGGTTGGTGGTTTATTAATTTTAACGGCATATAAACCCGCTCCATGGTTATATCATGGCCTAGCGGGGTTGTTACATATTGATATTGTGTATCATATATATCATGCACCTTTAGTAATTTGGTTTAACAATGTGTTAGCATTATTGGGGAATCATACTGTATGCCATTGATTTGTTTCATGTCTAATATTCTATGGTATAAATTTTATTTCCCTCAAAAAGGAAAATATCCTCTATGTTAACTTTTCAAATAGGTCCTTCATATTGTTTGCTTTAAAAATATGTTTTCTGATGTGAGCAAAAAATCTGCATTCCATCAATAAGTGTTTTGATTGTCAGGGTGGTTGACAGTTTCACATTGTGGTTGTTGTTCTTGTTTGAGTATATAGAGATGTGTAGTGTGTTAGTTGACATACCATAATAATCGGACATAATGACTGTTCCTTTCTAGACTCCCTAAGTTGTCTGCAGCCTCCCAAAGTCGTTATCCTATCATTGATTAAATAGAAAATAGTTTAAAAAAATGTTGAATGACTACCTAATACATAACTTATATAATAATATAAAAATTTTTATTATATTTATAACTATAATTAAACTATCTATCTATCTATCTATCTATCTATCTATTATCTGATCAATCTATCTATCACAATCTGTTCATATCTATCTGTCTAATATCTTATTCAATCCTATCTATTTATCTCAGTTTGATTCATAACCGTATTCGTTCTAGTCTGTTATACTATCTATCTAGCTATCTATTTCACAATTTGTCATCAATCCGCATCTTTTTTTATTCCTTTCTGAAGGAGCTGCTTCGTTGAGAGAGAAACAAAAAGTTGCTCACCTTAAAAAGATCTGATTTCTGTTAATGTATTTACCCCAGAACGCTAGAGAATTAGAGGATGTGGTACACAAGTCCTTTTTTAGCGGGTTAACATTTTGAATTCATTTCCCTTATCTTAGACTGTTGCCATACCAAAGTTAAAGAGTCCAGTCTATCCAAAATTCCCCATTGCTGAAGAGAGGAATAGTGTATTCAAATTTCCCAAGTGTATTAGCAGAATATGATGAATGCAAAAAGCCTCGTCCAGGATTTGAACTCGTCTCATCGTGGTTATTTTCCAACACGATAACTCTGGCTTTACGCAAAAAATATTTTGTGCTGAGACAGAATGTGAATATGTGTCTTTACTAATTTGGTTGTGCTGACATTCAAATTCATATAACAGATTATTGGTCTATCACCTCGTCTAGTTTTCTGTCTTTTAAATAGTCTCATTTTAGTATATACAGAGTATAACGTGCTTATTTCAACAGTTGGCAGCAGCTTATAGTACGAAAAGATACGAATGCGATAGATCGAACATTGACGGAATATAAATATACTTGGGACAAATGGTAACAATTTCACTGACGTACACTCGCAGCACAGTTAGAAATGGTTTTCTAGATGACTCTGCTGACTGCCAGTGCACTGCTGTCAGTGCACTACTGGCTGTTGATTGAGACGTGTTGCTACGCTTAACTGCCATCCGTCTTGGAATGATATATATATTATATATATATAATAAATATAATATATATAATGTAATGCTCTATCACTTACATTTTATGCAATAATAAAAAAGAAGACATAAGTCACACATATTAGTGAAATTAGCCCTGAATGCATATACGCCTTTTATGTACAGTATAGTGTGTACAAAATGCATATCTAAAACTAGAGGTGATGAGTACAAACGGATTTCAAAATCTGAATTCATCACCCCCAAATAGGTAAAACCTATTTTTGTGCTTGCCTCAATTCTTTGTAAACCAGTGTTAATCATCCCATTTGACGGACTTTGATGCATATATTAATTTCAATCAAGGGGATAAACACGGTGGGGATTACTCCGGATTTTTTTTAGAGATCTCAAATTCTGTGGCTAATGTTCTAAAAGTGTAGTTAAAAAGTTTTCTAAAAGTTTTGAAGATTACAACCCCATCGGATTAAACGGCTGGATGGAGGTAAGGTAAATAAGGTAAAAGTAAAGAAGTAAAAGCCTAATGTTGAGGGAGTCTATCCCTTTTTCACTATAGTAGCCAAGGGAGATTATTTATTAGCATCTGAGGTGTTAGCGCCACACGCCTACCATCAGCTCCTCACTTTACCGCACAGAATCCCGTGCTACTGTATACGCTGAGTTGGCGAAGGGCCGGTATCGAACTAGGACCTTGGTGGTTCTAGCCGAACACTCTACCGACTGAGCTACCCGGCCCATATTCATGAAATAAAGTGAAATAAAAATCAAGCTTTGCAGCCGGAAACTGAACAACTGAAGTCGATGAAATGCCAAAGTTTTGGTTTATGAATCTGCGGATCAAGTTTCGTCGAATGAAATCTGTTCTGAGATGCAACCAAATTTGAAGCCGGTTGAAGTGAGTGAAAGAAACAAAAAAAACAAATAGGATGAACTAAAAAGGACCATGACGTAATGATTACTGTTTTCATTTTAACTGCCCTTCACGTTTCACTGCACAGAAAATCACGAACGAAACACAACCACCATCAAATTGCCACGTTGAAGTAGAGTAGACAATGTGGACCACTTGCACAAAAAATCACTCGTTTATCTTAAAATAAAAGTGGCTTCTCTGTGCACAACGACTTTATAAGGTGATCGAAAATATGCTGATGGAGAAAGGAAAATGTAATGACAAACGATAGACTTTGGAAAGGGTTATTCCCCTTTTTACTCTAGTAATCACCAGAGAGTTCTCCAAAGGGAGGTAATCTTAAAACAGGGGAGGTAACTCTCAATTACTTGTATTTACCTCGCACCCCACTTGTACGGGTTAGGCACTATTAACGAGGGACCACCCCACAACAGAAAGCTCATGGTGGCGATTGAAAAATTGCGTTGATCTCTTCGTTCTTCTCCTCAAGGGGGCACCTCAAGCACTGGCAATAAATCCAGCCTGCCCTTTAAATCAAGGGGGCAGGTGTTACCTGGGGAATGGCCCCCTGGGATCAACGATATTAACTCTCAATTACTTATTACAATATATTGGCTAAATTAAATGGGTGGGAGAATAGTGAGTAGACAATGTGAACCACTTGCACGAAAATCCTTTTTTTAAAAATAGAATATGGCTTCTCTGTGCACGACTATATTTTTAACTCTATTAATATAAGATATGGAGAGAATAGGAAAATCTGAATGAAATTTCCCAAGTTAAAAGGCGGGAGAAAGAAGAAAGAAAATCTGAAATGCCAGGAAAACCATCACTAAAACATTTTCAGTCACATTAAATTTAGCTTTACAATCACCCACGCATTGCAGCTTCTAATTATTATTATTTATTATTATTATTATTATTATTATTATATTATATTATTATATTTATTTTATTCAGTTTTGAATTATTTTCCTCAACTTAACAGACTTTTTTTTTTTCATTTTTCTTTCACTTCTTTTTTTTTTTTCATTTTTCTTTCTTTTTTTTTTTTTTCATTTTTCTTTCACTTCTATTTTGTTGTTTGCTGTATTTGAATGCTTTATCTATAATAATGAGGAAATTATTTCTTTATTCATTTTGAATTTTAAAAGATTTTTCTTTTGAATTTTATAAGATTTACAAGATTTGTCTTTTTTGAACTGAGAGATACATTTAACATAGTGATCACATCCTGTTAAATAAAGATTAGTAATTCACTTCCGGTTAGTAATCTTCGGTTCCTCCGGTCATCCAGAATAAGCGCCCCCCCCCCCATCTCTTCTCACCTGTGCAATACTGACTTAAACCGAGTTTTCTTTTCAAGTGAAGAAAACCTCGGTTTTATTTAAGGATGTGAAATGTATCTCTCAGTTTTTTTGTTGAAATCAAGTTAATGGGCCTGGAAGAGGGTTGCAAAAAGGGCACTAAGATGGAACCCACCTCTGAATGGCAGCAATGTGGGTCCAGTAGCCTTTTTCTGGCCCGATTAGTCTCACTGTTTTGTTCACTTGGCGTCGTAAAAATTTTTGACCAAAGTTTTCATTTAAGGCAAATGGGTTTTTTTATAACGAGAAGATTAATTAATTTAGTTGATATTAGGCAATATTGCACCAAATAATCAAAAAACAAATCTTATAAAATTTTCAAGTGAAGAAACTTTTCGTGTAATTGAATTACAATTGTACAATTAGCAAGATTGATCCTTTAAGTTGATATGATTCTTGTAAAATCTTATTATAATGGAGATTCGGTTGTCTGTCTATAACGAACTACGTCACTGCTTACGTAGGAATGTCTCCTGAATTGCGTAAGTTTATCGATGAGTATTCAATTTATAGTCAAAATTATCAATGCATAGATTAATTCTTATTTATTAACAATGTCTCTAGGAAAACTGAGTAGTTGTGCCACAAAAATGTTATTAGTGCGTTTGAAATCCTTTAATGTTCTCTTATACATCACTAAAAATGTGTCACACACACACACACACACACACACACACACACACACACACACAGTTTATAATATTATATAGTATATATATATTATATATATATATATATATATATATATCCCTAAGGAATAAAAGTTTAATTCATAGGAGTGATTTAATAAGTGGAGAATAAACAATAATATTAGAGATCAATTAAACCCGTTTTGTTTAAAGCCATTATAGAATTCATATATTATAAGTAAGTAAAGTAAAGTCGTCAGGCGGCCTAACGTCGGTATCAACTAGATAGCAAAGGAGTCTATCCCCTTTCACTAGCGCTAGACCAAGGCAATTATTTTAGCATCTGAGACGGAGCGCCACACCTACCTCAGATTTACTTTACTGCACAGGTCCCTGTGCTACTCATACGCTGGTGTAGCGGGGGCCGGGTATCGAACCAAGAACCTTGTGGCTCCTATCCGAACACTCTACCGACTGAGCTAAACCAGCCCCTAAGACACATTGCAGAACTTTAAATGCATCAATAACATGGGCTGTTTTGAGGTAAATATAACTCATAGAGACATCGTTAATTCTTTTAAGTAAACATATTAAACGTTGTAATAATTTAAATTGTCATACTATGTTATATCCACAGGTAATGCTTGTTATTTTCAATATCCAAAAAATCTAATATTTTGTTTAATGTTATTTTTCCTATTTTCTTTCCTCCAGGTTTCAAAGATTCAAGGCTATTCGCCCGATGTGTTTTATGGTGTCCTGATTCCATTGGCAATAATCGTAGCAGTGCTTATCATCTTCATCATTGTTATTTTAGTCAAAAGCAAAAAATCACACATGTCTGAAGATTCAAGCAGCGAGACGGGAAAGCCACTCGCACCGAGTGTCGTTGTACAGACAACCGAATCGCTGAACTCTCGAAAGAGTACGAATAGAGTAGGCGTGGAAATGTTGAGAATGGGGTAATCGGAGTGGAAAACCAAGCGTTTGTGCAGATTCCTATTCTGCGAGTGATGGAGAGGACGGAGACAATAAGAAGACTGACCAAGATGAGCACAACTTCAACGGGAGGACAACGATGTCCACCCGCGGTCAACGCACACGGATAATAATGCAGACGAGCCGGGTTATTGTAATCTGAAATCAGCCAATGTGTACACGACAATCGAAGACCTTTGTAAGGCGGGCGTTGAGCAAGAAACACGTGGATAAGGATGGTGACGTAGGAAATAAACACGTAACAGACACTGACAGCAAAGACGGTACATGTTCTTCGATATCAGATGCATCTGAATCACAGAAAGGTTTAATTGATGGATCGATGGAAAGGAGCCGGACAAAGAATCCTTGGAAGACGTTACAGACACCTGTTTAGAACAGGAACAGGAACCGGATATCCCAGTACCTGATTATACCAATGACATTCCCCAAAGTCTGAGCGAACCGAAGGAAAACACATGGGTAGTGCCCAGTCAAGTGGCCAGTTAGAATCGGAGATAAGTGAATTTATTCTAACTCCTGCCTTTATTGAAAATGTCGGAGAAAA
>CM042164.1:16343655-16366155 GCA_023376005.1 Doryteuthis pealeii | reverse complement strand
TTCATATCTATCTCTATATATATCTTATTATAATGGAGATTGTGGTTTGTCTGTCTGTAACCGAAACTATATTACTATACAAGTCACAATTCCTTTAGTTATTTACATCATATTCTCCATGATTTTATTTTTATTTAAACCTCAATTATTAAAATTGTTTTACATTACTTACACTGTTGACCATATCTACATGATATTTACCGCGTACCCCACTTGTACGGGTCAGGCACAAAGTCCCTATTAACGTGGGACCACCCACAAGCCGAAGCTCATGGAGTGGCAGGTGAAAAAATTGCGTCGATCCCGTCGGCATTCCCCCTCAAGGGGGGCGCCTCAGGCGCAGGGCAATAAACCCAGCCCTGCCCCTTTAAATCGAGGGGGCAGGTGTTGCCTGGGGGGATGGCCCCCTGTGATCGACGCTATTAACTTGTAAAGATCCAGGGCCGAAGCCACTGGACCCCGGCGTTGGCCGGATCTACATACTAATAACATGCAATTGTATTTATATATACAACAAAATAGAGGTTTACAGTGTGAATGGGAAGGCTAATTTGCATATTGATCTTAAAAATTGATTTTAATAAATATATACTTAGTATTATTGATTTCTAATTGTTTGGTTTTATCTTATTGAATATGAGCAACAATCTCTTCAATAAATCTTAAAATAAATTCCTTAACAAGAAGAAATAACTAATATTATTCTTTACTTCCTATTTTAACTAAACAGTTTAATTAGGAAAATATACCAATGAAAGACGGGAGTAAGGGAAAATGATGGAAGAGTTAGTTTCAAAGTTGTTCTATTTTTCAATCATACCCCCTCTGTTCAAAATCTTTTTATCTACATTCTTATTCAGTTTCATTAGCCTTTCTAATTTAATATGATATTTTATTTAAAATTTAACTAAAATACTTGCACCCGGAGGGTGCATATATTTGCTAGTATTGATAATAAAGTTTGTCATATTTTATAAGGAAAACATGCTCAATATTATTGATAGAGCACGTATATCTAAGTTAGGATAGCGAAGATAATTTTACGCAATGCGATTTTCAAAACAAGTGAATCATTTGTGTTCGTAGTTTTCCTTATATGGTGTTGCATGGTGCATCATGGGAACGGTCAAACACTTGAGTAATGGTGGGAGGGCGAGTTTAGTTTGTGGGTCATAATGGAAAGACTGGTTTTCTTGTGTGTGTATAATTCTTAATCAAATAATTATTTTGAATATTTACCGCATAAATTTTAAACAAAATCGTAGGTATCTATTTATTTTTAATTTTTTTGAGTTAACTTCTTGTTACTGCCAAAAAAAGAAAAAAAGACGAGAGTAAAAAACAATTTTAAAAATTGCTAACTCAAATTTTGAGTGTATATAAGAATATGGTGAAGTAAGCTGTGACGTAGTTTTTGTTACAGACAGAACTACACACAATCTCCATTATTAATATAGATACTGTTGAAAACAGTCTAGCTGTGCATTACACAAGTAGAAACATAGCTGTATAAAAACAATAAAATAAAGATTCATGGAGTTTAGGGTAGGTAAAAGTACTGAGGGTAAGCTGGGTTAGTGAGCATCATAGAGAAGATTAGCCTAGGCCTACGGGAGGTCTCAAACTTCACCTACGATGTATAATACGCAGGGCAATTTTTGGTGCCAAAATATTGGGGAAAAGTGCGTCCTATATGCCGTCAATTACGGTACGTGAAATGGTCATGACAAAAAGGTGTTTCAATAAAACACCTTTACAAATCTTGCAAAATGGACAAAGTCCATCTAAACCAGTGGTTCTCAACCCTTTTTTTTTTTTTTTACCTATGGCCCCCTTTTATTCCTATTTCATTCTCCTGGAATCCCATAAGCATTCGATGTTTACAAATCCTATTGTATTTTTTAAATTAAATATCTTTTGCTTGCCTGGAGTCCAAAAATATTATATCGCCCTCAAGGGTCCATGTGGATCCCGGTTGAGAACCACTGATCTAAACGGTGCAAAAGTGAAAATTGAGCTTTATCAGAATTTATGAACTTTGTTTATATTTTCTCCTTTTTTATCTTCCAAATATTTTATAAAATTATTTTGGATTATTTCCTATAAGTCTAACATAAACAAAGGGGAACCACTCTTGACTGATAAATCATTTATTTATTTATTGATCTACTAGGAAAAGAGAAGACGGGGTTAGGGTTAGTGTTAGGGATTAGGGTTAGTTTAATGGGAAAATAAATAAATTACTTATCAGTCAAGAGTGGTTCCCCTTTGTTTATGTTGGACTTATAAGAAATAACCTTATTTTGACGTTGAAATGTGATTTATAATGAAAACTTAAAAGAATAAAATTATATTGCTACAAATTGAATTTTTTTTTGTTTTTTTTCGAAATGTAAAAAAAAAAAAGTTTTACCTGTTATTAGTATTATTTGTATTATTTGGACTATTGTCCTCATCTTTATTGTTATCTGTACGATGTTTCGGCCGATGTGACCTCCGCCCTTCTTCCGTCCGAATAATCCAAATAATACTAATTATCAGGGATTTGCTGTTTGGGCAACAGCTCACCCTCCATATGAACCCGCCCAAGCCATGTAGCCCCCTCAAAAAAACAAAAGAAAAAAAAAAAGAATCTGGACACTACTCCATCGTCTCTCGTAGACGGAAGGATGCCAACAACAAACAACAACTAATTATCAAGCCTCATCTAAAAAGATACAAATACATTTTTCTTGTTATATTGTTTATTTTTGAATTCACTAATGCATGATAGCGCGCAAGAGATAATATCATTATATTACGTATAAAAAGCATTGCATTTCACGGAAATACCTGAAACCTTTGAGACGCTAGGGTTAAGTTTAGGGTAAGAGTTAGGGTTAATGTTAGTGTCAGGTGTAATACCGCGAGTTCTTTTCATTGGCGTCAACTAATTTTTATCGCAAGAGGAAAATTGTAAAAACTATTTTTGTTAGTCACAGGAAATAGTTTTGTTAAAATGGGAAAATCAAAATATTGCATAAATTTTGATTTTACTTATTGTGTTTACAGATAAAAAGGGGACTACAGACCACTAATGGGATATGTTTATTCTTTGATAAACACAATAATACTTTAAGGCTAAAGGTTAGACCAGAGTGGCCATCAACGTTGGTAATTACCCAGGGGTGTCAAGTGCTCAAGAGGGGGGGGCTGTTGTCTGTCTGAGGGGATAGGACTTTTGAAATACAAATAGGAAGATGAATTAGACAGAATAAAAAACAATCAAAATAAGAAAATCCTTTTATGAAAAATCACCGCTCACAATAGCTGGGGGTCTGGATAGAGAAGGGGACTGGAGTGAAGTGAGGTCACATATAATTTTCTGCACCACACTTGTCTTCCATACGTAGTTGATTCAGCTATCCTGTTTCTATCCCCCTATTGTCACCTTCTTTAGAGTCTTTATTTTGTGATTCAGCACTTCTCTTCTACCCTCTCCAAATTGTAGCAAACAGTCTTAACTCGAACAAGATGTGACACAAGGTGAATTTCCCTTCTCCTATATATTTACAAACCCTTCTGCACGAGCAGGATGTGACACAAGATCTATTCTTAAGCGGATTTTAACAGGTTTAAATTCAGAGTTTTCCTTCTATATATTTACCTTACCAACCCCTCCATATGAGTAGGATGTGAAACAAGGTCAATTTCTTAAGCAGAGTTTAACAGGTTTGAATTCAGAGTTTTCCTTCTCCTAGACAGGTGCCTTACTAAGGCTGGAGGGAATATATGTATATTTTCCAACCCCTCTGCATGAGTAGGATGGACACAAGGTCAATTTCTTAAGCAGAGTTTAACAGGTTTGAATTCAGAGTTTTCCTTCTCCTAGACAGGTTGCCTTACTAAGGCTGGAGGGAATATATGTATATTTACCAACCCCTCGCATGAGTAGGATGCGACACAAGGTCAATTTCTTAAGCAGAGTTTAACAAGTTTGAATTCAGAGTTTTCCTTCTCCTAGACCAGTTGCCATACCAGAAATCAATTTTGGGGCTAGTGGATTGCACTGGTTTACACTTGTGATGATTGTAAAATTAGCGAATTTTTTTTTCTCTATATTCAAGTTGGCGTACAGCAGTGGTTATCCAGCTTTTTTTTTTGTCAAATGAAGATTTGAAATTTGTTAAATATCTCTTAGAAATAAAGATTTACATAATATTTGATGGAAATAATTTGCATAATAATTTTAACAAAACTGGGTTTAATAAATAATTATTTGCTGTTATTGATTTCTAATACTATCACGCTATTCTCAAACGTATTAAAGCCAATCCTCCGCCCTGTCGGCTGGGGCGTTAGAATGCACAGACTGCACCTCTGCAGATGGGTAAGACTCCCCCAATGGGACCACTTGTTGGCCGTGGGTGGCGACCCGTGATGCTTAAGGATAGAGCCCAGGTGGATGAGCAGTTCATGACTTGTAATACTCCACTTTGGCCCTATCTTGGGCTAGACGGGCGGTCGGAGAGGCCCCCTCCGATCAATTGGCAGGTCACGTCAAGCCCTAGCACCTATATGATTTTCCCAACCCTATTGCCCTTCTGGCAAGCCCCAACCCCTTTTTATCATATGGGTCCTAGAAGGCGGTGGCTGCAGGTCTACATGTCCTGGGAATGACGTTAAACTCTATCTGATGGTGAGGTTCCAATTTTGGAGGTTTGGGGAATGTGGAGCACCCCTTCATCACCATTGCTCCTTGGTCCACTCTGACCCGGAGTGGTAGTACCTGTTAGGGTCCCATCTATGGGTTAAATAGAAAAATGTATTTATAAAAAAATTGTATTATCCATTAAGAATTGATTTATTTCAAAACTTTATCGGCATTAAATGACCCACTGAGGTTGATATGCCGTAAAACAAAACAAAACAAATAAAACCAGTCCTGCTGGTTGGATCAAAAATGGTATGTCCGAAAATGAGTAAAGTATAAAATTGTTTTTGTATGCAAAGAGCGGGACGGAATCTGTTGCATACAAAAACAATTTTATACTTTTCGGACATACCATTTTTGATCCAACCAGCATGATGAAGGCCACTTAACTTACTATATATATATATATACTTGAAAACCCGTGACCCGCTGAGCTCGTGTTATATTGTTAAAAAATCACAATAATGTAAAATAAAATCAGGGAATTTTCCGATTTTAAAATCAATCCTATTTATGATTTCATATAAAAATCAATTCAAGTAACAATAATTTTGATTCCACTTATTGTGTTTACAGATACAAGTAAAGGCGACAGCAAGTCACTGAGGTGATATATTTATCAAAACTGCCAGAAATCAAGGGTCTGACATATTTTTGGGCACCCCCCCCCCAAGAGAGGCGCCTCAGGCACTAGGCAATAAACCCAGCCCTGTTCCTTTAAATCAAGGGGGCATGTGTTACCTGGGGGATAGCCCCCTGGGATCAATGCTGTTAATTTTACTTGGCAGCTCCAGAGGCCGAAGCACTCTGAAGCAGTTTCAGTAATCTCACCGATGTTCTAAAACAGCAGTGTATAAACCAGCGCATTCACTCTCTATGAAAGGTAAGCTAGGCTAGTCCACAACAAGAAGGGGGCTTAATAGGTACTCTGGGTCAGAGTGGACCTGGAAGTAATGTCAATGGAGGGATACTCAATACCCCATGGAGTTCTAGGACTGGAGCCTCGGCATCAGATGCTCTAAACTCCAAACATTCGATAGCGAAAATTGACAAAATCAAGGACAATGAATATTTTCTGTAAATTATTAGGTTGTTACAAAAATAATGGCCGATTTCAAATACATACATTTATTGTTGAAGCATTAACAGTAAGTAAAGTAAAGTCGGCCTAATGTCGGTATCAGCCAGTCAGCGAGGGAGTCTATCCCGTTTTCAATAGCGCTAGACCAATGAGATTGTTTTAGCATCTGAGGTGGAGCGCCACACCTACCATCAGCTCCTTACTTTACCGCACAGATCCCTGTGCTACTCATACGCTGAGTCGGCGAGGACCGGTATCGAACTAGGAACCTTGTGGTTTCTAGTCGAACGCTCTACCGACTGAGCTAACCCGGCCCTGTGATGTTAAAATTAGTCAAAATACGAGTCTTGGGCACCTATGCATCTCTGCCATCGATCTACGAGGTCATTTATTCCGCGTTGGTAAAAGGTTAAAATCTTTAAATGATGATTCAACCTCTTCTTTATTTTTACCATTTAAAAATGAGCTTAAGTGCCTAAAAAATGATAATCAGTAGGAGAAAGATCGGGAGAATATGGAGGATGTGGTAAGGTCTCGTATCCCAAGTGACTATTCGGTCATGAAAGGGGTCATTCGTGTTACGCAAACAGAGCATCGATCACACTTCAAACCGCCTAAGTTTTTGGTGCTCATTGAGCTCATGAGGAACCCATTTATCGAGCTTTTTCACCTTTCCAATACTCTGTAAATGGCCTGAAACTGTTGCAATGCTGGCACAAAGGGTCTGAGACATTTCTCTGACACTTTGTCGTGGATTTTGCTCAAAAACTGCCTGCAATTGTTCATTGTCAAGACTGCATGTCCGTCCTCTACCTTCTTCATCTTCAAGACTCTCACCTCCACTGCGGAATTTCTGGAACCACCTTCGTTCTGTCCGATCACTTGTGGATTCATCTCCCCATGCTTTGTTGATATTGGCAGCAGTTTCGGAGGCATTGTGCCCAAACTTGAATTCATGCAACATAAGAAGACGAAGGTCATGTTTAGGCATGTTCATCTTTGAAGGCTTCTATTTTTCAAAAATACTTTCCATCTGAAAATAAATTAAATTTTATTTTTGAGCACACATTAATTATCATATATGCAAAAATTCGCTTGAAATAAACAACAAATTCTATGTTAAAATGACATTTCAAAACCGAGCACTTCAATCGGCCATTATTTTTGTAACAACCTAATAGTTCGTGTAAATGTGGTAGAGATATGAGGAACGCAAGGACAAAACTCAGACAAACGTATGTAGGATATATTTCGCCAGAGCTTTGAGCTCGGCATCATCAGTCGTTTTATTGTCTGAGTTTTGTCCTTGTCTTTTGTTGTCTGAGTTTTGTCCTTGTGTTCCTCATATGTCTACTACATTCTGTCGGATTCATTCCAGTCCTCTTTCCCCATTCGTGTAAATGTCTAATTCCCATAAAACAGCGCATGTCCAATATGTCGATCGCCATTGCTATTCCAAGTGGATATTTGATTGTATAATCTATTTCGTTTATTTCCCTTTGTTCATTTTTATTGTTACATTTTATGTAAAACTTCCATTAATCAATTTGTTTTGTTTGCTTTCATCTATTACAAGATTAATTACTTTGTATCAGTTTTTTTTTCTTTCTCTTTCGGGGAGTGTTTCGAGTTGAATTGATCTTTAGAAAAGAAAGAAAAATCCAAACATGACGCGAGCTTGCGAATGAGGAAGCTATTCAATGACTTAAGAGAAACAAAAGACAAATAATAAGGAAAACTAGCAGGACCTGTGGATATACCATAGTCTGTGGATGTACCATAGTATGATATTTCAAAATAGTTCAATATGTAAAAAGTAAAATAATCTTGATTTTCAAAGAGAACAATTCGGTCAATTTTAATAGTTAAACAATTAATAATGGCCAGCAGGACCTGAGGACATACCACAGTATGAGAATCTAATTATGACAACGTTTGATATGTTTACTTAAGAGCTATTTCGAAATAGTTTAATATGTAAAAAGTAAAATAATCTTGATTCAACTCTCTCTCTCTCTCTCTCTCTCTCGCAGGACCTGTGGAGATACCACAGTATGAGAATCTAATTATGACAACGTTTGATATGTTTACTTAAGAGCTATTTATAAATAGTTTAATATGTAAAAAGTAAAATAATCTTGATTCAACTCTCTCTCTCTCTGTCTCTCTGTCTCTCTCTGTCTCTCTGTCTCTCTGTCTCTCTCTCTCTCTCTCTCTCTCTGTCTGTCTCCTCAGGGCCTGTGGATATACCACAGTATGAGAATCTAATTATTACAACGTTTGATATTTTTATTTAAGAGCTATTTATAAATAGTTCAATATGTAAAAAGTAAAATAATCTTGATTCAACTCTCTCTCTCTCTCTCTCTCTCTCTCTCTCTCTCTCGCAGGACCTGTGGAGATACCACAGTATGAGAATCTAATTATGACAACGTTTGATATGTTTACTTAAGAGCTATTTATAAATAGTTCAATATGTAAAAAGTAAAATAATCTTGATTCAACTCTCTCTCTCTCTGTCTCTCTGTCTCTCTCTGTCTCTCTGTCTCTGTCTCTCTGTCTCTCTCTCAGGACCTGTGGAAATACCACAGTATGAGAATCTAATTATTACAACGTTTGATATGTTTACTTAAGAGCTATTTCTAAATAGTTCAATATGTAAAAAGTAAAATAATCTTCATTCAACTCTCTCTCTCTCTCTCTCTCCCCCTCTCTCTCTCTCTCTCTCTCTCGCAGGACCTGTGGAGATACCACAGTATGAGAATCTAATTATGACAACGTTTGATATGTTTACTTAAGAGCTATTTAAAAATACTTCAATATGTAAAAAGTAAAATAATCCTGATTTAACTCTTTCTCTGTCTTTTCTTTATTTCCTTCTTTTCAGATTAGCGTTATCGCTTCTTCGCACCTAACCCACTCTGTATCCTTTCCCTACTTCATTCTTTCTTTCTTTCTTTACATATTTTTCTGAGTTGCATGTCCTTTTTCTTTCCTTTCTTTCTTTATAATAAAAATGGAATGGTCCATTATTTAGCTGAGTTGAAGACACTCATAAGAAATAAGAATTCGACAGATAAGTGACACCAGATATTCAGGATTTACATGCAAGACGGGGTTAGGGTTAGGGTTAGGGTTTAGGGTTAGGGATTAGGGTAAGTTTAATGGGAAAATAAATGAATAACTTATCAGTCAAGAGTGGTTCCTGGAGGGTAATTCTATGTCAAATCATCCAGAAAAAAAAAAGTAAAATTGTCACCTGTGTAGCATGTCCTTCAATTTTTCTGAATTTTTTTTCCAGGTGTGGACTACGTTATGTAATTCCATGTCAAATCATCCAGAGCAAAAACTAAACTAATCTTTTTGGTACAAATAATGTCAATATATGTGAAATAATAATAGAAAAAATTGTTATCGTAGATGCAGTGCCACATCGGGATATTGATCTTGCTATGAAAAAATCAGAAATCATCAATAACTTAAAATTGGTTAACTTTAAAACTTTTTTGATAGCATTTTAAACCAACTTTTAGGAGTAGGGATGCTCTAGAACTCATTTTACAGATAAAATAGGTTTCAAAAAGTCACCATTTTTCGCGACCCACCTCAAATTTGGATAGCTAAAAATCGACATAACTCCCAATTTTTGGAATTGGAAGGTCAATTTTTGGGGATTGGCTAACTTTATTATAATCCACACTTTGACAAAATTTCAGAAAAATTGAAGTGGGTGACATGGCCTGGATGATTTGACATGGAATTGAAGGGGGTGGGTGACATGGCCTGGATGATTTGACATGGAATTACCCTGGAGTTTATTCCAGAAAATTAGACCTCTACAAATATTGCAAAACTTTTGACTCATTCTGGCTACTCGATTTGTTTTTTTTTTACTCAATTTTTAAACCCTTTTTTTCTATTTAACACATAAATGGGTCCCTATCAGGAACTGCCACTCCGGGTCAGAGTGAACATCGGAGAAATGGCGATCAAAGAGCTCCAGAATTGGAACTTTACCATCAAATAGTTTTTAACACCATAACCATAACACAAGACCCTCAGTCACGGCCTTCTAGCACATATATGATAAAAAGGTGAAGCGCGTGGTGTAATGGTTAAAGTGCATGGGAAATGGACTCGTCGCCCCGAGTTCAAATCCCGCAGGTGGTAATTGCATTTAACTTAGCGCTAATACCCTTGGGAAAGGTATGGATCCTACTCTCCCTCCAGCTATGGATAAATAGTAGGGCAGACTGGACTTTTTGACCTTGGTTAGGCAACTGGTCTAGGAGAAGGAAAACTGAATTCAAACCTGCTGAACTACGCTTAAGAAATTGACTTTGTATCACATCCTGCTCGTACGGAGGGGTTGGTAAATATATATATGATAAAAAGGTTAGGGCTTGCCATAAGGGCAATAGGGTATTTACCTCGTATCCCACTTATGCGGGTGTGACACAAGATCATTTAATGTGGGGCCACCCACGAACCGAACCTCATGGGATGGCAGGGACAAAAATGCATGGTTCCTATCGGCATTCCCCCTCAAGAGGGCGCCTCAGGCACTAGGCAATAAACCCAGCCCTACCTCTTTAAATCAATGAGGCCTGGGATCACGCCGTTAATTGCAGCACCGATTCAGTGGCCGAGGACACCGGACCCCCGCACCCCCACACCGAAAAGCGAGTTAGTAGTGCGAATAAGGGCAATACGGAATGTTTGTAGGTGTTGTAGAGAAGACGACATCCCTCTATATAGAATGGACCACCGCCTTCTAGTACATCTAGGGTTGGGACTTGCCATAAGGGCAATAGAGTCAGGACAATCATATATATGCTGGGGCGCGTGGTGTAATGGTTAAAGTCATGGGAAATGGACTTGTCGCCCCGAGTTCAAATCCTGGACGTGTTAATTGCATTTAACTTAGCACTAATACCCTTGGGAAAGGCATGAATCCTACCCTCCCTCCAGCTATGGGTAAATAGTAGGGAAGACTGGGCTCTTTATTTTTGGGTAGACAACCGGTCTGGGAGAAGGAAAACTCTGAATTGAAACCTGTTGAACTCCGCTTAAGAAATTGACCTTGTGTCGCTTCCTGCTCATGCGAAGGGGTTGGTGAATATATATATGTGCTGGGGCTTGACGTGACCAGCCGATTGATCCGAGAGGCCTCTCCGACCGCCAGTCTAGCTTAAGTAAAGGCCAAAGTGGAGTGTTGCATGTCATGGACTGCTCAACCACTTGGGTTCCATCATTAAGCATCATATTTCTGTCGTAATTACCGCCTCATTCCGCCCGGCCGGAAGTCACATTCATTTTCCTAATCTGCCCCAAACAATAGCCTTTGTTTAAATGTAATTATTAAACATATTTAGAAGTCTTATATTAAAGGGAAATAACAGGTAACTTTAAATGAAAAGGCCATTTTTAACCATTTTTTGATAAATCCTTAAAGGAATGGGGCTCCGACTTAGAAAATTCTCAACAGGATATTAAGAGTTAAACATTTTTCTGTGATGAAGTATTGTAAAAAAAATGTCAATATTGACAATACGTTTACTTGTAAACGGAGACATTTATTTGTGTACAAAGAAAAGATATTAACTTGAATGCAAGTAGGTACAAGTTTGTGTAGCATTAGCGAGCAAACTATTCGCACAAAAAGGAACTTCAATTCGTAAATAAAGAATAGAAATATTCATTCATGCGAGATATTGACAAAATAAATACAGTGTCTTAATATCATTTATTTGAGTTTCATGAGAATGAAAGGAAACGTTTCGGACTGTCTCGAGTTTTTCAGCAAATAAACAGGTTTTTTTCTTATAAAAAATAATTAAAAGATAATATAAAAAAGATTTGGATTATTTGATTAATTCAGACCATTGTCCTCATCTTTATTGTTATCTAAACAACGTTTCGGCCGATATGCCCTCCATTGCCAACGTTTGAGTTTCATGAGAATGAAAGTAACCGTTGCGGGCTGTCCCGACTTCTACAAATAAACAGGGTTTTTCTTATATCTAGAAAATAAAAAAAATTTAGTGTTATTTGGATTATTCGGACTATTGTCCTCATCTTTATTGCTATCTAAACAACGTTTCGGCCGATGTGCCCTTCCTCCGGCCTTTTTTCGGGTATTTTATATCGGACACGGGAACCTTCTCGAACTCGGGAACCTTCTCTTGTACATAGAATTTTGTACCATTACAGTTACAGGACAGTTCTATCAGCTGGGGTTTTAGAAGACCCCCTTCCAAATGGGGCCACCTGTTGGTCGTATGTGGCAAACCATGATGCTTAAAGATGGAATCTTGGTTGATGAGCAGTCCATGACATGCAACATCCCACTTTGGACCTTACTTAGCTAGAGAAGCGGTCCCGACCCTATTGCCCTTATGGCAAGCCCCAACCCTTTTTATCCTATATGTGCGAGAGGATAACAGTTTGTTAATTCAACCTAGCAATTGCTAATTACACTGTTCACCTTGTATTTTTGCTTAGTAAACCCTTTTCCCTTTCCTTAATACTCGTGTTTTTTTACTATTATTTCTCTGTTGTTTTTTTTTCAATCTTAAATGCAAGTATCTATTGAGCACTACTAAACAAATCCGGAGCCGCAGTCCCTAAGGTGGTGTGATGCTGAAATCCAGTGCTACCCATCAACTCCTGCGATACTACCGTTGCCAAATTGCATTGGTTCCTTACCTTTCTTCTGGATCACAGCAGCAATGAGAAGAGGGGGTATTTGTTGCCTGGGCAACAGCTCGTCCTCCATATGAACCCGCCCAGGCTACGTAGCTAAAAAAAAAAAGGTTTTAAAAAGTTTTGGACCATATTACCTTAAGGCACCCCTTTTCGATTTTGTGTCATTAGGCCATTTTTTTTCATTTACACCGTTAATATCCGGTTGTTTGTTATGGGTTAGGGTTAAGAGTTAGGGTTAGGGTTAGGGTTAGGGTTACAACCCTAACCCTTAACTATAACCCCTAACAAACAACCGGATATTGACGGTGAAAATGAAAAAAATGACCTAATGACACGAAATTGAAAAGGGGTGCCTTAAGGTAATATGGTCCAAAACTTTTAAAAAATTGAACACTACTCCATCGTCTCTCGTAGACAGAAGGATGCCAGCAACTAAGCATATGTTAGTCTTCAACAAAGTATTAATTGTTGAGGAGCCAGTAAGGATCGAACTCAGTAGTTTTTATCAGCAAGATTAGTTTTGCTTGCTAGCGCTAGACTGTAGGTGAAGTCACCCTGGCGCACGCTAAGAGGTCCAGAAGAAAGCGACGGCAACAAAGCACCGGCATATCAACATCTACAGGGACAGCCTTCAAATGCAACATTTATGGTCGAGGCTGTTTTTCGAACATTGGACTTCACAGTCACAGGAGGCGCTGTAACTTCAGGGGCACAAGTATTAAATAGTTTTCTGAGACTCACCTTATATCTTTGCTTAGTAAACCTTTTTCCCTATCTTTAATACTCTTTGAGTTCCTTCCTATTATTTCTTTGTTTATATTTACTCGAGTTCTGTGCAACTATGTAATTTTGATTGCTAACGTTAGATTGTAGGCGCCCTAGTCTTAGATGCAAAACTGATCGACTAGTTTGTTATCGAATCATTAGATACTCAATTCACCTTATATCTTTGCTTAGTAAACCTTTTCTCCTATCTTTAATACTCTTTGAGTTCCTTCCTATTATTTCTGTGTTAACTGATACTCGAGTTCTGTGCAACTATGTAATTTTGCTTGCTAACGTTAGATTGTAGGCGCCCTAGTCTTAGATGCGAGACTGATCGACTAGTTTGTTGTCGAATCATTAGATACTCAATTGATTTTGTGTTAGGAAAATGTGTTACGTGATCAGTTGAGAAAAAAACAAGACAAGCCAGTTTCCAGTAGAAATTCAAGCGTTGTTTAAATATGAACGATCATCGTAAAGTGCTAATGAGTCGTAAAAATATTAGAGAGATGGTATAAGAAAAATCGTCGCAATAATAATCCGAATAAAACGGCTTTGATGGTTCGTGTTTTTATCAATAATCTCTCACAAAAAAAGGAATTCGTAAGATGTTGAAAGAATAATATTAACGAAGAGACAGTATGCAATAATTAATCGTAGGAATCAATCCGGCTACTTTAATTGAGGATTTTTTATATTTTTATCAGCGTAAAGAACAAATAAGTGGACGAGATGAACCCTGTCGTCTGAAAAGGATCTAAACGGATGATAATGAAAAAGAACAAAAAAAAAGGGTTTGATTAACGAAAACGACTACAGCAGCTGGTCTACATAAAAAGTCTGAAAGAAAACTTCCACACACGCACACACACACACACACTCCCCCCACACATACACACACACACACACACACAAACACACACACACACACACACACACACATTTTAATCCCCTATAACTGCTTCAGTGTAATAATCGTTACGTATTTCCTATTGCTGCAGGGAGGTCGATGTTTGTTACGTATTTCCTACTGCTGCAGGGAGGTCGATAGCTGCAACTAGAACAGTGTAATTTTCTTCTTTTCTTAATTTTGCTTTGTGTCCACTTAGAAAATATTACAAAGACATGTAAATGGATTAGAATTTTGTTATGTATTTCCCACTGCTGCAGAGAGGTCGATGTTTGAGGCCGGATAAAAGCCAATCTTTCGCAGGTTGATTTTCAAGGGAGGCTCTTCTCCATTTGGGAAACTAGAACAGTGTAATTTTCTTCTTGTCTTAATTTGGCTTTGGGTCCTCACACAAGTACACATGTTTATTTACTTAACACTTAACACTTACGACACTTCCGTCAGAAAATCGGATGAATAAAGATATCCACTGGACAATTCTACATACAGGAATTTCAGATCTTTCATTATTCGTTCACATTTTTGAAATTGTTAAAAATGGTAAGTAAAAACAAGAATTTTTTTTCTCTTTTTCTGAAAATTTTTTTTTCTGACGTCACTAAGAAATATTCTGGTATTCATAACTGAATCATGTAAATCCAGATTCTTTAAATTCAATTATTCTGACATTTTTTAATTATTTGGATTTTTCGGACTGTTGTCCTCATTTTTATTGTTATATACACAACGTTTCGGGCTATGTGCCCCCAGCCTTCTTCATGTGTTTCTAATCGAACTCGGCTACCTTCTTGTTGAGTTCAGGAGCCTTCATGTTGTAATCGGGAGCTATATGACATGAAGGCACCCGAATTTGACAAGAAGGTACCCGATTTCAACGAGAAGGTACCTGAGTACTACGACAAAAAACATTTGAGATTATTTGTCTTAATTTTTTAGTCGAGACTTCATGGTGTAGGGGAGCCTCCATGTTGTAATCGGGAATTATATGACACGAAGGCTCCCGAGTTCGACAAGAAAGTTCCTGAAGAAGGCCGGATGGCATATCGGCCGAAACGTTATGTATACATCAATAAAGATGAGGACAAGAGCTCGAAAAATCAAAATAATACAATTTATCAAGCCTCATCTAAAAAATTATGAAAATAGTTTCAAATGTTGGCTCTCAAAATTAGGTAGAGATTCCTCCGAAATTTAAGATAGATTTTTATTCATCGGTTTGGTCTATAATATCTGTGGTTATTTCCTATAAATCCAACATGATAAAGGGGAACCACTCTTGACTGATAAATTATTCATTTATTTATTGATCTACTAGGAAAAAAGAAGACGGGGTTAGGGTTAGGGTTAGGGTTTAGGGTTAGGGTTTAGGGTTAGTTTAATGGGAAAATAAATAAATAATTTATCAATCAAGAGTGGTTCTCCTTTGATCATGTTAGACTTATAGGAAATAACCATATCTGTTAGGTTTAATCTTTTCTTTTCCTTTTTGATTAACTCATATCGTAATAAAGATTATGTATCTGTCTGTCAGTCACTGAAACTATGTCACAATTCCTTTAGTTATTTACTTCACATTCTCCATTATTTTGATTTTTTGTTTAAATCTCAGTTTTAATAAAATCGTTTTACATAAATATTGGGGCACCATGGCCCCGGGCTCAGACTAAAATGTAATATTTGTGCCGAATGGCCGAGAGGCTCTGAAATTCTCGTTTTGTTCCAAGGGACCATCCCCCCCCGCGAGTAGCACCTAAAAAGGACAGGGTTGGGTTTGATTTTAAAAGATCTTTTCTTGGTACTATTAATTTCTAATTGGATAGTTTTATTTTAAAGATGAGCATAATTCTGGTCGATAAAAGAAATCCATTAACAAAAAGAAATAATTTTATTCTTTACTCTCTAATCTAGTTAAATTAGGAACATTTTTCAATGAAAACCGGGAGTGGTGGGAAGAGCTAGCTTTCTCTCTCTCTCTCTTTCACTCTCTTTCACTCTCTCTCCCTTTCTCTCTCTCTTTCTCTCTCTCTTTCTCTCTCTCTCCCTGTCTCTCTCTCTTTCTCTCCCTTTCTCTCTCTCTTTCTCTCTCTCTTACTATCTTCTCTTTCTCTCTCTTTCTCTCTCTTTTTCTTTCTCTCTCTTTCTTTCTCTCTCTCTCTCTCTTATATACTCGACGTATATACGCGTTCTTATTTAGTTTTGTTAATGTTTCTAATTCAATATAATATTTTGTTATATCAAAACTTAAATACTTGCGCCCAACAGCGGTTGTCTATTTTTGCTAGCTTAAATAATCTTCATTTTAGTGAAGCGGAGTGGTAGTATATGTTAGGGTCCCGTCTATACATGATGTTTGCCTCACAAACCTTCTTTAATGTGGCCGAAGAGATGATAGTGATTATTTCAGTGACGAGGAAGTGAAATCTGTGGAAAAGAAGTGGCTCAAAGAACAGTTAACAGAATTTTACAGGGCAGGGATACATGC
Organism: Doryteuthis pealeii; assembly: GCA_023376005.1. Taxonomy (NCBI): domain Eukaryota; kingdom Metazoa; phylum Mollusca; class Cephalopoda; order Myopsida; family Loliginidae; genus Doryteuthis; species Doryteuthis pealeii. Next base: position 16,349,516 of record CM042164.1, on the reverse strand, counting down.
TCTCATTCGAAGATGGAACATTGCTATTGAGAGAAACGGTGACTATGTGGAGAAGTAGGGATGTGATCCACGGAAGACCAGCTTCATTTTCATGTATGATACATGTTCCTGTGTTGGTAATTATACCTGTCCTAAACAAAATGGCATTACTTTTTGACTCACCTATGTTGAGAAGTAGGGAAGTGATCCACAGAGGACCAGCTTCATTTTAATGTATGATACATGTTCCTGTGTTGGTAATTATACCTGTCCTAAACAAAATGGCATTACTTTTTTACTCACTTATGTGGAGAAATAAGGATGTGATCCACAGAGGACCAGCTTCATTTTGATGTATGATACATGTTCCTGTGTTGATAATTATACCTGTCCTAAACAAAATGGCATTATTTTTAATTCACCTATGTGGAGAAGTAGGGATGTGATCCACAGAGGACCAGCTTCATTTTGATGTATGATACATGTTCCTGTTGGTAATTATACCTGTCCTAAACAAAATGGCATTACTTTTTGAACGCCTATATGGAGCAGTAGGGATGTGATCCACAGAGAACCAGCTTCATTTTGATGTATGATACATATTCCTGTGTTGGTAATTATACCTGTCCTAAACAAAATGGCATTACTTTTTGATTCACCTATGTGGAGCAGTAGGGATGTGACCATCCTCGTATATTCTGTAAATTATAGATAGGATAGTTAAATTAAACAAAGTGCTATTTCAAGGAAAGTATCTAATAGGCCACACCGATCGCTCATCTCGCCAAAGTGTGGGCCAAGATGGAGTTAGGTAGACTTCTCAGCCCCCCCCCCAGGATTCCGTCTTTAAGTTTCACGGGTCTCTGCAGAGGTGCAGTTGGTGTATTGTGGTCCATTTAGTTTCCCCCTATTCCTCTGCTAATACAAGGACCACCGCCAACTCAGCGTATGAGTAGCACAGAGATCTGTGCGGTAATGTGAGGAGCTGGTGGTAGGTGTGGCGCTCCACCTCAGACGCCAAAAACAATCTCTTTGGTTTTATGAGAACCGAAAACAAGTTTGGATGAAAAAGAAATCTATTTTCTATGTGATGTAATGTAAAATCGTCAGGGTGGCCTAAAGTCGGTATCAACCAGACATCGAGGAAGTCTATCCCCTTTTCACTAGCGCTCGATCAAGGAGATTGTTTTTTTGGCGTCCGAGGTGGAGCGCCACACCTACCACCAGCTCCTCACTTTACCGCACAGATCCCTGTGCTACTATTTACGCCGAGTGGGCGAGAGCCGGTATCGAACCCGGAACCTTGTGGTTCCATGATTCGACGCTCTACCGACTGAGCTGAATCGGCCCTAAATGGGTGTCCTTATTGTAGGTGCTCGGTTAAGAAAAAGAAATAAAGAAAAAAATAAAGAAAAAAAGATCTATTCTATTCTAATGTGATACTACGCACTGCATCAAGTGCAGAATGCATTTGGAGGCATGCAAGTGTGTATATATATATATATATATATATATATATATATATATATATATATAGGTGTAATAATTAGTTATGTGAAAATATAGAATGTAAGATTATGGACACATGAGTGTCTGTGTGTTTGGAGGCGGGGATAATGAATCATGTGTGTATACATGAGTGAATATGACTAAGGAACGAATAATTAAATAAAAAAGGAGTGATAAGAAGATATTTGATATCCAACCGAGACAAATGTCTCAAAACAAAGAGACAAATGTTTATTTTGGGCCTAATTATTCATTGTGTTAATTGATTACGGGACATTTGTTTATCTGTTGTGCCAGTACCATTATTGTTCTAGTCTTAGTATTTCAAACCAAAAAAACATCTGGAGATGAGATTGAGTGTCCAGCAAGGTTAGTCAGAAATGGGATGGTGGGGGTGGAATTTTATATATATACAGTCCCAGCTAAAAAGAGTTAGTTTTTTCTGCACCCCGGGGAAGAGAGAGTTGAATTGTTAGTTGGCGAGGGAGTTGTTGGATGAGAGAGATCGCCCTTAAACGTAGTAGCAGAGAAGACAACATTAGCAGAAGTCCTCAAAAGAACAAGAGGGGGCATTTTGCCCCCTCTCATCTCGACAGTACAGAGAAGAATGTGTGATTAGCAGATCGAAATGAAAGAAGGAAGCAATGTAAGAACTATATACCTCCTCTCTGCCATTTGAATGTTCACCTGATTTGACTTTGTTTGTTTGTTCCTCTCTTATTCGTTCTTTGATAATTAATTGTAAACCCCCTGGATGAGTCCTAAGGCAGTATTACGTACACAAGTGGAGGTCCTAAGTAAGGGTCAAGTAGACAGACGATCACGAGACGGTCATGGCCAGTAAAGTTGGAAAAGCTAGAAGCTGCAGGAAATGCAGTAAGGTGCGGAGCAGCAAAAAAGGAGCCTGCAGGTGCTCATCGAACAAGAGGGGGGTGTTACATTATTATGACACCACTACAGCTCTAAAATAATCATCGTTAGGGAATTTTAAGCTGTTTAAAACCAAAATTGTCTTTCTTCTCTCTTGATAATTGATTGTAAACCCACGAGACGGTCATGGCCAGTAAAGTTGGAAAAGCTAGAAGTTGCAGGAAATGCAGTAAGGTGCGCAACAGCAAGGGCCTACAGGTGTTCATCGGTCCCGAAGGAGGTGTTACACTAAGCGATAACTGTCTCTTTTTTCTTTTTCTTTTTTTAAATGTGAATCACCTGTCGTTTTTCCCGTCATAAGATGCGCAATTGACGTAATGGGAGAATCTATTGAGAGAGACATTCATTTGTTTGTGATGAAATTCAATGGGACGACGATTTTCTTTTCGTTTCTTTCTTCTTTGTTGGTGATTAACTGATTGATTGAATAGACAACAATAAAGAGATTAGGAAATGTTTCTTTGGCCTAAAGAACAAAATATCGATCAACGGGATTATCGATTCGATTCCGATTCTGAACGATATGAGTAAAAACGATAGGTTCGATTTCTTTTTTCACTGATTTTTGATATTTGATAAGAGATCAATTTTGATTTTCTGCATGAGGGGGATTTACATTTAGATAAAAAATAATGCCACTCAAATAACATAATCTGTAAGTGCCTATGCATCATCGTTTATAGCATATATATATATATATATATATATATATATATATATATAATATTGAGGTTTTATATATTCATTTATTTGACAAAGAAACAGTCACAACCATTTGGTTTCATACATGCATAACCGCAAACATTCTTCAGGTGACGTTGGTTCAAATGCGAGGTAAATCGAAAATTTCAAAAAGTTTTACGGGCATAAGATGTATCTGATTGGATGAGATATTGTGCGTATGTATATGGTGTTGTTATGAATGTGTATGTGTGTTTATGGGCAGTGCAAAGGTTATGTATACAAGTCAGCTGGTCTCGCATACATTCACATTAAATCAAATTGTCGTGACTGTTCCTTTGTCAAATAAATGAATATATAAAACCTTTCTATATTTATTTTATTATATTATATAATAGCTCTATTCTTTATATTGAGCACTCTCCCTATAATACTGCACTTTGGCACACTGTTCCAGTAAAAGCTGAAACAGTGCCAATCCCACGCTATAGTTATATATATATATATATATATATATATATATATATATATATATATATAATGTGTTTTTTTAAGTTGGGCGTTATTACGAAGCATTAAAAATATATAAATGAATGAACTCGATATTATTGAGTGTTGGATTCACTTATTTTTTTATTATTATTTTTTGTCATAAATTTTCAGGTTCATTAGATACCCTTTGTCAAATGTTATTATTGTTTAACGGCTTCTTTGTCTCTGTTGTTATCGACAGTGGCAGCGTCTGTGAAATATTTATAATAACGGAGAATTCCGATGTATATATATATATATATATATATATATATATATATATATAAAATCCACAAATCCGCTATAAATCTCAAATCCCCGCATAGTGCAATAGCACTTCATTTTAACACCTAATCACACAACCTTACACACCTCAAATGCATTTTAATAGAACACGCATTTCCAACAACGCAATCTAGAAAACAATCAGAAACTAAATGGATTCTAAAATTACAAACACACGTGAAGGGATTGAACGCAGACATCGGAATTCTCCGTTATTATAAATATTTCAGAGACGCTGTCGATAAAAACAGAGACAAAAAAAGCCGTTAAACAGGAATAACATTCATTTGATAAAGGGTATCTAACGAACCTGAAAATTTATGACAAAAAATAATAATAAAAAAATAAGTGAATCCAACACTCAATAATATCGAGTTCATTCATTTATATATTTTTAATGCTTCGTAATAACGTCCAACTTAAAAACAAACATTAATATATATATATATATATATATATATATATATATATATATATATATATATATATATATATCGTGGGATTGGCACAGTTTCAGCTTTTACTGGAACGGTGTGCCAAAGAGCAGTATTATAGGGAGAGTGCTCAATATAAAAAATAGAGCTATTATATAATATAATAAAATAAATATATAAGGGTTTTATATATTTATTTATTTGACAAAGGAACAGTCACGACCATTTGGTTTAATATGAATGTGTGCGAGACTCGCTGACTTGTATACATAACCTTTGCACTGTCCATAAACACACATACACATTCATAACAACACCATATACATACGCACAATATCTCATCCAATCAGATACATCTTATGCCCGTAAAACTTTTTGAAATTTTCGATTTACCTCGCATTTGAACCAACGTCACCTGAAGAATGTTTGCGGTTACGCATGTATGAAACCAAATGGTCGTGACTGTTCCTTTGTAAAATAAATGAATATATAAAACCTTTATATATTATATTATATTATATATATATATATATATATATATATATATATATATATATATATAAGTAAAGAAATAACAAAAGACTTAAAGATTTAGCATTATAGTCTATTTCAGGGAGCTTAGACAAAGTGTCTAACTCTACCGACTCATCAGATTCGCATCTGATGTAACGTTTGTAACGTTTCGGTCTGTTAGGCCTTCTTCAGGACTTTGGAGTTCTTGCTTCAATGCTGGTAAATTAGGAGGTTGTGAATTAGGGGGGGGGGTCAGTTGTTAGAGTTATTATTTGTATAATAATCACACATGATTTTTTTTGTGGATTTTTTTTGCTATATTTATGTGTTTTCCATCTTTTATTTCACTTATATTTTTTTTGATTCTTACTGATAAATACATATCATATAGTTTGCTGTATTTATGTCTTTTGCTGATTTTTTTTTGCTGATTTTTTTTTGCTGATTTTTTTTTGCTGATTTTTTTTGCTGATTTTTTTTGCTGATTTTTTAAAATGTATTTATGTCTTTTCCAACTTTTATTTCACTTATAGTTTGCTGTATTTATGTCTTATTTTTCAGTCAAAGACGATTTTATTCTTGTCTTTACTTACGTCACTTTTGTGGTTATTGTGGGCCCCCTCCGATCAATCAGCTGGTCACCTAGCACCTATATGATTTTCCCAACCCTATTGCCCTTATGGCAAGCCCTAACCCCTTTTTATCATATGGGTGCTAGAAGGCGTTGGCTGAGGATTTACATGTCCTGGGAATGACGTTAAACTCTATCTTATTGCGAGGTTCCAGTTTTGGAGTTTTGGGGAATGTGGAGCACCCCTTCATCACCATTGCTCCCTGATCCACTCTGACCCGGAGTGGTAGTACCTGTTAGGGTCCCATCTATGGGTTAAATAGAAAAAAATATTTATAAAAAAATTGTATTATCCATTAAGAATTGATTTATTTCAAAACTTTATCGGCATTAAATGACCCACTGAGGTTGATATGCCGTAAATAATG
>CM042164.1:16316155-16338655 GCA_023376005.1 Doryteuthis pealeii | reverse complement strand
GCACAGTTCNCTGAGAGGTATCCCTTGTTCTTTTAGCGCTATGTGAAATGTAGCTTCATCCAGGAATTGAACTCGGGCCGACGAGTCCAATACCTACGACTCTAACCATTGCACCACGCACCTCCAACTAAACCCAGTGTGTGTGTGTATGTGTATGTGTGTGTGCGAGGAGAGAGAGAGCGAGAGAGAGCGAGAGAGAGAGAGAGAGGGGGGAGAGAAAGAGATAGAGGTGTGTGAGAGGAAGAGAGAGAAAGAGAGAGAGAGAAAAAGAGAGAGAGAGAGTGTGTGTGTGTGTGTGAGAGAGAGAGAGAGAGAGAGGGAGAGAAAGAGATAGAGTGTTGAGAGAAGAGAGAGAGTGTGTGTGTGAGAGAGAGAAAGATAGAGAGAGAAAAAGAGAGAGAGAGTGTGTGAGAGAGAGAGAAAGAGAAGAGAGAGAAGAGAGAGAGAGTGTGTGTGTGATAGAGAGAGAGAGAGAAAGAGAGAGAGAAAAGGTGTGTGTGTGAGAGAGAGAGTGTGAGAGAGAGAGAGAGAGAAAGAGGAAGAGAGTGTGTGTGTGTGAGAGAGAGAGAGAGAGAGAGAGAGAGAGAGAGAGAGAAAGAGAGAGAGAGAGAGTTATTGATTATAAATCTCACTTATCTCTCTTTTACAGTTGAACCTTTGCTCGATGAAAACGTCAATTTATTTTATGGATTGTAACGTGTGAAACGTTAGATTTTCTTCCCCGTAAGTTACATCCGGTTAAAGCACCGAGCATCTTCCTTACTGTCGACCCATGTCATCAGCTGAAACCCAACAAAGAGATTCGCTTGAGATACGTTGCCATTGCTGATGTGATCCAACATTTAGGATGGCCAGATGTGAACATTTATTATTGATATAATTCCATCGTAAGTTTATATCTCAACTTTCATTGATCATTGATTTAAATTGAAATTAAAGAAACCATATACAAGGTGTGTCAAAAAAGTATCAAATTGTATTTACCAAGATAGAAATGAACAATGAATGGAAAACATTAATTTTTGCAGAATACAAGGTGTGTCAAAAAGTATCAAGATTGTATTTACTAAGATAGAAAGAACAATGAGTTAAACATTAATTTTGTTCATAATACAAGGTGTGTCATGAAAGTGCCGATTCTTAAGCTGTATTTACCAAGATAGAAATGAACAATGAATGGAACGTTAATTTGTTCAGAATACAAAGGTGTGTCATAAAAGTGCCGATTCTGAAGCTGTATTTACCAAGATAAAATGAAACAATGAATGGAACATTAATATTTTTCAGAATACAAGGTGTGTCATAAAAGTATCGAGATTGAAGCTGTATTTACAAGATAGAAATGAACAATGAATGGAACGTTAATATTTTTCAGAATACAAGGTGTGCCATAAAAGTTCCGAGTTTGAAACTGTATTTACCAAGATAGAGATGAACAATGAAGGGAATACAAGGTGTATCAAAAAGTATTAAAAATCTTGATACTTTTGACACACCTTGTATATGTGAAGACGTTTAATTAAAAACCACTTGCAAAAATATGCGCCCTTATTCTCAGCTCGTAGAGCATTTGCCTAGCAATCGCAAGGTTCCTTCTTCGATATCGGCCCTCGCCACACACACACACACCACACGTAATCCATTTAGCAAAAAAGCACTTTAACAAACACAAACACACACACACACACACTCCCTTACCACACACACACACACACACACACACACACACACGTAATCCATTTTAGACAAAAGCACCTTTAACACACACCAAACACACACACACACACACTCTTACACCACACACACACACACACACACACAACACAACGTAATCCATTTAGCAAAAAAGCACTTTAACACACACACACACACACACACACTCTTACAGACACACACACACAACATCACACACACACACGTAATCCATTTTAGCAAAAAAGCACTTTAACACACACCAAACACACACACCACACACTCTTACACACACAACACACACACACACAACACACACACACACACACACTCTACACACACACACCACACACACTTCTTACACACACACACAACACACACTACACACACACACACACACAATCCATTTCATTAATTTCAATGTCCCTATTTCTGCTTTTTTTCTTCTCACCCACAGAAAGTTCTTCTCTTTTGTCCCTGATGGAAGAATTATCAACAAGATTGTGAATTCTCTTTGAGTGGAATCGATTCAACTCAATTGATTACAAAGAGAAAATCTTCACAAAGTTCATTTCTTTGAACCAAAAGAGTTTCTCGCAGAATCAATTTCTCATGATTCTAAACAATCAAAGAATGGCACAAGTTCTTCAGACGTAAATATTCAAAGTTCTCAGTTCTCCAAGTAAAGATTATTCCAATTCATACTTTTAAAAAAATGGTCAACTTTGCTCGTCTTCTTTTTCGATTTTGTATTATTTAGATTTTTCGGACTGTTGTCCCCATCTTGTTGTTATATACAAAACATTTTCGGCAGATTTTAACCTCCGGCCTTCTTAAGGTCTTTCTTGTCGAACGGAATGAGAACAATCTACATCAATGGATTAAATAAAGGGTTCGGTTGAAGTTCTGTGAAGACTCCAGAATTCAACACACGAAGTATCCCCGAGTCCGAATTTTTTTATAAGGCTTGAAATTTGAATTATTTAGATTTGAGGGCTGTTATCCTCATCTTTATCTATCTAGAAGGCGGTGGCTGAGGTCTACATATCCTGGGAATGACGTTAAACACTATCTGATGGTGAGTTACAGTTTTGGAGGTTTAGGGATGTGGATCACCCCTTCATTACCATTGCTCCTTGGTTCACTCTGACCTGAAGTGGTAGTAACTGTTAGGGTACCAATCTATAGGCTAAAGAGAAAAAATGTATATTTATAAAAAATGTATATGTCCACTTAAGAATTAATTTATTTCAAAACTTTATCGGCATTAAATGACCCACTGAGGTTATATGCCGTAAACAAAAACAAAAACAAACCTAACTGCAAATATCGAGTTATCTTTTTTAAAAAATTAGTTGAATTATAAAGATCGAAACCTTTCTGCTGTGTTTTTGTTTTTCTTTCTTTAGGCATCGAGTCTTATGATGGACAATATGGGAAAAAAATGTATTGGATGTCGGTAAGTGATGATCTGCGACCCGAAGAATTGGTGGAATTTGGGGTCAATCCCCAAAATGCCAATATGCTGCTTTTTAGAAGAGTCTGCGACGGAGACAGAAAATATATTCGGAAAGTGAAGGAATTAATGGGTGATCTTCAGCAAATGGTAAATCATTGCCAGTCTCGAAGACTGGAATTCTTTGTTGTTAATACATACTTTTTCTTTCTTTCTCTCTCTCTCTCCGCATTTCTCTCTCTTCTCTCTCTCTCTCTCTCTTTCTATCTTCTATCTATCTAATCTATCTGTCTGTCTATTTATCTATTGTATTCTCAAGCGCACGTAATTGCTAAATAAATTATATATAAATTAATAAATAAGTATAAATTAATAAAATAATACAAATCTCAGTCTTGTAAAATATAACACTAATTATTAAATGATTTCTGAATATTCTTGCATGCTATATATATATATTATATATATATATATATATATATATATGTGTGTGTGTGTGTGTGTGTGTGTGAATATATTGTGGTACGAGCAAAATTTGAAAATGGTTTTTGAAAAGCGTGTGCATTGTGAGATGTTATAATAAATACAATTCACAAATTTTTTTTTTTTCTGAAAAAGATATCTTTTTTTTTTTCGGTCACGTCTCATCAGAGAAGCATACATATATATTATATATATATATATATATATATAGATAGATAGATAGATAGATTAGATATACGTGTGTGTGTGTGTGTGTGTGTGTGTGTGTGTGTGTGTGTTTGGTAAAATATGAAAATATATCCTTTAAAAAAATTCCTAAAAGTTAATTTATTTTAGATGAGGAAGTTGACGTTAAAACGTTTCATTAAAAAAAAACCCATCGTCGGGACATTTGGAGGAATAATGTCTTGTCAAATCAGTGATGATAATTAGTTTCTCCATCGTCTCATTTCATTTTGATTAAATTTCCAGATCACTCTTCTAGACTCAGCTCCGTCGACTAACATATATATTATCATTTATCTTTAAAATATACGCTCCTACATTTGGGGCGCTGGTGTTTGTCGTCTAGTGATGTAATCCACACGGTTCATTGGGAAAGTTTCGGGTCTTCCAGCATCAGACTCCCTCGCCTTGCTGACCCTATCAGAGTGATCAAACTCTTGTACAACCACCAACAATAGACACATAAAAGACGTATTTTATGATGAAGGAAGAAACCATGAATTGTTAAAGTAACGACAGTCGATGTGTCCATTTGTGTTTTGTTTCTTTTTTTAATTGTTCAGTTTGCCAAAAGATAACAATTACATCCAGACTTTGATTTGTATGGTGATACAATCTTTGAGGAGTCAAGAGACACTCCCACAGCCCTTTCAATCGTACGGCGCAAAAACGTCAGATCGACATCAGCACGGGTGTCACGCAATCCTAGTAATCTTTCAGATTTAGATATCGAGTTAAGTCTTACACACTCGATTTCTAAAACATCCAATTCACACTCTCGAAATTTGCGGGCTTGGCAACAAAGATGTGCAGATTATGAATAATAATAGAATCAAACGAATGAAAGAAAGTAACAGCAACAGAATCATGCACTGCCTGTGCGCTTACTTATACAGCAATTCTTGCGACCACGCAGCACCGTATGAACATTAAACCCACAAAACTCCCAGCGCCGAAGAAAGTAAGGGCAGATGCAAGACATTCACACTCCGTTGTAGGCACGAGCTACTCTCCAATACATGATCACATCATCTGATAATTAGTTGTGTGTTGTGGCATCCTTCGTCTACGAGAGAGATGAGTAGTGTCCAGATTTTTTTTTTTTGTTCTTTTGTTTTTTGGGGGTTACATGGCTTGGCGTTCATATGGAGGGTGAGCTGTTGCCCAACAGCAAATCCTGATACATTAGTCTTATTTGGATTATTCGGACGGAGAAGGGCGGAGGTCACATCGGCCGAAACATCTACAGTACATAAGATGAGGACCAATGTCCAATAATACAATTAATACTAATAACAGGTAACTTTTTTTTTTTTTACATTTCGAAAAAAACAAAAAAAAATTCAAATGTAGCAATTATAATTTTATTCTTTTAAGTTCTATAAATTCAATTTCAACGTCAAAATTAAGTTATTTCTTATAAGTCCAACATTAACAGGGACATCTTGACTTGATAAGTAATTTATTTATTTTCCCATTAAAACTAACCCTAATCCTAACTAACCTAACCCCGTCTTCTCTTTCCAGAGTCATAAATAAATAAATTGATTTATCAGTCAAGAGTGGTTTCTTTGTTTATGTTGGACTTATAGGAATACCCAAATATTTTATAAAATATTTGGAGATAAAAAGGGAAAATATAAACAAAGTCATAATTCTGTAAAGCTCAATTTTATTTATATAGACCGTTATAGTCGGTGGTTCTCACGGGATCCACATGGCCCTTGAGGCGATATAATATTTTGTTGGGACTCCAGGCAAGCAAAAGATATGTAATTTTAAAAAATACAATAGGATTTGTAAACATGAATGCTTATGGGATTCCAGGAGAATGAAATAGGAATAAAAGGGGCCATAGGTAAAAAAAAAATGTTTAAAAAGGGTTGAGAACCACTAGTTTAGATGACTTGTCCATTTTTGCAAGATTTGTAAAGGTGTCTTTATTGAACACCTTTTTGTCATGACATTCAGTCGTAATGACGGCATATAGACGCACTTTTCCCATATTTGGCACCAAAATTTGCCTGCGTATTATACATCGTAGGTGAAGGTTGAGACTCCCGTAGGTAGGTAATCTTCTGTATTAAAAACAATTAAAATAAGATTCATGGAGTTTAGGGTAGTAAGTTACTTGGGGTAAGCTGGGTTAGTTGAGATCATAGAGAGATTGCCTCAGGCCTAGGGAGGTCTCAAACTTCACCTACGATGTATAATCGCAGGGCATTTTTTGTGCCAAAATATTTGGGGAAAGTGCGTCTATATGCGTCAATTACGGTACGTGAAATGGTCATGACAAAAAGGTGTTTCATAAAACACCTTTACAAATCTTGCAAAATGACAAAGTCCATCTAAACTAGTGGTTCTCAACCTTTTTAAACATTTTTTTTTTTTACCATTGCCCCTTTTATTCCTATTTCATTTCTCCTGGAATCCCATAAGCATTCGATGTTTACAAATCTATTGTATTTTTTAAAATTAAATATTTGCTTGCCTGGAGTCCAAAAAATTATATCGCCCTCAAGGGTCCATGTGGATCCCGGTTGAGAACACCGATCTAAACGGTGCAAAAATGAAATTGAGCTTTATCAGAATTTATGAACTTTGTTTATATTTTTCTCTTTTTTATCTTCCAAATATTTTATAAATTATTGGGTTATTTCTATAAGTCCAACATAACAAAGGAGAACCACTCTTGACTGATAATATTTATTTATTATTGATCTACTAGGAAAAGAGAAGACGGGGTTAGGTTAGGGTTAGGGATTGGGTTAGTTTAATGGGAAAATAAATAATTACTTATCAGTCAAGAGTGTTCCCCTTGTTTATGTTGGACTTATAAGAATAACCTTATTTTGACGTTTGAATGTGATTATAATAATGAACTTAAAGAATAAAATTATATTGCTACAATTGAATTTTTTTTTGTTTTTCGAAATGTAAAAAAAAAAGTTTACCTGTTATTAGTATTATTTGTATTATTTGGACTATTGTCCTCATCTTTATTGTTATCTGTACGATGTTTCGGCCGATGTGACCTCGCCCTTCTTCCGTCCGAATAATCCAAATAATACTAATTATCAGGGATTTGCTGTTTGGGCAACAGCTCACCTCCATATGAACCCGCCAAGCCATGTAGCCCCCTCAAAAAACAAAAAGAACAAAAAAAAAAAAAAGAATCTGGACACTACTCCATCGTCTCTCGTAGACGGAAGGATGCCAACACAACAACTAATTATCAAGCCTCATCTAAAAAGATACAAATACATTTTTCTTGTTATATTGTTTATTTTGAATTCACTAATGCATGATAGCGCGCAGAGATAATATCATTATATTACGTATAAAAAGCATTGCATTTCACGGAAATACCTGAAACCTTTGAGACGCTAGGGTTAAGTTAGGGTAAAAAGGGTTAGGTTAGTGTTAGTGTCAGGTGTAATACGGTGAGTTCTTTTCATTGGCGTCAACTAATTTTTAACGCAAGAGGAAATTGTAAAAACTATTTTGTTAGTCACAGGAAATAGTTTTTGTTAAAATGGGAAAATCAAATATTGCATAAATTTTTGATTTTACTTATTGTGTTTACAGATAAAAATGGGACTACAGCCACTAATGGTATATGTTTATTCTTTGATATACACAATAATACTTTAAGGTTAAGGGTTAGACCAGAGTGGCCATCAACGTTGGTAATTACCCAGGGGTGTCAAGTGCTCAAGAGGGGGGGGCTGTTGTCTGTCTGAGGGGATAGGACTTTTGAAATACAAATAGGAAGATGAATTAGACAGAATAAAAAACAATCAAAATAAGAAAATCCTTTTATGAAAAATCACGCTCAATAGGGGGGTCTGGATAGAGAAGGGACTGGAGTGAAGTGAGGTCACACATAATTTTCTGCACCACACTTGTCTCCATACGTAGTTGATTCAGCTATCCTGTTTCTATCCCCTATTGTCACCTTCTTTAGACTCTTTATTTTTGTGATTCAGCACTTCTCTTCTACCCTCTCCAAATTGTAGCAAACAGTCTTAACTCGAACAAGATGTGACACAAGGTGAATTTCCCTTCTCCTATATATTTACAAACCCTTCTGCACGAGCAGGATGTGACACAAGATCTATTCTTAAGCGGATTTTAACAGGTTTAAATTCAGAGTTTCCTTCTATATATTTACCTTACCAACCCCTCCATATGAGTAGGATGTGAAACAAGGTCAATTTCTTAAGCAGAGTTTAACAGGTTTGAATTCAGAGTTTTCCTTCTCCTAGACAGGTTGCCTACTAAGGCTGGAGGGAATATATGTATATTTACCAACCCCTCGCATGAGTAGGATGTGACACAAGGTCAATTTCTTAAGCAGAGTTTAACAGGTTTGAATTCAGAGTTTTTCCTTCTCCTAGACAGGTTGCCTTACTAAGGCTGGAGGGAATATATGTATTTTACCAACCCCTCCGCATGAGTAGGGATGTGACACAGGTCAATTTCTTAAGCAGAGTTTAACAGGTTTTGAATTCAGAGTTTTCCTTCTCCAGACAGGTTGCCTTACTAAGGCTGGAGGGAATATATGTATATTTACAACCCCTCCGCATGAGTAGGATGTGACACAAGGTCAATTTCTTAAGCAGAGTTTAACAGGTTTGAATTCAGAGTTTTCCTTCTCCTAGACCAGTTGCCATACCAGAAATCAATTTTGGGGCTAGTGGATTGCACTGGTTTACACTTGTGATGATTGTAAAATTAGCTATTTTTCCCTATATATTCAAGCTGGCGTATAGCAGTGGTTATCCAGCTTTTTTTTTCTGTCAAATGAAGATTTGAAATTTGTTAAATATCTCTTAGAAATAAAGACTTATATAATATTTGATGGAAATAATTTGCATACTAATTTTAACAAAACTGGGTTTAATAAATTATTATTTGCTGTTATTGATTTCTAATACTATCACGCTATTCTCAAACGTATTAAAAACAATCCTGCTGGTTGGATCAAAAATGGTATGTCCGAAAATGAGTAAAGTAAAAATTGTTTTGTATGCAAAGAGCGAGACGGAATCTGTTGCATACAAAACAATTTTATACTTTACTCCTTTTCGGACATACCATTTTTGATCCAACCAGCATGATGAAGGCCCCTTATTGGGGGGGGGGGGGGCAATATATATAATATATATATAATATACCAAGCGTTGTTGGTAGATCCTTGCGGAGAGAAAAAAACCCGGCAGAGAGTTTGATTGTAAAAATATACTACAAACATACCGGGAGAAAAAACATTTTTGAAAAAAAGAAAAGACCAAGATATTCGTACCAACAAAAAATAATCTATTGGTACAGTATTTGGCCAAAAAAAAAAACAATTTATATGTATATATATATGTATATAAGATATATTATATATATTCATATAACCGCTAGGAGAAGCTAATCTGTAAAAAGTGCTCGATACCTAAGTAGAGCCAAGTAATAAAGATAATCTACTGAGTCAGACGAACTACTATTAGTTTCGCATAAAGCTCTTCAGGCTAAAATCTGACTGAGTCAGATTTTAGCCCTGAAGAGCTTTATGCGAAACTAATAGTAGGTTCGTCTGACTCAGTAGATTATCTTATATATATATATATATATATATATATATATATATATATATTTGAAAACCCGTGACCCGCTGGGTCACCCATTGAGCTCGTGTTATATTGTTAAAAAATCACAATAATGTAAAATAAAATCAGGGAATTTTCCGATTTCAAAAGCAATCCTATTTATGATTTCATATAAAAATCAATTCAAGTAACAATAATTTTGATTCCACTTATTGTGTTTACAGATACAAGGGAAGGCGACAGCAAGTCACTGAGGTGATATATTTATCAAAACTGCCAGAAATCAAGGGTCTGACATATTTTGGGCATCCCCCCCCCCAAGAGAGGCGCCTCAGGCACTAGGCAATAAACCCAGCCCTGTCCCTTTAAATCAAGGGGGCAGGTTTTGCCTGGGGGATATCCCCTGGGATCAATGCTGTTAATTTTACTTGGCAGCTCCAGAGGCCGAAGCACTCTGAAGCAGTTTCAGTAATCTCACCGATGTTCTAAAACAGCAGTGTATAAACCAGCGCATTCACTCTCTATGAAAAGTAAGCTAGGCTAGTCCACAACAAGAAGGGGGCTTAATAGGTACTCTGGGTCAGAGTGGACCTGGAAGTAATGTCAATAGAGGGATACTCAATACCCACAGTTCTAGGACTGGAGCCTCGCATCAGATGCTCTAAACTCCAAACATTTCGATAGCAAAAAATTGACAAAATCAAGGACAATGAATATTTTCTGTAAATTATTAGGTTGTTACAAAAATAATGACCGATTTCAAATACATACATTTATTGTTGAAGCATTACAGTAAGTAAAGTAAAGTCGGCCTAATGTCGGTATCAGCCAGTCAGCGAGGGAGTCTATCCCGTTTTCAATAGCGCTAGACCAATGAGATTGTTTTAGCATCTGAGGTGGAGCGCACACCTACCATCAGCTCCTTACTTTACCGCACAGATCCCTGTGCTACTCATACGCTGAGTCGGCGAGGACCGGTATCGAACTAGGAACCTTGTGGTTTCTAGTCGAACGCTCTACCGACTGAGCTAACCCGGCCCTGTGATGTTAAAATTAGTCAAAATACGAGTCTTGGGCACCTATGCATCTCTGCCATCGATCTACGAGGTCATTTATTCCGCGTTGGTAAAAGGTTAAACTCTTTAAATGATGATTCCACATCTTCTTTATATCGAAAAGTTTTATTTAAAAATGAGCTTAAGTGCCTAAAAAAATGATAATCAGTAGGAGAAAGATCGGGAGAATATGGAGGATGTGGTAAGGTCTCGTATCCCAAGTGACTATTCGGTCAAGAAAGAGGTCATTGGTGTTACGCAAACAGAGCATCGAGCACACTTCAAACCGCCTAAGTTTTTGGTGCTCATTGAGCTCATGAGGAACCCATTTATCGAGCTTTTTCACCTTTCCAATACTCTGTAAATGGCATGAAACTGTTGCAATGCTGGCACTAAGGGTCTGAGACATCTCTCTGACACTTTGTCGTGGATTTTGCTCAAAAACTGCCTGCAATTGTTTATTGTCAAGACTGCATGTCCGTCCTCTACCTTCTTCATCTTCAAGACTCTCACTTCCACTGCGGAATTTCTGGAACCACCTTCGTACAGTCCGATCACTTGTGGATTCATCTCCCCATGCCTTGTTGATATTGGCAGCAGTTTCGGAGGCATTGTGCCCAAACTTGAATTCATGCAACATAAGAAGACGAAGGTCATGTTTAGGCATGTTCATCTTTGAAGGCTTCTATTTTTCAAAAATACTTTCTATCTGAAAATAAATTAAATTTTATTTTTGAGCACACATTAATTATCATATATGCAAAAATTCGCTTGAAATAAACAACAAAGGTTAAAATGACATTTCAAAACCGAGCACTTCAATCGGCCATTATTTTTGTAACAACCTAATAGTTCGTGTAAATGTGGTAGAGATATGAGGAACACAAGGACAAAACTCAGACAAACGTATGTAGGATATATTTCGCCAGAGCTTTGAGCTCGGCATCATCAGTCGTTTTATTGTCTGAGTTTTGTCCTTGTCTTTTGTTGTCTGAGTTTTGTCCTTGTGTTCCTCATATGTCTACTACTTTCTGTCGGATTCATTCCAGTCCTCTTTCCTCATTCGTGTAAATGTCTAATTCCCATAAAACAGCGCATGTCCAATATGTCGATTGCCATTGCTATTCCAAGTGGATATTTGATTGTATAATCTATTTCGTTTATTTCCCTTTGTTTATTTTTATTGTTACATTTTATGTAAAACTTCCATTAATCAATTTGTTTTGTTTGCTTTCATCTATTACAAGATTAATTACTTTGTATCAGTTTTTTTTTCTCTTTCTCTTTCGGGGAGTGTTTCGAGTTGAATTGATCTTTAGAAAAGAAAGAAAAATCCAAACATGACGCGAGCTTGCGAATGAGGAAGCTATTCAATGACTTAAGAGAAACAAAAGACAAATAAGAAGTAAAACTAGCAGGACCTGTGGATATACCATAGTATGATATTTCAAAATAGTTCAATATGTAAAAAGTAAAATAATCTTGATTTTCAAAGAGAACAATTCGGTCAATTTTAATAGTTAAACAATTAATAATGACCAGCAGGACCTGTGGAAATACCACAGTATGAGAATCTAATTATTACAACGTTTGATATGTTTACTTAAGAGCTATTTCAAAATAGTTTAATATGTAAAAAGTAAAATAATCTTGATTCAACTCTCTCTCTCTCTCTCTCTGTCTCTCTCTGTCTCTCTCGCAGGACCTGTGGAAATACCACAGTATGAGAATCTAATTATTAAAACGTTTGATATGTTTACTTAAGAGCTATTTCTAAATAGTTCAATATGTAAAAAGTATAATAATCTTGATTTAACTCTCTGTCTCTCTCTCTCTCTCTCTCTGTCTCTCTCCCCCTCTCTCGCAGGACCTATGGATATACCACAGTATGATAATATAATTATGACAACGTTTGATAGGTTTACCTAAGAGCTATTTCAAAATACTTCAATATGTAAAAAGTAAAATAATCCTGATTCAACTCTCTTTCTCTTTTCTTTTCTTTATTTCCTTCTTTTCAGATTAGCGTTATCGCTTCTTCGCACCCAACCCCAGTCAGTATCTTTTCCCTACTTCTTTCTTTCTTTACATATTTTTCTGAGTTGCATGTCCTTTTTCTTACCTTTCTTTCTTTATAATAAAAATGGAATGGTCCATTATTTAGCTGAGTAGACGACACTCATAAGAAATAAGAATTCGGCAGATAAGCGATACCAGATATTCAGGATTTACGTTTTTGCATTTCATCTTGGAAGATTTTGACGGTCTAACTTTTAACCAGAGGGTTTTTGCAAGAAGATAACGGTTGTGCTATTAAGGAACACGAGCATTAATATATTGATAACAAGTAAAGTAACAAAAGATTCCAAGAATACGAAAGTAATTCTAAGGAACATAACTAATCAGTATTTAATGAACCCTTTTACACACAGAGCGACACTTTTTTTTACCGCCAAAAGTACACAGAGTGATATTTTAGTTGTTTTTTAGTAGCTCAATGTAAGGCATTTTTTCTTTTGGTTGCTCGTTGACCAATCTATACATTAATACACGCGTTCCTTATCATCTTGCAAACAAACCCTCACCCTGGTTAAAAATGGGACCGTCCAAGATGAAAAGCAAAAATTCTATTCCTGATTATCTGGTGTTGCTTATCCGCCATTTTCTTATTTCTTATGAGCGGCGTCAGCTCAGCTAAATAATGGATGATTCCGGTTTTATTATAAAGAAAGAAAGGTAAGAAAAAGGACATGCTACACAGAAAATATAATAGAAAGAAAGAGAATAGGGAAAGAGAGAGAGAGAGAGAGAGAGAGAGAGAGAGAGAGAGAGAGAGAGAGAGAGAGTTACCGCGCGGAAGCGATAATGCTAATCTGTTTCAATCGAAGTTAATGAAAAGAAGGAAGAAAGAAAAAAGAGTCAGAGAGAGAGAGAGAGAGAGAGAGAGAGAGAGAGG
This sequence comes from Doryteuthis pealeii, assembly GCA_023376005.1. Taxonomy (NCBI): domain Eukaryota; kingdom Metazoa; phylum Mollusca; class Cephalopoda; order Myopsida; family Loliginidae; genus Doryteuthis; species Doryteuthis pealeii. The sequence goes on along the minus strand of CM042164.1, from coordinate 16,325,188 downwards.
AGAGAGAGAGAGAGAGAGAGAGAGAGAGTTAAATGAAATGAACATTATTATACTTTTTACAAATTGAACTATATGGCAATAGCTCTTAAGTAAACATATCAAACTTTGTAAAAATTGAATTATCATACTATGGTATATCCACAAGTTCAAAATCGATGTGTATAAACATCACTCGTTTTTTTTTTCTCTCGATCGGTAGAGCATCCGCCTGGGAACCACAAGTTTCCGGGTTCGATACCGTCCCCATCAACTCAGCCCATGAGTAGTACAGCTTGGATCCGTGGCGCTACATCCCAGACGCAAAAACAATCTCTCTAATGAGCTAGTGAAAAAGGGATAGACTCCCTCGCTGCCCGGTTGATACCAACAACTGGCCACAGCGGCGACTTACTGAAAATAATTCTACAACTCTACAAGGATTTAAGAATTATGTTGTTCTTCGAGACAAAGAAGTTTCCACCTCGTTTCAGTTATTCAAGCGTTGCGAAATCATTGGATCGGAACAAGTAATAATCCGATAGATCTCGGTCTGGACTAAATGCTGGATGTAGCATAAGTTCGATTCCCTGGAGGGTAATTCCATGTCCAATAATCCAGAAAAAAAGTAAAATCCTATTGTATTTTTTAGATTAAATATCTTTTGCTTGCCTGGACTCCCAAAAATGTTATATCGCCCCCAGGGGTTCATGTGGGCAAAGTCCATCTAAACTAGTGGTTCTCAAACTTTTTTTTTTTTAACCTAACCCCCTTTTATTCCTATTTCATTCTCCTGGAATACCATAAGCATTCGATGTTTACAAATCCTATTGTATTTTTAAAATTAAATATCTTTTGCTTGCCTGGAGTCCAAAAAATATTATATCGCCCTCAAGGGTCCATGTGGATCCCGGTTGAGAACCACCGATCTAAACGGTGCAAAAGTGAAAATTGAGCTTTATCAGAATTTATGAACTTTGTTTATATTTTCTCCTTTTTTATCTTCCAAATATTTTATAAAATTATTTTGGGTTATTTCCTATAAGTCCAACATAAACAAAGGGGAACCACTCTTGACTGATAAATTCGTTATTTATTTATTGATCTACTAGGAAAAAAGAAGACGGGGTTAGGGTTAGGGTTAGGGTTTAGGGTTAGGGATTAGGGTAAGTTTAATGTGAAAATAAATGAATAACTTATCAGTCAAGAGTGGTTCCTGGAGGGTAATTCTATGTCAAATCATCCAGTAAAAAAGTAAAATTGTCACCCAACCCCTTCAATTTTCCTGAATTTTTTTCCAGGTGCGGACATGTTATGTAATTCTATGTCAAATCATCCAGAGCAAAAACCAAACTATCTTTTTGGTACAAATAATGTTCAATATATGTGAAATAATAATAGAAAAAATAGTTATCGTAGATGCAGTGCCACATCGGGATATTGATCTTGCTATGAAAAAAATCAGAAATCATCAATAACTTAAAACTGGTTGACTTTAAGACTTTTTTAATAGCATTTTAAACCAACTTTTAGGAGTAGGGATGCTCTAGAACTCATTTTACAGATAAAATAGGTTTCAAAAAGTTGCCATTTTTCGCGACCCACCTCAAATTTGGAGAGCTAAAAATCGACATAACTCCGCCAATTTTTTGGAATTGGAAGGTCAATTTTTGGGGATTGGCTAACTTTATTATAATCCACACTTAGACAAAATTTCAGAAAGATTGAAGTGGGTGGGTGACATGGCCTGGATGATTTGACATGGAATTGAAGGGGTGGGTGACATGGCCTGGATGATTGACATGGAATTACCCTGAAGTTTATTCCAGAAAATTAGACCTCTACAAATATTGCAAAACTTTTGACTCATTCTGGCTACTCGATTTTTTTTTTTTTACTCAATTTTTAAACCCTTTTTTCTATTTAACACATAAATGGGTCCCTATCAGGAACTGCCACTCCGGGTCAGAGTGAACATCGGAGAAATGGCGATCAATGAGCTCCAGAATTGGAACTTTACCATCAAATAGTTTTTTAACACCATAACCATAACACAAGACCCTCAGTCACGGCCTTCTAGCACATATATGATAAAAAGGTGAAGCGCGTGGTGTAATGGTTAAAGTGCATGGAAATGGACTCGTCGCCCCGAGTTCAAATCCCGCAGGTGGTAATTGCATTTAACTTAGCGCTAATACCCTTGGGAAAGGTATGGATCCTACTCTCCCTCCAGCTATGGATAAATAGTAGGGCAGACTGGACTTTTTGACCTTGGTTAGGCAACTGGTCTAGGAGAAGGAAAACTGAATTCAAACCTGCTGAACTACGCTTAAGAAATTGACTTTGTATCACATCCTGCTCGTGCGGAGGGGTTGGTAAATATATATATGATAAAAGGTTAGGGCTTGCCATAAGGCAATAGGGTATTTACCTCGTATCCCACTTATGCGGGTGTGACACAAGATCATTTAATGTGGGGCCACCCACGAACCGAACCTCATGGGATGGCAGGGACAAAAATGCATGGTTCCTATCGGCATTCCCCCTCAAGAGGGCGCCTCAGGCACTAGGCAATAAACCCAGCCCTACCTCTTTAAATCAATGAGGCCTGGGATCACGCCGTTAATTGCAGCACCGATTCAGTGGCCGAGGACACCGGACCCCCGCACCCCCACACCCCCACACCGAAAAGCGAGTTAGTAGTGCGAATAAGGGCAATACAGAATGGTGTTGTAGAGAAGACGACATCCCTCTATATAGAATGGACCACCGCCTTCTAGTACATCTATGATAAAAAGGGTTGGGACTTGCCATAAGGGCAATAGAGTCAGGACAATCATATATATGCTGGGGCGCGTGGTGTAATGGTTAAAGTCATGGGAAATGGACTTGTCGCCCCGAGTTCAAATCCTGGACGTGTTAATTGCATTTAACTTAGCACTAATACCCTTGGGAAAGGCATGAATCCTACCCTCCCTCCAGCTATGGGTAAATAGTAGGGAAGACTGGGCTCTTTATTTTTGGGTAGACAACCGGTCTAGGAGAAGGAAAACTCTGAATTGAAACCTGTTGAACTCCGCTTAAGAAATTGACCTTGTGTCGCTTCCTGCTCATGCGAAGGGTTGGTGAATATATATATGTGCTGGGGCTTGACGTGACCAGCCGATTGATCCGAGAGGCCTCTCCGACCGCCAGTCTAGCTTAAGTAAAGGCCAAAGTGGAGTGTTGCATGTCATGGACTGCTCAACCACTTGGGTTCCATCATTAAGCATCATATTTCTGTCGTAATTACCGCCTCATTCCGCCCGGCCGGAAGTCACATTCATTTTCCTAATCTGCCCCAAACAATAGCCTTTGTTTAAATGTAATTATTAAACATATTTAGAAGTCTTATATTAAAGGGAAATAACAGGTAACTTTAAATGAAAAGGCCATTTTTAACCATTTTTTGATAAATCCTTAAAGGAATGGGGCTCCGACTTAGAAAATTCTCAACAGGATATTAAGAGTTAAACATTTTTCTGTGATGAAGTATTGTAAAAAAATGTCAATATTGACAATACGTTTACTTGTAAACGGAGACATTTATTTGTGTACAAAGAAAAGATATTAACTTGAATGCAAGTAGGTACAAGTTTGTGTAGCATTAGCGAGCAAACTATTCGCACAAAAAGGAACTTCAATTCGTAAATAAAGAATAGAAATATTCATTCATGCGAGATATTGACAAAATAAATACAGTGTCTTAATATCATTTATTTGAGTTTCATGAGAATGAAAGGAAACGTTTCGGACTGTCTCGAGTTTTTCAGCAAATAAACAGGTTTTTTTCTTATAAAAAATAATTAAAAGATAATATAAAAAAGATTTGGATTATTTGATTAATTCAGACCATTGTCCTCATCTTTATTGTTATCTAAACAACGTTTCGGCCGATATGCCCTCCCATTGCCAACGTCTTTGAGTTTCATGAGAATGAAAGTAACCGTTGCGGGCTGTCCCGACTTCTACAAATAAACAGGGTTTTTCTTATATCTAGAAAATAAAAAAAATTTAGTGTTATTTGGATTATTCGGACTATTGTCCTCATCTTTATTGCTATCTAAACAACGTTTCGGCCGATGTGCCCTTCCTCCGGCCTTTTTTCGGGTATTTTTATATCGGACACGGGAACCTTCTCGAACTCGGGAACCTTCTCTTGTACATAGAATTTGTACCATTACAGTTACAGGACAGTTCTATCAGCTGGGGTTTTAGAAGACCCCCTTCCAAATGGGGCCACCTGTTGGTCGTATGTGGCAAACCATGATGCTTAAAGATGGAATCTTGGTTGATGAGCAGTCCATGACATGCAACATCCCACTTTGGACCTTACTTAGCTAGAGAAGCGGTCCCGACCCTATTGCCCTTATGGCAAGCCCCAACCCTTTTTATCCTATATGTGCGAGAGGATAACAGTTTGTTAATTCAACCTAGCAATTGCTAATTACACTGTTCACCTTGTATTTTTGCTTAGTAAACCCTTTTCCCTTTCCTTAATACTCGTGTTTTTTTACTATTATTTCTCTGTTGTTTTTTTTCAATCTTAAATGCAAGTATCTATTGAGCACTACTAAACAAATCCGGAGCCGCAGTCCCTAAGGTGGTGTGATGCTGAAATCCAGTGCTACCCATCAACTCCTGCGATACTACCGTTGCCAAATTGCATTGGTTCCTTACCTTTCTTCTGGATCACAGCAGCAATGAGAAGAGGGGTATTTGTTGCCTGGCAACAGCTCGTCCTCCATATGAACCCGCCCAGGCTACGTAGCTAAAAAAAAAAGGTTTTAAAAAGTTTTGGACCATATTACCTTAAGGCACCCCTTTTCGATTTTGTGTCATTAGGCCATTTTTTTCATTTACACCGTTAATATCCGGTTGTTTGTTATGGGTTAGGGTTAAGAGTTAGGGTTAGGGTTAGGGTTAGGGTTACAACCCTAACCCTTAACTATAACCCCTAACAAACAACCGGATATTGACGGTGAAAATGAAAAAAATGACCTAATGACACGAAATTGAAAAGGGTGCCTTAAGGTAATATGGTCCAAAACTTTTAAAAAATTGAACACTACTCCATCGTCTCTCGTAGACAGAAGGATGCCAGCAACTAAGCATATGTTAGTCTTCAACAAAGTATTAATTGTTGAGGAGCCAGTAAGGATCGAACTCAGTAGTTTTTATCAGCAAGATTAGTTTTGCTTGCTAGCGCTAGACTGTAGGTGAAGTCACCCTGGCGCACGCTAAGAGGTCCAGAAGAAAGCGACGGCAACAAAGCACCGGCATATCAACATCTACAGGGACAGCCTTCAAATGCAACATTTATGGTCGAGGCTGTTTTTTCGAACATTGGACTTCACAGTCACAGGAGGCGCTGTAACTTCAGGGGCACAAGTATTAAATAGTTTTCTGAGACTCACCTTATATCTTTGCTTAGTAAACCTTTTTCCCTATCTTTAATACTCTTTGAGTTCCTTCCTATTATTTCTTTGTTTATATTTACTCGAGTTCTGTGCAACTATGTAATTTGATTGCTAACGTTAGATTGTAGGCGCCCTAGTCTTAGATGCAAAACTGATCGACTAGTTTGTTATCGAATCATTAGATACTCAATTCACCTTATATCTTTGCTTAGTAAACCTTTTCTCCTATCTTTAATACTCTTTGAGTTCCTTCCTATTATTTCTGTGTTAACTGATACTCGAGTTCTGTGCAACTATGTAATTTTGCTTGCTAACGTTAGATTGTAGGCGCCCTAGTCTTAGATGCGAGACTGATCGACTAGTTTGTTGTCGAATCATTAGATACTCAATTGATTTGTGTTAGGAAAATGTGTTACGTGATCAGTTGAGAAAAAAAACAAGACAAGCCAGTTTCCAGTAGAAATTCAAGCGTTGTTTAAATATGAACGATCATCGTAAAGTGCTAATGAGTCGTAAAAATATTAGAGAGATGGTATAAGAAAAATCGTCGCAATAATAATCCGAATAAAACGGCTTTGATGGTTCGTGTTTTTATCAATAATCTCTCACAAAAAAAGGAATTCGTAAGATGTTGAAAGAATAATATTAACGAAGAGACAGTATGCAATAATTAATCGTAGGAATCAATCCGGCTACTTTAATTGAGGATTTTTTATATTTTTATCAGCGTAAAGAACAAATAAGTGGACGAGATGAACCCTGTCGTCTGAAAAGGATCTAAACGGATGATAATGAAAAAGAACAAAAAAAAGGGTTTGATTAACGAAAACGACTACAGCAGCTGGTCTACATAAAAAGTCTGAAAGAAAACTTCCACACACGCACACACACACACACACTCCCCCCACACATACACACACACACACACACAAACACACACACACACACACACACACATTTTAATCCCCTATAACTGCTTCAGTGTAATAATCGTTACGTATTTCCTATTGCTGCAGGGAGGTCGATGTTTGTTACGTATTTCCTACTGCTGCAGGGAGGTCGATAGCTGCAACTAGAACAGTGTAATTTTCTTCTTTTCTTAATTTTGCTTTGTGTCCACTTAGAAAATATTACAAAGACATGTAAATGGATTAGAATTTTGTTATGTATTTCCCACTGCTGCAGAGAGGTCGATGTTTGAGGCCGGATAAAAGCCAATTTCGCAGGTTGATTTTCAAGGAGGCTCTTCTCCATTTGGGAAACTAGAACAGTGTAATTTCTTCTTCTGTCTTAATTTGGCTTTGGGTCCTCACACAAGTACACATGTTTATTTACTTAACACTTAACACTTACGACACTTCCGTCAGAAAATCGGATGAATAAAGATATCCACTGGACAATTCTACATACAGGAATTTCAGATCTTTCATTATTCGTTCACATTTTTGAAATTGTTAAAAATGGTAAGTAAAAACAAGAATTTTTTTTCTCTTTTTCTGAAAATTTTTTTTTCTGACGTCACTAAGAAATATTCTGGTATTCATAACTGAATCATGTAAATCCAGATTCTTTAAATTCAATTATTCTGACATTTTTTAATTATTTGGATTTTTCGGACTGTTGTCCTCATTTTTATTGTTATATACACAACGTTTCGGGCTATGTGCCCCCAGCCTTCTTCATGTGTTTCTAATCGAACTCGGCTACCTTCTTGTTGAGTTCAGGAGCCTTCATGTTGTAATCGGGAGCTATATGACATGAAGGCACCCGAATTTGACAAGAAGGTACCCGATTTCAACGAGAAGGTACCTGAGTACTACGACAAAAAACATTTGAGATTATTTGTCTTAATTTTTAGTCGAGACTTCATGGTGTAGGGGAGCCTCCATGTTGTAATCGGGAATTATATGACACGAAGGCTCCCGAGTTCGACAAGAAAGTTCCTGAAGAAGGCCGGATGGCATATCGGCCGAAACGTTATGTATACATCAATAAAGATGAGGACAAGAGCTCGAAAAATCAAAATAATACAATTTATCAAGCCTCATCTAAAAAATTATGAAAATAGTTTCAAATGTTGGCTCTCAAAATTAGGTAGAGATTCCTCCGAAATTTAAGATAGATTTTTATTCATCGGTTTGGTCTATAATATCTGTGGTTATTTCCTATAAATCCAACATGATAAAGGGGAACCACTCTTGACTGATAAATTATTCATTTATTTATTGATCTACTAGGAAAAAAGAAGACGGGGTTAGGGTTAGGGTTAGGGTTTAGGGTTAGGGTTTAGGGTTAGTTTAATGGGAAAATAAATAAATAATTTATCAATCAAGAGTGGTTCTCCTTTGATCATGTTAGACTTATAGGAAATAACCATATCTGTTAGGTTTAATCTTTTCTTTTCCTTTTGATTAACTCATATCGTAATAAAGATTATGTATCTGTCTGTCAGTCACTGAAACTATGTCACAATTCCTTTAGTTATTTACTTCACATTCTCCATTATTTGATTTTTTGTTTAAATCTCAGTTTTAATAAAATCGTTTTACATAATATTGGGGCACCATGGCCCCGGGCTCAGACTAAAATGTAATATTTGTGCCGAATGGCCGAGAGGCTCTGAAATTCTCGTTTTGTTCCAAGGGACCATCCCCCCCGCGAGTAGCACCTAAAAAGGACAGGGTTGGGTTTGATTTTAAAAGATCTTTTCTTGGTACTATTAATTTCTAATTGGATAGTTTTATTTTAAAGATGAGCATAATTCTGGTCGATAAAAGAAATCCATTAACAAAAAGAAATAATTTTATTCTTTACTCTCTAATCTAGTTAAATTAGGAACATTTTTCAATGAAAACCGGGAGTGGTGGGAAGAGCTAGCTTTCTCTCTCTCTCTCTCTTTCACTCTCTTTCACTCTCTCTCCCTTTCTCTCTCTCTTTTCTCTCTCTCTTCTCTCTCTCTCCCTGTTCTCTCTTTTCTCCTCTTTCTCTTCTCTTTCTCTCTCTCTACTCTTCTCTTTCTCTCTCTTTCTCTCTCTTTTTCTTTCTCTCTCTTCTTTCTCTCTCTCTCTCTCTTATATACTCGACGTATATACGCGTTCTTATTTAGTTTTGTTAATGTTTCTAATTCAATATAATATTTTGTTATATCAAAACTTAAATACTTGCGCCCAACAGCGGTTGTCTATTTTTGCTAGCTTAAATAATCTTCATTTTAGTGAAGCGGAGTGGTAGTATATGTTAGGGTCCCGTCTATACATGATGTTTGCCTCACAAACCTTCTTTAATGTGGCCGAAGAGATGATAGTGATTATTTCAGTGACGAGGAAGTGAAATCTGTGGAAAAGAAGTGGCTCAAAGAACAGTTAACAGAATTTTACAGGGCAGGGATACATGCTCTCATTCGAAGATGGAACATTGCTATTGAGAGAAACGGTGACTATGTGGAGAAGTAGGGATGTGATCCACGGAAGACCAGCTTCATTTTCATGTATGATACATGTTCCTGTGTTGGTAATTATACCTGTCCTAAACAAAATGGCATTACTTTTTGACTCACCTATTGAGAAGTAGGGAAGTGATCCACAGAGGACCAGCTTCA
>CM042164.1:16286155-16311155 GCA_023376005.1 Doryteuthis pealeii | reverse complement strand
TTTCCATCTTTTATTTCACTTATATTTTTTTTGATTCTTACTGATAAATACATCATATAGTTTGCTGTATTTGTCTTTGCTGATTTTTTTTGCTGATTTTTTTTTGCTGATTTTTTTTGTTGAATTTTTTTGCTGATTTTTTTAAAATGTATTTTATGTCTTTTCCAACTTTATTTCACTTATAGGTTTCTGTATTTATGTCTTATTTTTCAGTCAAAGACGATTTTATTCTTGTCTTTACTTACGTTTTTCTGATTGTTCAAAGCGAGGAATTTCAATGGGGACTTCAAAAGAATCAAAGTCGGTGAGTGAAAAATATTTAGTTGTCTGTCTGTCTGTCTTTCTATCTATTCTACTCTCTTCATATCTATCTTTTCTGTCGGCTGGACAGAAGAATACGCCGACTGCACCTCTGCAGATGAGTGAAATCCCTCCAATGGAGCCAAATGTTGGTCATGGATAGCGACCCATGATGGAACCCTGGTGGCTGAGCAGTCCGTTACATACAATGTAATTTACTTCGCACACATGAACTCTTCCAATTATAAATAGCAGCAAGTTCTGTACTTAAGGGAGAGTTAGTATTTCAGCAGACAGTCGATAAGACAGCCTCGCATGTGACCAACTCTTGGTATATGTTTTTACTACTGTTCTTTCTTAATATATTTGTTTAACTCATTTCCTATCTTTGTGTCTTTATTCTGGCCCCGAACTTGGCCACAACACTTAGGATAGAAGGGCGGTCGGAGAGACCCCCACTGATCAATCAGCTGGTCACGTCAAGCCCTAGCACCTATATGATTGTTCCAGCCCTATTGCTCTTATGATAATGACAGAAGACAGTGGCTGAAGTTCTTAATATCCTGAAAGTAAGGAATAATTTAGTATAATTTTCGTGTCATTAAACTAAACAGTAAAAAAGCCTTTAGGAAGCAAAAATTGATTAACAGCTTTAATATAATTGATAGATAGATAGATAGATAGATAGATAACCTTGAAACGTTCATACACATTCAAAGAGTCAGTTCAATTCATGTGTATTTCAACTTGAAAAATAAACGTGTTTGAAAAATGACATACAGAGACACATACGGATATATGAGCACAAACAAGTGTGTAGGTATGTGTGTGTATATACATGTGTGTGTATGTATGTATATTGTGTGTTGATATATAATGTTATGTGTGGTGTGTCCTATATATATGCTATATAAAAGTTATATACCAATTTATGCCAGTAAAATCTTGATGTGCTCATNAAAAAGAGAGAGATACTAAAGCCGAGTTAATTCAACTTTTGCTTCCTAAAGGCTTTTTTTACTGGTTTAGTTTAATGACACGAAAATTATACTCATCGCCATTAACGTAAGTGTATGGTAAGTCGTGTATGAATGTTAAAATATCCTTAAGTGGTGTTGTGAGTTTTGAAAACAACGATGGAGTTCTAACGCTTCTTCAACGTGAGCTGGTAATGACATGGGCATACAAAAACTGCCAACAAGAGCCTACAAAATGACTAGACTGAAATGGGAATTACGTCGAAAAGTAGATATCTGTGGAAAATGTAAAATCACCGACAATAAACTACACATTTTTGTGATTGACTAAGAACCACAAGGTTCCGGGTTCGAATACGCGCCCTCCCCAACTCACGTATGAGTAACACTGTGTTGGTGTAAGTGAGGAGCTGATAGTGGTGTGGCGCTCCGTCTCAGACGTTAAAAAGGCAACTCCTTCGTCTAGCGCTAGTGAAAAGGGGATAGACTCCCTCGTTGTTCTGGTTGATTTCGCGACGTTAGGTCACCCCGACGAGTTTTACTTACTTTTTTTTTTTGACTACCTTTGGATTACTCTCGTATCTGATTTATAAAATGACGTCATTTCCTTTTCTTCTTCCGTTTTTGTTTTTTCAGTCCAATACCAGCGGAATTTTAATGTCTCCACAGTCTTACCCTCCAACAGTGTTATCCGGCATTTGAAATATCCACCATACGTGAAGGGTTTGCCGGTTCCATAGCAACTACAATAGCAAGATGGCGACCGGATACGAACCTAAACAGTAAAAGACGATTTCTTCCCGAACAGGAAATACGGACTAGGAAATGCAACACTCAAAATATCAACACTTCCGGTAACTTTCAATATCTCCTTCAATTAAATTACGGAAGTTGAAGTATTTTTAAATTTCCTACAATATATATATATATATATATATATATATATATATATATATACGAAGGTGAGTAAAAAGTAATGCCATTTTGTTTAGGACAGGTATAAATCAGCACAGGAACATGTATCATACATCAAAATGAGCTGGTCCTCTGTGGATCACATCCCACTTCTCATTCATAGTCACCGTTTCTCTCAACAGCAATGTTCCACTTTCGAAATGAGAGCATGTATCACTGCCCCGCAACATTCTGTTGACTGTTCTTTGGGCCACTTCTTCTCTACAGATTTCACTTTCTCGTCAAACCCTCTTTCATGGGGCGATGAGATGATAGCTTGAAGGCGCTAAATCTGGTGAGTATGGAGGATGCGGTAAAGTTGTCCACGCCGAATGAGACGATTTTCTTCTTCCTTGTTCTGTGCTTGTGTGTGGTCGAGCATTGTCATGCAGAAGGCGGACATTGTCGATTGGCAAATTAAGTCTTACACGTCCGATTCTTGCTCTTCACATGAAATGGCATTACTTTTTGACTAATCCTCGTATATACACTTATGATGGACTCTCCCGTCGATTTCAACGTATGAGTGTTCATACACACAATGAAATCCACACAGGGATTTTTTTATAGTGGTGAAGGCTTGTGTTGAACCATCCACACTTTTTGGCACCATCAAAGGAAAGAATTGGTGCATCAAGGGTTTGCCACAAACCCAATCAACGACCGACCTCAGGAATTTTGAATTCAGAGTTATCCCTCTCCCGAGACTGGTTACCTACCAAGGCTGAAGGGCCCAGTCTGCCTAACTTTTTAACCCATAGCTGGAGGGAGAATATATGGATTCATACCTTTTCCAAAGGGTATTAGCGCTTTGTGAAATGCCAACAGCTTCGTCTAGTAATTGAAGTCGAATCGACGAGTCCATTTTCCACGACTCTAACCACTAGACCAAGCGCCTCCATATATATATATATATAATATATATATATATATATATATATATATAGTAAATGAAGAAAAACTCTAAACTTGCTTCATTACAATAAATTTATTTCAACCGTATTAATACGGTTGAAAATAAATTATTGTAATGAAGCAGTTTAGAGTTTTCTTCATTTACTAAATTTCTTGCTCTGTCCTTTTACTCACTGGTATTTAGGTACATTGAGCTCTCCTTATGGTCTACTGCATCAAGCTTGGTTAACCACACATGGAAAGACCTAACTACGGAAAAAACTATATATATATATATATATATATATATTATATATGAATGATTACATGATGTCCTTGGCTGAGATTTCTGTACATCTCATAACCATAATCATGATGCCTCCTCATCTTTTTGAGGGCGTCTGCTCGTGCCAGTTATTTTCACATTTGTAACCAAACAGCTTTTTAATTTACCAAGACCATGCAATGGCAAGGATACAACTCCACCCTTCCTCTCTCTTTTAGTTGGGATAGTGTTTCTAATCTAGTTCAAGCTCAGTAACTATTTAATGCACTATGTCGTGAGTTTTTTCGTTCATTTCTGCTTCACTATTCATTTCTTATATTCAGTTTTACATAGATGATGCTTATGGGGGAAATTATGATAATTATCTCTTTTATTTCAGATGTCTCCTTACGCCATGAGATTATCACCAGAGAAGAACTCGGGATTTAAAGGATTTTCCATTAAAATCTTAGAGGAACTTAGTCTACGAATGAATTTCAGGTGTATTGGTCTATCTCTTCTATTAATAATGGAGATTCGTTTCCGGTTTTTGTCTGTAAACAAAACTACGTCACTGCTTACGTCACATTACCGAAAATCGTCATAACATAGAATAAATACACTCAAAATTTGAACATGCAACATTAGACAGTCCTCATTGTTTTTTTTAAGTTTTAATAAATACATGACTGGTATTATATATCTTATATATATTTGTTTATTTTTAATACATATTTAAAGTTTACATTTGAAATTGTTTTATTTTTTAATCCTTTAAAAGGAAGCAGAACTTAAAGTTATATATATATATATATATTATATATATATATATATATATATGAATAAGTTGTAAAACACGGTATGTTTGGAATGGCTTTTTGCCGACAATTTTTGGGAAGAATATGTGCTTAATTGGAGTCGTACCTAATTTTGAAAATTAATTAATTAATAATGAATTAGGCGGGAATGCCCTATTTAAATGTATGGCTAAACAAATCGAGAAAAAATCAATCTCTGTATGTACATTTCGGCCTATTAGGCCTCATCAGCAGAGCTATAGATAGGAAGGCCGCCCTGTGCGTGATTTGAAACCGGACTGCCAAACATATATATATATATATATATATATATATATATATATATGAAAGTATGCAAACAGTTTGTTTGATATGGCTATGCCGACAATTTTTGGGAAATGTGTGCTTAATTGAAGTCATACCTAATTTGAAAATTAATTAGTTGATAATTAATGAATTAGACGAATATATCTGTTCAAATGCAAAGCGTAAACAAATCGAAGAAAAAGTCAATCTCTGTATGTACATTTCGGCCTATTAACTCTGCCGATGAGGCATAATAGGCCGAAATGTACATACAGAGATTGACTTTTTTTGATTTGTTTACATTTGCATTTGAACAGATAATATTCGTCTAATTCATTAATTATCAACTGATTAATTTTCAAATTAGGTATGACTTCAATTAAGCACATATTCTCCCAAATATATATATATATTGTGTGTGTGTGTGTGTGTGTGGTTGTATGTGTGTGTGTGTGTGTGTGTAAAAAAACGCTAGATAGGATGACAGATTTACAGAAATGGAATTCTGTAATGAACATGTATTACAATCTTTGCGTTTTAATTTATTTATTATTCTTTTTTTTTTTTTTTAGCTATGAATGGCAAACCGGAAGACGAACAGTTTGGTATGTTAAAAAATGGTTCCTTCACAGGACTTGTTGGTCAACTGGAAAGAAGGGTAAATCTATGGAACAAATCCAAAATTCTATTTGCTTCGACCAATAAACCTTTTTTGTTACTCGAACTTAACGGACCTAAATTCCACTATCGTATGTCACCCAGCCGAAAGAAAAAAAAAACAAAAAACCCAAATCAGGGAATAAACCAAATTTAATGAAATTTTCAGTGTTGATATTCAATGAATAAAATATATAATGCAGTAATTATTTTTTAAAAAACATTTTACATTTTATCAGGTCAGTTAAACTTTGAGCCACTTATCTTTGAGAATCTGTGTTACGCCGTCAAAGCGTTAACTTCCGGTTCACTACATATGAATCTGATTTTCTTTAATTTTGTTTTGCAGGAAATCGACTTAGTTATCGGCGCTTTAACAGTTATCCTACAGCCGATCACTGGTGATTGACTACACCTATCCGTATACCGAAGAAGGCCGAGGAATGCTGATAAAAAAGCCGATGGATTCGTCATCGTTTGATCTCTTCATAGTGTTTCGCGCCTTCAGACCGACCACGTGGCTTTCCTTTGCCGTCGTGGTCGTCGTGGTCGCCGTAGCTTTGAATATCATTGATGGTTTCAAACGATTGTCAGATTCGCACAACACAATTCGAGGTTTGCCAGACAACCGAACGGCAAAAAACATTTGCCTTTTCTCAAATCTCAGCTGGAAAGAGACACTATGGTCAATCTATACCATGCACCTTTTCCAAGGTAAGAAAGCGACAAATTATTATTATTATTATTATTATTATTATTATTATTATTTACTCCTTTTGAGTTTTCACATCAGTGTTGTGATGGTCTTTCACTGGAGTCTGAGTGACAGCAAGTCTCCTCAGGTCTCCAGGACTCTTCTGAGTATTCTGGCAGATTGCAGCAGTGCAGTGTTCTGAATGGTTTCAATCCTTCCTCTGATATCCAAACTTTCCAACCCTTTTCAATCCTTTTGGGACTGTTCCAAGTGAACCAACTACAATTGGTATCACTTTCACTTTCATATTCCATAACTTTTTCAGTTCTCTGGCAAGGTCCAGATATTTGACCATTTTTTCATTTTCCTTAGCTTCACCCTGTGATCTGCTGGCACTGCAAAATCCACCAGTTGACAACTTCTTTCTTTTTTGTTTATCAACACTAGGTCTGGCCTTCTTGCTGGGATAAGTGATCCGTTTTTTATTATTATTATTATTATTATATATTATATTATATTATTATTATTATTATTATTATTATTATTATTATTATTCACTCCTTTTGAGTTTTCACACCAGTGTTAGCTGATGTATTTCACTGGAGTCTGAGTGACAGCAAGTCTCCTCAGGTCTCCAGGACTCTTCTGAGTATTCTGGCAGATTGCAACAGTGCAGTGTTCTGAATGGTATCAATCCTTCCTCTGATTTCCAAACTTTCCAAACCCTTTTCCAATCCTTTTGAGACCGTTCCAAGTGCACCAACTACATTTGGTATCATTTTCACTTTAGTATTCCATAACTTTTTCAGTTCTCTGGCAAGATCCAGATATTTGTCCATTTATTTTTATTTTTTAAATTTTATTATTATTATTATTATTATTATTATTATTATTATTATTATTATTATTATTATTCACTCCTTTTGAGTTTTTCACCAGCGTTAGCTGATGGTATTTCTCTGGAGTCTGAGTGACAACAAGTCTTCTCATATCTCCAGGAATCTTCTGGGTATTTTTGGCAGATTGCAGCAGTGCAGTATTCTGGATGGTCTCAATTCTTTCCAGATTTTCCAGTCTTTTTTCCAAGCTTTTTTGGACCGTTCCGAGTTCACCAACTACAGTTGGTATCACTTTGACTTTCATATTCCATAGCCTTTTCAGTTCTCTTGCAAGGTCCAGGTATTTGTCCATCTTTTCGTTTTCCTTCAGCTTTACCTGTGGTCTGCTGGAACTACAAAATCCACCAGTTGACAAGTTCTTTCTCTTAGTTAATCAACTAGGTCTGGTCTTCTTGCTGGGATAAGGCGATCCGTTTTTATTTCAAAGTCCCAGAGAATTTTATGCGTTTCATTCTCAAAGACATATTCTGGTTTATGCATATACCATTTTGTTGTATGGTTAAAGTTTAATTTTAGCATAATTCCCAGTGGATCACCTTCTCAACCCAGTCGTGCCTAGTTTTGTATTCCCATTGTGCTAGTTTGCTACATTCGCAGAGTATATGGTTTTACTGTCTCATCTCTATTACCGCAAATTATTATTATTATGTACAACTTGTGAAGTATTCAAGCACATCTTAAAAACCAGACTTGACCAAATACAATGAATGGTATTTTTGAATCAACATAAAATGGCGATCATATATCACCTTTGTAAACCTTTGAGTGGAGACCCTTTGTTAAAAAATAATAATGCAGACCAGTGTTATAAAATGCACAAATAAATTTTTCTCTCGAGTAATTCTATATATTTTGCAACAGGTGGCGCTCATGAACCGACATCTTCCCGATCTCGGGTGGTCATTATGTGTTGGTGGTTGTTCACAATACTTATTAGTACCTACTACACGGCTAATTTGACAGCGTTCTTTACTATTAACGACAAACCTTCAACAATTGAAAGTCTTAGCGACCTTGCAAAGGACAAATCCGTTGTACCAATAACACTGGCCGGATCAGCGATATACGAAGAACTTCGAGTGAGTCACTTTATGATTGATTAATATTGTCTAATATTTTATATTTGATAGATTCGTTTTGAATGGTCTACAACAGTGATTCCAAACGTGTGGGCCTACACCGCACTCGGGAGGATTCAATGATAATACGGGGGCAATATGAAAAATATTGTAATATCAACATTTTTTTTATTTTACCCTATAATTTATATTATTTTATTTCATTTTACCCTATATTGTCTGATATTTTTTTTATTTTACCCTATAATTTATATTATTTTATTTCATTTTACTCTATATTGTCTAATATTTCTGCTAACTAAACTAACTTATTCTCACGCGTCCAATCGCGCACCTTCTAGGGGGTCAAAGTTTATTAACCATCACAGGTAATTTTCCATGAAACCCCCTTATTGATTAAATCGAAATTGACGAACCTAAATTCCACCATCGTATGTCACCCCGCCGAAAGAAAAAAAATACCAAAAAATCAAGGAATTAACCGAATTTAATGAAATTTTCAGTGTTGATATATTAATGAATAAACAATATAATGCACCAGTTATTTTATTTTAAAACTTTAACATTTTTTCAGGTCTACAACAGTGATTCCCAACGTGGAGCCTGTGATGGTTTCTGTAGTTGAATGCTATCGAAACCATTAAGAGTTACTGCCCTTGAACTGGGCAGAGATATAGACAGAATAAACATGGCTACTTCAATTCAATAATGGCCGGGTTAGCTCAGTCGGTAGAGCATTCGGCTAGAAACCACAAGGTTCCTAGTTCGATACTGGCCCTCGCCAACTCAGCGTATGAGTAGCACAGGGGTCTGTGCGGTAAAGTGAGAGAACTGATGGTAGGTGTGGCGCTCCACCTCTGACGCTAAAACAATCTCCTTCGTCTAGCCTATTGAAAAGGGGATGGATTCCCTCGCTAATTGGCTGATACCGACTTTAGGCCACCCCGACGATTTTACTTATGAAAAATATAGTAATATCAATATTTGCTTTATTTCACCCTATATGGGTAAAAAATATAAATTTATAGGGTAAAATTGTAATTACAACCTAGCTGAGCACAACAGCTTGTGCAATATAGTCAAGTGTTCACTTACTAATGTTATCGTGCATCTGGCACCAGCTATATGCGTGGCTTCTAACTTGTTTAACTTAGCAGTTCTTCATCTGTTGCCCTCCCCCACAATTATACACATTATAAAATGGATTTTATTTGATTAAATTTGAAGTTAAACCCTTTAGTTTTATTTGAAAGATACAATTTTTTTTATGTTATACTTCTTCAAAACTGATATTGTTATATCATACTAAACAATTAACGGGTGGGGGACATGAAGAAATTTGTGATAAAAAAAAAAGTGGGTCATGGTACTAAAATGGTTGGGAACCACTGGTCTACAACCAAAACGAGAATCAGGTTGTTTTTATGATCTTCGACCTGCTACATGCATTACTCATCTTGAGTCGTATCTTACGTATAGTGTAGTAAACTATACCTGCATACCCGTGGTTGTATACAAATGTATATATATATATATATATATATATATATATATATATATAAGGATAAATCTAATGAGTCAGATAAACCTACTAAAAGTTTCGCTTAATGCTCTTCAGGGCTAAGATCCGGTAAGAGTCAGATCTTAGCCCTGAAGAGCATTAAGGGAAACTTTTAGTAGGTTTATCTGACTCATTAGATTTATCTTTATTATTTGCTCTACTTAGGTATTGAGCACTTTTTACTTATTAGCTTTAGTTTCCTGGCGGTTTTGTATGAATATATATATATATATATAAATTGTTTTTTCTTTTGGCCAAATATTGTACCAATAGATTATTTTTGGTTGGTACGATTATCTTGGTCTTTTCTTTTTTTCCAAAATTGTTTTCTCACTGGGTGATGTTTGGTAGTATATTTTTACAATCAAACTATTTGCTGTTTGTTTGTTTTTTTATCACCGCGAGGATTTACCAACAAGTTTGGTATATATATATATATATATATATATATATATATATATATATATATTGTGTGTATAAATGTATTAGAATATATATATATATATATATATATATATATATATATATATATATATATATATATATATGCATGTATGAGTGTATATATATATAAATGCATTTATGTCTACGTACATATATAAATATATATGTGTGTGTGTGTCTGTCTGTGTGTATTAACTGAATTGTCTATACACACATATAGTACGTCTATATATATATATGTATGTGTGTGTGTGTGTGTGTGTGTGTGTGTATCTTTGACGCGTAACAGATAGGTGGTTCAAAGTTAACTGACCTGAAAAAATATAAAAGTTTTTAAATAAAATAACTAGTGCCTTATATTTTTTATTCATTTATATATCCGCACAGAAAATTTAATTAAATTCGGTTTATTCCCTGATTTTTGGTATTTTTGGTATTTTTTTTCTTTCGGTGGGGTGACATACGATGGTGGAATTTAGGTCCGTTAAGTCCGATTTAACCCCTTTATTTTTAATTCAAATTCTAGCTACATATACGTTCACAATTCACGACTGCCCTTAAATTGTAACAACTTGATCCTATTTTCTTGTTGAATCAGGTATCTGACGATCCAATTAAACAGCAAGTTTATCAACGATTGAAAGTTGCACCAAATGTCAAGACAGCTGAGGAATCGTTGGACATGGTAAAATCTGGCAAATACATTCTTATCAGTCTGTGGTCTGAAGTGAAGACGTTAGCTGCTCAAAATTGTGATGATTTAATGGTTCCTGGAAAACCTTATGGGATAAAACGAATCGGATTTGCCTTACCAAAAGGATCTGCATTGACTGCTAATGTCTCCACGATGTAAGTATAAATTCATTGGTACCATATTTGACGGCATATAAGACGCACCGGCATATAAGACGCACCCCCATTTCAGCAGGTCAGATTCAGGAGAAAAAGTGTTTAGTGTATTTAAGCATATATTGTTGAAAACAGTCTAGCTGTGCATTCCGCAAGCAGAAACATAGCTGTTTAAAAGCAATTTGTCAGTACAGCAATGAGCATACACAAGACATCTCAATAGCAGGAAATAATAATAATGATAGAATTAATAATAATAATAATAATAATAATAATAATGATAATAATGGAGAAACTGGAGATCCGAGGAAGGATTAAGACTATCCAAATCACAGCACTGCCGAGGTCGACTAGAATACTGAGAAGAGTCCTGGAGTGTTGGAGAGACTTGCTGCCACACGGATTTAATAGTAGGCCAACAGTTACTACTGATGTGAAAAACTCGTAAAAAGATAATAATAATAATAATAATAATAATAGTAGAAGAAGATTAGCAAAGACAAATTACTTATGTAGTAGAAACGGCAGATGGACATCATATATGGACACTTCAAACGACAAATAGATGAGGTTGCACATGGAACATGGTTAAGAAAGGGAAACCTCAAAGAGAAACAGAATCACTTATAATTGCTGCACAAAATAATGCATAAGGACAAACTACATCAAAGCGAAAATTGATAAGACCCAACAAAATAGTAAATGTAGACTTTGCGGTAATAGAGATGAGACTGTTAACCATATAGTCTGCGAATGTTTACAAAACTAGACACGACTGGTTGGGAAGGTGATCCACTGGGAATTATGCAAGAAATGAGCATAAACCAGAATAGAACGAAACGCATAACATACTTTGAAATTAAATTATCCTAGATTAATTGTCAATTTTGCAGTGCCAGCGGATCACAGGGTGAAGTTAAAGGAAAATGAAAAAATTGACAAATATCTGGACCTTGCCAGAGAACTGCCAATTGTAGTTGGTGCACTTGGAACAGTCCCAAAAGGATTAGAAAAGGGCTTGGAAAGTTTGGATATCAGACCATTCAGAACACTGCACTGCTGCAATCTGCCAGAATACTCAGAGGAGACCTGAGGAGACTTGCTGTCACTCAGACTCTAGTTATGCTCTTTTGGACACGAAAATAAAGCCAGCAGTGCATAAGGATGTATGGAGTTTAGGGTAAGCGTGAAGTTGGGTTAGTGAGCATCATAGAGAAGATTAGTCTAGGCTTACGTGAGGTCTCAATCTTCACCTACGATGTATAAGACACAGGGCAATTTTTTAGCCAAAATTTTGGAAAAAAGTGCGTCCTATATGCCGCCAAATACGGTAATTATTTTCTATACATTTAAGGTCAGTCGATAGAACAAGAAGAACAAATAACGCTAACCCTAACCCTAAACCCTATCCCTAACCCTTGTTGGTCTTAAACTTAAAAAAATTAAAATTAACAGTTTTATTACAAAATTTGTGCGTTCTGTTTTTTCTGGGTCACCCTGTAATATGTTACTCAACTAGGGGGTGGGTTAGTGTTAGAGTTAGGGTTAGGGTTAGGGTTAGGATTTAGGGTTAGGGTTTAGGGTTAGTTTAATGGGAAAATAAATAAATAATTTGGGTTCTGTTTTTTTTCTGGGTCAGGTCAGGGTCCTCGGCTTCAGAACCGGTAACTGAGGTAAAATTAATCGCGTGGTCTCGGGAGGGCATTCCCAGGCAGCATCTGCCGACTCGTTAAAAAGAGGCAGGGTCGGTTTTATTGCCCGGTGCATGAGACGCCACAAAAAGGGAACGCCGACGGAACCACGTACTTTTTGCACCGGTCACCACATGAAATTCGGTGTGTGGGTGTTGGCTTGGTTCCCCATATTAAAAAGACCTTGTGCAAATCCGGGCTGATGGGAGGTCTGAAAAATAAAATATTTACTTTTTTATTCTCTCTTTTTTTTTTACTCGCCATTATTGTTGTGTTGTCATTGTATTTTGTAGGATTAAAAAAATAAAACAATTTGAAATGTAAACTTTAAATATGTATTAAAATAAAACAAACTATATATAGATATATAATACCAGTCATGTATTTATTAAAACTTGTTTTAAAAAACAATGAGGACTGTCTAATGTTGCATGTTCAAATTTTGAGTGTATTTATTCTATATTATGACGATTTGGGTAATGTGACGTAAGCAGTGGCGTAGTTTTTGTTACAGACAAAAACCGGAAACGAATCTCCATTATTAATAGATATTTTCCCGCCATTATTGTTGTGTTGTCATTGTATTTTGTAGGCTTGGAATTATGAGAGAAGCTGGCCTGGTTGATAAATGGCGTCGTGCCTGGTGGAAAGAGAAAGCATCCTGTTCAGAATCAGCTGATACACCAAAGACACTTGATATGCAATCGCTAGGGGGCGTCTATATCGTTTTTGCCGTCTTTACACTTGTCGCTTGTCTCCTTCTCGGACTGGAAATAATGAATCACAATCAGAATAAACGGAAGAGAATTTCACTTGATGATGTTGTTCAATATTGATACAAAATGACCAATGAATGAATATATTTTGGGAATCAAGTATTTTGAGATGTTTATGTGTATTTCAATTTTAGAGTAAAGTAACCCGGATGAAGTATATACAATAAGGAAAGAGAACGAGTTAGTGACACTTTTGCTAATGAGCGACACCAGATATTCATTGAAGAAACTTGATGAAACCTTTTTAACCAAAACAATAAAAGTCGGAGATCTTTAATTGATTTTTAATACTCCCTCGTATTTACGTTTATTCCTAGTAACTTACTGTTGCACACACACACACACACACACACACACACACACATATATATATATATATATATATATATATATATATATATATATATACTGTGGTACCTTGATTTACAAGTGACCCAATTTACGAATTTTCCAAGTTACGAGCTATCACAGGTTTAAATTTTGCTTTGTTGTCGAATCATTAGATACTCAATTCACCTTATATCTGTGCTTAGCAAACCTTTTTTTCTATTTTTAATACTTTTGTGTTCCTTCCTGTTATATACACAAATATATATATCTCTTGATCAACTAAATTCTACAATTTTATTCGCACACACACCGCTATAAAGAGATACATACACTCCCCAACAAAACAAAACATAAGTTGCTGACGCCAAACGAAAGTTAACTCAACGGTAGCCCAAAACGAAGTGGCCAAAATAACATGGTTCTACGCATAGGCTCCAACAGAACTTTCGGCTGGAAAACAAGAATTCCTAAACAATGAAAAATAATATTATAAATAATATTATAAATAAAATTCGCATTTTCATCCAATCCAAATGGTTCCCGGGTGAAATAATAAAAGATTTCAGTTGATCCGATTTTGGATCACGACAAACTATATATATATTTACCAACCCCCCGCACGAGCAGGATGTGACACAAGGTCAATTTCTTAAGCGGAGTTCAACAGAGTTTTCCTTCTCCTAGACCGGTTGCCTAACCAAGGTTAAAGAGCCCAGTCTGCCCTACTATTTATCCATAGCTGGAGGGGGAGTAGGATTCATACCTTTCCCAAGGGTATTAGCGCTAAGTGAAATACAATTACCACGTCCAGGATTTGAACTCGGGGCGACGAGTCCATTTCCAATGACTTTAACCACTACACCACACGCTTCACCACGACAAACTATATAAGTCAGCTTTGAAAGGCCGACAAGGCAGAGGTATCCTGGCGACAGCAACGAGGACATCACAAAGGGCCGACCGCTCGCAAAACGAAGCGTACATCTCTCGCCTACTCGCGCTACCAAACAGTCACGTAAACGTCTCACCTCACCCCACCCCAACTGACCGACGGACCGGCAAATCTTAAAGGGCGCGAACATCTACTCATAGATTTACCAAATTGTCGCCTATCAACTCAATTCGCCATACCTATCAACCTTACAACTTTTACCAAACCAGCATCGGACCCTGCCCACACGATTCCACGACTACTAAAATATCACTGGTTCATCTGCCCGCATCACCACTTCAACTACAACTGATTGGGCCACCGGGTCCTTCACTGACTTTATTATTCACGTTACAACTATCACCAAAATCTTATTTAAATTCACTTCTAGCCCTTCCTTGCTTTCATGTTCCTTTTTAACAATACAATTGATTAAATTTAAAATCTGTGTTTGTTTTTCCTCGCCACCATACGCTTCATACTAACACTGTTTATTACATCCTATTATTTCTTTGTTAAGTGATACTCGAGTTCTGAGCAACTATGTAATTTTGATTGCTAACGTTAGATTGTAGGCGCCCTAGTCTTAGTCGAAATTATGATCGACTGGTTTGTTGTTGAATCATTAGATACTCAATTCACCTTATATCTTTGCTTAGTAAACCTTTTCTCCTATCTTTAATACACTTTGTGTTCCTTCCTATTATTTCTTTGTTAAGTGATACTCGAGTTCTGAGCAACTATGTAATTTTGCTTGCTACCGTTAGATTGTAGGCGCCCTAGTCTTAGATGCGAGACGATCGACTAGTTTGTTGTTGAATCATTAGATACTCAATTCACCTTATATCTTTGCTTAGTAAACCTTTTCTCTATCTTTAATACTCTTTGTGTTCCTTCCTATTATTTCTTTGTCAAGTGATACTCGAGTTCTGTGCAATATGTAATTTTGCTTGCTAACGTTAGATTGTAGGCGCCCTAGTCTTAGTCGAATGATCGACTGGTTTGTTGTCGAATCATTAGATACTCAATTCACCTTATATCTTTGCTTAGTAAACCTTTTCTCCTATCTTTAATACTCTTTGTGTTCTTCCTATTATTTCTTTGTCAACTGATACTCGAGTTCTGTGCAACTATGTAATTTTGCTTGCTACCGTTAGATTGTAGGCGCCCTAGTCTTAGATGCGAGACTGATCGACTAGTTTGTTGTCGAATCATTAGATACTCAATTGATTTTGTGTTAGGAAAATGTGTTACGTGATCAGTTGAGAAAAAAACAAGACAAGCCAGTTTCCAGTAGAGTTTCAAGCGTTGTTTAAATATGAACGATCATCGTAAAGTGCTAATGAGTCGTAAAAATATTAGAGAGATGGTATAAGAAAAATCGTCGCAATAATAATCCGAATAAAACGGCTTTGATGGTTCGGGTTTTTATCAATAATCTCTCACAAAAAAAAGGAAGTTGTAAAATGTTGAAAGAATAATATTAATGAAGAGACAGGATGCAATAATTAATCGTAGGAATCGATCCGGCTACTTTAATTGAGGATTTTATCTTTATCAGCGTAAAGAACAAATAAGTGGACGGGATGAACCCTGTCGTCTGAAAAGGATCTAAACGGATGATAATGAAAAAGAACAACAAAAAAAATTAGGGTTTGATTAACGAAAACGACTACAGCAGCTGGTCTACATAAAAACTCTGAAACACACACACACACACACACATACACACACACACACACACACACACACACATACACACACATACACAGTATAGTATAATTTTCTTCTTTTGCTTTGTGTCCCCTTAGAAAATATTACAAAGACATGTAAATGGTTTAGAATTTTTTGGAGGATATATTTTCACAGATATCCAACACAGCTCATCAGCAAGGAAGACACACACACACACACACACACACACACACACACACACACACACACACACACACACACACACACACACACACACACACACAAAACACACACACACTCTCTCTCTTTCTTCTCTCTCTCTCTCTCTCACACACACACACATATACGTAACCATACATATACCCAACATTATCACAGTTAATCAACAAGGAAGACACACACACACACACATACACACAGACATACATACACACACAAATACACACACATAATCATACATATACCCACACATGCACACGCGCGCACACACAAGTACACATGTTTATTTACTTAACACTTACGACACTTACGACACTTCCGTCAGAAAATCGGATGAATAAAGATATCCACTGGACAATTCTACATACAGGAATTTCAGATCTTTCATTATTCGTTCACATTTTTGGAATTTTTTGGAATTGTTAAAAATGGTAAGTAAAAACAAGAATATTTTTTCTCTTTTTCTGAAATTTTTTTTCTGACGTCACTAAGAAATATTCTGGTATTCATAACTGAATCATGTAAATCCAGATTCTTTAAATTCAATTATTCTGACATTTTTTAACTACACTGTTTTACAAAAAATATTTTTTTCTCCGAGGCAAGAATGTGAATAGGTGCTTTTTTTTACTAATTTGGGTGTGCTGAATTCTCATTTATAAACAGTTTTGGTTCTATCACCTCTAGTTTTCTGTCTTTTAAATAGTCTCATTTTAGTATATACAGAGTGCTTATTTCAACAGTATGCAGCAGCTTATTACAGATAAAACAGGATAGATAAAGAACATTGACGGAATAAATATACTTGGATGACACAATGTACACAATTCATAGTACCACAGACAGTTAGAAGTGTGTTTTCTTAGATGATCTGCTGCATTTTGCCTCCGTGATGTCACGCAAGAGCATCCAGCAGAAGTCTCCCATCATATAATATGCGCTGTTGGAAACAATAAAATATGCGTCGTTGGAAATTGTAATACAAATATATACCCAAAAGATTGTGTAACACAATTGTCGATGGACACCTTCCTCCTGCGTTGCGAGGGACGACAACCTCCTGTGCTGACTATCAGGGCACTACTGGCTGTTGATGGAGACGTGTTTGCTACGCTTAATTGCCAAAATCCGTCTTGATATATAGCTATATATATAATGTAATGCTATCACTTACATTTATTGCATAATATCTAAAAAGAAGACATAAGTCACACTATATTAGAAATTAACTCTGAATGCATATACGCCTTTATATACATTATGTGTACAAAATGTACAGTATGCATATCTAAAAAACTAGAAGTGATGAGTAAAAATGGATTTCAAATCTGAATTCAGCACCCCCAAATTAGGTTAAGACAGTTATTTTTGTGCTTGCCTCAATTTCTTTTTAAACCAGTGTTATTTGGATTTTTCGGACTGTTGTTCTCATTTTTATTGTTATATACACAACGTTTCGGGCTATGTGCCCCCAGCTTTCTTCATGTGTTTCTCGTCGAACTCGGCTACCTTCTCGTCGAACTCGGGTATCTTCTTGTCGAGTTCAGGAGCCTTCATGTTGTAATCGGGAGCTATATGACACAAAGGCTCCCGAGTTCGACAAGAAAGTTCCAAAGTTCGACAAGAAACACCTGAAAAAGGCCGGATGCCATATCGGCTGAAACGTTATGTATACATCAATAAAGATGAGGACAAGAGCTCGAAAAATCAAAATAATACAATTTATCAAGCCTCATCTAAAAAATTATGAAAATAGTATCAAATGTTTGCTCTCAAAATTAGGTAGAGATTCCTCCGAAATTTAGGTAGATTTTTATTCATCGGTTTGGTCTATAATATCTGTGGTTATTTCTAAGTCTAACATGATCAAAGGGGAACCACTCTTGACTGATAAATTATTTATTTATTTATTGATCTAAGAAGACGGGGTTAGGGTTTAGGCTTAGGGTTAGGGTTAGTATCGTAATAGAGATTATGTATCTGTCTGTCAGTCACTGAAACTATGTCACAATTCCTTTAGTTATTTACTTCACATTCTCCATTATTTTGATTTTTTGTTTAAATCTGTTTTAATAAAATCGTTTTACATAAATATTGGGGCACCATGGCCCCGGGCTCAGACCAAAGTGTAATATTTGTGCCGAATGGCCGAGAGGCTCTGAGCTTCTCGTTTGGTTCCAAGGGACCATTCTCCCCCCCCCCCAAGTAGCACCTAAAAAGGACAGGGTGAGGTTTGATTTTAAAAGATATTTTCTTGGTATTATTACTTTCTAATTGGATAGTTTTATTTTAAGGATGAGCAAAAGTCTGGTCAATAAATCTCAAAAGAAATCCATTAACAAAAAGAAATAATTTTATTCTTTACTCTTCCACACCTACCACCAGCTTCTCACTTTACCACACAGATCCCTGTGCTACTCGCCGAGTGAGCGAGAGCCGGTATCGAACCTGGAACCTTGTGGTTCCATGATCCGACGCTCTAACGACTGAACTGAATCGGCCCTAAATGGCTGTCCTTATTGTAGGTGCTCGGTTAAGAAAAAAAAAAAAAAAAAAAAAAAAAAAAAGAAAGAAAACAAAAAGAAATAAAAAAAAATAAAGAAAAAAATAAAGAAAAAATAAAGAAAAAAAATAAAGGAAAAAAAATAAAGAAAAAAAATAAAGAAAAAAATAAAGAAAAAATAAAGAAAAATAAAGAAAAAAAAATAAAAAAAAAATAAATAAAGAAAAAATAAAGAAAAAAAAAAAAAAAAAAAAAAAAAAATAAAAAATAAAAAATATAGAAAAAAATAAAGAAAAAAAGGATCTATTCTATTCTAAGCGACGACTGTCTCTTTTTAAAAAAATGTGAAGCACCTGTCGTTTTTCTCGTCATAAGATGCGCAATTGACGTAATGGGAGAATCTATTGAGAGAGACATTCATTTGTTTGTGATGAAATTCAATGGGACGACAATTTTCTTTTCGTTTCTTTCTTTTTTGTTGGTGATTAACTGATTGATTGAATAGACAACAATAAAGAGATTAGGAAATGTTTCTTTGGCCTAAAGAACAAAATATCGATCAACGGGATAATCGATTCGATTCGGATTCTGAACGATATGAGTAAAAACGATAGTTTCGATTTCTTTTTTCAATGATTTTTGATATTTGATAAGAGATCAATTTTGATTTTCTGCATTTGGGGGATTTACATGTAGGTAAAAATAATGCCACTCAAAGAACATAAACTGTAAGTGCCTATGCATCATCGCTTATAGCATATATATATATATATATATATTAAATTTTTACTTGAAGGCACTTACAACGCATGTATCGCATAAAATTCGATACTTTTTCTTATAGAAAATGAACTTGACAAGTGTAATCCCAACAAAGGATGGCTCGATGTGTAGAATACCGTACAGACTGTTTCGACTTTATTAAGTCTCATCAGCGGTATATACTTGTCAAGTTCATTTTCTATAAGAAAAAGTATCGAATTTTATGCGATACATGCGTTGTAAGTGCCTTCAAGTAAAAATTTAATATATACTTTAGCAGCAACGTTTCTAAATAAACAAACATCCAAAAATCTTATTCACTTCGCCGAAGGGCAAACGGTCAGTTTGTTGTTATTATTCTCTCATTAACGCCCCCTTACCTATTATGGTAGAGGCGTGAGTATCACTTGACAAGCTTAATTTCGCTAGGATGGTCAGCTGTGTACTGTGGCCGAGGCGATAAGGTGTTTCACTAGTGTTTCACTGTGTCTGCTGAGGTCCCGGTTTCGATTTCTGTCGGAGGGAAATCGTTAGTATATACCGCTGATGAGACTTAATAAAGTCGAAACAGTCTGTACGGTATTCTACACATCGAGCCATCCTTTGTTGGGATTACACTTGTCAAGTTCATTTTCTATAAGAAAAATTATCGAATTTTATGCGATACATGCGTTGTAAGTGCCTTCAAGTAAAAATTTAATATATACTTTATCAGCAACGTTTCTAAATAAACAAACATCCAAAAATATATATATATATATATATAGTACGAATAAAAAGTAATAAGACAATGAGTAATATTTCTTGTATGTTGTTTATTCTCAACTAGTTTCGACCTTAGGTCATCGTCAGGAGAAAATTTCTTATTTGAAGAAATTGTTGATACATTATTAGAAAGGGAGCATTATAGAAGAATTATAAAAAATGGAGTATTTTTAAGGGTTTGACATGCTGTTAAAATCCGGGTAGACGAGTGTGTTAGTAGTAGCATGTCCATTTGTTCCGTGAAGAACCTCTATGAGGTAGGTTATTTTTTTATGCTCTTATATATGTGAGGGGGGGTCATGGGAGTTGTGTGTATGACTATATGTGTATACATATAAATGTATGTGTGTGTTTACATATACGTGTGTGAATGTGAGTGTGTGTCTGTATATATATATATATATATATATATATATATATATATATATATATATATATATATATATATATATGGTGATTGCCGCTTCTTCATAGAATAAGGCCATTTCTACAAGTAGTCCAGTTGTGAGCAGTTGTGAGCACGCAGATGGCCCACGGATCCAGCTTGTTTTTATGTACCCTGTCACACATATGAAACCCTTGACATACAGGCCCTGCCACACAGGTCAGACTTAAATGTAGAAAATGTTTCCATAGCGTCGGTCATGTGTCGCTTCAGGATGGAGGGCTCGAGTCACCTCAAAGTTCTTACAGCTACCATCGGCCTGTCTTTCCATGAGGATGTGCATCAAGCTCACTCTCTTCTGTCAATTGGTCCTTATCGCTGAAATTGACTTCCGCAGAGGCATCGATGTCGGCCCCATATCGAGATGCTCCCCTGTCACGATACCAGTACGTAGTTTGGGGCTTCCCAAGATCGGGAGTATATATATATATATATATATATATATATATATGTGTGTGTGTGTGTGGGGGGTGTATGGGTGTGTGGAGAAAGGTAGATAAACACGGGATGTTGTAGAAAATGGATGTTTATTGTACTGATGTCGACGTTGTAACGTTTCGGTCTGTTAGGCCTTCTTCAGGACTTTAGAGTTCTTGCTTCAATGCTGGTGAATTAGGAGGTCGTGAATAAGGGGGGGTCAGTTGTTAGAGTTATTATTTGTATAATAATCACACATTAATTTTTTTCTGGATTTTTTTTCTATATTTATGTGTTTTCCATCTTTTATTTCACTTATAGTTTGCTGTATTTATGTCTTATTTTTCAGTCAAAGACGATTTTATTCTTGTCTTTACTTACGTCTCTTTTGTGGTTATTTGTGTGTATGTTTGCGTATTTTTGTTATTGTTTTACTGTTTGGTGATGTTTTTCTAATTATTGTGGTTGTCTCTGTGACTTCCGATTTGGTGTTGAGGAATTTGTTTTTTGATGTTATTCCTTGGAGAATTCGCACACACACACACACACACACACACACACACATATATATATATATATGTGTGTGTGTGTGTGTGTGTGTGTGTGTGTGTGTATTCCCAAATCATCTCGTATTGAGTAAATCTTAAGTAAATCATAAGTAAATAAGTTACCTTGTTCGTCTTTTGTTAAACTTATAATTTGCTGTATTTATGTCTTATTATTATCACAATCCACGAGTAGAAGGGAATTCTTACTGATAAATACATATCATATAGTTTGCTGTATTTATGTTTTTTGCTGATTTTTTTTGCTGATTTTTTTTGCTGATTTTTTTTTGTTGATTTTTTTTTGTTGATTTTTTTTTGCTGATTCTTTTTGCTGATTTTTTTTGCTGATTTTTAAAAATGTATTTATGTGTTTTCCATCTTTTATTTCACTTATAGTTTGTTGTATTTATGTCTTATTTTTCAGTCAAAGACGATTTTATTCTTGTCTTTACTTACGTTTTTGCTGATTGTTCAAAGCGAGGAATTCAATGGGGACTTCAAAAGAATCAAAGTCGGTGAGTGAAGATTATTTAGTTGGTAGATTTTCATTGAATGACGCTTTACTCTGTTCATATCTATCTATCTATCTATCTATCTGTCTGTCTGTCTGTCTATCTATCTATTCTATTCTATTTATATCTATCTATCTATCTATCTATCTGCATGTATACACATATGGATGGCCTTTTTTTCGGGAGTTCAGTGACGAAATTAAAATGTGACAATAATCGCTGTGACACTCAAAAACAAAACCTGCTACTCCTTTCACCCTCCTTCCACTCTCCTTCTCTTCTCTCTCTCTCTCTCTCTCTCTCTCTCTCTCTCTGTCTGTCTGTCTGTCTCTCTCTCTCTGCGAGTTAACTTTTTCAACCTCTACCCCTCTCTTCCCTCTCTTCTCCCCTTCATCATCTTCTCAACTATCCTATCCCCTGTCTCTCTCACTCACTTCCTCTCGTCTCATCCAAATACATAACTCTGATCCCTTCCTACCTCCCGAAGCCAAAACATCCTACCGCCTTGTTGCATTTTTTTTTGTATATAGGGCGTGCTGTAATCAACCACTTAAACTTATAGACTAAGCGAGGTCACGTGGTTTAAATCCCAGCCAATCAACAGTCCGAATACGTGGATAGTTACTATTTGATCGCTGATATTGACAGACGTTCATTTGCACGTTATTCGACATTGACGAACGGACCTACAACCAAAGAATCATACCCAACATTAAGGGACACCAAGGAACTACCAAAGGATCATACCCAACACCGATGGACACCAAGGAGCAACCAAAAGTTTTTTCACTAGGGATCTCGCTCTGTTTAATACAAGGGATATCCGCTGGGGGGCGCTTTTGCTTGAAGCCTAAGAATGGCCACACAAATCTTAAATTAAATATTTAAACTGCTGAATGACAGAAAAATATTCAGGACCATATGATCTTTAGGCACCCCTTTTCAGATCTCGATCTATAAGGACATGTTTTTCATTTACACCGTCAAAATCTGGCTGTTTGTTAGGGGTTAGGGTGAGGGGTTAGTGTTAGGGTTAGTTTTATAATTAAAAAAAAAACTATAAAAATAATCTGTTAACAAACAACCGGATGTTGACGGTGTAAATGAAAAACATGTCCTCATGAATCGAGATCTGAAAAGGGGTGCCTAAAGGTCATATGGTCCAAGATTCAGTAACAACCATATTTTTGCGCTGTCCGATGAAGCTCCATTTTTGCAGTTTTAGACATAATCGAAAAATAGAACAACTGAAACTTACTCTTCCATCACTCCCATCTTTCATTGCTAAATTTTCCTAAAGATTTATCCGTGAGATTTTTGCTCATATTCATTAAGATAAAATTAGAAATCAATAATAAGTAAGTAAAGTCGTCGGGGCGGCCTAATGTCTGTATGAGCCATACAGCGAGGGAGTCTATCCCCTTTTAAATAGCGCTAGACCAAGAAGATTATTTTTTACGTCAGAGATGGAGCGCCACGCCTACCATCAGCTCCTTACTTTACCGCACAGATCCCTGTGCTACTCATACGCTGAGTTGGCGAGGACCAGTATCGAACCAAGAACCTTGTGGTTTCTAGCCGAACGCTCTTAATACTAAGCACATATGTATTAACATCAAATTTTTAATATCAATATGCAAATTAGCCTTCCCTGTGTACAAATTAAAAGAAGAAGGCTAGCGGGCACATCAACCGAAATGTTGTACAGATAACAATAAAGATGAGGAGAATAGTTGGAATAATACAAATAATACTAATTATCAAGCCTCATCTAAAATATTCAGAGAAATGTTTCTTTTATCTTTTATTGACAGCCTCCATAATCGAAGATAGCATCCAACATGTGAGAGCATTGGAAGTTATTCAGATGTTATGTCGACAAACGAATTCGTCTCGGATGGAATTGGCTTTTGAAATTCATAACTTAACTTCAAATCACCCGGCTTTCATGGACGGACAAGGTTTGATGTCATTTTATTTTATTTTTTTCATTCTTATACTTATTTTAATTATATTTTAATTGGTTTTCTATATAAAATCATTCATAGAATTGATTTTAATACGTTGGAGAATAAAACAATAATATTAGAAATCAATAACATCAAGTGATTATTTATTAAACGCGGTTTTATTAAAACCAGTATGCATATATATATATATATATATATATATATATATATATATATATGTGTGTGTGTGTGTGTGTGTGTGTGTAGAAAGTTTTGTAGAAAAAACAACAAGATGTTTAAAGTTTTGCTGACAGAAATCTGTTTCGACCATATGAAGAGGTCTTTATCAAAGCAACATTGTAAACGGAAAGACGAAATAAATATATCATTAATCACGAGGCACAGAACGCTCTCGATCAGTACCGGAATTTTCAAATAATTTTTAAAAATGCGTATTTTATGTTAAAAATAAAATAAATTTTATTTTTTAAAAATATAAGCATTTTTATCATTAAAAAAAGCTCAAAAGAGTTTGCAGTAAAAGTGTATATATATATATATATAAAAAGTTCAGGAAAATGTTCCGGCTACAAAAGAAAGTTTAAAAAATATAATACGTCCAACCGTACAATAGAAGAAGATGGAAAATTTCAGGAATCTGTAATGATGACAAATTCGTAGTGTCGGGATCCGTATTATATTCGAAATTTGAGCCTCCGGTGATATAATTTAAATGATTCCAATTTTGTTTTTTTCTGTGGACAGTATGTGTGTGTGTGTG
>CM042164.1:16258655-16281155 GCA_023376005.1 Doryteuthis pealeii | reverse complement strand
CAAAGGAAGAGGAAGTGGTAGACAAAGATGTTATTTTTTCTACCCAGATTGAATGATGGCTCTGTCTAAAGAAGAACGAATCGAGTTAGTACTCTTAAGTGGACGAGAGCGATGGTCTTATCGTAAAATTGCGGAATATTATTTATTAACATTATAATTAAATAAAATTGTTTTGTTTTAGAAGTATGTGTTAATCCCCATGTACCCAGACTTTGTGGACACCCTGTATATGATATCTGTGAAAATGATGCAGCTATCTATTACTATACTAAAGCTGAGTTAATCAACTTTTGCTTGCTAAAGGCTTTTTTACTGTTTAGTTTAATGACACGAAAATTATACTCATCTAGGTTTGATTGATCGGCCATGACCACAGGGTCATTTGAGACGTGGCTTCTCAATGGACGAAAGTCACATAATCAAGCGGTATTAGAAGTTTAGTAACACGATGTCGTTAGTAAGTGCGAATTAGTCGGTTAGAACATATCTGCCTGTCTCTGTGAACACCTCACTGACACGCTCAGTCTTAGCTTGGCAGACGTTTTTGATGGGCTCCCGATTGACGCTACCGCCAAGTTTTAGAACGCAAAGGCTATTAAACCAAATGAAACCCATCGCCAATTAACGGAAGTGTATGGCAAGTCGTGTATGAATGTCAAAAACGTCCTTAAGCGGTGTTGTGAGTTTGAAACAACGACGGGGTTCAACACTTCCTCAAAGTGAGCTGGTATGACATGGGCATACATAAACTGCCACAGGGCCTACAAAAATGATTAGACTGAAATGGGAATTACGTCGAAAAGTAGATATCTGTTGAAAATGTAAACATCACCGACAATAAACTATTTCCTACAATTTTGGACAGTCGGTAGAGCGCCCGACTAGGAACCACAAGGTTCCGGGTTCGATACCGGCCCTCCCCAACTCAGCGTATGAGTAGCACGGAGATCGGTTCGGTAAAGTGAGGAGCTGATAGTAGGTGTAGCGCTCCGTCTCAGACGTTAAAAAAACAATCTCCTTCGTCTAGCGCTAGTGAAAAAGGGAATAGACTCCCTCGCTGTCTGGCTGGTTCCGACTTTAGGCCACCCGACGATTTTACTTACTTTTTTTTTGACTACCTTTGGGATTACTCTCGTATCTGATTTATAAAATGAACGTCATTTCCTTTCTCCGTTTTTGTTTTTCAGTCCAATACCAGCGGAATTTTAATGTCTCCACAGTCCTTACCCCCCAACAGTTGTTATCCGGCATTTGAAATATCCACCATACGTGAAGGGTTTGCCGGTTCCATAGCAACTACAATAGCAAGATGGCGACCGGATACGAACCTAACAGTAAAAGACGATTTCTTCCCGAACAGGAAATACGGACTAGGAAATGCAACACTCAAAGTATCAACACTTCCGGTAACTTTCAATATCTCCTTCAATAAATAACGAAAGTTGAAATATTTTTTAATTACCTATAATATATATATATATATATATATATAAACATAATCGATAAAGACAATTTTGAAATTTTAAATGGTAATGACAACAACCAGAATGATAGATGCAATTGTTTCGATAAAACTAAATGCCCCTTAAGTGGCAATTGTTTAACCAATAACATCGTCTATAAGGCCACAATTAAGGAAAATGAAAATAACAACGATGTAAAAACATACATTGGTGCCACTGAAAAAAACTGGAAAAATAGGTGGTATAACCACAATCTAAGCTTCAACAACAGAAGATATGCAAACAGTACCACCTTATCCAAATATGTGTGGCACATTAAATATACAACAGGCAAAACAACCATGATAAAATGGGAAATTATCAAAAATGCTTATAAAGGAGGCCAACACAAATGCGGTTTTTGCATCGAAGAAAAATTGTGCATTCTACAAAATACAAATACAAACTTATTGAACAAGAGAAACGAACTTGTTTCCAAATGTAGACATTTGAACAAGTTTTTATTATGCCATTTACAACCTGACCCTAATTAATCTCTTAATTTTCTCCCTCTATTTATCTAAAAAAAAAAAATCATCTGGACACTGCGAGCATTAAGTCCTAAGCATGTTTATTTCTTTTTCGTTTTTAATACAACTTAATGTTATAACATTCCATCGCGTGAACACGCTTCACGTTTATATAAGCGCTAAACAAGTCACCGTTTTTTTTTAAATCTTAACATTTTGGCCGTCTCGTCTGATGATTGCAGTAAGCATGAAACTTTAGTAACGGGATATTAAATCCATAATATTTAATATTTGATTGTAATTTGAGCACCTTTATATGCCAATACTTTTCTCATACATTCTCTATTCATTCTCTCTCTCTCTCTCTCTCTCTCTCTCTCTCTCTCTCTCTATATATATATATATATATATATATATATATAATCTACTTCAAAGTTCAAGTAACTATTTAATGCACTATGTGGTGAAGTTTTTTCTCGTTCATTTCTGCCATTCACTATTCGTTTCTTATATTCAGTTCTTACGTAGATGATGCTTATGGGGGAAATTATGATAATTATTCTCTTTTTTTTCAGTTGTCTCCTTACGCCCTGAGATTATCACCAGAAAAGAACTCGGGATTTAAAGGATTTGCCATTAAAATCTTAGAGGAACTTAGTCTACGAATGAATTTCAGGTGTATTGATATTATCTCTTCTATTAATAATGGAGATTCACTTCCGGTTTTTGTCTGTAACAAAAACTACGTCACTGCTTACGTCACATTACCCAAAATCGTCATAAAGTAAAAAAAAAGTAAAGTCGACGGGGCGGCCTAAATTCGGTATCAGCCAGTCAGCGAGGGAGTCTATCCCCTTTTCAATAGCGCTAGACCAAGGAGATTGTTTTAGCATCTGAGGTGGAGCGCCACACCTACCATCAGCTCCTTACTTTACCGCACAGATCCCTGTGCTACTCATACGCTGGGTTGGCGAGGACAGGAAAACATAGAATAAATATACTCAAAATTTGAACATGCAGCATTAGACAGTCCTAATTGTTTATTAAAACAAGTTTTAATAAATACATGACTGGTATTATATATCTATATATAGTTTGTTTTATTTTAATACATATTTAAAGTTTACATTTGAAATTGTTTTATTTTTTAACCCTTTAATGAATTTTTTTTTAACTTTAATGAATTTGATGATTTTACTTACTTAGGGTACAAACTCGCTGACATTGAATTTTTTACACCCACCCCAGGCAATATGTTTCAAAAATCTATTTTTACATCGCCGGAGGGTGTTTTTTATTTTGTACTAGTATACAGAAATATTTACGAATTTTTTAAGGAGCTTTTTAATATTGCCTTGATGATGGTCAATATATCTAATATACATGGTCATCATGTATGCATATGTGTATGTACGTGTGTGTATGTGTGTGTTTGTGTGCATGCGTATGTATGTATTTATGTGTGTGTGTGTGTTTTTTTGTCTGGTAATGTGTGGATCTGTGAGGAGTGTGACCCGACCCTGTTGCCAAAGGCAGGCTTGGTCAATCACATGAAATCACATGAGAGCTACTCGACTGCAATTGTTGTCTCTACCATGCTACACTCTGATTCCCAGCACGATCCACAACATGAGGACTTTTTTATGTTCCTGCTGCACAGAAGTGTGCTGAACAGCTGGTGGTCTCGAGCTTCACATGAAAATCCACAGTGATGCGTATACAACACCTGTCGACTCAGTCAACACCGATCATTATGTGTGCCAGATATGTTCTAAGTTATTCAAAACTTTGGCAGGATTGTAAAGTCATGAACGAGCTCACAAACGGACAATGAATGAAGGAGTGGCAGTCGCCTGACAAGACGTTGCGATCAATATGTATATACGTATATATGTATGTAAAAGGCCACAGCATAAGCTTTGGAAGAGGTATAAGTATTGCTTTAAAAAACAACCTTGTAAAAATAAAAATAGATCCTGACAACTGGGAAAAGCTGGCATTAAAGAGAACTGACTGGAGAATTCATGTGAATGATGGCTGTAGCAGTTTTGAGAGTGAAAGAATTGAGCATGAAAACCTCAAGCGTCAACTTCGAAAGGGATACACCTGTGATGTTGGTGAGAACACGGAAGGCTGGAAATGTCAAACGTGTGGCAGAATTCTGCTTTCTAAGGCTGGATATGTCAATTATAGGAAATCTTATCAGGGACTTTGGCAGGATAGAAAAGTCATAAACGAGCTCACAAACGGACAATGAATAAAGGAGTGGCAGTCGCTTGAAAAGACGTTGCGATCAATATATATATATATATATATATATATATATATATATATATATTTACCCCACTGTTTAATTAAGAGAGATAACTAGATTTATATCCCAGGCTTTCAACAACTGGAATCCAGCTGTATTTAATCTTATTTCTATTAGAAACTTTGTGACCCAAATATCAGTTTGTAGAAGCTGATAAGTTACATACACCCAGTATGGTCCAGATGTTAGAAGTTGTACTTGTTAACCTCATATGTCCAGTGAAACAAAATAATTTATTGTTATATTTATAGTATAGAGATTAATAATTGCAACTGATTTCAAACTATATACATATATATATATATATATATATAAATATATTATTTAATTTGCAGACTTTTCACAGATCAATGTTGATTATAAACAGCTACCCAGGTTTCATGCCAAGGGGCAATCATCAGGGCGTTGGGTAAGATCCCATGGTGTTTGTTGAAGATCAATGTCAACAAACACCATGGGATCTTACCCAACTACCTGATGATTGCCTCTTGGCATGAAACCTGGGTAGCTGTTTATAATGAACATTGATCTGTGAAAACTCTGCAAATTAAATAAATATTAGCTCTCACAATTTGTGATTGAGCACTGTATTTTCTTTGTTTCATCACAAAAAAAATTTGTTTTTATATATACCTATATATATATATATATATATATTTGTGTATATGTGTGTGTGTGTGTGTGTGTGTGTGTGTGTGTGTGTGTAAAAAAAACGCTAGATAGGATGACAGATTTAACAGAAATGGAATTCTGTAATGAACATGTATTACAATCTTTGCGTTTTATTTATTTATTTATTATTTATTTATTTTTTTTTTAGCTATGAATGGCAAGAACCGGAAGACGAACAGTTTGGGATGTTAAAAAATGGTTCCTTCACAGGACTTGTTGGTCAACTGGAAAGAAGGGTAAATCTATGGAACAAATCCAAAATTCTATTTGCTTCGACCAATAAACCTTTTTTGTTTACTCGAACTTAACAGGACCTAAATTCCACCATCGTATGTCACCCCGCCGAAAGAAAAAAAAATACAAAAATCAGGGAATAAACCAAATTTAATGAAATTTTCAGTGTTGATATATTAATGAATAAAATATAATGCACCAGTTATTTTATTTAAAAACATTTACATTTTTTCAGGTCAGTTAACTTTGAACCACGTATCTTTGAGAATCTGTGTTACGCGTCAAAGATACGTGCTTCAAAGTTAACTGACATGACAAAATGTATAAGTTTTAATATACAATAACTGGTGCATTATATCTTTTTATTCATTAATATATCAACACTGAAAATTTCATTAAATTCGATTAATTCCTTGATTTTTGGTATTTTTTCTTTCGGCAGGGTGACATACGATGGTGGAATTTAGGTCCGTTAAGTTCGATTTAACCAAAAGGTTATATATGTAAATCACTACAGAGAGCTCAATGTATAATAATCTTTTTAGATTATATACATTAACAGTTTTCTGTTATGCAATTCAAATTATTGATGATTATCCATCTGATGAGACTTGATTTGGAGAGCTTTGTTAAATCAACTTAGATTTAAAGGCCCCAATTTTGGTCGAAATAAATTTATTATGGAATCACAGTGTTGAGTTTTTTCTTCCTTTCAAAGATATATACATCTGAGTTCGAACCCTACCCAAGGATAGTTGTGTCTAGCCACACTGAAGAGGCATGATATGCCGAAACACGTGTCTGTGGATGACTTATTAATATATGCTCCCATAAATTTGGTAATGAGCTCTCTAATTGGTAATTTAAATTAACTCTCACTACTAAGCAAATAAGCAATGATCATTTCTCCGGAAATTTGATCTCTCAGTGACCGAAAGATACATACATTTCTATGTATTTAATAGTTTAAAAACACCAGTCCCCCGCATCAGCTGTCAGTGGGCGAGGGGATAAGATATCGGACTACCATGCGGTCAGTCTGAATTCGAACCCTACCCAAGGATAGTTGTGTCTAGCCACACTGAAGAGGCATGATATGCCGAAACACGTGTCTGTGGATGACTTATTAATATATATATATATATATATATATATATATATATATATTGGTAATTACAGGTAGGCAGATATTTCTGAGTCGAGCGACATGGAATATCTAGACATAAGTTTGTCTTTCTGAACTGTTCTTCGAAAACCCTGTTATTTATAGCATTTACCTAAGCTCAAAATCGGTCCTTTTGAAAAACTTCTTTTTTTAGGGGCAAACGCTTCTGATTGGTTGAGAATTTTCATTTTTAATATTTCTATTTTTTTCGTTCAATCTGCGCTGATCCTATACGCAGACTTTTTATTTTCGTCATTTTATTTCTGCTTTCAAAGCGTTAACTCCGGTTCACCACATATGAATCTGATTTTCTTTAATTTTGTTTTGCAGGAAATCGACTTAGTTATCGGCGCTTTAACTGTATCCTACAGCCGATCACTGGTGGTTGACTACACCTATCCGTATACCGAAGAAGGCCGAGGAATGCTGATAAAAAAGCCGATGGATTCGTCATCGTTTGATCTCTTTATAGTGTTTCGCGCCTTCAGACCGACCACGTGGCTTTCCTTTGCCGTCGTGTCGTCGTGGTCGCCGTAGCTTTGACTATCATTGATGGTTTCAAACGATTGTCAGATTCGCACAACACAATTCGAGGTTTGCCAGACAACCGAACGGCAAAAAACATTTGCCTTTTCTCAAATCTCAGCTGGAAAGAGACATTATGGTCAATCTATACCATGCACCTTTTCCAAGGTAAGAAAGGCGACAAATTATTATTATTATTATTATTATTATTATTATTATTATTATTATTATTATTATTTCACCCCATTCGAGTTTTTCACACCTGCCGTAGCTGGTGGTTCACTGGGGCTGAGTGACAGC
Source organism: Doryteuthis pealeii (assembly GCA_023376005.1). Lineage (NCBI taxonomy): Eukaryota > Metazoa > Mollusca > Cephalopoda > Myopsida > Loliginidae > Doryteuthis > Doryteuthis pealeii. The sequence goes on along the minus strand of CM042164.1, from coordinate 16,273,973 downwards.
AAGTCTCCTCAGGTCTCCAGGACTCTTCTGGGTATTCCAGCCGATCTCAATAATGCTGTAGTCTGGATGGTCTCGATTCTTCCTTTGATTTCCAATTCATCAGGCTCTTTTCCAAACCCCTGGGAATTGTTCCAAGGGCACCAATTACAATTGGTACAACCTTCACCCTCATGTTCCACAGTTGTTTCAGTTCTCTGGCAAGGTCCAAGTATTTGTCGATCTTTTCCTTCTCTTTTATTTTTATTCTGTGATCGGTCGGGACAGCAAAATCCACGAGATGACAAGTCTTCCTCTTCTTGTCAATCAAAATTAGGTCTGGTCTCCTGGCTGGGATTAGGTGATCCGTCTGTACCTCAAAGCCCCAGAGAATTTTGTGTGTCTCATTCTCCAAGACGGATTCGGGCTTGTGCATATACCATTTAGTTGAATGGTGAATTATTATTATTTACTCCTTTTGAGTTTTCACATCAGTGTTAGCTGATGGTCTTTCACTGGAGTCTGAGTGACAGCAAGTCTCCTCAGGTCTCCAGGACTCTTCTGAGTATTCTGGCAGATTGCAGCAGTGCAGTGTTCTGAATGGTTTCAATCCTTCCTCTGATATCCAAACTTTCCAAACCCTTTTCTAATGCTTTTGGGACTGTTCCAAGTGCACCAACTACAATTGGTATAACTTTCACTTTCATATTCCATAACTTTTTCAGTTCTCTGGCAAGGTCCAGATATTTGTCAATTTTTTCATTTTCCTTTAACTTCACCTGTGATCCGCTGGCACTGCAAAATCCACCAGTTGACAAGTTCTTTCTTTTTTGTTAATCAACACTAGGTCTGGTCTTCTTGCTGGGATAAGGTGATCCGTTTTAATTTCAAAGTCCCAGAGAATTTTGTGCGTTTCGTTCTCAAGAACAGATTCTGGTTTATGCATATACCATTTTGTTGTGTGGTCAAAATTTAATTTCTTGCATAATTCCCAGTGGATCACCTTCCCAACCCAGTCGTGTCTAGTTTTGTATTCTCGTTGTGCTAGTTTGCTACATTCGCAGAGTATATGGTTAACAGTCTCATCTCTATTACCGCAAAGTCTACATTTACTATTTTGTTGGGTCTTATCAATTTTCGCTTTGTTATTATTATTATTATTATTATTATTATTATTATTATTATTATTATTTTCACTCCTTTTGAGTTTTTCATATGAGTGTTAACTGATGGTATTTCCCTGAAGTCTGAATGACAACAAGTCTCCTCAACTCTCCAGGGGTCATATGACCCCGTTGATAAACTCCATTGTAGATTACTGCGATGTTTTTAAGGTCGAATATATAATAGCTGATTTTAAGGCAGTTTTTTTTTTTTACGCTGAATCCAAAAATCATAATCATTTTTCTAATCAGATCAATTTTTTAAGATAGAAGTTCTTACTTGAAATGTATAGAACAGTATTATATCTATTTATTTGTGGCAAGTAGAGTCCACAAGCATTATTATAACTAGCAAATATATGCACCCTCCGGGTGCAAGTATTTAAGTTTTGATATAATAAAATATCATATTAAATTAGAAAGGCTAATGAAACTGACTAAGAATGCAGATAAAAAGATCTACAACAGAGGGGGTATAATCGAAAAATAGAACAACTTTGAAACTAACCCTTCCATCATTTTCCATTACTCCCCTCTTTCATTGGTAAATTTTCCTAATTTAACTATTTAGTTAGAATAGGAAGTAAAGGATAATATTACAGTTATTTCTTCTTGTAAATAAATTTCTTTTAAGATTTATCCACGAGATTGTTGTTTATATTTCTTAAGATAAAACCAAACAATTAGAAATCAATAATACCAAGCACATATTTATTAAAATAAAATTTTAAATATCAATATGCAAATTAGCCTTCTCGTTCAAACTGTAAACCGCTATTTTGTTGTATATATAAATACAATTGCATGTTATTAGCACGTAGATATGGTCAACAGTATTAATAATGTAAAACAATTTTTATTAATAACTGAAGGTTTAAAAGAATGAAATCATGGAGAATTTGGCGTAAAAAATTAAGGGAATTGTGACTTGAGTAGTAATATAGTTTCGGTTACAGACAGAAAAACACACAATCTCCATTATAATAAGATGTACAACTATTATGAAGTATTCAAGCACATCTTAAAAACCAGACCTGACCAAACACAATGAATAGTACTTTATTCAGCACACGTATTTTTATTATGTGCAACTATTATGAAATATTCAAGCACATCTTAAAAACGTTTTTAAAAAAAGAAGATTACTGCGATGTTTTCAAAGTTGAATATATAATCGCTGATTTTAATGCAGTTTTTTTTTTACGCTGAATCCAAAAATCAAACTCATTTTTTCTAATCAGATCAAATTTCTAAGATACAATCTCTTACTTAAAATGTATAGAACAATATTATAACCTTTTATTTGTGAGTCGTAGAGTCCACAAACTTTTGACTAAGTGTTGTTATTATTATGTACTTCTTGTTGTGAAGCATTCAAGTACATCTTAAAAACCAGACCTGACCAAACACAATGAATGGTATTTTTTAATTCAGCATAAAATGGTGATCATATATCACTTGGTAAACCTTTGACCTTTGTAAAAAAAATAATAATGCAGACCAGTGTTATAAAATGCACAAAGAAATTTTCTCTCGAGTAATTCTATATGTTTTGCAACAGGTGGCGCTCATGAACCGACATCTTCCCGATCTCGGGTGGTCATTATGTGTTGGTGGTTGTTCACAATACTTGTTAGTACCTACTACACGGCTAATTTGACAGCGTTCTTTACTATTAACGACGAACCTTCAACTATTGAAAGTCTTAGCGACCTTGCAAAGGACAAATCCGTTGTACCAATAACACTGGCCGGATCAGCGATGTACGAAGAACTTCGGGTAAGTCAATTCAAGATTGATTAATATTTTACGTTTTCGAGATTCGTTTTGAATGGTCGGTAATTTATGAGGAAGTGCGTCCCGGTCTCCTGCCTCAGAAATTGCTACCCGGTGACTATTAAAATAACGTCCCCAGCTATGTCGGTGTTACTTGAAAGAAAACAACCAGCTTAGGGCGTTAAATGTATTTAAGAGGGGTGGGGGGCTTCTCTTTTTTGATATGAACAAATGGAGATGGGTGGATAGATATATATAAACAAAGTAAAAAATGAACAAATTGAAGTAGATAGATAGATAGATAGATAGATAGATAGATATCTTCATATCTAAACAAGAATTACGATAAATTTCTATAAATAAACAAGAATTACAACAAATTTCTATAAATAAATTTCTAAACAAATTACGATAAATAAATAAGAATTACGACAAAAAAAGAGAAGCCCCCCCCCTCTAAAATACATTTAACGCCCTAAGTTGGTTGTTTTCTTTCAAGTAGCACCACCAAGACGACATAGCTGGGAACGTTATTTTAATAGTCACCGGGTAGCAATTTCTGAGGCAGGAGACCGGGACGCACTTCCTCATAAATTACCGAATGGTCTACAACAGTGATTCCCAACGTGTGGGCCTACGCTGCACTGGGGGGGGGTCAATAATAATACGGGTGTAATATGAAAAATATAGTAATACCAACATTTTTTAAATTTTACCCTATATTGTCTAATATTCTTTTTATTTTACCCTATATTGTCTAATATTTCTGCTAACTAAACTAACTTATTCTCACGCGTCCAATCGCGCACCTTCTAGAGGATCAAAGTTTATTAACCATCACCGGTAATTTTCCATGAGGCCCCCTTATTGATTAAATCGAAATTGACGAACCTAAATTCCACTATCGTATTTCACCCCACCGAAAGAAAAAAATATACCAAAAATCAGGGAATTAACCGAATTTAATGAAATGTTCAGTGTTGATATATTAATGAATAAAAGATATAATGCACCAATTATTTTATTTTAAAACTTTTACATTTTTTCAGGTCAGTTAATTTTGAACCACGTATCTTTGAGAATCTGTGTTACGCGTCAAAGATACGTAGTTCAAAGTTAACTGACCTGAAAAAATGTTAAAGTTTTAAAATAAAATAACTGGTGCATTATGTCTTTTATGCATTGTAGCTGTCGCCTTTGAGTGCGCCTAATAGTTAGATATATTTATTTTTTACCCTCAAAATATACCCTTAAATTTGGACAGTGTAAGGGAAACAACTCTGTTAGGGTCTGATAATCAGGGATCAACAGAGCCTGAATTGCATTGTGGGAATATCAACATGGTGAGGTTGGCTTTCCTTAAGGCAAAATAGGGACTTCCGCCTGGCTGATGCAGCAAAAAGGTTGTGTGGAAAATATCGTCCTAAAATTAGAACTTTAGTCTTTTAGTTTAGTTCTCGGTACTGGTACGGCGCACAGGTATGTTTCTTTCCAATTTTCCCGTGAAGTTGCTGCATTTGTTAAAGACCCTTTTTGTAAATTAGTAATTGTTTTATTACCCTATTTTATTTCAGTATTTCACGGTGTTTGGAAGTAAATAAAATATTCTACGTTCAACATCAGTCGTCTTCGTGTCATCAATACATCACCAGAAAATATTACCAGGGAACTGCTACATGCATTAATATATCAACACTGAAAATTTCATTAAATTCGGTTAATTCCCTGATTTTTGGTATTTTTAATCTAACTGACCTAATTCAAATTCTAGCTACAGATACGTTCACAATTCATGACTGCCCATAAATTGAAATAAAATTCATCCTATTTTCTTGTTGAATCAGGTATCCGACGATCCAATTAAACAGCAAGTTTATCAACGATTGAAGTTGCACCAAATGTCAAGACAGCCGAGGAATCGTTGACATGGTAAAATCTGGGAAATACATTCTTATCAGTCTGTGGTCTGAAGTGAAGACGTTAGCTGCTCAAAATTGTGAAGATTTAATGGTTCCTGGAAAACCTTATGGGGTAAACGAATTGGATTTGCCTTACCAAAGGATCTGCATTGACTGCTGATGTTTCCACGATGTGAGTAAAAATTCGTTGGTACCGTATTTGACGGCATATAAGACACACGGGCATATAAGCGCACCCCATTTCAGCAGGTCAGATTCAGGAAAAAAAAAGTGTTTAGTGTATTTAAGCATATATTGTTGAAAACAGTCTAGCTGTGCATTACACAAGCAGAAACATAGCTGTATAAAGGCAATTTGGCAGTACAGGCAAGCAATAAGCATACACAAGACATCTCAATAGCAGGAAATAATAATAATAATAATAATAATAATAATAATAATAATGATAATAATAATAAGGTTAAGAAAGGGAAACCTCAAAAGAGAAACAGAATCACTTATAATTGCTGCACAAAATAATGCCATAAGGACAAACTACATCAAAGCGAAAATTGATAGGAACACAACAAAATAGTAAATGTAGACTTTGCGGTAATAGAGATGAGACTGTAAACCATATACTCTGCGAATGTAGCAAACTAGCACAACGAGAATAAAAAACTAGACGCGACTGGGTTGGAAGGTGATCACTGGGAATTATGCAACAGATTTAATTTTGACCATGCAAAAAATGGTATATGCATAAACCAGAATCTGTTCTTGAGAACGAAACGCATAACATTCTCTGGGACTTTGAAATAAAAAACGGATCACCTTATCCCAGCAAGAAGACCAGACCTAGTGTTGAAAACAAAAAAGAAAGAACTTGTCAACTGGTGGATTTTGCAGTGCAAGCAGATCACAGGGTGAAGCTTAAGGAAAATGAAAAGATGGATAAATATCTGGACCTTGCCAGAGAACTGAAAAAGTTATGGACATGAAAGTGAAAATGATAACAATTGTGGTTGGTGCACTTGGAACAGTCCCAAAAGGATTAGAAAAGGGTTTGGAAAGTCTGGATATCAAAGGAAGGATTGAAACCATTCAGAACACTGCACTGCTGCAATCTGCCAGAATACTCAGAAGAGTCCTGGAGACCTGCGGAGACTGTTGTCACTCAGACTCCAGTGAAAATACCATCAACTAACACTGGGTGAAAACTCAAAAGAGTGAATAATAATAATAAAATTAACAATAATAATAATGATAATAATAGTGATCCAATGGAATTATGCATAAAATTAAACTTTGACCATACAACAAAATGGTATATGCATAAACTAGAATCTGTTCTTGAAAATGAAACGCATAAAATTCTCTGGGACTTCGAGATAAAGACGGATCACCCTATCCCAGCTAGGAGACCAGGGTGGAGCTGAAGGAAAATGAAAAGATGGTAAATACCTGGACCTTTCCAGAGAATTGAAAAAGCGTGGGAATATGAGAGTGAAAGTGATACCAATTGTAATTGGTGCACTTGGAACGGTACCAATAAACTTGGAAAAAAGGCTGGAGGATCTGGAAATCAGAGGAAGAATTAAGACCATCGAGACTACTGCACTGCTGTAATCGGCTAGAATACTCAGAAGAGTCCTGGAGATCTGAGAAGACTTGCTGTCACTCAGCCTCCAGTGAAATACCATCAACTAACTCAAAAGGAAAAAACTCAAAATGAGTGAAAATAATAATAATAATAATGAAGAAGAAGAAGAAGAAAGAAGAAGAAGCAAGCAGCAGCAGCAGCAGCAGCAGCAGCAGCAGCAGCAGCCATACACACGACATCTCAATAGCAGGAAATAATTATAATAATAAAATACTACTACTACTAACAATAATAATAATAAAATTACTACTACTACTAACAATAATAATAATATAATAATAATATATGATAATAAATTAACAATAATAATAATAATAGTAGTAATTGATAATAATAACAAAACATTGGACACGAAAATAAAGCCAGCAATAAAATAAGATGTACGAGTTTAGGGTAGGTAAAAGTACTGAGTGTAATGGGTTAGTGAGCATCAGTGAGAAGATTAGCCTAGGCCTACGGGAGGTCTCAAACTTCACCTATGATGTATAAGACACAGGGCAATTTTTTAAGCCAAAATTTTGGAAAAAAAGTGCGTCCTATATGCCGTCAAATACGGTAATTATTTTCTATACATTTAAGGTCAGTCGATAGAACAAGAACAAATAAGAGCCCATCTCATCTCATCTCCTCATCCTCTCGTCTCTGTCTCCCATTATTTACCCGAGGGGAATGGGCATATAACACCAGCCCAAGACCATATCCAAGATTTTAAAAACAAACAAAACAGCAGAATATTAGAACCAGCAGAATACAGAACCAATGTTATATATCCCGTCATCTGCAGGGTGTTGTGTAGCGGGTCTTGTCAACGTGCCTCCAAATTCACGGCACTAAAAAGGTATTTGGTACGCGGCCGTCGACCTGTCGATAAAAAGGTACAACGCTTGAGATATATCTTCACCAGGGCTTAGCATTTATTTTTGGGCTTGTGTCGTGGCTCTGTTCGAGAGAGGAGGAAAGGCAGAGAGAAAGAGAGAGAGAGAGAGAAGAGAGAACACTGTTAAATTACTGTAATCCCACACTAGGGACCAGAGGCCCGTCTGAACTCTACGCTTCCGGAAGCGAAAAAAAAAAAAAAAAAAAGAGGCCGATCTTGTTGTTCGTCGTTCCTCGTCACCACGTGACTTCCGGTTCCGCTCAACACCTGAAACAACCGGTTGGTTTCCAATTCTCATCGAGGGTCATACCTCGGTCAAATTCCCGGCAAACCGTTTTGACCCAGAAAAAACAGAACCCACAAATTTTGTAATAAAACTGTTCATTTTTATTTTTTTATTTTTTGAAGTTTAAGTCCATAAGGGTTAGGGTTAGGGTTTAGGGTTAGGGTTTAGGGTCACCACATGAACTTCATTGTGTGCTTGACTCCCCATATTAAAAAGAACTTGTGTTAATCCGGGCTGATGGGAGGTCTGGAAAATAAAATATTTACTTTTTTTCTGAGATTTGATAAATTGCTTTAGAAGCATTGTTGAGTAAAGTATATTATTATTTATATTTTTTTGCTTGAAGGCAATTACAATACATATATCGTATACAATTCGATAATTATTGAAAATAATGATGACAAGCGAACTCGGCAAATATCGTGCTCCACGTAGAACATTGTACAGCTGTTTCAACTTTATTAAGTCTCATCAGCGATGTATACTTACGATTTCCCTCCGACAAAAATCAAAACCGGAAACCAGCACGCAGAATCAGAAACTCTACTCCTGTGCCACCGATACGTAGCACACGATACATGCGAAATTAACTTGTCATTGATAAACACGCCACTACTATACAAAGTACAGTGGACGTTGAGAAGATCGCAAATTAGGCCTATGCTCCGGCGTAAGAAAATGATGAGATTTGACAATTTGCTTTAGAAGCATTGTTGAGTAAAGTATATTATTATTTACTAGTACAAAATAAAAAACGCCCCCGGGCGATGTAAAAATAGATTTTTGAAATATTGCCAGAGGGGTGGGAGTAAAAAATTCAATGTCAGCGAGTTTGTACCCTAAGTAAGTAAAACCATCAAATTCATTAAAGGATTAAAAAATAAAACAATTTGAAATGTAAACTTTTAAATATGTATTAAAATAAACAAACTATATATATAGATATATAATACCAGTCATGTATTTATTAAAACTGTTTTAAAAAAATCAATGAGGACTGTATAATAATGCATGTTCAAATTTTGAGTGTATTCATTCTATGTTATGACGATTTTGGGTAATGTGACGTAAGCAGTGACGTAGTTTTTGTTACAGACAAAAACCGGAAGCGAATCTCCATTTATAATAGATATTTACCCGCTATTATTGTTGTGTTGTCATTGTATTTTGTAGGCTTGGAATTATGAGAGAAGCTGGCCTGGTTGATAAATGGCGTCGTGCCTGGTGGAAAGAGAAAGCATCCTGTTCAGAATCAGCTGATACACCAAAGACACTTGATATGCAATCGCTAGGGGGCGTCTATATCGTTTTTGCCGTCTTTACACTTGTCGCTTGTCTCCTTCTCGGACTGGAAATAATGAATCACAATCAGAATAAACGGAAGAGAATTTCACTTGATGATGTTGTTCAATATTGATACAAAATGACCAATGAATGAATATATTTTGGCCATCAAGTATTTTGAGATGTTGTGTTGTATTTCAATTTTAGAGTAAAGTAACCCGGATGAAGTATATACAATAAAGAAATAAGGAAACGAGTTAGTGACACTTTTGCTAATGAGCGACACCAGATATTCATATGAAGAAACTTAATAAATTTTTTTTAACCAAAACAAAAAAAAGTCGAAATCATCTTTGTTTTAATTGTTTTAATACTTACTTTACTCCCTCGTATTTACGTATATTTCTAGTAACTTGCTGTTGTATCACTTATATATATATATATATATATATATATATATATATATATATATATTTAGTAAATGAAGAAAAACTCTAAACTTGCTTCATTACAATAATTTATTTCAACCGTATTAATACGGCATCTTCAGGTAATCACAAGAACATGACTCTTACTGAGAATTTCCCAAAGTAACATCTCTTTTATATCTATCAATTTAGGGGAGGAGGGTTGTGTCTTATTTTGGAATGGGTGGGGTTATTTTCTTTGGATGAGGCGGGGAGGTCTATGTTTGGATGAGGTGTGGCTTAGCTTGGGGCAGATTCCTTGGAGAAATAGTTGTAAGAGTGTATATACAAAATGAGCAGAATTTCAAGGCTAAAAATAATAAAAAAAGAGAAAAAAAGAGAAGAGAGAAGAAGAAAGAAGATATATATTAAGGGGGGGGGAAGAATATGTGTAAGGCTCAACAAATCGCGAAAAATCAATCTCTGTTTTTTTTCTCGATTTGTTTAGCCTTACATTTGAATAGGTATGCCCGCCTAATTAATTAATTATTTATTAATTAACTTTCAAAATTAGGTACGACTTCAATTAAGCAATATTCTCCCAAAAATTGTCGGCTAAAAGAGCCATATCAAAACACATCGTTTGTGTATTTACTTCTCATATATATATATATATTATATATATATATATTATATATATATATATGTGGTACCTTGATTTACGAGTGACTCAATTTACGAATTTTCCGAGCGCAAATTGTTAAAAAATATTTTAAAACATCAATGAAAAATGGAAAAAATAACTTTTTAATGTTTCTTTTACATTTAATATAAAGAACAATTCCAAGTTTATTTGTTAAAAAAAAAAAAGAAAAAAAACAAATTTCTGTTACATAAAACCTAAATTTTTGCATTTTAAATTAAATCGACGTAAATCTTTGTTGACATAGTTATCGCATCTTGACGCGAACAATTAGACCAAATAATTTTCTATGGAGGATTATACATGTAAAAAAAATTTAATTCTTTTTATGTTGATTTCAAAAATAATTAATTTCTTCAAACAAACACTGTTTGAGCTCTACAGGTGTCACGGATTTGAACTTATTTGAATTATTCACAGCACAGCAGCAGCAGCAGCAGCAGCAGCGCAGCAACCACAACAGTTTTAAAAAAAAAGAAAAAAAAGAATATTATGTTCCCTACATACTTCCATTAATAAAATGATGACAGTTTTTAATTTAAACATTTTTTTCAATATTTTTATAAAGACTGTACTATTATATCATTATTTTTACCTAAATATTTTTATACAATATTTTCTTTAATTGAATAAATACGATTTTGCTATACACTAAACAAAAGTATTTATTTTATATTTTATAAATTTAAAAAATCCCTAAAAAAGTAAACAACAGGAACTTATATAAAAATTCATTAGAAATAATCTAACAATTTAGAAAAAAAAAAAAAAAAAGATACATATTTTTTTCTTATTTACGAGACTTAATTTTCAAGGTTTAAGACGCCCATTACCAAACCTGGTCTAGTATCGAATTTATTTTTTTTTTTTTTACATATGTTCCGTCATTGAATTATCTTTCTAAAAATGTAAAATTTATTTTCATACAGAAAAAAAAATTTACCAAGATCTTTGTATCAATGCGCAAAACAAAATCTAACGGAAAAAAATATAACCTTTTCATTTAGATAAGCATTTATTACAATAAAGTATCGTCTNCTAGGCCTACGGAGGTCTCAAACTTCACCTAGATGTATAAGACACAGGGCAATTTTTTAACCAAAATTTTGGGAAAAAAGTGCGTCCTATATGCCGTCAAATACGGTAATTATTTTCTATACATTTAAGGTCAGTCATAGAACAAGAACAAATAAGAGCCCATCTCATCTCATCTCCTCATCCTCTCGTCTCTGTCTCCCCATTTACCCGAGGGGAATGGGCATATAACACCAGCCAAGACCATATCCAAGATTTAAAAACAAACAAAACAGCAGAATATTAGAACCAGCAGAATACAGAACCAATGTTATATATCCCTTCATCTGCAGGGTGTTGTGTAGCGGGTCTTGTCAACGTGCCTCCAAATTCACGGCACTAAAAAGGTATTTGGTACGCGGCGGTCAACTGTCGATAAAAAGGTACAACGCTTGAGATTATATCTTCACCAGGGCTTAGCATTTATTTTTGGGCTTGTGTCATGGCTCTGTTCGAGAGAGGAGGAAAGGCAGAGAGAAAGAGAAAGAGAGAGAGAGAGAGAGAACACTTTAAATTACTGTAATCCCACACTAGGGACCAGAGGCCCGTCTGAACTCTACGCTTCCGGAAGCGAAAAAAAAAAAAAAAAAAAAAAGAGGCCGATCTTGTTGTTCGTCGTTCCTCGTCACCACGTGACTTCCGGTTCCGCTCAACACCTGAAACAACCGGTTGGTTCCAATTCTCATCCGAGGGTCATACCTCGGTCAAATTCCCGGCAAACCGTTTTGACCCAGAAAAAACAGAACCCACAAATTTTGTAATAAAACTGTTCATTTTTATTTTTTTATTTTTTTAAAGTTTAAGTCCAATAAAGGGTTAGGGTTTAGGGTTAGGGTTTAGGGTCACCACATGAACTTCTTGTGTGCTTGACTCCCCATATTAAAAAAACTTGTGTTAATCCGGGCTGATGGGAGGTCTGGAAAATAAAATATTTACTTTTTTTCTGAGATTTGATAATTTGCTTTAGAAGCATTGTTGAGTAAAGTATATTATTATTTATATTTTTTTGCTTGAAGGCAATTACAATACATATATCGTATACAATTCGATAATTATTGAAAATAATGATGACAAGCGAACTCGGCAAATATCGTGCTCCACGTAGAACATTGTACAGCTGTTTCAACTTTATTAAGTCTCATCAGCGATGTATACTTACGATTTCCCTCCGACAAAAATCAAAACCGGAAACCCAGCACGCAGAATCAGAAACTCTACTCCTGTGCCACCGATACGTAGCACACGATACATGCGAAATTAACTTGTCATTGATAAACACGCCACTACTATACAAAGTACAGTGGACGTTGAGAAGATCGCAAATTAGGCCTATGCTCCGGGTAAGAAATGATGAGATTTGACAATTTGCTTTAGAAGCATTGTTGAGTAAATATATATTATTTACTAGTATAAAATAAAAAACGCCCCCGGGCGATGTAAAAATAGATTTTTGAAAATTGCCGAGGGGTGGGAGTAAAAAATTCAATGTCAGCGAGTTTGTACCCTAAGTAAGTAAAACCATCAAATTCATTAAAGGATTAAAAAATAAAACAATTTGAAATGTAAACTTTTAATATATATTAAAATAAAACAAACTATATATAGATATATATAATACCAGTCATGTATTTATTAAAACTTGTTTTAAAAAAACAATGAGGACTGTTAATTGCATGTTCAAATTTTGAGTGTATTTATTCTATGTTATGACGATTTTGGGTAATGTGACGTAAGCAGTGACGTAGTTTTTGTTACAGACAAAAACCGGAAGCGAATCTCCATTATTAATAGATATTTACCTCCATTATTGTTTTGTTGTCATTGTATTTTGTAGGCTTGGAATTATGAGAGAAGCTGGCCTGGTTGATAAATGGCGTCGTGCCTGGTGGAAAGAGAAAGCATCCTGTTCAGAATCAGCTGATACACCAAAGACACTTGATATGCAATCGCTAGGGGGCGTCTATATCGTTTTTGCCGTCTTTACACTTGTCGCTTGTCTCCTTCTCGGACTGGAAATAATGAATCACAATCAGAATAAACGGAAGAGAATTTCACTTGATGATGTTGTTCAATATTGATACAAAATGACCAATGAATGAATATATTTTGGCCATCAAGTATTTTGAGATGTTTGTGTGTATTTCAATTTTAGAGTAAAGTAACCCGGATGAAGTATATACAATAAAGAAATAAGGAAACGAGTTAGTGACACTTTTGCTAATGAGCGACACCAGATATTCATATGAAGAAACTTAATAAATTTTTTTTAACCAAAACAAATAAAAAGTCGAAATCATCTTTGTTTTAATTGTTTTAATACTTACTTTACTCCCTCGTATTTACGTATATTCTCTAGTAACTTGCTGTTGTACACTTTATATATATATAATATATATATATATAATAAATATATATATATATATATTTAGTAAATGAAGAAAAACTCTAAACTTGCTTCATTACAATAATTTATTTCAACCGTATTAATACGGCATCTTCAGGTAATCACAAGAACATGACTCTTACTGAGAATTTCCCAAAGTAACATCTCTTTTATATCTATCAATTTAGGGGAGGGAGGGTTAGTGTCTTATTTTGGAATGGGTGGGTTGGTTTTTTCTTTGGATGAGGCGGGGAGGTCTATGTTTTGGATGAGGTGTGGCTTAGCTTGGGGCAATTCCTTGGAGAAATAGTTGTAAGAGTGTATATACAAAATGAGCAGAATTTCAAGGCTAAAAATAATTTAAAAAAGAGAAAAAAGAGAGAAGAAGAGAGAAGAAAGAAGATATATATTAAGGGGGAGGGGAAGAATATGTGTAAGGCTCACAAATCGCGAAAAATCAATCTCTGTTTGTTTTTCTCGATTTGTTTAGCCTTACATTTGAATAGGTATGCCCGCCTAATTAATTAATTTATTATTAATTAACTTTCAAAATTAGGTACGACTTCAATTAAGCACATATTCTCCAAAAATTGTCGGCTAAAAGAGCCATATCAAAACACATCGTTTGTGTATTTACTTCTCATATATATATATATATAATATATATATATATATATATATATATATTGTGGTACCTTGATTTACGAGTGACTCAATTTACGAATTTTCCGAGCGCAAATTGTTAAAAAATATTTTAAAACATCAATGAAAAATGGAAAAAATAACTTTTTAATGTTTTCTTTACATTTAATATAAAGAACAATTCCAAGTTTATTTGTTAAAAAAAAAAGAAAAAAACAAATTTCTGTTACATAAAACCTAAATTTTTGCATTTTAAATTAAATCGCGTAAATCTTTGTTGACATAGTTATCGCATCTTGACGCGAACAATTAGACCAAACTAATTTTCTATGGAGGATTATACATGTAAAAAAAATTTAATTCTTTTATTGTTGATTTCAAAAATAATTAATTTCTTCAAACAAACACTGTTTGAGCTTACAGGTGTCACGGATTTGAACTTATTTGAATTATTCACAGCAACAGCAGCAGCAGCAGCAGCAGCAGCAACCACAACAGTTTTAAAAAAAAGAAAAAAAAAGAATATTATGTTCCCTACATACTTCCATTAATAAAATGATGACAGTTTTTATTTAAACATTTTTTTCAATATTTTTTATAAAGACTGTACTATTATATCATTATTTTTACCTAAATATTTTTATACAATATTTTCTTTAATTGAATAAATACGATTTTGTATACACTAAACAAAAGTATTTATTTTATATTTATAAATATTAAAAATCCCTTAAAAAAGTAAACAACAGGAACTTTTAATATAAAATTCATTAGAAAATAATCTAACAATTTAGAAAAAAAAAAAAAAAAAGATACATATTTTTTTCTTATTTACGAGACTTAATTTTCAAGGTTTAAGACGCCCTATTACCAAACCTGGTCTAGTATCGATTTATTTTTTTTTTTTTACATATGTTCCGTCATTGAATTATCTTTCTAAAAATGTAAAATTTATTTTCATACAGAAAAAAAATTTACCAAGATCTTTGTATCAATGCGCAAAACAAAATCTAACGAAAAAAATTATAAGCCTTTTCAATTTAGTAAGCATTTATTTACAATAAAAGTTCGTCTTTTATACTTCATATACCGAAAGTTCTATTAAATCGGATAGTTAGTTTATTTTAGATGATTTTTAGAAGAATTTCCTGTGATCACCCTTAGTAGAAACCGCGAGAAATTGAGC
>CM042164.1:16201155-16253655 GCA_023376005.1 Doryteuthis pealeii | reverse complement strand
AACTGAATGGGCCTCATCAGGAGAGAGTGTGCAAAGCGTTTCGGGGCCTTTCTCTCGACGGTTTAAAAAGCAACACCGGCCCTTCCTCACTAATATGAGGACCCTCGCAATATCATGCATCGACCGCACATGGGTCGGTCATCAACAAAAATAAGACGGGAAAAAAAACCGTCGAGAGAAAGGCTCCGAAACGGTTTGCACACTCTCTCCTGATGAGCCCATTCAGTTGTAAACATCCTTTGTTTTTTCATTTTATCATATTCACACTGTCGGATTAATTTCCATTTTATTTTCACATACATACATATATATACATACATACCTATATTTCAATCAAACATTCCTCGATATTTTCTGTACTTTTTTATTTCGGCCATTAAGTGTCAGCTCTTGATGTTGATTGACGATTTTGTTTTTTGTTTCTGTTCAGCCGAGCAACGATAATTTCCAATATGACGCATAGAATTCCCAAAATGGCGACACAAGTGTAAATGATGAATGCACCACCAACATTGTTTATTTTCAATCCACTCGCTTTCATGTGTCTTTCTTCGGAGGGTGCCGAACACTTGATGCTGTTGTTCCACCAACGTTTCTTGAATTTGTCTATTAGGCCGGCTTCTTGCATCGACACAATACTAGAAATAGAAATAGAAATAAGAAATTTATTAATCAATAGTAGTACAAATTATTAAAAAAAAAAATATAAGTAAAAGAAAAACTTTATTGGTTTAAACTACTATTGAAGGGAGGCCATGCCTAATAACGTGAAGCTAAGCCCATGGACATGACCACCCTTGGACGCTCACAGGAAACAATACATGAAACACACAACGTAAACATATACATATATATCATGAGACAAATTAGCCGTGTGAGAATCTAAATGCAAATCTATTGTTTATAAGACACATAACTATGACACATAAAATAAAAAGAAAAACAGAAGAAAAATAATCAATAATACAATAATAATAATAATAATAATACATTGCAAATTTATTTTTATGTGAGTCATATTATGTCATACTAGCAAAAATATGGGACTGTGGCGTTATTTTCGTATTTGCCTGGAGAGTTGTCTGCCCGTTTAGTTTTGCTGGTTCCCGCTAGGGGCCTCGGGTGTATTTAAGCGGCTGATTTGAACTTCTCTCTTTTCCTGTTGCTCGACCTACGAGACACTATGGATTAGACTTAGGTCTACTCCCTTTTTGTTAGGGCTTCGGCCCTTAACACTGGCCACTCACTGCTAGTAAGTCTCTTATACGATATATGACTATCCTTTAGTCATGTATCCGTAACTACGTTTTTATGTACAGTTAGGTATCTCTTTGATACCTAAATATCTTGTATTTTACCATTCATGAATGTGTCATTATCTCTACTCTTGTATATGTATTTATATTACTTATGTATGTATGTTTATGTACACCTATGTATTATGTACCCTGTTTATTCTGTGCTGTATATAAAATGTTTTGTCTATCAACCTTTGTCGGAGTTTTATCTTCAAGTATTATCACTTTGAATCTTACAGAACCAAGTCACCAACAGGCACCCTAGCCGAGATCAGTTTTGAAAGGTATTGGATTTTGCTTTTAGTCGGTTGTTAGTAAACAAAATCAACAGCCGATAAAAAACCAGTCATACTTTTATACTAAAATGCTTTTTGATTTTAATTAAAAAAATTAGTTATTTCAAGTTTGTTGTTAGCATATGTGAAAAAATTAATTTTTCACTAAAGATAAACTAATATTGTTATTTTAAAAAAATAAAACTTAAAACGAAAGACAAGTTTATTTATTTTCCATGTGCCTCTACGGATAGTTAATAGAAAAATGAGTTATTTTGTGTTGTTGTTAGTATATGTTAAAAAATCGTCCATTCCAGAAAATGTCTCTGATGATAAAGTTACTTTGAAATCGATAAGACTAAACATTATTTTGTTTTATACGCATTGTAATTGCTTTCCTAACATAATAAATAATACATACTTAACAATGCTCAAGCAAATTACCAATTACTATTATGTTAAAAAATAATTTTCAACCAACAATTAACTAATATTGTTATTGACATTAAATAAGTAAAAAAAAAATGTCTTTAATATAAAAATGTGTTTTTCGTTTATAGTTTTATAACTAAAAAAAAATTGCTACCGAAGTAACAACTTCAATATGAAATAACTAAAAAAAAGGGCGTTTAAAAATCGTATGTTAACAAACAACCGGAATTTGAAGGTGAAAAACAAAACATGTCCTTTTGAATCTAGGTCTCACCTAGGGTGCTTATTGGTTACTTGGTCCGAAATATGTGCCCTCTCGACACAAGTATCTAAATTTTGATATGATTAAATACTATATTGAATTAGAAAGACTAATGAAATTAAATAAGAACACAAAAAAATTACACTTATTTCTACTTTATTCTAATTGATTTCAATATAGAATTATTCATAGGATTTCTTTTTAATACGTTTTAGAATAAAACAATAATATTAGAAATCAATAACATCAAGGAATTATTTATTAAACACGGTTTTGTTAAAACCGGTATGCAAATTATTCACACCAAATTAGTTTATTTTTGTGGAATTTTTGAAGAATTTCCAGTAATCCCCCTCATCGACATGTTCATGAATTTTATTAATCCATAGGTAAACATTTATTCATATAACACCTCGTCCAAGAGTTGAACTTGGGTCGACGAGTTTATTGCGTATGACTCTAACCACTACACCACGCGCCTGCCATGAATTTGAAATTTGTTTTATAGCAAAAAAAAAAAAAAAAAATTTAAAAAAAGGAATACAAGTCATTTGGTCAAAAACGCATTTTAAGGCTCAGTTTGCTAGTCCCTTTAATAATTATTTTTAATTCTAATGGCTGATGTAAGGGAGATAATTATATTTTATCGTCGTAATGAGTGAAATGACATTTTAGGAAACCGATGTGGAGAAATTAAATGGTAAAGGATCTTGCTTAGAAAACCATTACTATTTTAAGTGATTTTAATCCTCATTGGGGATTTAGGTATGTGACCTTGACCAGTAATAAACTAATCTTAGTAAATAATAACAGACTGTAAATATCGGCCGAGAAAGATAATTCTTAAAAACTGGGTCAGGCATCTAGAATTTGAGAGAGAGAGAGAGAGAGAGAGAGAGAGAGAGAGAGAGAGAGAGAGAGAGAGAGGCGTCTAGAATTTGGAAAATTTCAAATTCCAAGTCTTGAGATGAAATGAAGATTATAAAAAGTAAAATTGTCACCCATTCCCTTTAATTTTTCTGACATTTTTTTCCATGTGTAGACTATGTTAACATTAGACAATCCCCAAAATTTGAGTTTCCAATTCCAAAAATTGACGGAGTTATGTCGATTTTTTGCTCTCCAAAAAGTAATTTGAAAAACAAAAAAAGTAATTTCAAATATCAATATTTGCCAACTATTTGCAAACAAAATATTTATATTTTCGGTTATTTCCTATAAGTCCAACATAAACAAAGGGGAACCACTCTTGACTGATAAATCATTTATTTATTTTCCCACTAAACTAACCCTAAACCTAAACCCTGACCCTAACACCGTCTTCTTTTTTCCTAGCAGATCAAAAAATAAATAAATAAAATATCAGTCAAGAGTGGTTCCCCTTTGTTTATGTTGAAGTTATAGGAAATAACCATAGCTTCAATTCTAATCAGTCAGTTAAAAATGAAAATTTATTTGACTCTGAACAAAAACGCTTTACCTGAAACAAAGTAAAAAAAGTCAAGGGAGATAATCTTAAGAATTATTACCTCCCTTTAATATAGATATTTGTGTTATGAATTGTAAGTGTATTCATTCAACTCACATACACGCATGAATGTACCAACAAATAGAAAAGTAAAAGAAGTTAAAAAAAAAAAAAATTCTATTTAACCTTAGCAGGTACAACACCCGGGTCAGAGTGGACCTGGGAGTAATAAAAGAGGTACTCCACGCCCCCCAGAGCTCCAGGATTGAAACTTTACCACTAGATATAGTTTAACGTCATATCCAGGACACTAAGACCTCGGCCATCGACTTCTAGCACATATATTATAAAAAGGAGGCTCGTGGTCAAATGGTTAGAGTCGTGGGAAATGGACTCGTCAACACGAGTTCAATTCCTGGATGAAGCTGTTGGCATTTCACATGGCGCTAATACCCTTGGGAAAGGTATGAATCCAATTCTCCCTCCAGTTATGGGTAAATAGCTGGGCAGACTGGACTCTTTAACCATGGCTAGGTAACCAGTCTAGGAGAAGGAAAACTCTGAATTTAAACCTGGTAAACTCCACTTAAGAAATTGACCTTGTGTCGCATCCTGTTCGTGCGGAGGGGTTGGTATATATATATATATATGCTAAAAAGGATTGGGTTGAGACAATCATATAGGTGCTAGGGCTTGACGTCGCCAGCCAATTGATCGGAGGGGGCCTCTCAGACCGTCCATCTAGCCTAAGTAATGGCCAAATTGAAGTGTTGCATGTCATGGCGGATAACTTTTGACTTACCTTAATACAAACACGGAATTTCTTTTTTTAGGATAGAACACACTTCATTTTCAAATCCTGGAAAAAAATTCCATTGTTTATATAAAAACTAGAAGCAGCTAACCCGCGTCACCTGAGTAAAAGGGGTGGGGCAAAAGTCTCACAGATCCATTATTCTGAATCAAGAGTTGGATCCTCACCGGGGGACTCATTAAAATCCCTCTGTATTGATCCAGTCTGGTGAAAAATTTGTCTTCTATTTAAAATATTATGTAAAAAATATTAAATGTAAAATTTACTATTATAATATATAACTATATTTCAAAATATTAAATGTAAAAAAATCTAAAGTCTGTATCAGCCAAACAACGAGAGAGTCTATCCCATTTTCACTAGCACTGGACCAAGGAGATTGTTTTGACATCTGAAATGGAGTGCCATACCTACCATCAGCTCCTTACTTTACCGCACATTATATTCGAACACTTCAAAATTCTCTGTATTTTAACCGTTTTAACTTCAAATATCAAACATTTTATTGATGAAGGTCGTTTTTCTTTGTATGCTTAAATATTTTATCATTTTCTATTATTATTATTATTTTATTTCATATTTAGAATAATAATAAATAGAATACATTGTGTACATGAAAAACTACTGGCCGAAACACGTGTTGGTAATTCATAAAATTAATTTTATTCATTCAACATTTTCTTTCCTTTACTGATTTATCCTTTCAACATATATATATGTACACACACACACACACACACACACACACACACATATATATATATATATATATATATGTGTGTGTGTGTGTGTGTGTGTGTGTGTGTGTGTGTGTAGAATTAAACAAAAGGCACATCTCCTGTTTGATAATTTTATTTTTGATCTTTTCGAGTTTTCTGGACAACTTTTTAATGTTTGGGTGGAATTCGTGGATAGTCACCAAAGTTCAGGTCCCGAGTACTTTCGGCACTTCGAAGTGCCATCA
Source organism: Doryteuthis pealeii (assembly GCA_023376005.1). NCBI lineage: Eukaryota > Metazoa > Mollusca > Cephalopoda > Myopsida > Loliginidae > Doryteuthis > Doryteuthis pealeii. Next base: position 16,248,142 of record CM042164.1, on the reverse strand, counting down.
TCAGGGGTGTTGTGTTCCAGTTTTTAAAAAATTAAATTAATGTGGAGGCTGGAAGGAGAAGAATTGATGAGAAAGGTGTTATAGGCATTTTAAAATTTATATTATCCACGAATTCCACCCAGACATTAAAAAGTTGGCCAGAAAACTCGAAAAGATCAAAAATAAAATTGTTAAACAGGAGATGTGTCTTTTTGTTAATTCTACACACACACACACACACACACACACACACATATATATATATATATATATATATATATATATATATAAACACGATGTTGTTATAACATGCTGTTACTATTTAGATTTTATCTTTTAATTATCTTCACGAATGTAAATCAAATCTTCATTATTTTTGCTCAAAAAGCAATATCTGGTGATAGTGAATGTGTACATATATTTACTTTGTCGTTAATTATTTTATTTTCATAGTTTCATTCGGACATACATACATACATTCACACCGATTGTCCTGCTTAAGGACGCAGTCTTGGTGGATGAGCAGTCCATGACCTGCAACACTCCACTTAGAATCTTACTTAGGCTAGACGGGCGGTCGGAGAGGCCCCCTTCGATCAATCGGCTGACCACGTCAAGCCCTAGAACCTATATGATTGCCCCAACCCTATTGCCCTTATGGCAAGCTCCAACCCTTTTTATCATATGGGTGCTGGAAGGCGGGTGCTGAGGGTCTGCGGGTCCTGGAAATGATGTTAAATTCTGAATGATGGTGAGGTTCCAGTTTTGGAGGTTTGGGGAATGTGGAGTACCCCTTCATCACCATTGCTCTCTGGTCCACTCTGACCCGGAGTAGTAGTACCTGTTAGGGTCTCATCTATGGGTTGAATAGAAAAATGTATGGTTATTTCCTATAAGTCTAACATGATCAAAGAGGAACCACTCTTGATTGATAAATTATTTATTTATTTTCCCATTAAACTAACCCTAAACCCTTAACCCTAAATTTTAACCCTAACCCTTACCATTACCCTAACCCCTTTTTTCCCTAGTAGATCAAATAAATAAATAAATAACTTATCAGTCAAGAATGGTTCCCCTTCGATCATGTTAGACTTATAGGAAATAATCCCCATTGAGGTTGATATGCCGTAAAACAAAGCAAACCAAACTTACTTAGGCTAGATGGGTGGACAGAGAGTCCCCCCCTCCGATCAATCGACTGGTCACATCAAGCTCTAGCACCTATACGATTATACCAACCCTATTGCCCTTATGGCAAACCCTCAATACTTTTTTAAAAATCATATTTGTACTTTAAGGCGGTGGCTAAGAGTATCCATTAAGAATTGGTTTATTTCAAAACTTTATCGGCATTAAATGACCCACTGAGGTTGATATGCTGTAAAACAAACCAATCCAAACTCTCTCTTATTCATCAAGGGAAGCAACTCTAGGTTAGATTTTATCGAAATGTTAGTAGTAGTTCGTTCTTGATCCGTACCTGCTTGATATCATACCTCTAAATATTATATCTTTAAATAGAAAAATGTATTCATAAAAAATTGTATTATGCATTAAGAATTGATTTATTTCAAAGCGTTATCGCATTAAATGACCCACCGAGGTTGATATGCCGTAAAACAAAACAAACTTAACCAAACCAAATCACACTAGAACTCCTTCACACTATCACGAAAACATTTTTTTGGCTTGTGTTGTGGTCTTTTGCCAAAAAGGAGCTCACCATAAAAAAGCTGTTTTGGTAGTCTAGAGTCATCAAACCGAACAAGATGACCCCCCCCCCCGCACAACGCGTCTGATTCTTCATCACAATTGCAGCAAAGCTAGTTGTTTTGGCTTTAGTCATACATACATATATGATTGCAGCAAACTCGTGTTCAAGTATTGCCATTGCTTGATATATATATATATAATATATATATATATATTATATATATATATATATATATAAAATTTTAAAAAGTTCAACAGTTCAAAGAATATAATGGTGAGCTTCAAAAAGTTCAACAATGAGCTGCACGAAAGTGACTCTTTAGTCCTGCCAAAGTCTTGCACATCTTCCCACATTTACAGGTATTTCCAGAGAGCACAGGGTAATTTATTAGTCCATCCCGTCGATGCACAGATTGGTGACTGATCAGGCCAGCTTTGCTTATACATAGCCTTCCACACGGGTCACATAGTAGACCGATTTGAAGCCCTTGGTTGTCTACTTTTTTATTCTTGCGAATATCTCGTTTCAACTGCTCATGCTGTATACGGTTGGTCTCAAACTTTTTCGTGCCCTCCTGTAAAGCTATTCAATATATGGCAATAGCATAATCTTTACAGATCATTGCCGTCCCTCACAATCCCACAACTCCACCACCAGAACCCCTCCTTGCATGAGCCCTCAAATGACTCATCAAACCTGCTGCAGATCTACAAAGTTTGATGCAAATATGACATTGAAAAGACTTCTTCCCCGTTGAATGAGATGATTCAGATGAATCAGATGAGTCAGATGATAAAATTTGATGCCTATGCACCACCATATGTCTCTTAAGACCAGAAGCCGACTTACAGACCTTGCCACATATAGCACAAGACACATTATTTACTCCTGGAATCTGCATGGATTGACCCAGGTGAGATACATACATACATACATACACACCAATTATCCATTATAGCTTAGATTTTATCGAAACGTTAGGAGTAATTCGTTCGTGATACGTACCTGCTTGATATCATATCTCTGTAGGGAGATCCTTTCGGTAAGACAAAACCTAAACTCTGTTTGTAGGCGGGGTCAGAAACGACAAGGTAGAACCCACAACGTCTACTGGCCAGATAATTACTGAGTGATTCATCTGTGACGAAAGCATAACCATGTGAATCGACCAATGAGATGATAGGAGTGTCACATTTATAATGCTTACCGGACTTTAATTTCTGGCCGATTTTTTGGTAGTCTTCGTTTGTGGCCGTCTAGAAAGGGGAGATAATTCAAACAGTTATTGATATTATTCGTATAAAAAAAATGACGAACATGAACAATCGTCAAAAAAGAGTAAAATTTAAAACAAAATCAATTTCATTTAATTCTTCGCCTGCTTTAAACCGCCCACAGCGGCTCTCCCACCACTATCGCAAGCTGCTGACTGCAGATCATACAAGTTTTCCTTAAAGATTGAGCAGAAGGACTCAGATTACAATAATAAGACTTTATTTGAATAGAATGAGTTCTGAGGTGAATAGATAGTGTAATTAGAAATATACCATCATATAGGCAAACAAAAACAACAACAAAAAAAAAAAAAAAAAAAAGTGCCCAAAAATTTAGAACAGACGTGGGAAAAATATAGCGTAATATTCGCAGAGTTCCACCCCCCTAAAAAAAACCGCTAGCCGGTGGCTGCTGAAAAAAAAAAAACCCCAGCTACGATTGAAGTCCGTAGCCGAAGCGGTGTCACTTGAAAAAAAAAACCCAACTTAGGGCGTTTTTGCCGAAAACCCAACCTCAACCCCACCCTATCCCGAACCCTAAACCATAACCCTAACCCTAAACCCCCTTAGTTAAAATTAACAGTTTTATTACAAGATTATTTATTTATTTTCCCATTAAACTAACCCTAAACCCAACCCCAAACCATAACCCTAGTTTTTTTTAAGTGACATCGCTTCGGCTACGGACTTCAATCGTAGCTGGGTGTTTTTTTTTCAGCAGCCACCGGCTAGCGGTTTTTGAGGCAGGAGGCCGGGACGGAATCTGCGAATATACCAGAATATAGTAGGCAGAGAGTTAAAACTAGTGGGGCCAGTCGTTATTAAATTACAAATATTATTAAATATTATTGGAAGAAGAAGCTTCCAAATTTCAAAGTTCAATACCAGAGCTTTAAAAAGTATTAGAAAAGTGATTTTGATTCAAATATATTTATTCAAACTATCAAGCCAGTCTTTTTCGTTTTGCCTTTTCTTGATATTGTTTCTTTTGTATTTGCTTATATATATATATATATATATATATATATATATATATATATATATATATATATGATAAATATATAAAGGTTTTATATATTTAATGACATAGGAACAGTCATGACCATTGGTTTCATGCATGCGTAAACGCAAACATTCGTCAGGTGACGTTGGGGTTTTAAGTCCAAATGCAAGGAAAATCAGAAAAAAACGAAAATTTCAAAAAGTTTTACAGACATAAAATGTATTTTTGATTGGATAAAAGGTTATGCGTATGTATGTGGTGTTGTTATTAATGTGTATGTGTGTTTATGGACAGTGCAAAAGATTTTATATATATATATGAGAGAGAGAGAGAGAGAGAGAGAGAGAGAGAGAGAGAGAGAGAGAGAGAGAGAGAGAGAGAGAGAGAGAGAGTTTTGACTACAAGAAGAGAGCCCCTTTGGTTTGAATTCAGAGTCTTCCTTCTCCTAGATCGATTGCCATACCAAGGTTAAAGTGCCCAGTCTGTCCTGCTATTTACCCATAGCTGGAGGGAGAATAGTTGGATTCGTACCTATTATGTGTTAATTTAAGATTTATGTAAGCATCTAGTCTGTCACTGGCTTTTGGTTCAGAAAGTATGGTAACTAATATTGAAAATTTTTGTTGAAGATTTTGATTAGATCACATCATCATCATCATCATCATCAGGTTGCGCTGATAGCACGGATATACAACCGTCCCATTCGTCAGCTCAGCATTCAGAATCGCACAGTGTTGATATATAATATATATATAATATATATATATATATATATATATATATAAAGTCAGATTTCGCTCTTGGCTAGAAGTAGCTGTTAAGTCTAGCCACACTGATGAGACGTAAACGTCGAAACACGGTGTCTGTGGATGACTGTCATCTATCTATCTATCTATCTATGTGTGTGTATGTGTGTGTGTGTGTTTGTGTTTGTGAGTCAGTGTGTGGCGTGTGTTTGTGTGTGCCTGTATGTATATATATGTGTGTGTGTGTGCGTGAGAGTGTTCATTCAAATTGATATTTTTTTTTTTTTTACAGATTTAATTTTAAAGATATGCCTGTGGTTCACTATTAAAAGCTAAGATATGAAATGCTGATTTTCAAGGTAAGCTGATAAGACATTTTCTAGCAGTCGAGAGTACTTTGCTAAAATCCACTTTATTGTCCTTTGAAACATTCTCCATATTTCAAAAAAAAAAAACAAAATCAAACCAAACCAAACCAAAAAAAAACAAAAACAAAAACCCAAAAAAAACAATAAAAAATAAAAAAAAAAAAAACATACAAAGAAAATTGTTGAAAGATAAAAAATTCTTTCCTGGAAAAACTGGTACTTATCGATCCATAAATTGTGATTGGAGTCAGTGTATCATCATTGGCCAAATCGTGAATATTCTGGATTCCAACTGGATCAATTGACACCGTGAGGAATGCTGCCAGATTGGCTGTGTAATTTGTTGACACGAGGATCACGAAGAGCCACCAAAATCCGACTATAATTCGGCCCGGCGTGTTCACGGGTTCGATCCCGGTGCCTGAAAAAAAGTATTAGAAAATGAAGAACAAAAGAAAGTATTAGAAAAAAAAATTCAATACATAGCGTAGTGGATATAGGCGTGGGTTAAGACAGTTCTAAGTGACAGTTATCTCTAGGCTGCAGGATCAATCCTGGTCAAGGGCGACAGTAACATAGAATAATAAACACAGTTTAACAATTGTACCCAGCTATGGTTAGTGGAATGAGAACAGGATACCCCATGGATTGAATAAAGGGTTGGGTTCAAGGTTCCGTGATGGCTCCCGATTACGACTAATTACGATAGAATCCCGAGTTCGAGAAGGCTCTTGAGTCCGACAATAAATGCATGAATAAGGCCAGAGGGCCCAATCGACCGAAAACGTTGTCCAGATAACAATAAAGATGAGGATAATAGTCCGAATAATCCAAATAATATAAATTATCAATCCTCTCAAAAACTAAGAGAAAAATGTATTAGAAAGAAAAAGTGATTTTGATTAAAATATATTTAGTATTATCTGCGTTAATTCGGACTATTGTCCTCATCTTCATTGTTATCTGTACAACGTTTCGGCCGATATGCCCTTCGGCCTTCTTCAAGTATTTCTTGTCGGACTCGGGGACCTTCTTTTTGGACTTTGGAACCTTCTTGTCGTAGTCGGGAACCTTCTTGTCGTAATCTGGAGCCATCATGGAACCTTGAACCCAACCCTTTATTTAGTCCACGGGGGTATCCTGTTCTCATTCCGCTAACCATAGCTGGGGTAGGAGTTGTGTTAATTATTTTTCTATGTTACTGCCGCCAGTCAGGATTGAACTTGATACAATGAAGATGAGGACAATAGTCCGAATAACGCAGATAATAATAATCATCAAGCCTCATCTCAAACATTCAGAGAAATAGTACAGATAACAATGAAGATGAGGACAATAGTCCGAATAACGCAGATAATAATAATCATCAAGCCTCATCTCAAACATTCAGAGAAATAGTACAGATAACAATGAAGATGAGGACAATAGTCCGAATAACGCAAATGATACTAATCATCAAGCCTCATCTCAAACATTCAGAGAAATAGTACAGATAACAATGAAGATGGGGACAATAGTCCGAATAACGCAGATAATACTAATCATCAAGCCTCATCTCAAACATTCAGAGAAATAGTACAGATAACAATGAAGATGAGGACAATAGTCCGAATAACGCTGATAATACTAATCATCAAGCCTCATCTCAAACATTCAGAGAAATAGTACAGATAACAATGAAGATGAGGACAATAGTCCGAATAACGCTGATAATACTAATCATCAAGCCTCATCTCAAACATTCAGAGAAATAGTACAGATAACAATGAAGATGAGGACAATAGTCCGAATAACGCAGATAATACTAATCATCAAGCCTCATCTCAAACATTCAGAGAAATAGAATATATTTATTCAAATTCTCCAGCCCGTCTTTTTAGTTTCGTCTTTTGCTGATACTGTTTTCTGTCTTTCTTTATTTGGTATATGGAGGCGCGTGTCGTAATGGTTATAGTTGTAGGAAACGGTACTCGTCGACACGAGTCCAAATCCTGAACGAGGCTTTTTACATTTCACATTGTGCTAATAACCTCGGGAGAGTTATGCATCCAACTACTCACCCTCTAACTATAGGTAAATAGTAGGGCAGACTGGGCTATTTAACTTTGTCTGGGTAACCAGTCTAGGAGAAGGAAAAATCCGAATTCAAATATGTTAAACTCCGCTTTAGAAATCTACCCAGTAACACATCCTGCTCGTGCGGAGGGATATATATATATATATATATATATTTAATATACCAAGCGTGTTGGTAGATCCTTGCGGAGAGAAAAAACCCGGCAGAGAGTTTGATTGTAAAAATATACTACCAAACATCAACCAGGAAGAAAAAATTTTTGAAAAAAAGAAAAGACCAAGATATTCGTACCAACAAAAAATAATCTATTGGTATAGTATTTGGCCAAAAGAAAAAACAATTTATATGTATATATATGTATATAAGATATATATATATTCATATAACCGCTAGGAGAAGCTAATTTGTAAAAAGTGCTCGATACCTAAGTAGAGCCAAGTAATAAGGATATCTACTGAGTCAGACGAACCTACTGTTAGTTTCGCATAAAGCTCTTCAGGGCTAAAATCTGACTCATTAGTCAGATTTTAGCCCTGAAGAGCTTTATGCGAAACTAACAGTAGGTTCGTCTGACTCAGTAGATATCCTTATTATATATATATATATATATATATATATATATATGATGAAAAAATGAGTAAAGAAAAGAAATGTAGATGGATAAAAATGAATCTTATCGATATCACTTTTAATCGATATCACTTACACAGGTGTTTCGGTCTGTTTATCAAAATGTATACGGATTTTACGTTATTATTATTATTAAAATAATCAGATGGAGTTGAAATGATGATGATAATAACAATAGGAAAAATGTATAAAATGTTCCGTACACTGAGAGATTTTGACGACCTTCATCAGAGTGGTATTTTTATTTTTTGAGTTTGAGACAAGTATAGAATTTTCAAATGTTCGAAAAAAGAATATTTTTTAAATCGTTATGAACGCAGAGGCCATTAGGGACAGTTAGATTTTTTTGAAATGGCGGTAAATAAAATTTTTGAAAATTTGATAAACAGACCGAAACACATGTGTAAGTGATATCGATTAAAAGTGATATCGATAAAATTCATTTTTATCCATCTACATTTCTTTTCTTTACTCATTTTTACCTCATATTGTTGGATTCATTTCCCATTTTCACACACACACACACACATATATATATATACATATATATATATATATATAAATTTATATATATATATATATAAATATATATATATATATATAAATATATATATATAAATATATATAATATATATATATATAAATATAAATATATATAAATATAAATATAATATATATATATATATATATATATATATATATATATATATAATATATATATATATATATATATATATATATATTAATATATATAATATAAATATAATATATATATATATAAATATAAATATATATATATATATATAATATATATATTTATATATATCTGTCTGTTCATATCTATCTATCTATCTATCTATGTGTCTGTTTCAGTCTGTTCATATCTATCTATCTATCTATCTATCTATCTCTGTATCTATCTATCTATCTATGTGTCTGTTTCAGTCTGTTCATATCTATCTATCTATCTATCTATCTCTGTTTATATCTATCTATCTATCTATCTATCTATCTCAGTCTGTTCATATCTATCTATCTATCTATCTATCTATCTAATCTTCAATCAAGCGAGCACTTAAAAAAAAATATTAAAGAGCAAACCCCGTGCACTGACCTTCTTGAAGTGAATATCCCAACATGAGCCAAAAGTTGTATCTGTAATTTCTTGTCGGTTTTGGAACGTTCTCTTTTCCTCGGATGTGAGCACTTCCCTTATTAACAATTGTTAGAATTGTAAAACTCAGAATGAATGAGACGGCAAAGGCGAGCCATGTTGATTCGGCGAAAACTCGATAACTTTGCAAAAGGTCAGTTGGATTGGCGTCGGGTCGTTTCATCAAAATGCTTATACCGTCTTCCATATAAGGCTGCGTATAATCAACCACCGAAAATCGTTCATAGGTCAAGGTCAAAGGGTCAACGCCGAGGTCAACTTCCTAAAAAAAAAAGAGAACAAAATATGGTTATTAAAAATAATGAAAGAAAAACAAACTGAAAAGAACAAAACCCCCCCCCCCAAAAAAAAAACACGTTTTCCTTTAGCCAATCAGAAATTGGCGCCTAGGTCAGGGAAAGGTTAACTGTTGTCAATCACTTTCTATAACGGTTATGGTAACTTCTATCCACAATACCGCCATTTAAATTTTACAACACTAAATTCATAATTGGTAGGCAACCCACGAATTATGTAACACGAATACTACAAAGCAAGACAATTGATTCTTGATGCAGCTCAACGGATGATAATTGTAGCATTAACGCCATATCAGGATTAACATATATATATATATAAAAACAAAAAAAAACACGCTTTTCCTTTAGCCAATCAGAAATTGGCGCCTAGGTCAGCGAAAGGTTAACTGTTGTCAATCACTTCCTATAACAGTTAATGGTAACTTTCCATCCACAATACCGCCATCTAAATTTTACTACACTACATTCATAATTCGTAGGCAACCCACGAATTATGTAACACGAGTACTACAAAGCAAGACACAATTGATTCTTGATGCAGCTCAACGGATGATAATTGTAGCATTAACGCCATATCAGGATTAACATATATATATTTACCCAACCCCTCTGTACAAGTAGGATGTGACACAAGGTCAATTTCTTAAGCGGATTTTAACAGTTTTTTCAATTCAGAGATTTCCTTCTCTTTAGATTGGTTTTCTACCCAAGGTTAAAGATCCCTGTCCACCCTACTATTTATTCATAGCTGAAGGGATTCACAACGCTTCCAATGGTATTAGCGCTAAGTGAAATGCAAACAGCCTCGTTCAGGATTTGAACTCGTATCGCTGAGTCCATTTCCTTCGACGCTAACTATTACACCACCCACATATCAGGATTACCAAAATGGAATCAAAGACACGTACATTTCTAGCTGTCATTCCAATTACTCCGCTCCACTCTCCACTTGATTTATTCAGGGTTCCAAATACTTGATCCGGGGTTTCGATTAAAACATATCTGAAATTAATAATAATAATAATAATAATAATAATAATAATAATAATAATGAATAATTAATTAATTAATTAATAATTAAATAATTAATAATAAATAATAATTAATAATAAATTAATAAATAAATAATTAATCAATGAATGAAATACAACTGCCAAATCAGGACACTATAAAATCACTTGATGAAAATGAAAGTTACAAATACTTAGGAATTTTAGAAGCGGACAATATCAAGCAAGCAGAAATGAAAGGAAAAGTTAAAAAAAGAATATCTCTGGAAAACTAGAAAACTTTTAGAAACTAAACTTAACAGCAGAAATCTGATCAAAGGAATCAATACCTAGGCCGTCCCCATTATAAGATACTCAGGACCATTCTTAAAATGGACAAAAGAAGAACTCAGACAGATTGACCAAAGAACGAGAAAATTAATGCCCATGCACAAGGCTCTACACCCTAGAGACGATAGATAGATTATATGTATCAAGAAAGGAAGTTGGGAGAGGTCTTGCCAACATAGAGGACTGCGTAGAGGCCACAATCCAACAACTCGAAGACTACACAAGAAAGAGTAAAGACAGATTACTTAAGGCAGCCAATAATAGCAGAAGTAACATATGGACAAACATAAAAACAACAAAAACTAGAAAACAAAAATGGGAAGAAAAACAATTATATGGGCACTTCAAACGCCATACAGAGTTCAGCCCTGGCAGCAATGCCAACAGCTGGATGTACATTATATGTCAGTGTAGAAAGTTTGTAGAAAAAACAAGATGTTAATAGTTTTGCTGACAGAATCTGTTTCGACCATAAAAAGCGGTCTTTATCAAAGCAGCTATGTATAATAAGACGAAATAAATAGATCATTAATCACGAGGCACAAAACGCTCTCAATCAGGGCCGGAATTTTTTTTTAAATTTAAAAAATGCGCATTCTACGTTAAAAATAAAATAAATTTTATTTCTATTTTAAAAATTAGAATTGTTTTTTCTACAAATTTTCTACACATACTGTCGGATTCATATCCATTTTACTTTTCATTATATGTCAGTGTAAACCAATATAATATTAAATATCAAAATATCAAAAGGGTTTTGTTTTTCTTTGATCTCTGACTACTGTGATATGATAGATGCAAAACTAACATTTTGCTTAGAAGTAGAGCATAAACAACTGAAAGTAGGCACAGGTTGTGTAATGGTTATTGTCATATAAAAGAAAGTTTCATTTATTCATCAGTAAAATATTTTTAAAGACAGAAAAAACAAAAAAACAACCCTTACCTGAAATTTAAATTAAAACTCAATTGTTGTAGAATATCAACATTAAATCCCTCAAATTCTGGAGGATTACTTCCCTTTTTCTTGCTGATGTAAGGTTTTATCTAATCAACAAAAAAAAAGAAAGACGAAATCCAAGGGTCAGTATTTTGGAGACAAATACTTCAATCATCATAGTCATACAAATGTCCACAATTCTAACAATGGTTTAAAATGGCTTGACAGTATGTAATAAGTAATTGAGAATTACCTCCCTTATTTTATTATTACCTCCACTTTGGGGGACTCTTTGGTGTTTCTAAGAGTATATAATCTCTCAGTAAAATGTAACACTATTCTAAGTAGAATAAAGCCTATCCGTCTTTACGTTTATCATTACACAGTCCTGGACTGTATTTATATTTATATTTATATTTATATTAAATAGAGTATGAGGTTTTTAAAAAATCAGCTATTAATGGAAAATTTAGACCATATGACCTTGAGGCACCCCATTTGCTTTGCTGATTCATAAGTACATTTTTTCATTTACACCGTCAACATCCGGTTGTTTGTTAACAGACGATTTTTAGAGGTTTTTTAAAATTATAAAACTAACCCTAACCCATAACCATAACCCTAAGCCTAACCCCTAACCTTAACCCCTAACAAACAACCGGATGTTGACGGTGTAAATGAAAAAAATGTACTCATGAATCAGCAAAGTAAAAGGGGTGCCTAAAGGTCATATGGTCCGGAAATTTTCTTATTTACTGATGTAGGTTAAATCTATCAGACAAAAATTTGGTTTGTATTGGTTACATTATAGACATTATGTACATTTCCTGTCTCAGGTTTAAAAAAAAATTTGATTGCTTTTCTGTGGTTGTAATTGTTATTATATATACCGTATTTGACGGTATATAGGACGCACTTTTTTCCAAAATTTTGGCTAAAATTGCCCTGCGTCTTATATATCGTAGGTGAAGTTTGAGACCTCCCGTAGGCCTAGGCTAATCTTCTCTATGATGCCCACGTCGGGGGTCCAGTGGCTTCGGCCCTGGACCTTTTTACAAGTTAATAGCGTCGATCCCAGGGGGTTATCCCCCCCAGGCAACACCTGCCCCCTCGATTTAAAGGGGCAGAGCTGGGTTTATTGCCCAGTGCCTGAGGCGCCCCCCTTGAGGGGGAATGCCGACGGGATGGACGCAATTTTTCACCTGCCACTCCATGAGCTTCGGTTTGTGGGTGGTCCCACGTTAATAGGGACTTTGTGCCTGACCCGTACAAGTGGGGTACGCGGTAAATACCATGATGCTCACTAACCCAGCTTACGCTCAGTACTTTTACCTACCCTAAACTCCATGCATCCTTATTTTATTGCTGGTATTGTTATAATCAAGCGTATGGTGGCGAAGACCCACTGTATGGCGAATTAGCGGAGGGCACCCGACCAGTAGGGAGATCACGCCTGCGCTTTAGGGATGTCTGTAAGAGAAGCATGAAGACATGCCACATCAGCACCAGCACATGGGAGGCTTGTGCAGAAGACCATGCTACCTGGCGCCTCTTCGTCATACAAAGAACAAAAAGAAGTGAAAAAGAGAGGAAAGAAGCCGCCACGGAAAAGAGAGCCAGAAGGAAAGAGAGACAACAGAAACTCCAGCAAGCATCGCTGTTTGTTTGCAGTCACTGCTCCAGAGACTGTCATTCAAAAATTGGTCTGTTCAGCCACTCACGCAGTTGCAGATAAAAAAAAGTGGACACCATACCATCGTCTTTAGTAGACGGAAGGGTGCCAACAATAAATGGTGGCGAAGAAAAAACAAACACAAGTGTCGACACAAAAACTTTTTTTCCTGAATCTGCCCTGCTGAAATGGGGGTGCGTTTTATATGCCCCCCCCCCAAAAAAAAAACAACAACAAAACAAAAAAAAAAAAAGAATACATAAACTTATCAGAAAAAAAAACATAAGAAATTAACAGATAAATGTGAACTAACTTCGTTGAAGGCGACTTTGAGGGTGCAGTTACCAAATCCAGATCGAGCATTTGGGAAGATTTTATCGGTTGTTTTGATAATTTCTTTATTGTCGGCACACCATTCAGCAATTTGTCGCAATTCAAAATGGCTACTATGTCTCTTCTCCACTCGCACAATTTGATAACGGTCGACACTGTCGTTTTTCAGCACAACGGAATACGGACTCAGTGTTGAATAATCCTATCAAATATAAATTAATTTAATACAGAAAAAAAGGAACGTCTATATAGTCATTTAAAAAGCTTAGCTTAGACGTGGCATAAGGCCAGAAATATGGAGCACCCAATAAAAATCGAAGTCACAATCAATGATCTGCGAATATAGCTTGCTAACCATATATATATATATATATATATATATATATATATATAAAAATGTTGTTTTTTTTAATTGGGCGTTATTATGAAGCATTAGAAATGTATAAATGAATGAACTAGATATGGAGTATTGGATTCACTTATTTTTTAATTATTTTTTGTCATAAATTTTCAGGTTCGTTAGATACCCTTTATCAAATGAATGTTATTACTGTTTAACGGCTTCTTTGTCTCTGTTGTTTATGACAAAAAATAATTAAAAAATAAGTGAATCCAATACTCCATAATATCGAGTTCATTCATTTATACATTGTTAATGCTTCATAATAACGCCCAATTAAAAAAAAAACATTTTTTAAAAATATATATACCGAGAGAAGCATACGGAGACCACCTAAAATACAATATATATATATTATATATATATATATATATATATATATATATATATATACTAGCAAATATATGCACCCTCCGGGTGCAAGTATATAAGTTTTAATGTAATAAAATATCATATTAGATTAGAAAGGCTAATGAAACTAAATAAGAATGCAGATAAAAGATATTTGAAACAGAGGGGGTATAATCGAAAGATAGAACAACTGAAACTTACTCTTCCGTCACCCTCGCCTTTCATTGTTATTTATTCTAATTTAAGTATTTAGTTAAAAGAGGAAGTAAAGAATAAAATGACAGTTATTTTTTCTTGTTAATGGATTTCATTTAAGATTCATTGAAGAGATTTTTGCTTATATTCATTAAAATAAAACCAAACAGTTAGAAATCAATAATACAAAGCATATATTTATTAAATTCGATTTTTTTATATCAATATGCAAATTAGCCTTCCCCTTCACACTTAAACCGCTATTTTGTTGTATATATAAATATAATTGTATGTTGTTAGTATGTAGATATGGTTTACAGTATTAATAATGTAAAACAATTTTATTAATAATTGAGGTTTAAATAAAAATAAAATCATTGAGAATGTGATGTAAATAACTAAGGGACTTGTAATTTGAGTAGTGATATAGTTTCGGTTACAGATAGAAAAGCACACAATCTCCATTATAATAAGATATATTATATATATATATATATATATATATATATATAGAGAGAGAGAGAGATACGATTGAGATATATAGATATAATTAAAATAGATATATATGATGTAGATAGAGATCATTGAGATAGATTTTATTTTTATACATCTTTATTTTAAAACTTTGTTGAGTTTTTCTCATAGATAGATAGATAGATAGATAGAGTCAAGGTATTCATTGAAATCCATTTAGAAATAAAACCAAAACTTAACTGACTTGATCCAGTGAAGATATAGTTGTATAAAACGACATTTGTGTTGAATTCAAAACTCGTTCTGGAAATTGTTCGTCACTATTAAGGACACTAAAACAACGATTTAGGAAATGGATTACACTTTGAAGAATAGTCAATTCCAACATCTGAAAAGTAAATGAGAAAAATAGATGAATAAATAAAAATAATAAATAAAACAATAAAAGAGAAAACAATAAAAAAAATAAACAAAAAAAGTAAACAAGAAAATAAATGAATAAAAAATGAATAAAATAATAAAAGACAAAAAATAAAAAAATAAACAAAAAAGTAAACAAGAAAAATAAATGAATAAAAAATAATAATAAATAAAACAATAAAAGACAAAAAAATAAAAATAAAAAACAAGAAAAAAATAATGACAATTATTCACATCTTTTGCTAAAATTGTGAGTTTAAAATAAACATAATATTATTGTTTATCGAACTGGGGTACTCCTAGTAGTAGGAGGAGGTGGAGGAAGGGGAGAGGATCTCTTAAAGTGAGAATTGGAAATGCCAAAAAAAAAAAAACGAAATTTTGATTATATTTTATGTGATAGAAATTAGTATTATTTGGATTATTCGGACTATTGTCCTCGTCTTTATTGTTATCTGTACCACGTTTCGGTCGATGTGCCCGCCAACCTTCTTCAGGTATTTCTTGGTGAACTCGGGAACCTTCTTGTCGTAATCGGGAGCCATCACGGAACTTTGTCCCAACCCTTTATTCAATTAATTTTTTTTTTTTTGAAAATGTTACATTTAACTAAAAATGCCATAACAAGACGACAACAACTTCAGTTCCAGTGTTCTTCTGAAAAAGAATTTTATCTCGAAATATCAAGAATAAATTACAGGTTAACAAACAACACCATTGTTACCTTATTATTTTTTCTTTACACCTGCATTGTGATAGCCATCAAAATCAACCTCCAAACCATATATATATATATATATATATATATATATATATATATATATATATATATATATATATATATATAAGAGAGTTTCATAATTTGCTTGAAGCATTGTATTGGTTAGGAGGTTGATTTAGAAGGCTATCACAATGCAGTTTGGAATAAATAAATAAAAAAAAATAATAATACGGTAACAATGGTGTTGTGTGTTGACCTGTATTTTTATTCTTTCTTGAATTTTCGAGGTAATACCTCTTTATCAAAAGAATTGAACTGAAGCAGTACAGCTATGGCATATTTTTCCCAATTGAATTTTTTTTTAAAAATGATGTTATTTTTTAGATAACTGTATTCTCGTGTGAACGTGAATGTGTTTATGTTTGTTTGTACGTGTGTGTATGTTGTAATGCGCGTGACATTGAAAATGCGTGTTGGTTGTGACGTTAAGACTGTATCCTAGCGCGGGATTTTGCACGTGTGTATGTGCGAATGAAAAAGCGTATTTGTGTTTTGTGGCCATGGTGATGTATAATATTTCGTGTTGGATATAAAATCAATTTAATCATTTATTATTATTATTATTATTATTATTATTAAAATATAATCAATATTATCATATTTATTTGTTTATTTACTTATTCATATCTAATTCAATTTATCTTTTTATATTTAATATATATATATATATATATATATATATGCATAAATTAAAAAACCGAAAATACAGAGGATTTTTGAATAGATTGCATCCGTTGATGCATTCACTGACCGAAATAGTTGATCCTTTATAAAAAGCTTCTTTTCTCAAAAGGGAAACAGAACATGGCTGTTTAAATGCAGCAATGTTCACTTGATTAGGATCCAAATTCATTCGTTGAAAATCAGCGTCGCTCACGTCTAAGTTTCCAAGTATCCACTGTGTGTTGTATCGGATTAGGTTCAGTCGAGAAGCCTGAAAACATTAGTACGATATCAGGTTAACAAAACTTCTGTGAGAAGAAGAAAAACATTAGACGAAAAGGTGAAAAAAAAAAAAAATTAAACCATTTTTTAAAACTGTCTTTTTCTGTTTTAAAAAACCTCTTTTTCAACATCTTATTTTAATGAATATTCGGCGTCTATCTGTAACTGAAACTATGTCACGTCACAATACCCACAGGAATTGCGTAGGTTTATTTATGCTGGAAGACCCGAAACTTCCCAGTGACCCATGCATACTACATCACTGACGACACCTAACAGCACCCCAAATATAGGAGCGTATATTTAAAGTAAAGCGCTCGACAAATGCCTTTTCAAATTTCTTCCATGATGACCACGATTGTGCTCGGGTTTGAGATATCTTGCCAGGAATCTGTACTTTCTCCTATCTCGATTTTCTTTCAATTCTTTTCCTACTGCGATTGTTAGTTCTTGGGCACCATGATATTTAACGCTTTGTACTCACTGTTATAGTGGCCGGTTTAGCTTAGACGGTAGAGCATCCGCCGATGGATCGCAAGGCTCCTGGTTCGATAACGGTCCTCGTCAGCTCAGTGCATAGAGTAGCAGCAAAAAATCACATGCAACACTGGATGCCGTACTGAGGACTTGCCAGGATCGACGACTAATAGAGACGAGTGGAATGAGAGAGAGAGAGAGAGAGAGAGAGAGAGAGAGAGAGAGAGAGAGAGAGGGGAGTCATGCGAATCCGCGCTGTCAGCATGACATGATGATGATGATGATTTTGCTGTTATATTTAGGCAAAGGTAGTAGCCGTTTGCCTTTACTACTTGTGGGGATTTAAATACAACTAAATTAAATCAAAATTAAATAAATACAAAGTTCTGAGTTCAAAGTTCTTAACGGTCTAATCAATAAAGTCTTTATCTATACTTCGAAACAGTTGTGTCTTTTCATTTCTCTTCATCCCATCATTTCATATTCCCTTATTGTGGGGATTTCAATAAAATTAAATTAAATCAAAATCAAATAAATAAATAAATAAAAAGTTCTGAGCGTCTGGACTCTAGCGTTCAGAGTTAACGGTCTAATAAAAAAAAAGTCTTCATCAATACGGCTAACCAGTTGTGTCTGTTATTCTCTCTTCATTTCATTTCATACCGTAATACACAAAACCCTATAACTACCTTTATAGTCTATCTCATTTGCATACGTTACCGAAATGGCCTTACGCCCTGAAGATTCTTGGAAATCTAGACGGGCTTTCGGGGAGAGTATTATGACTTCTTCAGGACAGGGGACTCGGGTCTAAGTTCCTTTTCTTCTGATTCATCTTCAGATATTCTAAATTCTTCACATATTCCAAACAAATTATTTTCGAAAAACGTTGAAATTACTCACGGCTTGCAATATTTTTACGGTTCCTCTTCGATCCATCAAAACAAGAAAGAATCTCGCTGATATCCTCGGCTTGTAACGTTTCATCTCCGATTCAAACGCCACCATTGAGTAATTAAAACGGTGAAGCGTAAAACGAATCCCGTTTTTAGAAAGGCCCGACATTAAAAACACTTCTTGCTGATGATCTTGAAGACAAATTAAGAAATAAAGAAATGAGAGGATATATATATATATATATATATATATATATATATATATATATATATATATATATATAATCATTAATATTATTATTTATTTATTTATTTATTTATTTATATTAAGACGGCAATTACAATGCGTATGAAAAATAAAATAATGTCCAGTGTCTAATCAATTTTGAAGAAACTTCATCTTCAGAGACTGATTTTGAAAAAAATTTCAAAAACAATCTCTGAAGATGAAGTTTCTTTGAAATTAATTAGACACTGGGCATTATTTTATTTTTTTTATACGCATTGTAATTGCCTTCGTAATCTACATAAATAATAATATACTTAACAATGCTTCAAGCAAATTACCAAATTATATATATATATATATATATATATATATATATACGATTAAAATCGAATGGTTTAAAATACGGATTGTTTAAAATATACCGACTCGAGTTTCTCGCAATGGCGCGAAACTTCGGGGTATTTTTCTCCTGCCATCCTTATGGATTTTACAGTCGGGTTGTACCCATTTTCAGTTCAGCGGGTGTGTTACAGATGTAGGCATAAAAATAAACACAAGCTCTGCCTAGTAAATTCCGGTGTTACGGGTATGTAACACACCTGCAGTATTGAAAATGGTTACAACCCAACTATAAAATCCATAACGATGGCAGGAGAAAATACCCGGAAGATTCGCATTATTGCGAGAAACTCGAGTCGGTATATTTTAAACCGTTCGATTTTAATCATTCATATATATATATATATATATATATATATATATATATATATATATATATAAAGAGAGAAAGAAAATATCAAATAAAGACAAAAATCTGATTTTTATTCATACAAAAAAAATCTAGTTTCTAGGTTGGTTTTGGAAGCCATATTTTATCTATCCATATATGAAGGGTATGATATGTGTGTATATGTATGTCCGGAATAAGCTTCAGAAATAAAACAATTAACGATAAAGTAAATATATATACACATTAAATATCACCAGGGCTTGGTTTTTGAGCAAAAATAATGAAGATTTGATTTATATTTGGGAAATATTTAAAAATTCAAATTTGAAAAGTAACAGAAGGGAAAGTTATTTGCATGTTATTTTGTTTATCTCTTATAAATTATATATTATATATTTATATATTTATATATTATCATTTATAATTTCTATAAACTTGCTGATGAGACATTTTCTCGATTTGTTTAGCCTTACATTTGAACATATATGCCCGCCTAAATTCATTAATTATTAACTAATTAATTTTCTCGATTAGGTATGACTTCAATTAAGCACATATCCTCCAAGAATTGTCGGCTAAAAGCCATATCAAATAAACACTTTGTTTATTTACTCACTCTCATATATATATATATATATATATATATATATATTATATATATATTTCTAGGACACTCGGTCATATCATATATGTGCTAGAAGGCGATGACTGAAAGTCTTAAAGTGCATCTAATTCAGGAACACTGGGAAATGGGGAGTATCTCATTATCGCCATTACTCCCAGTTCCACCCTAACCCAGAGATGTAATATCAATTAGGGTTCCATCTATTGATTAAATAGATTAAAAAATGAAGTATTAAAAATGTGTTTAAAAAATTGATTTTGAAAAAAAAATTGCACACACAACACAATAAGAATGAATAAAACAAAACGTCTTCGGGATAAAATAACCCAACAAGGATTGACATGCCGTAAAATCCAACCAATTAACTACACTGTTTCTCATATAATACGTAAATGTTTATATAATCGACAGAAATCTATTTAATCTGGTTAATTTCCATTATTGCACTTTTCAACTTTTCCACATTCACCCCACGTCAACTCACTGCTGACGTCACACACTGCCTTCTACACTAATTATTTTACGAATACACACACACAAAAAAAAAATACATACGGAAAGATCCATCCATTATTATGTTAATCTCTTTCCAGTGAAGATAAGATATGAGGGACAAAATGGCTTCCATCAAAAGGTTGGTTTTTGATCGCATTCTCACGGGGGAATTTCCAATAATCCCGTTCGCTCGGAAACAATGCGTTTCTGGCAGGGGCACATGGTGTCGTCCGTAAATAGTCAGATATACCTGGATGAGTTCTTGCATTTCACAACTGGCATATGTGACAACAACGTAGCAGTCTTTGGATACCAGCTCGTTCACTTTTGAAAAATAATGATTGTATAAATTAAGGTTAGTGAAAAAAAAAAAAAAAAGATTTAGCGACAATAAAAAGGCTTAAAAAATAAATGGAAGAAATCGAAAGGTGCGACAAAGGTGGTTCAGCCAAGCATAAACATCTATTTAAAATTTTAAAAAAATACTCATAAAACATATTTTTCTTAAATTTTCCTTCAATCCTAATAATATCTTATTATAATGGAGATTGTGTGTTTTTCTGTCTGTCTAACCGAAACTAAATCACTACTCAAGTCACAATTCCCTTAGTAATTGACGCCACATTCACCATGAATTTATCCTTATTTTAACCTCAATTATTAATAAAATTGTTTTTCATTATTTATACTGTTAACCATATCTACATACCAATAACATGCAATTGTATTTATATATACAACAAAATAGCGGTTTAGAGTGTGAACGGGAAGGCTAATTTGCATATTGATATTAAAAATGTAATGCTAATAAATATGTGCTTAGTATTATTGGTTTCTAACTGTTTGGTTTTATTTTAATGAATATAAGCAAAAATCTCTTCAATTAATCTTAAATGAAATCCATTAACAAGAAAAGATAACTGTAATTTTATTCTTTACTTCCTCTTTTAACTAAATACTTAAATTAGAAAAATAACAATGAAAGATGAGAGTGATAGAAGAGTAAGTTTCAGTTGTTCTATTTTTCGATTATATCCCCCTCTGTTTCAAATATTTTTATCTGCATTCTTATTTAGTTTCATTAGCCTTTCTAATTTAATATAATATATTATTACATTAAAACTTAAATACTTGCACCCGGAGGGTGCATATATTTGCTAATATAATTAAAGATAATCTTTTATTTACTTATTTACTGGTCCATATAATTAAATTAATACATTTTATTTTTTTACAACTGAAAAAAAAAATAGATAAATAAAAAAAATAGAAAATTAGAGAAAGGAGGGAAAGAAAATGAATAGAAACAAAGAGGGAATGAGAAAGAAAATAAAATAAAAGCTAAGCATAAGAATTTTCCTACGTGACCGTTTTTATTTTTGAAATGTACATGGCTACATTGTTGCAATATTCACCGGATGATGAACAGACAATATTGGATACATATGCAAGGTAGGATTTTAAACATTCGTTCTCAACAAATATTTAAAAAAAAATAAGAAATTGCAGTTATTCGCCCATTTCATTCATAACATAAAGAAGGGGGAAGGAAGGAGAAAGAAAAAAGAAGAAGAGGAAAAAAAAAAAGGAAAAAAGGAAAAAAAAGGAAAAAAGTATAACCACGCAAAAAAAAAACTTAAGCACGTTCATTTGAAAAATTGAAAAAACACAGGTTTAAATAAGTTGAGTGGTAAGTTTATTGGCCGACGCTGCAGTGTTTCGATCTATTAGACCTTCTTCAGGGCATTTGTTGATATAAGGAAAGGTAATAAAAAACTTTATGCCAGAATAACGAGAAAAAGTTTTTTATAATTTTTTTTTTATTACCTTTCCTTATACTGCATCGGCCAATAAACTTACCACTATCGGCCAATAAACCTGTGTTTTTTCAATTTTCTTAATATACTACATACCGTCGGATACACTTCCATCTCTTCACACACACACACACACACACACACACACACACACACACACATTATATATATATATATATATATATATATATATATATATATTTGTATATAAGTATTAACTTACCGGTGGGTATGAGTACGATCGTTGGAAGCGCACAATATCCAGAGGTTAAGGTTGAGGAAAAACAAATACAAAGTGCTCAATACAAAGTAGAGCATAAATTTATTTAAGAATGGAAATGTGTAACCTACTCGAGTTTCATCGATAGATTCTTCAGGGTTACTTTTAAATTAATCGAGTTTACGATTAATCTTTGGTGTTATAAACATGCCCGTTGGAATGGGACTTAAATTCCAACGGGCATGTTTATAACACCAAAGATTAATCGTAAACTCGATTAATTTAAAAGTAACCCTGAAGAATCTATCGATGAAACTCGAGTAGGTTACACATTTCCATTCTTATATATATATATATATATATATATATATATATATATATACCGTATTTGACAGCATATAAGACGCCCTTTTTTTCCAAAATTTTGGCTCAAAAAATAGCCCTGTGTCTTATACATCATAGGTGTAAGTTTGAGACCTCCTGTAGGCCTAGGTTAATCTTCTCTAACCCAGTTTTGGCTCAGTACTTTTACCTACCCTAAACGCCAAATTGCTTTTATACAGCTATGTTTCTGCTTGTGTAATACACAGCTGGACTGTTTTCAACAATATATGCTTAAATACACTAAAAACTTTTTTTCCTGAATCTGACCTGCTAAAATGGGGGTGCGTCTTATATATTCGTGCGTCTTATATGCCGTCAAATACGGTATATATATATATATATATATATATATATATATATATATATATATATGTGTGTGTGTTATAGAGTACAATACATTTAAGGTGCGATTGTTATCATTGGTTTCAAAGCAGCGTGTTAGCCACTTATCGTCAAAACAACGTCTCTGTCTTAACGATAAGTGACTAACACGCTGATTTGAAATCAATGGTAACAATCGCACCTTAAATCTAGTGTACTCTATGTTAAATAAATACAGCTCTTACACTTGTAATCGAGCTCTTTATCCTTAATTCTTCAATATGCTCCCCATCCCCCTAGGGTTGAGCACTCTGGGGGGGATTTTCGCTGATGACCGCCAACTAAAAGCGTAAACGCAACGCTCTCCTATATACCGGATGGAAGTCGCCCTGCAAAGACCTACATTGACCAACTATGCGAGGATGCTGATTGCTGTGCAGAAGACCTCCCAAGGGCAATGAATGATAGGGAAGGTTGTCGAGAGATTGTCATGGATATCTGTGCTACTTGCGCGACATAATGATGATGAAAACTTAAGTACTTGCGCCCGTGGGGGGTGGGGTGCATATTTTTCTGGTATTAATAAGTGCATTAGAAAAGTCTCGAGAATATAGGTGTTGTTTATTACCTACCATGGTAATGTACATCTTCTGTTCTTTTTGGTTTATATTTCCGAATGATCTTCTGAACTCCGAAAATTTCTGGCAATTTGGACAAACAGAATTCTGGAAAAACTGAAGAATTAGGGGTAATGTCGGTGCGTTCTTCGATTAAGAATCCTGTTAAGAAAGCGAAAAAAGTAAATCGTTTATTTGAAGAGAAAACATGCATTCGTAGTCGACATTCGCACACACATGTACACCGGGACAGACAGACAGATAGACAAAATTCCTAGCATAAAATTGTGCGTGCGCATTATCTGAAATGAATTTAATTGTTATTAAGAACACATTTTATGATATTTTTGTGTTAAAGCATGCAGTTGTATTGTTTTCGAATCGATTCTAAGATTTGTGTATTTCGCATGAAGACTTTCAAAATAGCTACCGGCTTGTTTCAAAGTGAAAGTCAAGGGAGGTTACTCTAATTGCCTTATTTGCTACGAATTTTGACAACTAAAGATGAAAATTGTTTTTTTATCTGAATTCTGAAATAATTTGCTTTTACAATAAATTATTTTGTGCATTTTTTTAATTAAATTATTTTTAATTAAATTATTTAGGGTATTTTTCAATAAGTATGAACATTTTTAAACAATTAAGTAACTTTCTTTTTTTCAATAATAAAATTTGAAAATTTTTTTTCTTTTTTAACAATAAATTAACTTATTTCAGAATTCAAATGAAAAATAAAGTTTATTTTCACGAAAAAAAAAAAAAAAAAGATGAAAAGAACATACGAGCTTGGTCCCCGTTGCTAATTTGAAGGGAACATTCTTGTGACCCCCCCTCCCCCAAAAAAAACAAAAAAACGGGAGTGCGTATCTTGAAGATAACCGAATAAAATGTTATGATTTTATAGGGTTAGGTTAGGGTTAGGGTTAACTCTCATCATCATCATGTCGGCGGGTTAAAACATTTTATTCGGTTATCTTCAAGATACGCACTCCCGTTTTTTTTGTTTTTTTTGGGTTGTATTTTTTTGTTTTTGGTAATAAAAGTAGGCAGAGAATTGCGTTTAGAATTAATGGACATCACTTGTTATGAGCAAAGAGACAGATGTGTACATTTGTACACCGAACATATAAAAAGCTTCTTTGAATTTTTGAGATGAGGTTTGATAATTAATATCATTTGTAATACCTGAAGAAGTCCGGAGGGCACATCGGCCGAAACGTTGTACAGATAACAATAAAGATGAGGACAATAGTCTGAATGATACAAATAATACTAATATAAAACAGTTTTCAACTTACCAATATTTATTGCTTTTGTAATCCATGAGTAATTTAATAGCCACGAAAAAAGAATAAGAGAAGCCACAAATGAAACCATTTTTATCCGATCGATTTGACCTAGATTTGAAAGAAGAAAAGAAATGTGTCAGAAATTACAAAATGTTAAAGTTTATTGCAATGCTGTTTAGATTTAAAACTGATCGTAAATTTAAGACTGATCGTAAATTTAAGACTGATAGTAGAATTAAAACTGATCGTAAATTTAAAACTGATCGTAGATTTAAGACTGACCGTAGATTTAAGACTGATCGTATATTTAAAACAGATCGTAAATGTAATACTGATCGTAGATTTAAGACTGATCGTATATTTAAGACAGATCGTAAATTTAAAACTGTTCGTAGATTTAAAACTGGTCGTAGATTTAAAACTGGTCGTAGATTTAAGACTGATCGTAGGTTTAAAACTGTTAGACATTTAGTATAACACTCATCATCATCATGTCACGCAAGCAGCACGGATATCCATGACAATCTCTCGCCAACCTTCCCTATCATTCATTGTCCCTGGGAGGTCTTCTGTGCAGCAACCAGCGTCCTCGCATAATTGGTCAATGTAGGTCCTTGGTGGACGGCCCACCTTAGCAGAGGAGAATGTAACTTATGAGCTCGTCCTTGCTTCTCCAGCAGTATCCTGCATGCCTAGTCAGTCACACTCGGATGGTTTGTGAGATGAAGGGGGCCGGTGGCCATACAGCTGCCTTCTTGTGGGGTGTTGTTTCCACGATTTGTTCAAGACTGCTCGTAGCATTTTTGTGCAGCTCCCGTCTAGCTTATTCTCATGGCGCTTAATTAGGGTCCAAGTGGTGCAGCCATACAGCAGTACTGATATAACCACAGCCTGGAAGAATTGTCGCTTTAACTTGTCAGTGAGATCGGATTTCCATATGACTGATAATTTGTTTGTGGTTGAACATGCCTTTGCTATTCGTGTATTAACATCGCTTTCTGTGGATGAGATATTACTACCTAGGTATGTGAAGTATAACACTATAATAGTTGGCTGGCGATATTAAATTAAATACTTAAGAATAATTAGGATGATTTATTAAAAGAAAGGCCGGCTTAGCTCAGTCGGTATAGCGTTCGGCGAGGAATCACAAGGTTTCTTTGTTACATACCGGCCCTCGCTAACTCAGCGTATGAGTAGCACAGGGATCTGTGTGGTAAAGTGAGGAGTTGATGGTAGGTGTGGCGTTCCATCTCAGACGCTAAGATAATCTATTTGATCTAGCGCTAGTGAAAAGGGGATAGACTCCCTCGCAGTCTGGCTGATACCGGCATTAAGCCGCCCCGAAGACGACGATTAAAAGTTAAAGGATTATTTCTTAGTTGAGTAACATGAGTGACCCAGAAAAAACAGAACCCAAATTATTTATTTATTTTCCCATTAAACTCTAAATCCCAACCCTAACCCTAAACCTAAACCCTAACCCTAACCCTTTTTAGACTTAAAATTAAAAAAATAATAATAAAATTATCAGTTTTATTACAAAATTTGAGGTTTCTGTTTTTTCTGGGTCACCCTGTAATATTATGATACTCAAATAGAGGGGTTAGGGTTAGGGTTTAGGGTTAGGGTTAGTTTAATAGGGAAATAAATAATTTGGATTCTGTTTTTTCTGGGTCACCCTGTAATATCATGTTACTCAACTAGGGGGGTTAAGGTTAGGGTTTAGGGTTAGGGTTGGGGTTGGGGTTTAGGGTTAGTTTAATGGGAAAATAAATAAATAATTTGGGTTCTGTTTTTTCTGGTTCACCTTGTAATATCATGTTACTCAACTAGGAAATAACCAGTTAAAGTTATAATCCTTTGTATGGAAGTGTAAAAGAAAAAGGAAAAACAAATAATAATAATATTCAAAATCACACCACGTGACCCACAATAATTGGGTTCTTTCAAAGGTCAAATCAAAAGTTAGCGTCAACGAAGGACAAAATGACTAAACAAAGTTGAAAGGGTCAATGTTAAATTTTGATTTAGATAAATAAAAACAATTAGTTGAAAGAAATCATTTTTACTAGCAGGACCTGTAGACATACTACAGTAGGATAATCTAATTATTACAATGTTTGATATGTTTACTTAAGAAATATTGCCAAAATTTTTCAATATGTAAAAAAAAAAGTATAAAAATCTTGATTTAACTATTCCCAAATTTTTGTTCCCCAAATCTAATCTTTCTTCTAACTTTAGTGCAACCTTTTAGGGCTATTAAAACTGTAGGATTATAATAAACATGCCATATATTTTCATTAATTTCCGTGTATTTTGTTGTTCTTTTTTTTTTTTTTACATAAGAAACTTTTAGAATACAAATATTTAGATTTTGTAGCATTCCTACTCACATTTAAAAAAAATATTTCAATCTTTTCATATTTTCGCTAATTTCGATTGAAACAGATAAATTTTATCGCTTTCGCGCGTTCCCACCTCTCTTTCTTTCTTTCTTTCTTTGTTATCATATTTTTTACTACGTAGCATATCCCTTTTCTTCCCTTTTCTTCCCTTTCTTTCTTTAAAATAAAAGCGGAATGGTCTATTGTATAGCTGAGGTGAGGACACTCATAAGAAATAAGAACTTGGCGGATGAGCAAAACTAGATAATCAAGATTTACATTTTTGCATTTCATCTTGGACGATTTTGACGAAGCAAGGTTTATCTCTCAAAGGCTTTATTTACTGTTTAGTTTAATGATACGAAAGTTGTACTAAATTATTCCTTATTTTTAGGATTGAGTTATGTTTGAGAAAAATCGATTTTAATTGGTTCTAATTTGACAATTTGAATATATATATATATATATATATATATATATATATATATATATATATATATATATATATAAGGTGTGTCATAAAAGTGCCAAGTATGAAGGTGTATAAACCAAAATAGAAATGAACAATGAATGTCAAAAAGTACAAATAATCTCGATACTTTTTTGACACAACTTATATATATATATATAATATATATATATATATATATATATATATATATATCATTGATGTGGAAATCAGAACTCGCTGACAAATTAAAACGAAAATTTTTCCAAGCCGTAGTAGTTTCAGTGTTACTGTACGGCTGCACTACCTGGACTCTAACAAAGCGCCTAGAGAATAAGCTAGACGGGACTTTCATGAAAACGCTGCGTGCAATATTAAACAGGACGTGTAAACAACACCCCACGAGAACACAACTGTATGGCCACCTGCCCCATATCACACATACCATCCGTGTGAGGTGAACAAGACAAGAACTGGACACTGTTAGAGAAGCAAGGATGATATCATAAGTGACGTTCTTCTGTGGAAGCCATCACATGAGCACGCCAGAATAGGTCGCCCAGCAAAGACGTACACAGATCAACTCTGCGCGGATGCTGGATGTTGCGGAGAGGATCTCCCGGTAGCAATGAGTGATAGGGAGGGATGGCGAGAGATTGTCATGGATACCCGTGCTGACAGCACGACAGGATGATGATGAGGATGATATATATATATATATATATATATATATGTGTGTGTGTGTGTGTGTGTGTGTATGTCCCATCGTCTAACTCTCCATTTAACAGATAATAGCTCCATTTCACAACACCTAAAATTACATTCATGCCCCCACTCTAATTACCGAAATATTCTAACGGAAAATACACACATTCTGCACAAAGAAAAAATAAACAAAAACTCCAAATACTAGAAGCTTTATACATAAAACAATACAAACCATCCTTAAATAAGATTAATTTCCAATGCAGTACACACATTTTAAAATGCCTATAGCACCTTTCCCATCAATTCTTCTCCTTCCAACCTCCACATCCATTAATATAACTTGAAAAACTGGAACACATCACCCCTGATGATGGCACTTCGAAGTGCCGAAAGTACTCGGGACCTGAACTTTGGTGGACTTATCCACGAATTCCACCCAAACATTAAAAAGTTGGCCAGAAAACTCGAAAAGATCACAAATAAAATTGTTAAACAGGAGATGTGTCTTTTGGTTAATTCTACATGTATAAATGAAAAAAAAATGCTGCCCAATTACACACACACACACACACACACACATATATATATATATATATATATGTGTGTGTGTGTGTGTGTGTGTGTGTGTGTGTGTGAAGAGATGGAAGTGAATCAGACGGTATGTAGTATATTAAGAAAATACTTCATTTAAATACTTCAATATTAAGAAAAACTTCAAATTTTGAACTGACTGATAAACAAGGACTATCGCAGTTTTTCTCGTTATTCTGTGATAAAAGTTTTTTTATTACCTTTCCTTATATCAACAAATGCCCTGAAGAAGATCCAATTAATAGATCGAAACACTGCAGCGTCGGCCAATAAACTTACCACTAAACTTATTTAAACCTGTGCTTTTTCATTCTTTCTTAATATATATATATATATATAATATATTATATATATATATATATATATATATATTGTATGTGTGTGTAAGCATAAATTGTGTATTGTTTACGCCAAATGAGGAAATGACAATTAAAAAACTCCAGGTGGTATTTTTCCGACCAACAAGAAAGAAAGAAAACAAAAGAAATCAAATCGGGGCGTTATCCGGTAGCAACTGAACAATGGCCGTATTTTTCTTTCGTTTTCTTTGTAATTATGTGACTTTGGGTTAGCTCAGTCAGTAGAGCGTTCGGCTAGAAACCACAAGGTTTCTAGTTCGATACCGGCCCTCGCCAACTCAGCGTATGAGTAAGCACAGGGATCTGTGCGGTAAAGTGAGGATCTGATGGTAGGCGTGGCACTCCACCTCAGATACTAAAATAATCTCCTTGGTCTAGCACTAGTGAAAAGGGGATAGACTCCTTCGCTGTTTGGCTGATACCGACATTAAGCCGCCCCGACGACTTTTTTTACTTACTTGAACCGTATTGATAATCTAACAATTTGATTGCATCCACCAATTCTGTCAATTCGGTTTGGTTTGGTTTGTTTTACGGCATATCAACCTCAGTGGGTAATTTAATGTCGACAATGTTTTGAAATAAATTCATTCTTAATGGATAATCAATTTTATTTATAAACTCATGTTTTTTCTATTCAACCCATAGATGGGAACCTAACAGGTACTACCACTCCGGGTCAGAGTGGATCAGGGAGCAATGGTGATGAAGGGGTGCTCCACATTCCCCAGACCTCCAAAACTGGAAACTCACCATCAGTTAGAGTTTAACGTCATTCCCAAGACATGAAGACCCTCAGCCACAGCATTCTAGCACCCATATGATAAAAAGGGTTGGGACAATCATATAGGTGCCTAGGGCTTGACGGGACCAGTCGACTGATCGATGGGGGCTTCTCCAACCGCCCCTTTAGCCTAAGTAAGGACAAAAGTGGAATATTGCCTGTCATGGACTGGTCAACCATAAGGATTCCAGTGTTACCTGCATCGGAAAATATCTGGTCTAAAAATGTTCGGATTCAGGTTAGTCTTACCGCACTTTTAATCTGGACCAAAAGTAAAATGATCAATGTATGGAAAATAAAAAAATTACCCCACATGTAGGATTTGACACATAGTCACAAGTATGGAGCATATAGCGAGGATCGAACTCGCTTTTCAGTATTAACGGATTGCGAGACTAGCTTTCTAACATGGATGACCATTTAAGCAACAGTAGGTTGTGTAAGCAAACTACATATCAAAATGACTTGATTCGGCATTAAATGACCCGAAAGGGGACTGGCTTCTGATTTAGGTCAGAAAATTAAAACGGAAAGTTTTTTGATGATCCCCCATGACAGTTTAACTACAGTCTATGAATTAACATTTTGCGAATTGGGTTACGGTTTTAGGGGATTAAGGTTGGTTTTAATTAATTACGTATTGCTTTAAAAAAATAAACAAAAAAAAACCCAAATGACTATACATTTAATTAACCATTGAAATTAATTATTGAATCTATTATTGAGACAGTTGTTTGCGTTAGTATTGCAATGTATAATTTCAATTAAACTTAGTTTAAAAAAATATTTTTCAACATTAAATGTATAGTAATTTGGGTTTTTTGTTTATTTTTTTAAGCAATACGTAATTCGCAAAATGTTAATTCATAGACTGTAGTTAAACTGTCATGGGGGATCACCAAAAAACTTTCCGTTTTAATTTTCTGACCTAAATCAGAAGTCAGCCCGAAAGGGTTGATATGCCATAAAACAAACCTACCAACCATTACATTGATAACCATTACACCCCGACGGAAATCCTATGAACAACGTATAGAATTCAAGAAAAATACTTACATACATTTCTTTACTTGGCAGTTGTAAGGTCCGGTTTAGCTTAGCTTACAGAGCATTCGTCTAGGAATCGCAAGGTTCTAGGTTCGATACTGGTCTTCGTCAACTCAGCGCATTGAGTAGTCTGATCTGTGCGATAAAGTGGGGAGCTGACAGTAGGTGTGACGCTCCTAACCTCAGACGCAGAAACAATCTCTCTGGTTTAGTACTAGCGAAAAGGGGATAGACTCCTTCGCTGTCCGGATGATGGGCCACTCCGCCGACATTTGACAGTTCGTAATGAAAGAAATGAATTATACTAGCGAAAAGGGGATAGAGTCCTTCGCTGACCGGATCATGGGCCACTCCGCCGACAATTGACAGTTGGTAATGAAAGAAATGGATTATACTAGCGAAAAGGGGATAGACTCCTTCGCTGTCTTTACCTTCTTGAATTATTTGTAGAATTTGTTAAAAGTTCTTGGTGACAATCAAATGTTCCTGATTATATTTCGAACAATAAAAGAATACGCTGAAAAATATCCGGTTATAAAGAGTTAAAATCTATGGAGTCGGCTGGGAAGATATTTTATGAGGATGTCACGTGATGTCTTAAAAAGAATTGGTTGATGAAAAGACAGGAAATGTTGTGGTAGGTTAGACTAACTCATGGGTAATAAATGGGGGGTTTGTTTTATCGATAATATGGGCAAATTTAGTCATTAAACAATCAGTAGTAGCACGGTACATAAACTGTCTGCCTGAATGAGAAACCACTCCCCGCCATATTTGAAGTGACACGCATGCGCAGAATTGTTCATCTGAGACGTGTGTACAATAACCCTTCCGCCAAATATGCAAATTCAATGCTCTGACTACACACGCACGTACGTACGGGCACGTATTATCTTTCTTTCTTTCTTTCTTTCTTTCTTTCTTTTTCTTTCTTTCTTTCGATGTACTCTACATACAGAATAGTTCGAACAGAAATGCACACATGAAGAGCAGAACAATGCACATGCCAATATAAAGATATAAAAAAAGCAAAGGTGTATGCAGACCACCAGCCATACAAATATCCACATTCACTGAGCATACACACGCATACAGAAAGCCTATCAAAGAGCGATCTATCTATCTATCTATCTATCTATCTATCTAGTGAACGCACAGAAAAATATAAGAAAGAAAGGACCATATGACCTTAAGGCATCCCTTTTGCGATCACGATTCATAGGGACATGTTTTTCATTTACACCGTCAAAATCCGGTTGTTTGTTAACAGACGATTTTTAGAGTTTTTAATCATAAAACTAAACCTTAACCCCAAACCCCTAACCCTAACCCCTAACAAACAACCGGGATTTGTTCTTATGAATCGAGATCGCAAAAGGGGTGCCTAAAGGTCATATGGTCCGAAAGAAAGAAAGAGAGTGGGGGAAAGATAAAGAGAGGGATACCGCTAATCTGTTTCAATCGAATATAATGAAAAGAAAGAAAGAAAGAAAGGACCATATGACCTTTAGGCACTCCTTTTGCGATCTCGATTCAAAAGGACATATTTTTCATTTACACCGTCAAAATCCGGTTGTTTGTTAACAGACGATTTTTAGAGTTTTTTTTAATTATAAAACAAACCCCTAGCCCTAACCCCTAACCATAACCCCTAACCCTAACCCCTAACAATCAATGTTTAAATTCGTTGGAACGCGGAGAATTTTTGAAATGTTCGAAAAAATAACTTTTTAAAAATTCACGTGAAGAGAGTGTTCAAACGCGGTCAAGAAAGACAGTTATAATGACGTCATGTCGCATGCGACGGATTTATATGCGCGCATGCGTGTGTGTGAAGGCACAGTGTTATGATTACAGTCGTAGGAAATGGACACGGCGAGACGAGTTCGAGAACGGGCTATTTACTAGCAAATAGCGTTAATACCCTGGAGAAAACTATAAATCGAAGTAAACTCATTCCAGCTACGGGTAAACAGGGGAGAGTGGTTTGTTTTTTAAAGTTTGTCTAGACAACCAGTCTTGGAGAAGGAAAGCTCTGAATTAAGAAATTGACTTTGTCTCACACCCTGCACGTGTGGAGGCGTTCGTATATATATATATATATACTAGCTAAAGTACCCGGTCCATGACCGGACTAAAATGAAATTTGGATCACCAGGGAGTGAGAGAGAAAGTGGAAGACAGTAGTTAGAGAGGGGGTAAGAGGAAAATAATTCTTGAAACTAAAATCATTGAGAATTTGTATATTTCAGGATTTGTATTTTCTGTTTTATAGTTTAAAATTATTTCATATTATTATACAACAAATTGAAAGTATTCGTTTGTATATTTGTTTGTTATTGTTTTAAATTTTTTGTACATGACAACAATTCACATCTAGTTCTTAATTGCATGTTGAGTTTAAAAAGAAGCTGAGAATCGAAATTTAAATTCTTCGTATTGCAATATCTATTTTGCTAAAACCTAAGATAGTATTATAGGGACCACCAATTGATCAGTTTAGGCCATCTTGAATAAAACGGAAATATTTTGTTATTATTTATTGATTTTTCATAGAATTTAAAAAAACTCTTATCGTAACTTGTTTTTAGCTACGTTAATTTTCAGTTGATTTAACAGTGCAAAAATGAAAACATTGTTTTTTCAATCATAATTTTCATTATTTCCGTAAGCTGAAAAAAAGTTAAAGAATCATCAGGAGTTTATTTAATGTTTTTCTTTCAAATGGAAAAAATTTTTTCAAGAAAATATTAATTTTTCTGCAAGTTTCATAGTGTTAAATATAGGGGGGGGGGGTAAATTTCACAGGGTAAAATTGGTGGTACCTAGTATTTTAAAAACATTGTTTAAAAACGTTTTGGTGGACCTGATTATCTGGACTCCCTCCCCCCATCTATTTTTTTCCCTTCAGTTGATTATTATCGATTACACACCAATCTATCAGATTGAAAAAAAAAAATTCTTAAAAGTTCTTTATTATTTGAGTATTCACGGGTGCTCATTTCCTCGTATAAGTTTATAGTAAATTGATCCCCCATATCGGAACCGCTTGAACGGAACCCAAATTATTTATTTATTTTCCCATTAAACTACCCCCCCCAACCCTAACCCTAGCCCCCCCCTAGTTAAAATTAAGTTTTATTACAAAATTTATATTAATTACAAAACATCAATTTTCATAAAAGTTCAAATGTCACCTATGAAATCTCTATTTAAACATGCCAATTTTTCAGAACTGAAAAGTTGCACTATAAACTCAGCAATGTTTATTGACTTCACAATAAAGAGTAAAATCATAAAACTTAAAATTTAATTTGTAAGGCAAATTCTGAGGAATATTTTAAATTGTATTTTGAATAATAATTTAAATGTTGGTTGTTAGTTGTTTTGTTTTATCAACTTTTCGGGTAATTTACTAACGAATCATGTCATTTTGATAAACAAAGCGCTTACAATTTTTCGCACTTACATATAATTTTTTTTTAAATGTTCCAATAACTGGATATTGTCAGATAAACTTGAAATAAATTTCGTCTTACAAATAATTGACTACTTATTTCCAGTCGGGCCTTCGACTAAAGATAAAACACCGGATTTTGTCCATATTAGTAACCTTTGTTTTTTGTTTTTTTTATCGTGGTTTGAGAAAATAATTAGTTAACGAACCAAAAGAAAAACAGTTTCTAAGTAAATTCGTCAATCTTATTGTTATTTTTAACCCTTTAAAACTCTAACAATAAAAATTAAATAAATAAATTAAAGAATTAAAAGTCATTTTATTCGAATTAAAATCTTAGTTTAATTTATACAAATATGTAACCGTACTTACGACGTAAACTGATTTTCATGATACTGTTATTTACGGATTAAAATATTTTTTAATAATGTAACCGTAAAGCGTGCATTTTGATTTTCTACAATTTTTATGCATTACAAAAATTAAAATTAAAATGAGTGTACTGTACAATTTAAGAATATGGACAAACTCACTGTAAAAAATAATTTAATCTATAAAAACACATACAAATTACATATTCAGAAAGACTAAGAGATTCCGAACTGCCGTATTCGTATTATCGCCTATACGTAGTATTTTTTTTTTTTTAACTCGCTGTAAAAAAAAAATAAATCTATAAAAACACATACAAATTACATATTCAGAAAGACTATTTCATCTTATTACTAAAGATATAAATATTTTAAAGATTAAAATCCTAAATAGGTAAGAGATTCCGATCTGTCTGTTATAGACTGCACTGCTTGTATCGCAATAATCATAGGCAGCGTAGCTATCCGAAGCCATTTTTTAATTTTTTAACTTTTTAACTCGCTGTAAAAAATGATTCAATTAATAAAAACTCACACAAATTACATATTTTGAAAGAGTATTTTCTTATCTTTCTAACGATATAAACATTATTAAAGACTGAACCATAAATAGGCCATAAATTCGGAACTGAACGGCTTCGACTGCAAAATTAATTCATTAAAATCAAAACTTCGCTGCTGTTATCGCTTTAACAATAAGCAGGCAGAGACAATATTTTATTATCAGGAGGGGCTGATATACGGACAGTTCCACAAATTGGGTGATTTTGGATTAATTAATCGATTAAATCCCTTAATCAATAAAAATCAATAACCAAATTTGGAATTTTTCTTAGTTAGAACGATATCAATGTGTATGCAAGATTTTGAATCTGAGTGACCTCCCGTTTTTTTGTTTTACATCGACACGTACATACCAAAATCTCTCTTTTATAGATTAGATATATATTACATACACGCGTGATTTAATCCTAATTAAAGTGTTTGCTTTGTTACCACGTATACCAGCGAATCTTTGATATATATATATATATTATATATATATATATATATATATATATATGTGTGTGTGTGTGTGTGTGTGTGTGTGTGTGTGTGAGAGAGAGAGCGTGTGTGTTTGTTTGTTTGTATATTATATATATATATATATATATATATATATATATATAGACACAGACACGCACACACACACACACACACACACACACACACATATATATATATATATATATATATATATATATACGTTTTAAAAATGTATGGCTTAAAATACTCCGACTGCAGTTTCACGCAATAGCGAATCTTCAGGGAATTTTCACTGAAGATTCGGTATTGCGTGAAACTGCAGTTAGAATATTTTAAGCCATTCGTTTTTAAAACTTATATTTAGCTCTTTTTATTGAGCACTCTTAAATCGGTTTTAATAAAATCCAGAAGTAAATATATTTGTTTGCTTCGTGGATTGGCAAGTAACTGTGATATATATATATATATATATTATATTATATATATGTGTGTGTGTGTGTGTGTGTGTGTGTGTGTGTGTGTGTGTGTGTCAGTGTGTGAAATAAAATGGAAATTAATCCGACAGTGTGTGAAATAAAATGGAAATTAATCCGACAGTGTGTGAAATAAAATGGAAATTAATCCGACAGTGTGTGAAATAAAATGGAAATTAATCCGACAGTGTGAATATAATATATTGAAAAAACAAAGGATGTTTACAAATGCATGGGCTCATCAGGAGAGAATGTGCAAACCGTTTCGGGGCCTTCCTCTCTACGGTTTTAAAAAGCAACACCGGCCCTTCTCACTGATGATGTGAGGGCCCTCGCAATATCTGCATCGACCGCACGTGGATTGGTCTTCAACAAAAATAAGACGGGAAGAAATGACCGTTAGCAAAAACAGAACGCTGCTAGTCAAAAGTTGGAATTATTCAAAAGAAAAAATGCGCTGTCTGTATTAAAAATAAAATGAATTTTATTTAAAAATAAAATGAATTTTATTTTTAATTTAAAAAAAAATCAGAAGCATTATAGTTTATAATAAGACTCAAAAGAGCCTGATGTAGAATTATTTAAAAAAAAGTGTATAATTATATAAAAAGTGTATATTAAAATATCAATGTGTGTGTGTGTGTGTGTGTGTGTGTGTGTGTGTGTGTGTGTGTAAGGTATTCCAAAGGAATAATTTATTATTAGATGGAATAAATTCCTACTTTGGAATACTTTGTTGTTTCTTATTTACATTTACACACACACACACACACACACACACACACACACATACACACACACACACACGCACGCACGCACACACACAATATATATATATATATATATATATATAATATATATATATATATATATATATATATATATAAAAGTGTTAATCACTGTTAATCTAATATTGGTATATTTTCCCCTTCGTTTCAGCATACATCTAATTGTTGCTCACCCCTCGTTCTTTTTTAAAAATACTAGCAAATATATGCACACTCCGGGTGCAAGTATTTAAGTTTTAATGTAATGAAATATCGTATTAAATTAGAAACGCTAATGAAACAAAATGAGAATACAGATAAACAGATTTGAAACAGAGGAGGGTATAATCGAAAGATAGAACAACTGAAATTTACTCTTCCATCACTCTCGTCTTTCATTGTTATTTTTTTAAATTTAAGTATTTAGTTAAAATACGAAGTAAAGAATAAAATGACACCTATCTTTTCTTGTTAATGGATTTCATTTAAGATTCATTGAAGAGATTTTTGCTTATATTCATTAAAATAAAACCAAACAATTAGAAATCAATAATACTAAGCACATATTTATTAAAATCACATTTTTAATATCAATATGCAAATTAGCCTTTCCGTTCAAACTGTAAACCGCTATTTTGTTGTATATATAAATACAATTGCATGTTATTATTATGTAGATATGGTTAACAGTATAAATAATGTAAAACAATCTTATTAATAATTGAGGTTAAAATAAGGATAAATTCATGGTGATTGTGACGTCAATTACTAAGGGAATTGTGACTTGAGTAGTGATTTAGTTTCGGTTACAGACAGAAAAACACACAATCTCCATTATAATAAGATATATCAGTGTCCCTTTCAAACATATACATACACATACAAGCTGTCATAAACTTACCAATTCTTCTTCTCTTGGACAATCCATTCCATCAATGCACTTCTTCCAGTTTTCCTTTATAGATTCCTCCTCGTCTAATCCGATCCAAATATTTAAAAAAAAATTGCCGACTGGCAAGTGTTTGTGTTTCGTCCGCCAACAAAAACATCCACTAATCGGTCGGTACACAACTCGTTCATCATTTACTCTCAACACTTTTGAGAAAAAAAAAGATGAGATTCTCTCGTTTATCAGACATCAACACATTAGGACTCAATCCATTCATCCATCTATCCACCCATACAAACATACATGTGTGTGTGCGCGCGTGTGGTGATTGTGCGTGCGTGCGTGTGCGCGTGCGTGGGACGGAGCAGATGTGTTTATTTTGGAACCATTAGTGATACCTTAATTACACACGAAGAAGTATCAAGAGTGTCAATGAGTTTATGCCGGCTTATTCATATATAGCTCTTAAGTTAACATAAAACTACAAGTGTCTAATACCCTTTGGAAAGGTATGAATCCAAACATTCTTCTTCTTCCAGCTAGGGGTAATTTGTAGTGCAGGGTTGGATCTTTAACCTTGTTTAGCCAACCAACCTAGGAGAAGGAAAACTATGAATTAAAACCTGTTAAACTCCGATTAATGAATTGACCTTCTATCACATGTTGCTCATGCGGAGGGGTTGATATATATATATATATATATATATATATATATATATATATATATATTGGGATAATATGTGCTTAATTGAAGTCATACCTAATTTGGAAGACCAGCTAGTGTAACGGTTAGAATCTCCGACTGTCAGCCAGGCAGTTAGGGTCCGAATCACACACAAAGCGGCTTCGAGTCTATAACTATGCTGATGAGGCAAAATAGGCCGAGATGTACATTCAGAGAATGACTTTTCTCGATTTGTTTACGCTTCACATTTAAACAGATATATTTGCCTAATTCATTAATTATCAACTAATTAATTTTCAAATTAGGTATGACTTCAATTAAGCACATATTCTCCCAAAAATTGTTGGCAGAGCCATATCAAACAAACTGTTAGCGTACTTTCATATATATATATATATATATATATTATATATATATATATATATATATATACAACCCCTCCGCGAATTCCCCAAATATTAAAAAGTTGGTCAGAAAACTTGAAAAGATCAAAAATAAAATTGTTAAACAGGAGACATGTCTTTTGTTTAATTCAATATGCATAAATGAAAAATGCTGCCCAAATACACACACACACACACACACACACACACACACACACACACACACATATATATATATATATATAATATATATAATATATATATATAAGTGTATTTTGGCAGCATTTTTTCTTTTAAACATGTTTCGTTAGACTGTACTGACGATTCATGTCGGACGAGTTTTTGTTCGATACTTTCTAATTTTCTGGCCATCTTTTTGGTGTCAGGGTGGAACTGATGTAGCAATCCACCAAAGGTTTCTTTACGAGCGCTTTTGGTATGTCTATCTGCCATCTTCAGGTGTAAAATGATGGGATGTTTCGGGTGTCTCGTTTTTAAAACAAGTGGGAAGTAGTAGGAATTGGTAGTCGAAGATGGCCGATAGACATACACACACACACACACACACACACACACACATACATATATATATATATATATATATATATATATATATATATATATATATATATATATATATATATATATAAATTATAATATATATATGCATGAAATATACCACGTTCGTTAAATTCATTGCACTTAACAAAAAACTATATTTAATGGACATGAATATACTCATTCACTTATAAAATATTTCTTATATGATTCCTTGCTAGTATATATTAACTTGTGTAGGTAGAAATATTACCTTTCTTTTACTCCATATATAATATATATATATATATATATATATATAGAGAGAGAGAGAGAGAGAGAGTATGTGATCTACACAATACAAGCAACAGAAACATATCAGGAAGATATTTTTTATTGTTCTTATGCGCGATGGATGTATATATATATACACACACACACACACACACACACACACACACACACACATATATATATATATATATATATATATATATATATATATATATATATTGAGGTGAAAAAAGTATTCGTTCACTTTAAAAAAATTGTATTCTTCAACTTAACATGGGTGAAACACTTTAATATTTATTCAATATATGTGTAACAACGTAATCTTAACGAATATCAAGTCAATTAAATAAAATTTTATTTAGAAGCAATTGGTAATTTGCTTGAAGCATTGTTAAGTATGTTAAATATATTAATATTTTGAAGGCCAATACAATGCGTATGAAAAATAAAAACAAAAAGATGTTATTTTTGTCTTATCGATTTCGAAGCATGAACTTCATCATTAGAGTTTATTTTCAGAAATGGACGTGCTTATGTTTTTATTTGTGGGGTTATAATTTCTCTTCTTATTTCCTTAATATTAGGAACATTTGTTCTCAACAAACATTTAAAAAAAAAAAGAAGAGAAAAGAAGAAATTACAGT
This sequence comes from Doryteuthis pealeii, assembly GCA_023376005.1. Taxonomy (NCBI): domain Eukaryota; kingdom Metazoa; phylum Mollusca; class Cephalopoda; order Myopsida; family Loliginidae; genus Doryteuthis; species Doryteuthis pealeii. Next base: position 16,207,071 of record CM042164.1, on the reverse strand, counting down.
TATTCGCCCATTTCATTCATAAAGGAGGGGAAGAAGAAAGAGAAGAAAAAAAAGGAGAGGAAAAGGAAATAAGAAGAGAAACTGTAACCACACAAATAAAAACACAAGCACGTCCATTTCTGAAAATAAACTCTGATGATGAAGTTCATGCTTCGAAATCGATAAGACAAAAATAACATCTTTTTGTTTTTATTTTTCATATGCATTGTATTGGCCTTCAAAATATTAATTTTATTCAGATTATGAAAAGAAAAACGCGGAGAAAAACTTTTAAAGAAAACAAACACAGGATGTCATGAATGATTGAAACTCTTTATATCGATGCTTAAGTATTTCGTTTTGTTTTTTTTTTAAATAAAACCTTCTCAGGACATTGAATTGTATGAGTAAAAGATAAAAGATGTTCAGTGTATGTTGAATGTGTGATAAAAGGTTATTTACCGTTATTTACGTGGCGTTTATAGATGAAAGCCGACGACGCGATCATTGCAAGTGAAAGCGAAAATTGATGATCAGAAACCGTCGCATGTCGAACGTGAATAGTATAGAATAATGTATAAATATAAGGAAATTGAAGATTGTACAGTCATGATATACATGTGTGTGTGTGTGTGTGTGTGTGTGTGTGTGTGGAAGGGGATATCAGGTATAATGTTAGTTAATTTCAAGAAGCCTGGAGGTTTTGAAGGATACTGTGTCTTGGAAGCTAACAACTGATGCAGGTAATTTGTTCCTTGCTTCAAATGTTAAATATCAAAATTATCTTAAGTTGCAATTACACAAAAAATGTCAATATGGACATACAATTAATGAGATTCCCTAACCTCTTTTTGGACCATATGACCTTTAGGCACCCCTTTTTGATCTCGATTAAAAAAGGACATGTTTTTCATTTACACCGTCAATATCCGGTTGTTTGTTAGGGGTTAGGGTTAGAGGTTACGGTTAGGGTTAGGGGTTAGTTTTATAATTCTTTTAAAAATCTAAAAATCGTCTGTTAAAACAACCGGATATTGACGGTGTAAGTCAAAAACATGTCCTTTGTTAATCGAGATCAAAAAGGGGTGCCTAAAGGTTCTACGCTCCTTCTTTTTTTTATTGGCATATCAGTCTCGGAAGACTATAATATAGTGTCCGTGAAGTTACAGCGCCTCCTGTGACTGTGAAGTCCAATGTTGAAAAACATTTTCAACCACAGATGTCGCATTTGAAGGCTGTCTTAGGGAGATGTTGATGTGCCGGTGCTTTTTTGCCGCTGCTTTCTTCTAAATCTCTTGTTTAAATTCCGAACATTATTCAAACACGTGTGAGCAGGCACCTAAGTTTCCTATAAGTCATCTTCATAGGAAATGACTATGAAATTTCAATACTAAAGACGATCATAATATATAACTTTTGGTGAGCTCTATTACACATAAAGATATGTGGAGAAAGGTAGACAAACACGGTATGTTATAGAAAATGGATGTTTTTTTAGGTAGTAATGTCGACGATGCAACGTTTCGGTCTGTTAGACCTTCAAGACTTTAGGAATAGAGTTCTTGCTTCAGTGGTGAACATTTTTCTAATGAATTAGGAGGTCGTGAATAAGGGCAAGGGTGGTCGGTTGATGATGTCAGAAGAGGTTGGAGGTGGATTTTCCTTTTCCCTAATAGGGAGTGTATTATGGTGGATTCTGATTGTGCTACAAGTGTTAGGTGTTTGAGTTAGGATTGGTTATGAGTGTATGTGTGTGTGTTTTATAACATAACGAAATATAACAATACGAACCTTTACCAAGGTAGATGAGATCCTGGTTACAAGTGCGTAGTAGAAAATAGACCACAGCTGATGTAGTGGACCATATGACCTTTAGGCACACCTCTCGCGTTCTCGACTCACAAGGACACTTTTCTCATTTACACCGGTTGTTTGTTAGGGGTTAGGGGTTAGGGTTAGGGGTTAGGGGTTAGGTTTATGGGTTAGTTTTATAATTAAAAAAAACTCTAAAAATCGTCTGTTAACAATTAACTGGATTTTGACGGTGTAAATGGAAAAAAATGTCCCCCACCAATCAAGATCGCAAAAGGGGTGCCTAAAGGTCATATGGTCCGATGTAGTTGATAACGCTCGTTTTATTGATTCGTAAATAGAATAGAGCGAAAAAGAGCGAGACGGAATAAGTTTAAAAGCCTTCATTAATTAGTAGTTTTAGCGTCACGCTGTTTGTCGCATAATCTATGTGGTGGCATAGATTATTGGCAACACCGTGTAGTAGAATGGAAAACTACAAACCATTGGTGACCCTTTGACACCACAGAGGGAGAAAAACAGCGAATCACGTGAAGTCACGTGAGGGCTAGTTGACTCTTCAGTACCAGCTCGGACGTCAGATGAGAAGCATGGACTCACTTGCATACGCGCACTGTGTTTAGTTAGTTTAGTTAGTTTAGTTAAGTAAATAAAAGTCTTAACGAAATAACATGGTGTTGTTGGTTGATGCATGTCTTGGCAAACAGACTAACCAAGAAGTAGAAAATGAATCAAAGACGAACAACCAACGAAATAGAAAGAAAGCTAGACATCACACGAACGGCCAGGCAAAGAGACAGAGAAAGTAAGTTATGCATATCATCTCTCTGTCTACCTGTCTATCTCTCTATCCTCTCTAGTGAAAGAACTTCTATTGTGTATATACCCAACATGGGTATATGTGTATGAGTATGAAACATCTTTAAAGTAGGGTGTTACACATTCTGACTCAGATTGACTACGATGGTCTACTAGTCATTTTTATATGCATTTCAGAGTCAGAGTTATGTAATCATGACGTGCACTTAAGTACCGTGACTAGATCACATAAATTGGACGAACTTTTCACTAGCACAAGACCAAGCAGATCGTTTTTTAGCGTCTGAGGCGGAGGTGTGTTAAAAATATCGAGAACTTATCTTCTTTAACAGTCACCATATCTTTCAACACACATATTCCAATGAGTTTTCTACTGGTCGAAGCATCACTTAATCTTCTTTTTATTTTAAAGATATGAAACTCCATCGTCATATTAAGTTGGAATGCACTTATTTTTTAAAAAGTGAACGAATACTTTTTCCCCTCTCTGTATATGTTAATGTTATGCTTCTGCGTGACTGTATGACATCTTTTTTTTTTTAAAGTACTCTCTCGCTCTCTCTCTCTCTCTCTCTCTCTCTCTATCTCTCTCTCTCTCTCTCTCTCGCTCTCTATCTATCTATCTATCTATCTCACACACGCACACACACACGCACATACTCACTCATTCACTATCTGTCTCTCTCTTTCTCTCTCTCTCTTTCTCTCTCTCTCTCTTTCTCTCTCTCTCTCTATCTATCTATCTCACACACACAGGTACACACACAAACACACACACACTCTAACTCTCTCTCAATCTATCTATCTATCTATCTACCTATCTAACACACACACACGTACACACACTCTCACTTTCCCCCTCTCTCTCTATCTCTCTTTCTCACTATCTGCATATCTCTCTCTAACACATACATATACGTAAACACGCACATACTCTGTCTCCTCTCTCTCTCTCTATCTATCTATCTGCCTATCTGTCTCTAACAAACACATATACACAAACACACACACACACACACACACATACTCTCTCTCTCTCTCTCTCTCTCTCTCTCTCTCTCCTCTCTCTCTGTCTCTCTCTCTGTCTTGCACAATAAAGTAATAGAAACTTGTTCCATATCGATATCCGACCTGGCTGACAACAATAATATCGAGAGATCGATTGTCTATGGCTAATTGTCTTTTATTTGAAGCTGATGGAGTGGGGGGGCAATGGGGGGGTTGACAAGTGGGTACAGCAGGCCGTAAACCTCATTTTTATAACTTACCAAATTATGAATATGTACACACAGGCACCTGCGGAAAACCACTTATACTGATCAATTGTACATCAACCATTTCCAATGGTCATCCGGTTTTCTCTTATACAATATTGCCAACATATATATCTCGACCAAGTGACGTTTATATGACCGTCAGTCACACTCATATAAACTTGAACAACTTAATTCTATATCGATTCAGTTTTACTTTTGAAAACCGGTTGCAAACCTTTTTTTTTATTGGGAAAGCGGATAGTGAGTACATTATTGAGCTTATAAAATCGCTTTTTAATGATAAACTAGGCGATTCCTAGGCGGTAGAGCATACGCCTAGAAATCGCAAGGTCCAGGGTTAGTTCAATTGTTTCCCCCGTTAAGTCATCCTCTCTTCAAAAACAGATATGTATGTACATATATTTACTAACCCCTCCACACGAAAAGGATGTGACACAAAGTCAATTTCTCAAGCGGTTTGATTTCAAAGTTTTCCTTTTCATTGGCTGAAAAAAAATCGGGTTCGTGCGGAGGGGTTGGGTAAATACATACTAGATTAAAGATGCCATATTCAATCAAATGTAAACCAAAATTGAATTTGGCAATTATTGAATTATATATATATATATATATATATATATATATATATATATATATATATATATATTCTCGACGAAGTGGTGTTTATATGACCGTCAGTCATATTCATATCAACTTGAACAACTTAATTCTATATCGATTCAGTTTTCCTTTAGAAAACCGGTCGCAAACCTATTTTTCTTTGGGAAACCGGATAGTGAGTACATTATTGAGCTTATAAAATCACTTTTTAATGATAAACTAGGCGATTCCTAGGCGGTAGAGTATTCGCCAAGAAATCGCAAGGTTTTTTGTCTTCTCCGTTAATGTTACATAATTATTAGATACCTAATATTTACGTGCAATAGTGTAGAAATAAAAATGGCTGTTATAAGTTACAGCCCACGGCCTTGAAGGATGAGTGACAAGGCTTGACCTGTCCTGATCCTTCCTTCCGGTGGATACCGTGAGAATCGGTGGAGAAGACCCGCTTCCGGTTTAGATTAGAAATAGATTTTAGTCAGTCGGTGAGAAAACACGACGGTGGTGAGTCGTGTTATACACGTGGCCGACTCGATCTGCGCAGGTAGTCTGGTGGGGGATTTCAAGAATAAAATATGATCAATGTAAATCGAAGTCTTGTGTTATTATCTAAAAACTAACAATGACACAGGGCTTCTGATAAAGAGATATCCCCAATGGAAGACCAGACCAGACCACGAAGTCCCCAAGAGAAGTCCAGACGTTAGAAGAGACCTAGAAGAACTTAAGACGTCAGAAGAACACAAGAAGAATAGAAGTAAGAAGTAAGTAATGAGAAGGGTATACAACATTAAGTCATCTTCTCTTTCGAGTTATTTAATGCGGAATACTGTCATTTTAATAAACAAAAGACTCAAGTTGCTTACAGTACCTGCTGTTGCTTAGGTGGTCACCCAAGTGGTCACTCAATTAACTATTGAACAGGCTAATCACTGCTTAACTAATTAAAATGATTGGTTGTTTTGTTTTACGACATATCAATCCTCTTCTGAGTTATTTAATGGCGAATCAAACCATTTAATGCCAAATCAAGTTATTTATGATAAACAAAGGACTCAGATTGCTTACAGTAGCTGCTGTTGCTGAAGTAGTCACCCAATCAGTATTGAACAAGCTCATCGCTGCTTAACTGACTAAAATGGTTGGTTGTTTTGTTTTACGTCATATCAACTTACTTTCGGTCATTTAATGTCGAATCAAGTCATTTTGATAAACAAAGGACTCATGTTGCTTACAGTACTTGCTGTTGCTTCAGTGGTCACCCAATTAAGTATTGAACAGGCTCATCACTGCTTAACCGACTAATATGATTGATTAGTTGTTTTGTTTTAAGGCATATCAAACCTTTTCGGTCATTTAATGCTGAATCAAGTCATTTTGATAACAAAGGATATAGATGCTTTACAGCTGTTTATTCTCCTCTTTTTCG
>CM042164.1:16183538-16201055 GCA_023376005.1 Doryteuthis pealeii | reverse complement strand
TTTTAATGGTCAATATAGTTATATTTTATTTTCAAGGGTGTTTTGATTTTCAATATGTTTTTCTCTTTTCATTGGCTTATAATAATTATTATATATTCGTGTTCGTGCTGGAGGTGTTTGTGGTATATTACAATTCTTAGATTTTAAGATTCTTCTTCTTGATTTTCAATTTTTTTCAATATTGTTTATAATCCAATATATTTTGGATATGGCTTATTATTTGTAATTTTTATTATTTATTTTTATTATATTTTTATATTATTTATTTTATATTTATTTTTTTTTTTTATATTATTATTTATTATGTTATTTTATTTTATTTTTATTTTTTATTTTTATTTTTTATTTTATTATATTTTTATCTCTTTTGTATCTTGATTATTGTTTGTTGTTTTATATTTGACCTGTTTTTTCATCTTCACTTTCATTTTTGCTATATCTTTTTTCGTATTTATTACATATCTTAATTTTCTTATTTATCGATATTCTCGTTTTATCTTTTTGATAATTACGTCGGTGTGCATATATCCTTTTTCTTTGTGGAAATTCGGATATGTTGATTACTATATTATTTTTGATGCTATATTTATATATTTCTTGCTTTTTTTTATTTGTTATTAATATTTGCTATGTTGGATTTCCTTAGGCTGTGTTCGTTATTCTCCAATTTAATTTTTGTCATTATTGGTTTTTTCTTCTACCGTTATTTATGTTAATTTAATTTTATTTATATATATTCTCTTATATTTATTTATGTTGGCAGATTAGGTATGATATATAATAATGGCTGTTATAGTTAACAGCCCACGGCTTGAAGAATGAGTGACAAGGCTTGACCTGTCCATATCCTTCCTCCGGTAGATACCGTAGAATCGGTGGAGAAGATCCTCTTCCGGTTTAGATTAGAAATAGATTTTAGTCAGTCGGTGAGAAACCACGACGGTGGTGAGTCGTGTTATACACGCGACCGACTCGATCTGCGCAGGTAGTCTGGTGGGGGATTTCGAGAATAAAATATGATCAAAGTAAATCGAAGTTTTGTGATATTATCAAAAAACTAACAATGACACAGGGCTTCTGATAAAGAGAAATCCCCAAATGGAAGACCAGACACGAAGTCCCCAAGAGAAGTCCAGACGTTAGAAGAGACCTAGAAGAACTTAAGACGTCAGAAGAACAGAAGAAGAATAGAAGTAAGAAGTAAGTAATGAGAAGGGTATACAACATCTCTTTCGGGTTATTTAATGCGGAATACTGTCATTTTAATAATCAAAAGAGTCAAATTGCTTACAGTACCTGCTGTTGCTTAGGTGGTCACCCAATTAACTATTGAACAGGCTAATCACTGCTTAACTAATTAAAATGATTGGTTGTTTTGTTTTACGACATATCAATCCTCTTCTGGGTTATTTAATGGCGAATCAAACCATTTAATGTCAAATCACGTCGTTTAATGCCAAATCAAGTTATTTATGATAAACAAAGGACTCAGATTGCTTACATTACCTGCTGTTGCTGAAGTAGTCACCCAATCAAGTATTGAACAAGCTCATCGCTGCTTAACTGACTAAAATGGTTGGTTGTTTTGTTTTACGTCATATCAACTTACTTTCGGGTCATTTAATGTCGAATCAAGTCATTTTGATAAACAAAGGACTCATGTTGATTACAGTACTTGCTGTTGCTTCAGTGGTCACCCAATTAAGTATTGAACAGGCTCATCACTGCTTAACCGACTAATATGATTGATTAGTTGTTTTGTTTTAAGGCATATCAAACCTTTTCGGGTCATTAATGCTGAATCAAGTCATTTGATAAACAAAGGATATAGATTGCTTACAGCTGTTTTAAAAAATTGGTTGGTTGGTTGGATTTTACGGCATATCAATCTTCTTTTGGGTTATTTAACGCCGATGACATTTTGTTTTATTCATTCTTGTTGGTTATTCAAAAAAATTCTAACTCAATTTTTTAAGCATTTTTTAAACTCATATTTTTCTATTTAACCCACATATGGAAACCGAACAGGTCAGAGTGTACCAGAAAGTAATGGCGATGAACGAGTACTACACACTCCCCAGAGCTCCAAAATTGGAACTTCACCATTAGCTGCAGTGTAACATCATACCCAGGACACTAAGACACCCAGTCATCGCCCTCTAGCACATATGTGATAAAAAGGTTGGGGGTAAGAGCAATACTGCCGGACAATCATATCGATGCTAGGGATTGATGTGTCCAGCCAATTGATCGGAGAGGGCCTCTCCAATCGCCCATCTAGCCTAAGTAAGGGTCAAAGTGGAGTGTTGCATGTCATGGACAGCTCAGACACCAGGATTCAATCCTCTTTGGGATTGTTTAATGCCAAATCAAATCATTTAATGCCGAAACAAGTAATCTTTGATAAAAAAAGGACCCATGTTGTATACAGTACCTGCTGTTGCTTTAGTGGTCACCTACTTCGACCGCCCTGTCGGCTGGGGCGTTAGAATGCACCGACTGCACCTCTGCAGAGGGGTAAGACTCCTACAATGGGGCCACCTGTTGGCCGTGGGTGGCGACCCGTGATGCTTAAGGATAGAGCCCAGGTGGATGAGCAGTTTATGACATGCAATACTCCATTTTGGCCCTATCTTGGACTAGACGGGCGGTCGGAGAGGCCCCCTCCGATCAATCGGCTGGTCACGTCAAGCCCTAGCACCTATATGATTTTCCCAACCCTATTGCCCTTATAGCAAACCCCACCCCTTTTTATCATATGGATGCTAGAAGGCGGTGGCTGCGGGTCTACATGTCCTGGGAATGACGTTAAACTCTATCTGATGGTGAGGTTCCAGTTTTGGAGGTTTAGGGAATGTGGAGCACCCCTTCATCACCATTGCTCCCTGGTCCACTCTGACCCGGAGTGGTAGTACCTGTTAGGGTCCCATCTATGGGTTAAATAGGAAAATGTATTCATAAAAAAATTGTATTATCCATTAAGAACTGATTTATTTCAAAACTTTATTGGCATTAAATGACCCACTGAGGTTGATATGCCGTAAAACAAAACAAACCAAACCAAACCAAACCTACTTCGATTCTATTGTATAAGATTTGAAAATGAAAATATGAATTGGCGGAAACTGCTTGCAATATCAACTTAGCATTTGGCCAGGGAAGCGTTAACTAATGCACAAGAAGATGAGAGCCTTGACGATGATATGTATCACGGCTGATGTTTGATTACAACCACTTGAGGTCCATTACTGCACTTGTCCCACGCAAAATACGAGGGAAATTCAATAAGGTAAATTTATCTGTCAATAAAAAGCATTGTTTACAGTTGCGCCTTTTCAAGGAAATCAATAGTGATGTGTCCTTTCATGCCAATAGAACACTGTCTGCATGATCTTATTTATTGACCACTGCGCCTGGGACTTTTTCCTTACCGGAGAGTCTGTGTGTTTACAATCCCTCAACCGACTTTTCGACCCAGGCTCATAGTGTTACATAATTCATGGATAGTCAATGAATTATGTACGTACCTGTAGTAATATATTTTGAGTGAAGAGTCTGTTAGATTCAGAAGAATGGTATTTCAGTGGAAAGTTACCCTGGCCTATGATTGGCAACTGGTGACATTCTGGCTTGTCCTTCCGGAAGCACGCGATTACAAGCGTGAGAAGTTTTAGATTAGTTACGACCAGACATTTAGAGTGAGTGGACTCGAAAGTCTGTCGCTCTGAGAGTCGCTTCTTGAATATGGGCTGGGTTGTTTTAAATAAAAGTGTTGTAGAGTAACTAACACCCCTACCAGATGGACTAGCCCATAGCCATAAAATAGCCTACGATTTAAGTAGATTAACTAGCTGAATAATATTCAGACTGACTTTGCTGTGTTGGCTATACTGAACTGACCCTCCTCTTTTAGTGTGAGTTTGTCTTGTTAATTGTTTGTAATTATTTGTTCTGTGTTTGTATGTGTTTGTTAATTGTGTTTGTTAATTGTTTGTACTTATTTGTTCTGTTTTTTATCATATGAGTGCTAGAAGGCGGTGGCTGCGGGTCTACATGTCCTGGGAATGACGTTAAACTCTATCTGATGGTGAGGTTCCAGTTTTGAAGGTTTGGGGAATGTGGAGCACCCCTTCATCACCATTGCTCCCTGGTCCACTCTGACCCGGAGTGGTAGTACCTGTTAGGGTCCCATCTATGGGTTAAATAGAAAAAATGTATTTATAAACAAAATTGTATTATCCATTAAGAATTGATTTATTTCAAAACTTTATCGGCATTAAATGACCCACTGAGGTTGATATGCCGTAAAACAAAACAAAACAAATTATTTGTTCTTTGTTTGTATGTATCCATACCATCTGATGCTGGTGCTTAATAAATATATTAAGCACATCATTCATCTGTGTATCTTTCCAACAAAAAGACATAAGAAAAACAAGTCCTGCTTTATTGATTAATTAACTTAATCCACAGACATCCAGCCCAAAGAAGAAAGCAGAGATCAACCCCTAGCAGAAAGCCCTGAAGAGAAATAAAACCAACAAGAGAAGATGGCCGACGATGTAGACGAAGTAAGCAGAGAGTAACAAGTAAGACCCCTCATCCCGTCTCTCTCTCTCTCTCTCTCTCTCTCTCTCTCTTGTTTGTTTGTTTGTTTTGTTTGTTTTTGTTTTACGGCATATCAACCTCAGTGGGGTCATTTAATGCCAATAAAGTTTTGAAATAAATTAATTCTTAATGGATAATACAATTTTTTATAAATACATTTTTCTATTTAACCCATAGATGGGACCCCTCTCTCTCTCTCTCTCTCTCTCTCTCTCTCCTCTCTCTCTCTCTCTCTCTCTCTCTCTGGGTATACAATAATAGTGGCAAAACTGTTTAGCCCATTTGTAAATATTTTTTGGTTAAATCGAACTTGACGGACCTAAATTCCACCATCGTATGTCACCCCAGCCGAAAGAAAAAATTAAAAGGAATTAACCGATTTTTATGAAATTTTTAGTGTTGATATATTAATGAATAAAAGATATAATGCACCTGATATTTTATTTAAAAACCTTTTCATTTTTTCAGGTCAGTTTACTTTAAACCACGTATCTTTGAGGCGTAACAGATTCACAAACATACGTGGTTCAAAGTTAACTGACTTGAAAAAATATAAAAGTTTTAAATTTGAGGGTTAAAAATCTATTCAATGATTCTCATGTTCCTTAATTGTACGACCGTTATCATCTTGCAACACCCTCTGTTGAAAATCAGACCGTCCAAATCGTCCAAGATGAAATGCAAAAATGTAAATCTTGGTTATCTGGAGTTGCTTATCCGCCGAATTCTTATTTTTTATGAGAGTCGTCACCTCAGCTGAATAATGGACTTTTTGTTTTTTATTAGAAAGAAAGAAATAAAGAAAGAGAAGAAAATGACATGCTACACAGAAAAATATATCAAGAAAGAAAGAAAGAAAGAAAGAAAGAAAGAAAAAAGAAAGAGAGTAGGGGAAAGATACAGAGGGGTGAGCGCGCGGAAGCGATAATGCTAATCTGTTTCAATCAAACATAATTACAAGATGAAAATAAGGAAAGAAAGAAAAATTGTGCGTGGAGAGAGAGAGAGAGAGAGAGAGAGAGAAGAGAGAGAGAGAGAGAGAGAGAGAGAGAGAGAGAGAGAGAGAGAGTCAGGCGTCTAGAATTTGGAAAGTACTTGAATTTCAATTCCAAGTCTTGAGATGAAATGAAGATTATAAAAAGTAAAATTAAGTTAAATTAAGATTACTATAGCTTTTACAAATTGAATTATTTAGCAATAGCTTTTAAGCAAACATATATAAGATTATAATAATTTAATTATCATACTGTGGTATATCCACAGGTCTCTATCATCTCTAGGGTGTAGAGCCTTGTTCATTATCATTAATTTCCTAGTCGTTTGGTCAATCTGTCTGAGTTCTTGTAATTATTTTTGCACCAACCTAATATATGTGCATTACCACAAAACTATTAATAATGGAGATTCGCTTCCTGTTTTTGTCTGTAACAAAAATTACGCCACTGCTTACGTCACATTACCCAACACATAATCCAACGTCATAACATAGAATAAATATACTCAAAATGTGAGCATGCAATGTTTGACAATCCTCATTGTTTCAATAAATAGATGCCCGGCGTTATATATTTATATATAGATTGTTTTATTCTAATATAATATTTAAAGTTATCGGAACTGTTTCCATTTTAAATTGTCTTTCTTTCTATCTTTCTTTCTTTTTTAATTTTTTTTTCTCCTTTAATGAATTTGACGATTTTACATACTTATGGTACACACTCTATGACATTGAATTTTCAACTCCTATCCCTTCAGGCAATATCTTTCAAAAAATTATTTTACATCGCCCGGAGGACGTCTTTTTATTTTGCTAGTACTTATAAAAAAAAAAGGCTTTCTATATTTTTGTTTTCTTAGTTGTAAATGTAAATAGTAATTAAATAGTCATTATTAATAGTTTAATTTAATTATCATACTGTGGTATATCCATAGGTCTCTATCATCTCTAGGGTGTAGAGCCTTGTTCATTGTCATTAATTTCCTAGTCGTTTGGTCAATCTGTCTGAGTTCTTGTAATTATTTTTGCACCAACCTAATATATGTGCATTACCACAAATCTTATTATAATAGAGATTGTTTGTTTGTCTGTCTGTAACCGAAACTATATTACTTCTCAACTCACAATCCCCTTTGTTATTTACGCCACATTGTCCATGATTGTTATTTTTATTTAAACCTCAATTATTAATAATAAAATTTTACATGATTAATACTTTTGACTTTATCTACATTCTAATAATATGCAATTGTACTTATATATGCAACAAAATAGCGGGTTACAGTGTGAACAGGAAAGCTAATTTGCATATTGATATTAAAAGTTTGATTTTATTAAATATGCGCTTGGTATTATTGATTTCTAATTGTTTGGTTTTTTCTTAATGAATATGAGCAAAAATCTCGGGGATAAATCTTAAAAGAAATCCATTAATATAAAGAAATAACAGTAATTTTATTCCTTACTTCCTAATTCAACTAAATAGTTAAATTAGGAAAATTCAGCAATAAAAGGAGGGAGTGATGGAAAATGATGGAAGACTTAGTTTCAAAGTTGTTCTATTCTTCGATTATACCCCCTCTGTTTCAAATCATTTTATTTGGATTTTTATTTAGTTTCAAGAGTATTTCAAATTTAACATATTTCATTACATTAAAATTCAAATACTTGCACCCAGAGGGTGCATATATTTGCTAGTACTTATAAAAGAAAAAAAAAGGCTTTCTATAGTTTTGTTTTCTTAGTTGTAAATGTAAACACATAAATTTTTGAATATTAACCCATTTGCAACTACTAAAGGGGGACTGCTCATATAAAAAGTGCATAACAATATAAAACAATTGAAGAGACAGGGGTGGATCTACTTATGCAATTATACCAAATCGCATTCAGTTTGCGTAAAAGCAAACATTAGTCGATCCGTGTGTAGCAATAAACAACAGAGTCGCCTATATACACATCGAATGTTCGATACAAAAAAAATCAGCCGTTTTTTCTTATGGATTGATCGGACAGTTTTGTTCAAGAAATTTCTCTACTGTATTGATCCGACGACCATTGCATAAGTCTTGATCGAGAGACAGTAATGGCTGCCTTAATGGAGTCACGTGTCACCCCCCCCTTTTCATAATGGGAAAATGCAAATGATATATACGGGATTTTCATCAATAATCTTGCGATGAATATGAATTATTCAGGCTAATAAGAATACGCCTGTGTCCTTCCGTAGATATGTATGTTTTTATGGACGCATCGTTTTGGTGGGGAGATATATTAATGTAGACAACATGATAAAAGCTTTCTTTTTTTATTTCTTATTTTTGAAAGTGAATTTCGGAAAAAAATGTAGCCAGTCAGAAGAACGCATATAAAGAATTAATAACGCCCGACATTTTATTATATTTCTTCGTTTTTATCAACGTAATGAAACGAGACAAGGAGTGGATTGTTTGCAAACCTTCTCCAGAATTTTCATAATAATGGATGCTGATTGAAAGATTTGATAACCACACGAATAACTCGCTAAATCAGTAAGTTGACACTTTTTCCTTTATTTATTTTATGATGAAAAGTTTTAAAACATCATATTATATATATATATATATATATATATATATATATATATATATATATATATATATATATATATATATATATGTATGTATATATATATGTATATATATATGTATGTATATATATATACATATATATATGTATATATATATATATATATATATATATATATATATACATTAAGTGAACGAGGATATATGATATATACACAACCTGTATATATATATGTTTGTATATAATATGTGTATGAATATACGTACACACACACACACACACACACACACACACACACACACACATTTAAATATATATACTGTGTGTTAAATGTATCGAGATGTTTTGTACTTTTTGACACACCTTGTATTCTGAAAAAATCTCGATACTTTTATGACACACCATGTATATATATATATATATATATATATATATATATATTGTATATTATAAAGGTACACGGTAATAATTTGCTCTACTTAGGTATTGAGCACTTTATATTTTTCATATCGCTGCCTTATCATTATGAAACTTGAATCATCTAACCACTGTGACCATTTTCACCGGTAAGTCACTTTTTCCACAAATACCATATATATATATATATATATATATATATATATATATATATATATATATAGTGAAAACATATATATGTAAATATACATGAAGTAATATAAGGAATATATATATATATATGTAAATAAATGGAAATTAATCCGACAGAATGAATTTAACATTTTGAAAAAACAATTGGTAATTATTATCTGCTGACAGAATCTGTTTCGACACCTTAGTAGAAGGGTCATCATCAACGAGCAAAAAAAATTTTACGAAAGAAAGAAAGGATAAAAAACCGTTGGAAGAGAATAGGGGGTACAAACACACGCTGGAATGCTTGAATTTTTTTAAAATGCGCATACTGTTTCAAAAATAAAATAAATTTTATTTTAAAAAATCAGAAGCATTTTTAATTCAAAAATAAACTCAAAAAGAGTTTGGTGTAAATATATAAAAAAGTGTAAGAGATTATCAAAAATGTTCAAAATATAATCCAGCTTAATAAGTTGTTTACATGTCCACAGCACAATTGAAAGGAGATGTTAAGTTTCAAAAAGTTTGTGTTGTAGGTAAATTTTTGTAGTGTTCGTAGAATAGTGTTCGTTGATGATGACCCTTCTACTAAGGCGTCGAAACAGATTCTGTCAGCAGATAATAATTACCAATTGTTTTTTCAAAATGTTAAATTCATATATATATATATATATATATATATATATATATATATATATATAACTAATATTTTCGTTGTGATTCACAAAACTGACTACAATTCCAAATTGCAAACATTATTAGACAATACCACAAAATTTAAAAGAATTTATAAAAATCCCATAAATCAACTAAAAACAAAAATAAATAAACTGATCACAGCAAATAATTCCCAACAAGACAGCCTAAAACTTCCCAAAATCATCGGTGACTATAAACCCGGCTACATTTACGGTACAATCAAAATAACAAACCTCAACACCCTCTTCGCCCTATTATTTCTGCTACACCAATATATGAATTAACTAAGATTATTAATCAACTCATTTCCCCATAAAATACTCACTAATTACAGTTTGAAATCCAGCCATGATCTACTCCAAATCCTACATACTTTAAAACCAGATAACAAAATCATAGCTTCACTTGATGTTGAAAATCTTTTCACCTACGATCCAGTCGAAGAAACTATAGACATCATCATTGAATATATATATAAATACACACACACACACACACACACACACACACACACACACATATATATATATATATATATATATATATATATATATATATATAATGTGGAGAATTTTTTTTAAAGAAAACAAACACAGGATGTCATGAACGATGGAAACTCTTTATGTCGACACTTAAGTATTTCGGGTTTTTGAAAATTAAAACCTTCTTCAGACATTGAATATTTGTGTGAGTAAAAGTTGAAATATGTTCAGTGTTTGTTGAATGTATGCTAATATACTTCCCATATATATATATATATATATATATATATATATATATACACTGGTTTTTGCATATGAGGAGAGCGCCACACCTACCATCAGCTCCTTACTTTACCGCACATATCCCTGTGCTACTCATACGCTGAGTTGGCGAGGACCAGTATTGAACTAGGAACCTTGTTGTTTACTAGCCGAACGCTCTACTGACTGAGCTAACCAGGCCCTTTTGAAACGACTTAATTAATGGATTCCTTGATATTTTAATTTTTTCCAATTAATTGTTTGGTAATTCAACTCTAAAATATCATAGAAAAGCTTGTTTAATTTTCTTGAAAACTTGATTACATCAAATAAACCCCTATACATTTTTGAATACCTAATTACCAATAGAAGTATTCGGCATAAAATAACCCAAGGGGTTGACATGCCGTAAAACTCAACCAACCAAACCAACCCAACCAAACCTTAAATTTCTTGTTACTGTGTTTTTGTCTTATGTTGAATAAACATGCACATTTCGATACAGCACATTTCCATAGTGATTGATAGGACCGGAGGATTGATCGGAGGAGGCCTCTCCGACCCCCGTCAAGCCTAAGTAAGGGCTAAAGTGGAGTGTTGCAAGTCATTGGCTGATCATTCACCAGGATTCCGTCCTTAAGCATCACGGTTAACCACCCATGGTCAACAGGGGGCCATATTTGGGAGTGGATGTCTTTCCCCTCTACATCGATGTAGTTGGTGTATTTTTCTGCACCAGCCGTCAGACCGGCCCATAGATGGGAACCTAACAGGTACTATCACTCCGGATTCGAGTGCTCCTGGGAGTAATGGCAATGAAGAAGTAATTCAAACTCTCTATGATTTGTTGTTTTTTTTTTTTTTGTATTTGTTTGCTTTTTATTAAAAAAAAGAAATACACATTATTTTTTTTTGAAAACTAACCATCATCTTTAAAATTGTTCGTATCTTATTTTCTGAACCACATGACCTTTAGGCACACCTTTTTGATCTCGATTAAGAAAGGACATGTTTTTCATTTACACCGTCAATATCCGGTTGTTTTAACAGACGATTCTTAGATTTTTTAAAAATTATAAAACTAACCCCTAACCCTAACCCCCACCCTAAACCTTAACCTTAACCCCTAACAAGCAACCGGATATTGACAGTGTAAATGAAAAACATGTCCTTTCTTAATCGAGATCAAAAAGGGGTACCTAAAGGTCATATGGTCCTATTTTCTTGATAATTGCATAATTACTTCTTATTGTTTATATTTCAAACAGATCATCTAATGTAATGTTTATTAATAGGGTTTCTTAATTATAATTGTTTGAAGAAAAAAAAAAGGAGACGTTATTTTTTTCTCGATATTTTCTTAAGTAGAATTACATTCAACAAATGAATACACAGTACGAAACGCAGTATTTATTTTTTCATTCAATTTTTTACACTGATATGCTTGTAAAATAGAATGACAAAAATTAGTATTATTTGGATTATTCGGACTATTGTCCTCATCTTCATTGTTATCTGTACAACGTTTCAGCCGATGTGCCCTTCGGCCTTCTTCAGATATTTCTTGTCGGACTCGGGAACCTCTTGTCGCATCGCGAAACTTCTTGTCGTAATCGGGAGCCATCACGAAACTTTGAACCTAACACTTTATTTAGTCCACGGGAGTATCCTGTTCTTATTCCGCTAACCATAGCTGGGGTACAGGCGTCAAGCTGTGTTAATTATTATTCTATGTTACTACTGGCCAGGATTGAACCTCCAGTCTAGAGATAGCTATCACTTAGGACTGTCTTAACCTAATTTTCTTTTCACAATATTTTTGTCGATTATTCTCGGACACATAGCTAGTGGATAAAGAAGTTTAGGTTAAGACAGGTCCTAAGTGATAGCTATTCTCTAGACTGGAGGTTCAATTTCCTGGCCAGTAGTAACATAGAATAATTTTAATTAACACAGCTTGAGCCGTTACCCCAGGCCTCCATGGTTAGCGGCCCCATAACGACACAGTCATAGATACTACCTGGACTAAATTAATGCAGTGCATTACGGTTCCCAAAGTTCGTGTTGGCTCCCGATAACGACAGGAAGTTCGCGATCTGAACGAGACGGAGATATCCGATCACAGAACAGATTATATCTCGAAGAAGGCCGAAGGGCCACATCGGCTGAAACTGTTGTACAGATAACAATGAGATGAGGACAATAGTCCGAATAATCCAAATAACTTTCTAATTTTGTCATTCTATTCTTACAAGCAGATCAGGTGTAAAAAATTGAATGAAAAATAAACTACTGCTTTCGTTAACTGTGTATTCATTTGTTGAATTCGTAAATTTCTCATTAATAGAAAACGTCATCGAGCGAAAACAATCTTAAGCGTCTCCTTTTTTCTTTTCTTGCAAACATTCACTACATTAAGAAACCTATATCACAACAACGTTTACATTTAGATGGATGCTGTTTTAAATATATAAACACATAAGAAGTCAAATCTATGCAAAATTTATCACGAGACACATACTTAGGACCATATGACCTTTTTAGGTTACCCTTTTTGATCTCGATTACGAAAGGACATGTTTTATTCTACACTGTCAATATCCCGGGTTGCCTTGTTAGGGGATTAAGGTTAAGTGCTTTTGGGTGGGGTTAGGGTATAGGGGTTACAATCTTATTCGCCATTTTAAAAATCTTAAGGTTCGTCCTGTTACAAAACAACCGGATTTCGGTTGTAATTGTAAAAGACATCGTTCCTTTGCTTAATCGAGATTCAAAAACGACGCGGTGACCGTAGAAGTCATGAACTCGCTTCACGCACACATCACAGAGTACGATAACATAGTTTTAAACAGGATGGTTCGGCGGATGCTTGAGGGCATAATTAGTCTGTGCCTGCAATATAAGAATCCCGGACACACATATTATCCGATCGTGTTGGCATCTCTACCCCAATTCGCTCTTCAACCAACTCATTATATCTTAAATCCGCGATATAAAACACAGAGTCACAGTAGACCTCAACATAACGCGAAAAACACTACACAACGCTCGCAAACACATCAAGCTCGGTACTCTATCGGCACGGATATCCGCGATTCATATCTCGTATTATTAGAAGATTACTTTCTTCCCATATTTGCTCTCCGTATATGATCCAGTACCTTCGACTCTCACCCTAGCTGCATGCCCCACGCTCTGTAGTGTCGTATCTCTCTCGGCGCCACGACCCTCCATATCACGCATATTCATTGCTTATAGCGCAGCTCTTCACTCTATACGCTGACATCTAATCGTTCGTGCCGCCATCTTCCTTGACTCACTCGCATGAGCCGCGTCTGCTCGTGGACCGCTCCACGAAGTCCCTCCACTCGAGCTGTGATAGCGAGCACTAAACGATATAGCCTAACCTATCCCATCTACTCACCCACATCTCCGCGATGTAGAGAGGGACAGAGACCATCGCACTACTCATCAAATCTAAGGCTCTCGGCTCTGTTGACCAATGTCGCGGCGTGGTCTAACCGTGCATTGGCTTTAAGGACGCGAATCCTGCGGTGAATGAGCAGCCCCATGACTTCGCAACACTCTCACATGTCTAGTCCCTTATCTTCAGGCTGTGCGGGCTGAACCGGTGCGGAGAGGCCTCCTCGATCCAACTCCTCCGCGTCCTATCAATCACTAGTGTAAATCGTGTGTATCCGAAGATGTGCATGTTTACTTTCAACATAACAGACAAAAAACCGCTAACAAAGAAATCTTAAGGTAGGTTGGTTGCTGGTTGGTTTTGGCGTGGTGATACGCTTTCTTTACGGCTCATGTCAACCCTTGGGTTTTTTATGCCTGAACTACTTCATTGAGTAATTACGGGTATTCAAAATGATAAGGTGCTGTTTATTTGATGGTACAGTTCTTCAAGTTTGTCAAGAAAATTTTAATACAAAGCGTTTTCTACTGATTTTTCAGAGTTGCACATTCTGACACACACATTATTGGAAAAAATTAAATATCAAGTGAATCCATCTAATTAAGTCATTTCACTAAGGGCCTGGTATTAGCTCAGTCAGTAGAGCGTTCGGTCCTAGTAAACAACAAGCCGTTTACCGGTCAGTTTCAAACTGTGCGTGCTCCTCGCCCACATCAGCGTGCAATGAGTAGCACCAGGGATATTGTGCGGTAAAGTAAGGCAGCTGCATGGAGGTTGTGGGCGCCTCGTGTCTCTATGCAAGAACCAGCCTGCTCTATATATATATAGTTATAATATACTTATAATATATATGGAAGTATATTAGCATACATTCAACAAATCGACACTGAAACTAGTTCAACTTTTACTCACACAACATATTCATGTCCTGATAAGACGGTTTTTATTTTTCAAAAAACCCGAAATACTTAAGTTCGTCGACATAAAGAGTTTCCTCGATTCATGACGATCCTGTGTCTTGTTTTCCTTTACAAAAAATTCCACATTAACCTTTATATCATATTTATATATATACTATTATATATATGTATACTATAATATACTATGTGTGTGTGTTGTGGTGCTGTGTGTTGTGTGTGTGTGTGTGTATTCGTATATATATATTACATGATGATGTCGGTATTAGTTTCTTCGACTGATCGTAGGCTGAAAACGGATTTTCAAATCAAGTACAGGCTATGATTCATTGTTATCTGGTTTTAAAGTACTGTAGGATTGGATGTAGCTCTCATGGGCTGTAGATTTCAACTGTAATTAGTGAAGTATTTTATGGGGAAATGAGTTTGTTAATAATCTTAGTTCAATATCATACTATTGTTGTAGAGCAGGAAATAATAGGGCGAAGAGGGTGTTGGGTTTGTGTATTTTTGATTGCTACCGTATAAATGTAGCCGGGTTTTATTAGTCACCGATGATTTTTGAACTTGTAGGCTGTCTGTTGGGAATTATTTGCTGTGATCAGTTTATTTATTTTTGTTTTAGGTTGATTTATGGGATTTTTTATATAAATTCTTTTTAAATTTTGTGCCATCACAGCACTCCCGGTATTGTCTAATACATGTTGTGCAATTTGAATTTGTAGTCAGTTTTGGTGACATCACACGAAAATATCTAGTTACTATATATTAGTATATACCTATATATTATATATATATATAATATTGTATCAACATTTTTAAAAACATTCGGATACATATGTATCTGACTGACAAATCTGTTTCGACGCCTTAAGTAGAAGGGTCATCATAACGAACACTATTTCTACGGAACACAGCTACAAAAATTACCCTACAACACAAACTTTGAAATCCTCTCAAGGCGTGGACATGTAAAACAACTTATTAAGCTGGATTATATTTGACATTTTTGACTAATCTCTTAACTTTTTTTATATTTACACCAAGACTTTATCTGGAGTTTATTTTGAATTAAAATGCTTCTGATTTCTTTATAAATAAAATTTATTTTTATTTTTTGAAAACAGTTTATTCGCGCATTTTAAAAAATATTTCAAGCATTTTCGCAGCGTGTGTTTGTACCCCCTGTTCTCTTTCCCAACGTTTTTTTATCCTTTCTTTCTTTTTCGTAAATTTTTTTTGCCCGTTTTGATGATGACCCTTCTACTAAGGTGTCGAAACAGATTTCTTGTCAGCAGATAATAATTACCAATTGTTTTTTCAAAATGTAAAATTCATTCTGTCGGATTTAATTTCCATTTATTTACATATATATATATATATTCCTTATATTTCTTCATGTATATTTACATTATAATGTTTCAACTATATATGTGCCTCTTCTATATTATACTATATAATATTATATATATTATATGGTTATTTGTGGGAAAAAAGTGACCTCTACGGTGAAAGAGTGGTCACGGTGGTTAAGATGATTCAAGTTTCTAATGATAGGCAGCGATATTGGAAAAATATAAATGTGCTCAATACCTAAGTTTAGAGCCAAATTATTACGACTGTACTTTATTATATACACTTATATATATATATATATATTATACTATATCATACTATTACCATGGTTTGGTCATAAAAGTATCGGAGATTTTTTCAGAATACAATGGTGTTGTCAACAAGTTACAAACATCTCGATAACATGTTTAAACACACAGTTTATATAATACTTTAAATGTGTGTGTGTGTGCTGTGTGTGTGTGTGTGTGTGTGACGTGTGTTGTGTGCTGTGTGTAGGTACGGTATTTGCAAATTACACATATGTATATACAAACACTATATATATACAGGTTTGTGTATATCATATTTCCTCGTCACTTAATGCTTATATATAATATAGTATATATTATATAGTGTATATAATATATATACATATATAATATGTAATCATATTATATACCAAGCTATATCATATATTATATAACATACATATATATATATACATATTACACTACTATATGTACATACATTTATATATTCATAATATCATATATATATAATATCATCAGTACATATTATATATACAGTATACAATAGTATATTACACTACATATATATACTTTAGCAATATGATATTACATATACTCAGCTACTACTACATCATATCACTACTATCATCACTGTTAATATATTATTATATTGTATATTATTATATATTATATATATAACTTTATACCGATATAGTATATAGTTATTACTATACTATATATATTAATATGATGTTCTTAAAACTTTTCATGCATAAAATAATAATAAGGACAAAAAGTGGTCAACTTACTGATTTTAGCGAGTTATTCGTCCACTGTCGGTTATCAAATTCTTGTCAATCAGCAGTCCCATTATTATGAAAATTCTGAGGAAGGTTTCGCAAACAATCCACTCCTTGTCTCGTTTTCATTACGTTGATAAAAACGAGAAATATAATAAAATGTCGGGCCGTTATTAATTCTTTATATTGCGTTCTTCTGACTGGCTACATTTTTTTCCGAAATTCACTTTCAAAAATAAGAAATAAAAAAAGAAATCTCTTATCATTTGTTGTCTACATTAATATATCTCCCCCACCCATAAACGATGCGTCCATTAAAACACATACGATATCTACGGAAGGACACAGGCGTTATTCTTATTAGCCTGATATCTCGATATTCATCGGCAAGATTATTGATGAAAATCCCGTATATATGCATTTGCATTTTCCCATTATGAAAGGGGGGCGGTACACGTGACTCCAGTTAGGCAGCCATGGTACTGTTCTCGATCAAGACTTATGCAATGGTCGTCGGATCCAGTACTGAGTAGGGAAATTTCTTGAACAAAACTGTCCGATTCAATCCATAAGAAAAACGG
>CM042164.1:16168778-16183438 GCA_023376005.1 Doryteuthis pealeii | reverse complement strand
TTTGTTGCCCCCCTCACTTCACTCTTCTTCTCTTGCTTACTCTATTATTCTTCTTATCTTTCGTCCTCTTTCTTTCTTCTTCTTCTCCTCTCCTTCTCCTCTCTTTCTTCTTCTCTTCTTCCTTCTCTTTCTTCTTCTTCTTCTTCTTCTTCTCTTCTTCTTCTTCTCTTCTTGCAAATCAATCAGAAGATCGAATATCTGTTTTGTTATTGATTCAAAAAACGCCGCTCCTTTGGAAAAGACGCTTTCTGCACTGGGGGGGGGGGGGGGCTAGCAGGTAAACAAAGGGCATCGTTGCCAAGGAGTCCTGATTGAAATTTGTGTCCAGAGATGCGCGGAAAATATATATACATTACAACAAAATTCATGTAAGTCGACATCACCATCATCATCATCATCATCATCTCTCTAGCGTTATATTAACTGCGAAACTACTTTCAACGGTCATAATTACAATATGAACTCCCGCAATTAACTGTAATTAATCAATATCTTGATTAATTCAGTGGATTTAACCCTGAAGATCCTTATGGTGAAACTCGAGTAGGTTATTTCTGTACACACTACAATACTATATATATATATATAAGTGTATTTTGGTAGCATTTTTTTCTTTTAAACATGTTTCGTTAAGCTGTACTGACAACGAGCAGTTTTTAAAAACAAGACACCTGAAAACATCCCATCAGTTTCATACCTGAAGATGGCAGATGGACATGCCGAAAGCTCTCGTAATGAAACCTTTCGTGGATTGCTACACCAGTTCCACCCTGACATTAAAAAGATGGCCAGAAAATTAGAAAGGATCGAACAAAAACTAGTTTTTCAATAGCAATTAGTTAATCGAGACCATCAAGAAAACAGCATTATTAAGATTAGCAAGAATACCCAGGAGAGTCCTGGAGAACTGAGGAGACTTGCTGTCACTCAAAACCCAGTGAAAGACCACCAACTAACACTGGTGGGGAAAACTAGCAAGGAGTGAAATAATCAAATATTTTCGATTATGAAGATGGAAATATTAAAATACATATCTTATTATAATGGAGATTGTGTGTTTGTCTGTAACCGAAACTATATCACTACTCAAGTCACAATTCCCTTAATCATTTACGTCACATTCTCCATGATTTTATTTTTATGTAAACCTCAATTATTAATAAAATTGTTTAATATTATTAATACTGTAGACCATATCTACACACTAATAACATGTAATTGTATTTATATAAACAACAAAATAGCGGTTTTCAGTGTGAACGGGAAGGCTAATTTGCATATCTATATTAAAAATTTGATTTGAATAAATACGTGCTTGGTATTATCGATTTCTAATTGTTTGGTTTTATCTTAATGAATATGAGCAAAAATCTCAGGGATAGATCTTAAAAGAAATCCATTAACAAGAAGAAATAACTGCAATTTTATTCTTTACTTCCAAATTTAACTAAATAGTTAAATTAAGAAAATTTAGCAATGAGAGACGGGAGTGATGGAAGAGTAAGTTTCAGTTGTTCTAATTTTCGATTACAATCCCCTTTGTTTCAAATCTTTTTTATCTGCATTCTGAAGTTATTTAGTTTCATTGGACATTATAATTTGATATGATTTTTTATTACTTTAAAACTTAAATACTTACACCCGTCGGAGGGTGCATATATTTGCTAGTTTATATTAATGTGCGGTCTGGTTTCACGCTGAATCCGATTGTTAAATGCTAATTATTGTATACGTCACCTTTCTTTCTTTTGCAATTCATTGGAAAATAAATTATATGAATAAAATGTGATACGGTATAGAACTTTATTCTTTCATTCTTTTATTCTTTCTGTCTGTCTGTCTGTCTGTCTTTCTTTCTTTCTTTCTTTCTTTCTTTCTTTCTTTCTTTTCTTCTTTCTGTCTGTCTTTTTTTCTTTTCTTACTTTCCTTCTTTCTTTCATTCTTAATTCTTTCTTTCTTTCTTTCTTTCTTTCATTCTTTCTGTCTTTCTTTCTTTTCTTTCATTCTTCTGTCTTTCTTTCTTTTTTTCGTTCCTTCTTTTCTTTCTTTATTCTTTCTTTCTGTCTTTTCTTTCTTTCTTTCTTTCGCTCTTCTTCATTTTTTTCTTTCTTTCTTTCTGTCTTTCTTTCTTTCTTTCTTTTGTTCTTTCTTTCATCCTTCATTCTTTCTTCTTTCTGTCAGTCTGCCTGTCTGTCTTTCTTTCTTTCTTTCTTTCGCTCTTCCTTTCATTCTTTCTTTCTTTCTGTCTGTCTTTCTTTCTTTTTTCTTTCTTTCTTTCTTTCGCTCTTTCTTTCATTATTTTATTATTTATTTCTCTCTTTCTTTTTTCCTTCTTTCTTTCCTTCTTTCTTTAATTCTTTCTTTCCTTCTTTTATTCTTTCTTTTGTTCTTTCTTTCATTCTTTTATTCTTTCTTTCTGTCTGTCTTTCTTTTCTTTCTTTCATTCTTTTATTATTTCTTTCTCTCTTTCTTTTTTTCCTTCTTTCTTTCCTTCTTTCCTTAATTCTTTATTCTTTCTTTCCTTCTTTCTTTCTTAATGAAATTCAAATCATTCTTCCGAATTCGTCTCTTGAATTCATTCAATAAATCATCAGTTAACTTTCTTTTCTTTTCTTTTCTCTTTTCATTCGATCACTTTTGAATGTTAAACGTAATCATTGCTAATTATTCACATGATCTCCGATTTCTCAATGAATAATTTTCGCCTCATTTTCCATCCGGTTCTTTCATGTCTTAATCTATTCAGAATTTCAATTGTTTTCATTTCTTTTAGATTTTCCTTGGCTGTGATCGATCCAGTCTCTCTACCGTTACATTGTCATCGATCAATTGTTTCATTGACATTCACTTGGTATCCCTACTGCTGAATTCTTTTTTTGCTAGGATTAGCCATAATAATCCTTTCGAGAACAAAACAAGCTATTTAATAAAAGATCGGAACTCATATCCAAAGTTAGACATGAAAATAAATTCTTATTGACAAAGAGAAACTAACATTCCAAATTACTAAAATAAGATCTTAATACATGAACATTTTAAAAAAGCAAAGAAATAAACCAAGATGAATAATAATAACAACAACAAAATAATAATAAAATATTTTCGATTATGAAGATGGAAATATCATTAAAATACATATCTTATTATAATGGAGATTGTGCGTTTGTCTGGAGCCGAAACTATATCACTACTCAAGTCACAATTTCCTTAATCATTTACGTCACATTTACCATGAAATTCTTATTAAGACAACAGAGAACTAACATTCCAAATACTAAAATAAGATCTTAATACATGAAAATTTTAAAAAGTAAAGAAATAAATCAAAATGAATAATAATAGCAACAGCAACAACAACAACAAAATAATAATAATAATAATAATAATAATAATAATAATAATAATAATAGAAAGTTACAAATACTTAGGAATTTTAGAAGCGGACAATATTAAGCAAACAGAAATGAAAGGAAAAGTTTAAAAAAGAATATCTCAGGAGAACTAGAA
This sequence comes from Doryteuthis pealeii, assembly GCA_023376005.1. Taxonomy (NCBI): domain Eukaryota; kingdom Metazoa; phylum Mollusca; class Cephalopoda; order Myopsida; family Loliginidae; genus Doryteuthis; species Doryteuthis pealeii. The sequence continues at coordinate 16,179,931 of CM042164.1, read as the reverse complement.
AACTTCTAGAAACCAAACTTAACAGCAGAAATCTGATCAAAGGAATCAATATCTGGGCCGTCCCCATTATAAAATACTCAGGACCATTCTTAAAATGGACAAAAGAAGAACTCAGACAGATTGACCAAAGAACGAGAAAGTTAATGGCCATGCACAAGGCTCTTCACCCTAGAGATGATAGAGATAGATTATATGTGTCAAGAAAGGAAGGGGGAAGAGGTCTTGCCAACATAGAGGACTGCGTAGAAACCAGTATGCCACAACTTGAGGATTACACAAGAAAGAGCAAAGACAAATTACTTATGGCGGCCAACAATAGTAGAAGTGACAGATGGACAAGCAGAAAAACATCAAAGACTAGAAAACAAAAATGGGAAGAAAAACAATTATATGTACACTTCAAACGACAAATTGAAGAGGTTGCCCATGAAAAGACTTGGACATGGTTAAGAAAAGGAAACCTCAAAAGAGAAACTGAATCACTTATAATTGCTGCACAAAATAATGGCACAAGGCATATCAAAGCGAAAATTGATAAGACCCAACAGAATAGTAAATGTAGACTTTGCGGTAATAGAGATGAGACTGTAAAACATGTACTCTGCGAATGTAGCAAACTAGCACAACGGGAGTACAAGACTAGACACGGCTGGGTTGGGAAGGTGATCCACTGGGAATTATGCAAACAATTTAATTTTGACCATTCAACAAAATGGTACATGCATAAACCAGAAAATATGCATAAACCAGAAAATGGACAAATACCTGGACTTGCCAGAGGTCACTCAAGAGGAATATAAATACCTACTCCTAAACGAAGAAATCTAGCTAAGTCCGTTTGGTGTGGAGGTAAGATGCTTGCCTGTCAGCTTGACAGTTAGGTTTCGAATCGCACACGGGGCGGTCTTTGTATCTATAGCCCTGCTGATTAGGCCTAATAGGCCGAAATGTACATACAGAGATTGATTTTTCTCGATTTGTTTAGCCTTACATTTAAATAGGTAATCCCGCCTAATTAATTAATTATTAATTAATTAACTTTCAAAAATTAGGTCCACCCTCAATTAAGCACATATTCTCCCATATATATATATATATATATATATATATATATCGGGGGAAAAGCATGGTTAAGAAGAGGAAACCTCAATAGAGAAACCGAGTATTTCAGCTGATTTCAACAAGGACGGAGGACACATCGGCCAAAACGTTGTACAGATAACAATAAAGATTGTCGTCCAAATTACCCAAAAATGGCAATAAAACTGACATCTCCCTTTACCAGATATATTTACAAAATTACTATTTCTCTGAATTATTTAGATGAGGCTTGATCATTAGTATTATTTGGATTATTCGGACTATTGTCCTCATCTTTATTGTTATATACACTATTTCTCTGAATTTTTTAGATGAGGCTTGATAATTAGTATTATTTGGATTATTCGGACTATTGTCCTCATCTTTATTGTTATATACACTATTTCTCTGAATTTTTGAGATGAGGCTTGATAATTAGTATTATTTGGATTATTCGGACTATTGTCCTCATCTTTATTGTTATATACACTATTTCTCTGAATTTTTGAGATGAGGCTTGATAATTAGTATTATTTGGATTATTCGGACTATTGTCCTCATCTTTATTGTTATCTACACTATTTCCCTGATTTTATTATTGATAAATAGTATTATTTGTATTATTCGGACTATTGTCCTCATCTTTACTGTTATCTACACTATTTCTGATTTTATTATATGAGGCTTGATAATTTGCATTGTTTGGATTATTCGGACTATTGTCCACATCTTTATTGTTATCTTCAAAGTTCCGTGATGGCTCCCGATTACGACAAGAAGGTTCCCGAGATCGAAAAGAAGGTTCCTGAGTTTGAGAAGGCTCCTGAATCCGACAAGAAATACCTGAAGAAGGCCAGAGTGTACATCGGCCGAAACGTTGTACAGATAACAATAAAGATGACGACGATAGTCCGAATAATCGAAATAATAGTGAATAATAGATATCTGGGGAGAAAAAAGCCCCGGGTGAAATGGGAATCCATTACCATTGTTTGTTTCAGTCTCTGTGAACAATAACAAAAATCTTTCCTATCCAAACAATGAACAAACAATAGGAGAAGAGAAGAACAATGTGTCACTCGTCTACGCCGATCTGAATTGAAAAGGGATCCCGGAAAATGTCCAATAATTAATAGAAAAATGTCCTCCTGGAAGCAGTTGGATCTTTACTGGAGAATTCTTGTTTCTCTATTTACACAGACATTTTGACGTGTCTATTTCTTAGTCATCATTTCTTCTTTTCTAATGGAAGGCCGAAAACGTCAGCTGTCAATGTTCAGTACTTTCCTTTCACTAATAAAAGGTGACTGTTTATTTAGCTTGCCTTTGAACTCTGCAATACGAAGAACCTTTGCTTTACAATTATGTTAAGATAATCGATCTGAGATCAATTCACAGTAACAATATAACATTTCGAAATGCCTCATCGTGTTCCATTGACAAGCATCTCATCTTTACAATGTAAGAATTATCCAATCTGTTAAAAAAAAGTGCTACAATAATTTATTTAGATATTGCTTTTTTTAGTAAAAATATTACAAGACTACGTATTAGTTCTTCCTAGTAAATGATGTTCTAAATAACTTTCTAATCAACTCCAAAACTTTTTTTTACATCAAGTCAAAATTAGCTACCATATTTTCTAAACCGAAATCCAGTTACTATATAAATCTCCTTAAGCATAATCAATCTGAAAGGAACGGGTAAGTCAAGCACATTTATTGAATGTTAGCCCATTTGAATCTTTAATTACACTATTCGGTACAAAACGTTGCATAATGTTGCATAATGTACCGTTTATATCAAAAGACACATACATATAATTGTCTACAATCAACCAACATCTTGATTTACACAGTGGAGTTAACCCTGAAGATCCTCATGGTGAAACTCGAGTAGATTATCACTTGGACCTATATTAAAATAATATATATATATATATATATTAAATTTTTACTTGAAGGCACTTACAATGCATGTATCGCATAAAATTCGATACTTTTTCTTATAGATTAATGAACTTGACAAGTGTAATCCAGGCAAAGGATCGCTTGGTGTGTAGAATATCGTACAGATTTTTCGACTTTATTAAGTCTCATCAGCGATATATACTAACGACTTCCCTCCGACAGAAGTCGAAACCGGGACCTCAGCAGGTATAGTCAAACACCATACCGCCTTGGCCATAGTAGACAGCCAACAATCCCTGCGAAATTAACCTTGTCAAATGATACTTACATGCCTCTACCATAATAGGTAAGAGGGCGTTGAGAGAATAATAACAACAAACCAGGCCTCATGCCCTTCGGTGAATTGAATAAGATTTTTGGATATATCTTTTTAAGTTAATATAATCTATCATGTTTTTAAATAAAATTCTATTATTAGTTTTTTGTTTTTTTTCTTCTTCGCAGATTAAAAAGAAAACATGGTATCATATCTCATGAGGATCTTGATTTGGTTTTTCCCAACGCTTTTTGTTGGATGTAATACAGACATGTACAATGATCCACCAAAACTTCATAAAATCGGTAAGAAAATCGCATTTATCCTTTTAAAATTAATTAAGTATTAAAAGTATATTTGAAATATTTTGAAATGCCGTAAACTTTATATTAAAATACAATTGATGATTTGATAACAGAATTTTCAAATTGTATCATATACGTTGTGATTTTTCGGACCATATGACCTTTAGGCACCCCTTTTTGATTTCGATTCAGAAGGACCTGTTTTTCATTTACACCGTCAATATCCGGTTGTTTGTTAACAGACGATTTTTTTAATTTTTTAAAAGTTTATAAAACTAACCCCTGACCCTAATCCTAATATATATATATATATATATATATATATATATATATATATATATATATATATATATGTGTGTGTGTGTGTGTGTGTGTGTGTGTGTGTGTGTATGTGTGTGTGTGTGATGTATCCAAAATTTGGTAGTAAGGGATGATTCTATATGTGATTTCTAAGATACACTGTATTATTATTGTATGATCCAGTATGTATAAATACAGTGAATCTTTAAATCACTACAGAGAGCTCAATGTATAATAAACTTTTTAGATTATATACAGAGCAATATTTATCTTTGAAAGGAACGAAAAACTCAACACCGTTATTCCATAATAAATTTATTTCGACCAATAATTAGATTTATAAAGGCCCTGATTTTGGTCGAAATAAATTTATTATGGAATAACGGTGTTGAGTTTTTCCTTCCTTTCAAATATATATATATATATATATATATATATATATATATATATATATATATATAAAAGAAGGTTCGCAAAATATATTATGGTAGAAAAAATGTTTAATTCTTTTTATCTTACGTATGCGACACGTGTTTCGGATCTGTTGTCTTCTTCAGGCATTGAGTTATTATTTTGGCAGAATATGTCCGATATTTGATAGGCTGTGTGTGTTTCTGCAACTTTTCTATTATAATGGCTGTTATAATAACTAAAATAACTGTAAAATAATGTTGAAAAAATAAAATAGCGTTCAACCGTTATTACACAGCCATTATAATAGAAAAGTTGCAGAAACACACACAACCTATCAAATATCGGACATATTCTGCCAAAATAATAACTCAATGCCTGAAGAAGACAACAGATCAGAAACACGTGTCGCATATGTAAGATAAAAAGAATTAAACATTTTTTTTTCTGAGAGCATAATACATTTTGCGGAACTTCTTTTTTATAAAATATTAAATTTTCTCCCGTTGGAACCAGAACAGCATATATATATATATATATATATATATATATATATATATATATATATATATATATATATATATAGTAAGAAAAGGTGGAATGAAAACATCACACAATGCTGTTAAAGAAGAAAACAATTTATAATATAATCATAGCTGATATTGATCAATATTTCGATTTTACAAAAATCATCATCAGAGCTCATTCACTCCCGTAGTTGTTTGGGTCGGAGAGGAAAGTTAAAATGAGTTTACAAAACAAAAACCTTAATAAACCTTCCGTTTAAATTGTTTTCGCTTTGTTGCCAACATCTCAAAAATTCGCTACATTTATTGTCAAAAGATATACATGGAACATGACCGACATATATATGGCGCGGAATGCCCACGTTGGTGAATATTGTAACGTCTTTCGTTTTTTGCAGTATTAAGGTTTTTGTTTTGTAAACTCATTTTAACTTTCCTCTCCGACCCAAACAACTACGGGAGTGAATGAGCTCTGATGATGATTTTTGTAAAATCGAAATATTGATCAATATCAGCTATGATTATATTATAAATTGTTTTCTTCTTTAACAGCATTGTGTGATGTTTTCATTCCACCTTTTCTTACTCATATTGTCGGATTAATTTCCTTTCTTTTTACTTATATATATATATATATATCAGCTTGTGATTTCTCTTGAACATTTTCTCACAGAATATTTTTTCCAGGTATCATAATCGAGGATAACCTTCAAAACAATCTGTATTGCCCCAACAAAATGGAGAATGTTAGCAATTGTGCCTCAAACTCTTGGCACATGGGTGATGTTCAGTTTGTTTACCGAAATTTCCGAAAAAGAGATTTGCCTCAGATGCAGCAGTTGGGTGAGTCAATGCATTTCGAATATTACGAAAACTGATTCCTTGTAATTATCACAGTAGTGTAGGTCGATTTCGGAACTGTAACTGTGGTGAAAGTTGCAAATTGATATAAACAATTACCACACAAAATAATTTTTTCAAAACGTTGCCTTCGTTTGAGGAAATAGATTTAAATATTTTTTAATGTTATCACAGTTACAGCCTAATTATTAGGTAAAAAAACAGCATATTTAAGGTGTTTGTAGTGATGGGAGGGGGGGGAATATTTTCAATTTGAATTCTAGTTATAATATTTTATTCGTTTCATTTGAAATGACAAACTTTTCTGGGCTGAGTGTTGAAATAGGTCGGAAAAGTTTGGTGTGGGCATAGAATTTAAGGAATTTAGAAATTACTAACGATACGAATTATGTTATTTTTGGTGTTAAAATATGCAGTTGATAATTTTTTGGTGTTAAAACATGCAATTGATGAATTCAATAAAAACTGCATGTTTTAACACAAAAATAACATAATTCGTATCCTTAGTAATTTCTAAATTCCTTAAATTCAATGCCCACACCAAACTTTTCCGTTTTACTTTTCCGACCTATTTCAACACTCAGCCCATTTCTGTTTTAAATATTGAAATTGCTAAAGTTTCTGACCAATTTCTAGGCTAAATGTTGCAAAAACGAGGATTTTTAAATCATTTTATCAGACGATCGTTGATGCTATTTCCTCAAACAATGGTGTAAGTAAGAGATCTAGTTTTTAGTATCAGTATTTATTATACTAACACACAACCTTCGTTGTTTAAGAGAATTTGATATTTAAAGAAAAAGAAAGATCTATTGTCACAGTACATGAACTTCAACTTGACACAAATGAATAATAATGTCTTATTTTTCAAAAAATCCCACAATCTACTTTGATATTAATTGTCTTTCTTTCCGTTTTTTTTATTTTACGGCATGTCAACCCTTGTTGGGTTATTTTATGCCGAAGACGTTTTGTTCTATTCATTCTTGATGGGTATTGAAAATTCATTTTTTGAACTCAATTTTTTCAATCTCATTAAACGTGTATTAAACAATCAAAAAGGAGTTTAAGAATGTGTTTAAAAAATTGAGTTTGAAAATAAAAAAAACAGCCTAAGGGTTAACATGCCGTAAAATCCATCCAACCAACTAATCAACTAACCAACTAAATGAATCTACATGGAATATTCTGAAAATGGATAAATTTTAAAATTCAGTTGAAATAAGTTAATATTTTTTGGTTATTTCTATAAACAAAAAAGGAACCACTCTTGATTGATAAATTATTTATTTTCCCATTAAACTAACCCTAAACCCTAAGCTAACCCTAACCCTAAACCTTAACCCTAATCCTAACCCCGTCTTCTTTTTTCCTAGTAGATCAACTCTTGACTGATAAATTATTTATTTTATTTATTGATCTATTAATAAAAAAGAAGACGGGGTTAGGGTTAGGGTTAGGGTTTAGGGTTAGCGTTGAGGTTTAGGGTTAGTTTAATGGGAAAATAAATAAATAATTTACCAGTCAAGAGTGGTTTCCCTTTGTCTATGTTGGAGTTATAGGAAATAACCATATTCTTTATATGAGGGAAAATGATTGGTCGTTCATTTCTTAACGAATTAAACATATTTTTGTTGTTGTAGTGAGCGAAATGAAAGAAGAGAACGTTAGCGGTATCGTTTCATTTTCCATGTGTGATTCGCAGCGGATATTACACCACATCCTCATGGAAAACAAACTTCCCCATCTTCCTGTTCCTCCAACTTATTGTTATCGATACGACAGTCACAACGGCAGATCACCATGGAAATTACGCAAAAGGGCATCTCATCTAATCTCGGCTATTCTCGCCGTCATCATCAAATTGAGGTCACTTAATCTAAAGGAACTCATTATTTTCATGGATGGCACATTTGGTAAGAATCTTGAAATTAAATATTTAATAGAAAAAATATCTTATTATACTGGAGACTATGTGTTTGCCTGTCTGTAACCGAAACTATATCACTACTCAAGTCACAATTCCCTTAGATATTTCCGTCACATTCTTCGATGATTTTATTTGTATTTAAACCTCAATTATTAATAAAATTGTTTTACATTATAAATACTCTTGGCCTTATCTACATTTATTTACCTCATACACCACTTGCATGGGTTGGACACAGGGTCTCGTTTTGATGAGGGATCACCCATAAGCCGACACTCATGGGTGGCAGGTGGAAAAAATTGCGTCGATCCCATCGGCATTCCCCTAAAGGGGGCGCCTCAGGCGCTGGACAATAAACCCAGCCTTGCCCATTTAAATCAAGAAGGCAGATATTGCCTGGGGGGATAGCCGCCTGGGATCGACGCTATTAACTTGTAAAGATCCAGGGTCGAAGCCACTGGACCCCGGCGTTGGCCGGATCTACAGGTATTTGCCTCTCGTTCCACTTATGAGGGCATGACACAAGGACATTTTTATGTGGGACCACCAACAAGCCGAAGCTCATGGCTGGTAAGTGGAAAAAATTGCGTCGATCCCATCGGCATTCCCCATCAAGGGGGGCGCCTCAGGCACTGGGCAATAAACCCAGCCCTGCCCCTTTAAATCGAAGGGGCAGGTATTGCCTGGGGGGATAGCCCCCTGGGATCGACGCTATTAACTTGTAAAGATCCAGGGCCGAAGCCACTGGACCCCACCCTGTTGGGCGGGTTTACATACTGTATTTACCGCGTACCCCACTTGTACGGGTCAGGCACAAAGTCCCTATTAACGTGGGACCACCCACAAGCCGAAGCTCATGGAGTGGCAGGTGAAAAATTGCGTCGATCCCGTCGGCATTCCCCCTCAAGGGGGGCGCCTCAGGCACTGGGCAATAAACCCAGCCCTGCCCCTTTAAATCGAGGGGGCAGGTGTTGCCTGGGGGGATGGCCCCCTGGGATCGACGCTATTAACTTGTAAAGATCCAGGGCCGAAGCCACTGGACCCCCACCCTGTTGGGCGGGTTTACATACTAATAACATGCAATTGTATTTTTATATATACAACAAAATAGCGGTTTACAGTGTGAATGGGAAGGCTAATTTGCATATTGATATTAAAAATTTGATTTTAATAAATATGTGCTTAGTATTATTGATTTCTAATTGTTTGGTTTTATCTTAATGAATATGAGCAAAAATCTCGGGTATGAATCTTAAAAGAAATTCATTAACAAGAAGAAATAACTGTAATTTTATTCTTTACTTCCTATTTTAACTAAATAGTTGAATTAGGAAAATTTAGCAATGAGAGACGGGAGTGATGGAAGAGTAAGTTTCAGTTGTTTTATTTTTCGATTATAACGCCCCTCTGTTTCAAATTCTTTTTATCTGCATTCTTATTTAGTTTCATTAGCCTTTTTAATTCAATATAATATTTTATTACATTAAAACTTAAATACTTGTACCCGGCGGAGGGTGCATATGTTTGCTAGTATTAATAATTTACTCTTTTGTATCCTAAGTTACCATGATTCCCATAAAAAAGACCTACCTTACATAATAAAGGGTGATTTTAAGGATGGTTTTTACATATTCTTGTATTGAGTCCAAGTTTATTTGATTACGTAAAATTACAATTAAATGTTTCTTTTGCATATTTTTATATATATTCTCCTGTTTTTAAATGTTTTTTCTATATGTTTTTCTATATTTTCTATATTTCCGTCTATGTTTTTTTTAATGTTTTTTATGTTTTCTATATTTCCTTGTATGTTTTTTTAATGTTTTCTATATTTTCACCTATGTTTTTAAAAATGTTTTTCTATGTTTTCTATATTTCCTTCTATGTTTTTTTAAAATGTTTTCTATGTTTCTATATTTCCTTCTATGTTTTTTTAATGTTTTTCTATGTTTTCTATATTTCCTTCTATGTTTTTAAAAATGTTTTTCTATGTTTTCTATATTTCCTTCTATGTTTTTTTAAAATGTTTTTCTATGTTTTCTATATTTCCTTCTATGTTTTTTAAAAATGTTTTTTTTTATGTTTTCTATATTTCCTTCTATGTTTTTTTAAAATGTTTTCTATGTTTTCTATATTTCCTTCTATGTTTTTTTTAAAATGTTTTTCTATGTTTCTATATTTCCTTCTATGTTTTTTAAAATGTTTTTCTATGTTTTCTATATTTCCTTCTATGTTTAAAAAAAATGTTTTTCTATGTTTTCTATATTTCCTTCTATGTTTTTAAAAATGTTCTTTTTATGTTTTCTATATTTCCTTCTATGTTTTTTAAATGTTTTTCTGTTTTCTATATTTCCTTCTATGTTTTTTAAAATGTTTTTCTGTTTTCTATATTTCCTTCTATGTTTTTTTTAATGTTTTTCTGTTTTCTATATTTCCTTCTATGTTTTTTTAAATGTTTTTCTGTTTTTTATATTTCCTTCTATGTTTTTTTAATGTTTTCTATATTTTCACCTATGTTTTTAAAAATGCTTTTCTATATTTTCTATGTTTCCTTCTATGTTTTAAAAAATGTTTTCCTATATGTTTTCTCTGTTTCCTTCTAATATGTTTTTTAATGTTTTGTTTTTACAGGTGTGGATCAAACAAGTGCTCTTCTACTTGGTTTATCGGAAGCCAATATTCGGTTTCTTGCATTCCAGGTGAATTACACGAGCAAAAATTATAAGAAGGAACTAATGAAATTATCAGTAAATGTAGAAAGAACTTTTTATCTGCTTCTCACGTACGGAAATGGGGCTCATCAAATTCTGACATCGGTGAGTAAATAACAAAACTTCTAAAGTCAAAATATGTGCAGGAATTTTAAAGGAGGTTTTCAAGATCTTTTTTTTCTTTTATGTCGATCTTCTAGTTTAGCAAGAAAATTTGGTTTACGCTGGTCAATAAATTTGATTGTGAGAAATGCAAAAACAGGTATTTCCTCCTCATTCTTCTTTCTTTCGTTTTTTATGTCTTTCTTTCAATCTTTCTTCAACATGCAACGTTCTTTCTTTCTTTCTTTCTTTCTTTCTTTCTTCAACTTGTAAAGTTCTTTCTTTCTTTCTTTCTTTCTTTCTTTCTTCAACTTGTAAAGTTCTTTCTTTCTTGCTTTCTTTCTTTCTTTCTTTCTTTTTGCAACTCTTTCTTTCTTGTTTTTCTTTCTTTCTTTCTTTCTTTCTTTCTTTCAACTTTCTTCTTTCTTTCTTTCTTTCTTTCTTTCAACTTGCAACTTGCAACGTTCTTTCTTTCTTTCTTTCTTTCTTTCTTTTCTTTCTTTCTTTCTTTCTTTCTTTCTTTCTTTCTTTCAACTTGTAAAGTTCTTTCTTTCTTTCTTTCTTCTTTCTTCTTTCTTCTTTCTTTCTTTCAACTTGCAACGTTCTTTCTTTCTTTTTCTTTCTTTCTTTCTTTCTTTTCTTCTTTCTTCTTTCTTCTTTCTTTCTTTTCTTAACTTTTCTTTCTTTCAAAAAGTTCTTT
>CM042164.1:16043778-16166278 GCA_023376005.1 Doryteuthis pealeii | reverse complement strand
AAATTCATTTTTATCCATCTACATTTCTTTCTTTACTCATTTTTTTCCTCATATTGTCGGATTCATTTCCCATTCTCACACACACACACACACAACACACACACACACCACACAACACATATATATATATATATATATATATTATATATAATATATATATATATATATATATATATTGTATGATTATTTTCAATATATTTACATATTTACTGGAAATATCGATTCTTTTTTATTGAAATTTCAGGCCAAAGAAATGGAACTTATTCGATTCAATACAATTTGGATTCTCGGTAATTTGGATATGAACCTGGACAATTTGCATTCATTGGGTTTGGATGATCTTTTAGTTAATATTCTTTTATTCAAAAAGCCATGTATCCCACCCACAGCAACTACAGATACCAATCAAGTCGGTCTGAAAATGTCAGTAAGTATTCTTTCCTTATAAAGTTTTGTTTTTTATTAAAATTTAATGCATAATGAAACCGAAAAAAAAAACCAGAAAAGAAGTAATATTCGCCAGACTGCGTATTCGGCACTCCCACATCACCCATTCTCACCTTTTCAAAAGAGAGGACGCCCCAGTATGCCCAATATGCAAAGTACAGCTCACAATTCAAACACAGCCTCTTAAATTGTAATAGCCTTAGACAAACCTGCACCAAATATCATCAAACAAAAAACCTAAAATACAAACCGGGAAAACATTTTAAATTTTTAAAAAGAAAAGCAACCTTTTCAAAAATATATAACAAAACATAACCGAATATCTCCATAAAACCCCTACTTTAAAGACTGAAATCCATAATAATCTTTCCTGGCATTGAATGACTCTCAGGGGTTGATATGCCGTTAAACAAAACTCAAATTCAAACACATTGTAAATAGGATAGAAGTTGACAAACGGGTTTTACAACCATTCACAGTTCGATTAATTTAGACTGATTATTAGTTTTACAAGCACAAACCCGTTTATCTTACGCTGTATCAACCGATAAGACATCTTAAAGAGAATACCTATTATACAAGGACCACTTTCTGACTTTTAAACCAATAAAATATACAAGGGTCAGTCAAAAAGTAATGCCATTTTGTTTAGGACAGGTATAATTACCAACACAGGAACATGTACCATATATCAAAATGAAGCTGTCCTCTGTGGATCACATCCCTACTTCTCCATATAGGTGAGTTAAAAAGTAATGCCATTTTGTTTAGGACAGGTATAATTACCAACACAGGAACATGTATCATACATCAAAAATGAGCTGGTCCTCTGTGGATCACATCCCTACTTCTCCACATAGGTGAGTTAAAAGTAATGCATTTTGTTTAGGACAGGTATAATTACCAACACAGGAACATGTATCATACATCAAAATGAAGCTGTCCTCCGTGGATCACATCCCTACTTCTCCACATAGGTGAGTTAAAATGTAATGCCATTTTGTTTAGGACAGGTATAATTACCAACACCAGGAACATGTATCATACATCAAAATGAAGCTGGTCCTCTGTGGATCACATCCCTACTTCTCCACAAAGGTGAGTCAAAAAGTAATGCCATTTTGTTTGGACAGGTATAATTACCAACACAGGAACATGTATCATATATCAAAATGAAGCTGGTCCTCTGTGGATCACATCCCTACTTTCCCATAGGTGAGTTAAAAAGTAATGCCATTTTGTTTAGGACAGGTATAATTACCAACACAGGAACATGTATCCATACATCAAAAAAGCTGGTCCTCTGTGGATACATCCCTACTTCTCCACATAGGTGAGTTAAAAGTAATGCTATTTGTTAGGAAGGTAAATTACCAACACAGGAACATTATCATACATCAAAGAAGCTGGTCCTCTGTGGAAAATCCCTACTTTTCCCCCATTCACTCAACACAGAAACATGTTCCATCTGAAGCCCCTGGCGTTGACTCTCCACACTTCCTTTTTCAAGGGGCTGAAGAGATGATAAGAGATGATGATCCACACTGGCTTCTTTATTGGACGAGGATCAGCACAATTTTCTGCTGGGCCATAAGATTCTTTCATTTAATAAATTTGATTCAGTCTTTGGCGCGATTCAAACAAGTTTCATAGATCTCTGGGGTAATATTTAATTCATTTCGAATTGCTAGTTTTCATACTCGACCTCGTACTTACATTATCAATGAACACAAGACTTAATTGTCTTCTTTAGAGCTCTTTATTTTGTTTTAATATACCTAAGTTAAGAACAACCACGTATGGAGAAATTGACCTCGAACGGGACAGGCCATTTGCGTATATCTTGCTCGTCGCCCAGCCAAAAATTGATTTTCAAAACTAACTTTCTTACGTTGGCTCTGGCCAATGAGATGATATGTGAACAAAAAGTTAAAATCTGTCAATCAACTTAAACTGTATTTTTCCATGAAACTACCGTTATTTTAAATTCTACACTGCAGTACATAATTGATAGAAACCCATCAATTACACTGGTTTACAAAGAAATTGAGGCAAGTACAAAAATAGCTGTTTTAACTTAATTTGGGGGTGTTGAATTTAGATTTGAAATTCGTTTTTACTCATCACCTCTAGTTTTTTTTAGATATGCTTACTGTACATTTTGTACACATATTGTACATAAAGGCGTATATGCATTCAGGGTTAATTTCTAATATTTTGTGACTTATGTCTTCTTTCTTAGTTATTATGCAATAAATGTAAGTGATAGCATTACATTATATATATATAGCTATGTATCAAGACGGATTTTGGCAGTTAAGCGTAGCCAACACGTTTCAATCAACAGCCAGTAGTGCACTGGCAATCAGCAGATCATCTAAGAAAACACATTTCTAACAGTCTGCGGTACTATGAATTGTGTACATTGTGTCATCCAAGTATATTTATTCTGTCAATGTTCTTTATCTATCCTGTTTAATATGTAATAAGCTGCTGCAACTGTTGAAATAAGCACGTATATACTCTGTATATACTAAAATGAGACTATTTAAAAGACGAAAACTAGAGGGGATAGAGGCAAACTGTGTATAAATTTGAATTCTGCACACCCAAATTAGTAAAAAAAAAACACCTATTCAGATTCTTGCCTCAGACAAAAAATATATTTTGTAAACCAGTGTAATTAAAAAATTTCTAAATGATTCTAAATTTTCTTTGTGACAAGCAAAAAAAAAACATAGCCTTTAAAATGGAACATTTGATAGCATTGAAACTATTTTATGCACACAATTGCTAATTAAAATCATTGTAAAAGACCGCAAAAAAGCAAATTTCGTTCCGACCGATAGACGTGACTCTTGTGTCAATTTCCCAGTAAGACCTAACTCATTGGACAAATCTATAGCTCAATGTACTACTGAAGAAGTCCTCATCTGTGGTGAGCATTGTTCCTTATTTAGTTGCGAGTAGAGATTTATGAGCACAATTGCTAATTAAAATCATTGTAAAACGCAAAAAAATTCCGTTTGACCGATTTTTCTTGTGTCAATTTCCCAGTAAGATCTAACTCATTGGACAAATCTATAGCTCAATGTACTACTGAAGAAGTCCTCATGGCTGTGGTGTGAGCATTGTTCCTTATTTAGTTGCGAGTAGAGATTTATGCACAATTGCTAATTAAAATCATGTAAAAGACGCAAAAACCATTCCGTTTTGACCGATATTGTTCTTGTGTCAATTTCCCTAAGATCTAACTCATTACAATCTATAGCTCAATGTACTACTGAAGAAGTCCTCATGGCTGTGGTGTGAGCATTGTTCCTTATTTAGTTGCGTAGAGATTTATGAGCACAATTGCTAATTAAAATCATTGTAAAAACGCAAAAAATTGCCATTCCGACCGATAGACTTGTTCTTGTGTCAATTTCCCAGTAACCTAACTCATTGACAATCTATAGCTCAATGTACTACTGAAGAAGTCCTCATGGCTGTGGTGTGAGCATTGTTCCTTATTTAGTTGCGAGTAGAGATTTATGCACAATTGCTAATTAAAATCATTGTAAAACCGCAAAAATTTTTCCGTTGACTTGATTCTTGTGTCAATTTCCCAGTAAGATCTAACTCATTGACAATCTATAGCTCAATGTACTACTGAAGAAGTCCTCATGGCTGTGGTGTGAGCATTGTTCCTTATTTAGTTGCGAGTAGAGATTTATGAGCACAATTGCTAATTAAAATCATTGTAAAAGACCGCAAAAATTGCCATTTTTTTGACCGATTTTTGTGTCAATTTCCCGTAAATCTAACTCATTACAAATCTATAGCTCAATGTACTACTGAAGAAGTCCTCATGGCTGTGGTGAGCATTGTTCCTTATTTAGTTGCGAGTAGAGATTTATGAGCACAATTGCTAATTAAAATCAGTAAAAGACCGCAAAAAGCCATTCCGTTTACCGATAGACTTTTCTTGTGTCAATTTCCCAGTAAGATCTAACTCATTGGACAATCTATAGCTCAATGTACTACTGAAGAAGTCCTCATGGCTGTGGTGAGCATTGTTCCTTATTTAGTTGCGAGTAGAGATTTATGAGCACAATTGCTAATTAAAATCATTGTAAAAGACCGCAAAAATTGCCGATAGACTTTTGTGTCAATTTCCCAGTAAGATCTAACTCATTGACAAATCTATAGCTCAATGTACTACTGAAGAAGTCCTCATGGCTGTGGTGTGAGCATTGTTCCTTATTTAGTTGCGAGTAGAGATTTATGAGCACAATTGCTAATTAAAATCAGTAAAACGCAAAAATTGCCATTCCGTTTTGACCGATAGACTTTCTTGTGTCAATTTCCCAGTAAGATCTAACTCATTGGGACAATCTATAGCTCAATGTACTACTGAAGAAGTCCTCATGGCTGTGGTGTGAGCATTGTTCCTTATTTAGTTGCGAGTAGAGATTTATGAGCACAATTGCTAATTAAAATCATTGTAAAAGACCGCAAAAATTGCCATTCCGTTTTGACCGATAGACTTGTTCTTGTGTCAATTTCCCAGTAAGACCTAACTCATTGGACAATCTATAGCTCAATGTACTACTGAAGAAGTCCTCAAGGCTGTGGTGTGAGCATTGTTCCTTATTTAGTTGCGAGTAGAGATTTATGCGCACAATTGCTAATTAAAATCATTGTAAAACCGCAAAAATTCCGTTTTGACCGATAGACTTTCTTGTGTCAATTTCCCAGTAAGACCTAACTCATTGACAATCTATAGCTCAATGTACTACTGAAGAAGTCCTCATGGCTGTGGTGTGAGCATTGTTCCTTATTTAGTTGCGAGTAGAGATTTATGCACAATTGCTAATTAAAATCATTGTAAAACCGCAAAAATTGCCATTCCGTTTGACCGATAGACTTTCTTGTGTCAATTTCCCAGTAAGACCTAACTCATTGGGACAATCTATAGCTCAATGTACTACTGAAGAAGTCCTCAAGGCTGTGGTGTGAGCATTGTTCCTTATTTAGTTGCGAGTAGAGATTTATGCGCACAATTGCTAATTAAAATCATTGTAAAACCGCAAAAAGCCATTCCGTTTTGACCGATAGACTTTCTTGTGTCAATTTCCCAGTAAGATCTAACTCATTGGACAATCTATAGCTCAATGTACTACTGAAGAAGTCCTCATGGCTGTGGTGAGCATTGTTCCTTATTTAGTTGCGAGTAGAGATTTATGCGCACAATTGCTAATTAAAATCATTGTAAAACCGCAAAAAGCCATTCCGTTTTGACCGATAGACTTCTTGTGTCAATTTCCCAGTAAGACCTAACTCATTGGACAATCTATAGCTCAATGTACTACTGAAGAAGTCCTCAGGCTGTGGTGTGAGCATTGTTCCTTATTTAGTTGCGAGTAGAGATTTATGCGCACAATTGCTAATTAAAATCATTGTAAAAGACCGCAAAAAGCCATTCCGTTTTGACCGATAGACTTGTTCTTGTGTCAATTTCCCAGTAAGATAACTCATTGGACAATCTATAGCTCAATGTACTACTGAAGAAGTCCTCAAGGCTGTGGTGTGAGCATTGTTCCTTATTTAGTTGCGAGTAGATTTTATGAGCACAATTGCTAATTAAAATCATGTAAAAAAAAATTGCCATTCCGATAGACTTGTGTCAATTTCCCCTAACTCATTCTATAGCTCAATGTACTACTGAAGAAGCATTGTTCCTTATTTAGTTGCGAGTAGAGATTTATGCGCACAATTGCTAATTAAAATCATTGTAAAAGCAAAAATTGTAGACCTTGTGTCAATTTCCCAGTAAGACCTAACTCATTGGACAATCTATAGCTCAATGTACTACTGAAGAAGTCCTCAAGGCTGTGGTGTGAGCATTGTTCCTTATTTAGTTGCGAGTAGAGATTTATGCGCACAATTGCTAATTAAAATCATTGTAAAACCGCAAAAATTGCCATTCCGTTTGACCGATAGACTTGTTCTTGTGTCAATTTCCCAGTAAGACCTAACTCATTGACAATCTATAGCTCAATGTACTACTGAAGAAGTCCTCAGGCTGTGGTGTGAGCATTGTTCCTTATTTAGTTGCGAGTAGAGATTTATGCGCACAATTGCTAATTAAAATCATTGTAAAACCGCAAAAAGCCATTTTTTTGACTTGTTCTTGTGTCAATTTCCCAGTAAGACCTAACTCATTGGACAATCTATAGCTCAATGTACTACTGAAGAAGTCCTCATGGCTGTGGTGTGAGCATTGTTCCTTATTTAGTTGCGAGTAGAGATTTATGCGCACAATTGCTAATTAAAATCATTGTAAAAGACCGCAAAAATTGCCATTCCGTTTGACCGATAGATTCTTGTGTCAATTTCCCAGTAAGACCTAACTCATTGGACAATCTATAGCTCAATGTACTACTGAAGAAGTCCTCATGGCTGTGGTGTGAGCATTGTTCCTTATTTAGTTGCGAGTAGAGATTTATGCGCACAATTGCTAATTAAAATCATTGTAAAAGACCGCAAAAATTGCCATTCCGTTTCCGATATTTCTTGTGTCAATTTCCCAGTAAGACCTAACTCATTGGACAAATCTATAGCTCAATGTACTACTGAAGAAGTCCTCAGGCTGTGGTGTGAGCATTGTTCCTTATTTAGTTGCGAGTAGATTTATGACAATTGCTAATTAAAATCATTGTAAAACGCAAAAATTGCCATTCCGACCGATAGACTTGTTCTTGTGTCAATTTCCCAGTAAGACCTAACTCATTGGACAATCTATAGCTCAATGTACTACTGAAGAAGTCCTCAGGCTGTGGTGTGAGCATTGTTCCTTATTTAGTTGCGAGTAGAGATTTATGCGCACAATTGCTAATTAAAATCATTGTAAAACCGCAAAAAGCCATTCCGTTTTGACCGATAGACTTTCTTGTGTCAATTTCCCAGTAAGACCTAACTCATTGGACAATCTATAGCTCAATGTACTACTGAAGAAGTCCTCATGGCTGTGGTGTGAGCATTGTTCCTTATTTAGTTGCGAGTAGAGATTTATGCGCACAATTGCTAATTAAAATCATTGTAAAACCGCAAAAATTGCCATTCCGTTTTGACCGATAGACTTGTTCTTGTGTCAATTTCCCAGTAAGACCTAACTCATTGACAATCTATAGCTCAATGTACTACTGAAGAAGTCCTCGGCTGTGGTGAGCATTGTTCCTTATTTAGTTGCGAGTAGAGATTTATGCGCACAATTGCTAATTAAAATCATTGTAAAACCGCAAAAAGCCATTCCGTTTGACCGATAGACTTTCTTGTGTCAATTTCCCAGTAAGACCTAACTCATTGGACAATCTATAGCTCAATGTACTACTGAAGAAGTCCTCATGGCTGTGGTGTGAGCATTGTTCCTTATTTAGTTGCGAGTAGAGATTTATGCGCACAATTGCTAATTAAAATCATTGTAAAAGCAAAAATTGCCATTCCGTTTTGACCGATAGACTTGTTCTTGTGTCAATTTCCCAGTAAGACCTAACTCATTGGACAATCTATAGCTCAATGTACTACTGAAGAAGTCCTCGGCTGTGGTGTGAGCATTGTTCCTTATTTAGTTGCGAGTAGAGATTTATGCGCACAATTGCTAATTAAAATCATTGTAAAAGACCGCAAAAATTGCCATTCCGTTTGACGATAGTTCTTGTGTCAATTTCCCAGTAAGACTAACTCATTGGACAATCTATAGCTCAATGTACTACTGAAGAAGTCCTCAGGCTGTGGTGTGAGCATTGTTCCTTATTTAGTTGCGAGTAGAGATTTATGCGCACAATTGCTAATTAAAATCATTGTAAAAGACCGCAAAAATTCCGTTTGACCGATAGACTTTTCTTGTGTCAATTTCCCAGTAAGACCTAACTCATTGGACAATCTATAGCTCAATGTACTACTGAAGAAGTCCTCAGGCTGTGGTGTGAGCATTGTTCCTTATTTAGTTGCGAGTAGAGATTTATGCGCACAATTGCTAATTAAAATCATTGTAAAACCGCAAAAATTGCCATTCCGTTTTGACCGATAGACTTTCTTGTGTCAATTTCCCAGTAAGACCTAACTCATTGGACAAATCTATAGCTCAATGTACTACTGAAGAAGTCCTCGGCTGTGGTGTGAGCATTGTTCCTTATTTAGTTGCGAGTAGAGATTTATGCGCACAATTGCTAATTAAAATCATTGTAAAAGACCGCAAAAATTGCCATTCCGTTTGACCGATAGACTTTCTTGTGTCAATTTCCCAGTAAGACCTAACTCATTGGACAATCTATAGCTCAATGTACTACTGAAGAAGTCCTCTGGCTGTGGTGTGAGCATTGTTCCTTATTTAGTTGCGAGTAGAGATTTATGCGCACAATTGCTAATTAAAATCATTGTAAAAGACCGCAAAAATTGCCATTCCGTTTTGACCGATAGACTTTCTTGTGTCAATTTCCCAGTAAGACTAACTCATTACAAATCTATAGCTCAATGTACTACTGAAGAAGTCCTCATGGCTGTGGTGTGAGCATTGTTCCTTATTTAGTTGCGAGTAGAGATTTATGCGCACAATTGCTAATTAAAATCATTGTAAAGACCGCAAAAATTCCGTTTCGACCGATAGATTCTTGTGTCAATTTCCCAGTAAGACTAACTCATTGGACAATCTATAGCTCAATGTACTACTGAAGAAGTCCTCAGGCTGTGGTGTGAGCATTGTTCCTTATTTAGTTGCGAGTAGAGATTTATGCGCACAATTGCTAATTAAAATCATTGTAAAAGACCGCAAAAATTGCCATTCCGTTTGACCGATAGACTTTCTTGTGTCAATTTCCCAGTAAGACTAACTCATTGGACAAATCTATAGCTCAATGTACTACTGAAGAAGTCCTCATGGCTGTGGTGTGAGCATTGTTCCTTATTTAGTTGCGAGTAGAGATTTATGCGCACAATTGCTAATTAAAATCATTGTAAACCGCAAAAATTGCCGTTCCGACCGATAGACTTTCTTGTGTCAATTTCCCAGTAAGACCTAACTCATTGGACAATCTATAGCTCAATGTACTACTGAAGAAGTCCTCATGGCTGTGGTGTGAGCATTGTTCCTTATTTAGTTGCGAGTAGATTTATGCGCACAATTGCTAATTAAAATCATTGTAAAGACCGCAAAAATTGCCATTCCGTTTGACCGATTTCTTGTGTCAATTTCCCAGTATACTGAAGAAGTCCTCGGCTGTGGTGTGAGCATTGTTCCTTATTTAGTTGCGAGTAGAGATTTATGCGCACAATTGCTAATTAAAATCATTGTAAAAGACCGCAAAAAGCCATTTCCGACCGATAGATTCTTGTGTCAATTTCCCAGTAAGACCTAACTCATTGGACAATCTATAGCTCAATGTACTACTGAAGAAGTCCTCATGGCTGTGGTGTGAGCATTGTTCCTTATTTAGTTGCGAGTAGAGATTTATGCGCACAATTGCTAATTAAAATCATTGTAAAGACCGCAAAAATTCCGTTTCGACCGATAGACTTTCTTGTCAATTTCCCAGTAAGACCTAACTCATTGGACAATCTATAGCTCAATGTACTACTGAAGAAGTCCTCATGGCTGTGGTGTGAGCATTGTTCCTTATTTAGTTGCGAGTAGAGATTTATGCGCACAATTGCTAATTAAAATCATTGTAAAAGACCGCAAAAATTGCCATTCCGTTTGACCGATAGACTTTCTTGTGTCAATTTCCCAGTAAGACCTAACTCATTGGACAATCTATAGCTCAATGTACTACTGAAGAAGTCCTCTGGCTGTGGTGTGAGCATTGTTCCTTATTTAGTTGCGAGTAGAGATTTATGCGCACAATTGCTAATTAAAATCATTGTAAAAGACCGCAAAAATTGCCATTCCGTTTTGACCGATAGACTTTCTTGTGTCAATTTCCCAGTAAGACCTAACTCATTGGACAATCTATAGCTCAATGTACTACTGAAGAAGTCCTCAGGCTGTGGTGTGAGCATTGTTCCTTATTTAGTTGCGAGTAGAGATTTATGCGCACAATTGCTAATTAAAATCATTGTAAAAGACCGCAAAAATTGCCATTCCGTTTACCGATAGACTTTCTTGTGTCAATTTCCCAGTAAGACCTAACTCATTGGACAAATCTATAGCTCAATGTACTACTGAAGAAGTCCTCATGGCTGTGGTGTGAGCATTGTTCCTTATTTAGTTGCGAGTAGAGATTTATGCGCACAATTGCTAATTAAAATCATTGTAAAAGACCGCAAAAATTGCCATTTTTTGACCGATAGACTTTCTTGTGTCAATTTCCCAGTAAGACCTAACTCATTGGACAATCTATAGCTCAATGTACTACTGAAGAAGTCCTCGGCTGTGGTGTGAGCATTGTTCCTTATTTAGTTGCGAGTAGAGATTTATGCGCACAATTGCTAATTAAAATCATTGTAAAGACCGCAAAAATTGCCATTCCGTTTTGACCGATAGACTTTCTTGTGTCAATTTCCCAGTAAGACCTAACTCATTGGACAATCTATAGCTCAATGTACTACTGAAGAAGTCCTCATGGCTGTGGTGTGAGCATTGTTCCTTATTTAGTTGCGAGTAGAGATTTATGCGCACAATTGCTAATTAAAATCATTGTAAAACCGCAAAAATTGCCATTCCGTTTCGACCGATTGATTCTTGTGTCAATTTCCCAGTAAGACTAACTCATTGGACAATCTATAGCTCAATGTACTACTGAAGAAGTCCTCATGGCTGTGGTGTGAGCATTGTTCCTTATTTAGTTGCGAGTAGAGATTTATGCGCACAATTGCTAATTAAAATCATTGTAAAGACCGCAAAAATTGCCATTCCGTTTGACCGATAGACTTTCTTGTGTCAATTTCCCAGTAAGACCTAACTCATTGGACAATCTATAGCTCAATGTACTACTGAAGAAGTCCTCTGGCTGTGGTGTGAGCATTGTTCCTTATTTAGTTGCGAGTAGAGATTTATGCGCACAATTGCTAATTAAAATCATTGTAAAAGACCGCAAAAATTGCCATTCCGTTTCGACCGATAGACTTTCTTGTGTCAATTTCCCAGTAAGACCTAACTCATTGGACAATCTATAGCTCAATGTACTACTGAAGAAGTCCTCATGGCTGTGGTGTGAGCATTGTTCCTTATTTAGTTGCGAGTAGAGATTTATGCGCACAATTGCTAATTAAAATCATTGTAAAGACCGCAAAAATTTCCGTTTCGACCGATAGACTTTCTTGTGTCAATTTCCCAGTAAGACCTAACTCATTGGACAATCTATAGCTCAATGTACTACTGAAGAAGTCCTCAGGCTGTGGTGTGAGCATTGTTCCTTATTTAGTTGCGAGTAGAGATTTATGCGCACAATTGCTAATTAAAATCATTGTAAAAGACCGCAAAAATTGCCATTCCGTTTCGACCGATAGACTTTCTTGTGTCAATTTCCCAGTAAGACCTAACTCATTGGACAATCTATAGCTCAATGTACTACTGAAGAAGTCCTCATGGCTGTGGTGTGAGCATTGTTCCTTATTTAGTTGCGAGTAGAGATTTATGCGCACAATTGCTAATTAAAATCATTGTAAAAGACCGCAAAAATTTCCGTTTCGACCGATAGATTCTTGTGTCAATTTCCCAGTAAGACCTAACTCATTGGACAATCTATAGCTCAATGTACTACTGAAGAAGTCCTCTGGCTGTGGTGTGAGCATTGTTCCTTATTTAGTTGCGAGTAGAGATTTATGCGCACAATTGCTAATTAAAATCATTGTAAAAGACCGCAAAAAGCCATTCCGTTTCGACCGATAGACTTTCTTGTGTCAATTTCCCAGTAAGACCTAACTCATTGGACAATCTATAGCTCAATGTACTACTGAAGAAGTCCTCATGGCTGTGGTGTGAGCATTGTTCCTTATTTAGTTGCGAGTAGAGATTTATGCGCACAATTGCTAATTAAAATCATTGTAAAAGACCGCAAAAATTGCCATTCCGTTTGACCGATAGACTTTCTTGTGTCAATTTCCCAGTAAGACTAACTCATTGGACAATCTATAGCTCAATGTACTACTGAAGAAGTCCTCTGGCTGTGGTGTGAGCATTGTTCCTTATTTAGTTGCGAGTAGAGATTTATGCGCACAATTGCTAATTAAAATCATTGTAAAAGACCGCAAAAATTGCCATTCCGTTTCGACCGATAGACTTTCTTGTGTCAATTTCCCAGTAAGACTAACTCATTGGACAATCTATAGCTCAATGTACTACTGAAGAAGTCCTCATGGCTGTGGTGTGAGCATTGTTCCTTATTTAGTTGCGAGTAGAGATTTATGCGCACAATTGCTAATTAAAATCATTGTAAAAGACCGCAAAAAGCCATTCCGTTTGACCGATAGACTTTCTTGTGTCAATTTCCCAGTAAGACCTAACTCATTGACAATCTATAGCTCAATGTACTACTGAAGAAGTCCTCGGCTGTGGTGTGAGCATTGTTCCTTATTTAGTTGCGAGTAGAGATTTATGCGCACAATTGCTAATTAAAATCATTGTAAAAGACCGCAAAAATTCCGTTTCGACCGATAGACTTTCTTGTGTCAATTTCCCAGTAAGATAACTCATTGGACAATCTATAGCTCAATGTACTACTGAAGAAGTCCTCATGGCTGTGGTGTGAGCATTGTTCCTTATTTAGTTGCGAGTAGAGATTTATGCGCACAATTGCTAATTAAAATCATTGTAAAAGACCGCAAAAATTGCCATTCCGTTTTGACCGATAGACTTTCTTGTGTCAATTTCCCAGTAAGACTAACTCATTGGACAATCTATAGCTCAATGTACTACTGAAGAAGTCCTCTGGCTGTGGTGAGCATTGTTCCTTATTTAGTTGCGAGTAGAGATTTATGCGCACAATTGCTAATTAAAATCATTGTAAAAGACCGCAAAAATTCCGTTTCGACCGATAGACTTTCTTGTGTCAATTTCCCAGTAAGACTAACTCATTGGACAATCTATAGCTCAATGTACTACTGAAGAAGTCCTCATGGCTGTGGTGAGCATTGTTCCTTATTTAGTTGCGAGTAGATTTATGCGCACAATTGCTAATTAAAATCATTGTAAAAGACCGCAAAAAGCCATTCCGTTTCGACCGATAGACTTTTGTGTCAATTTCCCAGTAAGACCTAACTCATTGGACAAATCTATAGCTCAATGTACTACTGAAGAAGTCCTCGGCTGTGGTGTGAGCATTGTTCCTTATTTAGTTGCGAGTAGAGATTTATGCGCACAATTGCTAATTAAAATCATTGTAAAAGACCGCAAAAATTCCGTTTCGACCGATAGACTTTTCTTGTGTCAATTTCCCAGTAAGACTAACTCATTGGACAATCTATAGCTCAATGTACTACTGAAGAAGTCCTCATGGCTGTGGTGTGAGCATTGTTCCTTATTTAGTTGCGAGTAGAGATTTATGCGCACAATTGCTAATTAAAATCATTGTAAAAGACCGCAAAAATTCCGTTTCGACCGATAGACTTTCTTGTGTCAATTTCCCAGTAAGACTAACTCATTGGACAATCTATAGCTCAATGTACTACTGAAGAAGTCCTCTGGCTGTGGTGTGAGCATTGTTCCTTATTTAGTTGCGAGTAGAGATTTATGCGCACAATTGCTAATTAAAATCATTGTAAAAGACCGCAAAAATTCCGTTTGACCGATAGACTTTCTTGTGTCAATTTCCCAGTAAGACTAACTCATTGGACAATCTATAGCTCAATGTACTACTGAAGAAGTCCTCCTGTGGTGTGAGCATTGTTCCTTATTTAGTTGCGAGTAGAGATTTATGCGCACAATTGCTAATTAAAATCATTGTAAAAGACCGCAAAAATTCCGTTTCGACCGATAGACTTTCTTGTGTCAATTTCCCAGTAAGACTAACTCATTGGACAATCTATAGCTCAATGTACTACTGAAGAAGTCCTCTGGCTGTGGTGTGAGCATTGTTCCTTATTTAGTTGCGAGTAGATTTATGCGCACAATTGCTAATTAAAATCATTGTAAAGACCGCAAAAATTCCGTTTCGACCGATAGACTTTCTTGTGTCAATTTCCCAGTAAGACTAACTCATTGGACAATCTATAGCTCAATGTACTACTGAAGAAGTCCTCTGGCTGTGGTGTGAGCATTGTTCCTTATTTAGTTGCGAGTAGAGATTTATGCGCACAATTGCTAATTAAAATCATTGTAAAAGACCGCAAAAATTGCCATTCCGTTTGACCGATAGACTTTCTTGTGTCAATTTCCCAGTAAGACTAACTCATTGGACAATCTATAGCTCAATGTACTACTGAAGAAGTCCTCTGGCTGTGTGTGAGCATTGTTCCTTATTTAGTTGCGAGTATTTATGCGCAATTAATAAAAGACCGCAAAAATTCCGTTTCCGAAATTTCCCAGTAAGACTAACTCATTGGACAATCTATAGCTCAATGTACTACTGAAGAAGTCCTCTGGCTGTGGTGTGAGCATTGTTCCTTATTTAGTTGCGAGTAGAGATTTATGCGCACAATTGCTAATTAAAATCATTGTAAACCGCAAAAATTGCCATTCCGACTTGATCAATTTCCCAGTAAGACTAACTCATTGGACAATCTATAGCTCAATGTACTACTGAAGAAGTCCTCATGGCTGTGGTGTGAGCATTGTTCCTTATTTAGTTGCGAGTAGAGATTTATGCGCACAATTGCTAATTAAAATCATTGTAAAAGGCAAAAATTCCGTTTCCGACCGATAGACTTTCTTGTGTCAATTTCCCAGTAAGACTAACTCATTCTACTGAAGACCTCGGCTGTGGTGTGAGCATTGTTCCTTATTTAGTTGCGAGTAGAGATTTATGCGCACAATTGCTAATTAAAATCATTGTAAAGACCGCAAAAATTGCCATTCCGTTTGACCGATAGACTTTTCTTGTGTCAATTTCCCAGTAAGACTAACTCATTGGACAATCTATAGCTCAATGTACTACTGAAGAAGTCCTCTGGCTGTGGTGTGAGCATTGTTCCTTATTTAGTTCAGTTAACTCATTTCTATAGCTCAATGTACTACTGAAGAAGTCCTCTGGCTGTGGTGTGAGCATTAGAGATTTATGCGCACAATTGCTAATTAAAATCATTGTAAAAGACCGCAAAAATTGCCATTCCGTTTACCGATAGACTTTCTTGTGTCAATTTCCCAGTAAGACCTAACTCATTGGACAATCTATAGCTCAATGTACTACTGAAGAAGTCCTCTGGCTGTGGTGTGAGCATTGTTCCTTATTTAGTTGCGAGTAGAGATTTATGCGCACAATTGCTAATTAAAATCATTGTAAAAGACCGCAAAAATTGCCATTCCGTTTTGACCGATAGACTTTCTTGTGTCAATTTCCCAGTAAGACTAACTCATTGGACAATCTATAGCTCAATGTACTACTGAAGAAGTCCTCATGGCTGTGGTGTTGTTCCTTATTTAGTTGCGAGTAGAGATTTATGCGCACAATTGCTAATTAAAATCATTGTAAACCGCAAAAATTTTTTCCGATAGACTTTCTTGTGTCAATTTCCCAGTAAGACTAACTCATTGGACAATCTATAGCTCAATGTACTACTGAAGAAGTCCTCATGGCTGTGGTGTGAGCATTGTTCCTTATTTAGTTGCGAGTAGAGATTTATGCGCACAATTGCTAATTAAAATCATTGTAAAAGACCGCAAAAATTCCGTTTGACCGATAGACTTTCTTGTGTCAATTTCCCAGTAAGACCTAACTCATTGGACAATCTATAGCTCAATGTACTACTGAAGAAGTCCTCATGGCTGTGGTGTGAGCATTGTTCCTTATTTAGTTGCGAGTAGAGATTTATGCGCACAATTGCTAATTAAAATCATTGTAAAAGACCGCAAAAATTCCGTTTGACCGATAGACTTTCTTGTGTCAATTTCCCAGTAAGACCTAACTCATTGGACAATCTATAGCTCAATGTACTACTGAAGAAGTCCTCATGGCTGTGGTGTGAGCATTGTTCCTTATTTAGTTGCGAGTAGATTTATGCGCACAATTGCTAATTAAAATCATTGTAAAAGACCGCAAAAATTGCCATTCCGTTTACCGATAGACTTTCTTGTGTCAATTTCCCAGTAAGACCTAACTCATTGGACAATCTATAGCTCAATGTACTACTGAAGAAGTCCTCATGGCTGTGGTGTGAGCATTGTTCCTTATTTAGTTGCGAGTAGAGATTTATGCGCACAATTGCTAATTAAAATCATTGTAAAAGACCGCAAAAATTCCGTTTTGACCGATAGACTTTCTTGTGTCAATTTCCCAGTAAGACCTAACTCATTGGACAATCTATAGCTCAATGTACTACTGAAGAAGTCCTCATGGCTGTGGTGTGAGCATTGTTCCTTATTTAGTTGCGAGTAGAGATTTATGCGCACAATTGCTAATTAAAATCATTGTAAAAGACCGCAAAAAGCCATTCCGTTTGACCGATAGACTTTCTTGTGTCAATTTCCCAGTAAGACCTAACTCATTGACAATCTATAGCTCAATGTACTACTGAAGAAGTCCTCATGGCTGTGGTGTGAGCATTGTTCCTTATTTAGTTGCGAGTAGAGATTTATGCGCACAATTGCTAATTAAAATCATTGTAAAAGACCGCAAAAATTCCGTTTGACCGATAGACTTTCTTGTGTCAATTTCCCAGTAAGACCTAACTCATTGGACAATCTATAGCTCAATGTACTACTGAAGAAGTCCTGGCTGTGGTGTGAGCATTGTTCCTTATTTAGTTGCGAGTAGAGATTTATGCGCACAATTGCTAATTAAAATCATTGTAAAACCGCAAAAAGCCATTCCGTTTGACCGATAGACTTTCTTGTGTCAATTTCCCAGTAAGACCTAACTCATTCAAATCTATAGCTCAATGTACTACTGAAGAAGTCCTGGCTGTGGTGTGAGCATTGTTCCTTATTTAGTTGCGAGTAGAGATTTATGCGCACAATTGCTAATTAAAATCATTGTAAAAGACCGCAAAAATTCCGTTTGACCGATAGACTTTCTTGTGTCAATTTCCCAGTAAGACCTAACTCATTGGACAAATCTATAGCTCAATGTACTACTGAAGAAGTCCTCATGGCTGTGGTGTGAGCATTGTTCCTTATTTAGTTGCGAGTAGAGATTTATGCGCACAATTGCTAATTAAAATCATTGTAAAGACCGCAAAAATTCCGTTTTGACCGATAGACTTTCTTGTGTCAATTTCCCAGTAAGACCTAACTCATTACAAATCTATAGCTCAATGTACTACTGAAGAAGTCCTCATGGCTGTGGTGTGAGCATTGTTCCTTATTTAGTTGCGAGTAGAGATTTATGCGCACAATTGCTAATTAAAATCATTGTAAAGACCGCAAAAAGCCATTCCGTTTGACCGATAGACTTTCTTGTGTCAATTTCCCAGTAAGACCTAACTCATTGGGACAAATCTATAGCTCAATGTACTACTGAAGAAGTCCTCATGGCTGTGGTGTGAGCATTGTTCCTTATTTAGTTGCGAGTAGAGATTTATGCGCACAATTGCTAATTAAAATCATTGTAAACCGCAAAAATTCCGTTTCGACCGATAGACTTTCTTGTGTCAATTTCCCAGTAAGACCTAACTCATTGGACAAATCTATAGCTCAATGTACTACTGAAGAAGTCCTCATGGCTGTGGTGTGAGCATTGTTCCTTATTTAGTTGCGAGTAGAGATTTATGCGCACAATTGCTAATTAAAATCATTGTAAACCGCAAAAATTCCGTTTGACCGATAGACTTTCTTGTGTCAATTTCCCAGTAAGACCTAACTCATTGGGACAAATCTATAGCTCAATGTACTACTGAAGAAGTCCTCATGGCTGTGGTGTGAGCATTGTTCCTTATTTAGTTGCGAGTAGAGATTTATGCGCACAATTGCTAATTAAAATCATTGTAAAAGACCGCAAAAATTCCGTTTTGACCGATAGACTTTCTTGTGTCAATTTCCCAGTAAGACCTAACTCATTGGACAATCTATAGCTCAATGTACTACTGAAGAAGTCCTCATGGCTGTGGTGTGAGCATTGTTCCTTATTTAGTTGCGAGTAGAGATTTATGCGCACAATTGCTAATTAAAATCATTGTAAAGACCGCAAAAATTTTTCCGATAGACTTTCTTGTGTCAATTTCCCAGTAAGACCTAACTCATTGGACAAATCTATAGCTCAATGTACTACTGAAGAAGTCCTCATGGCTGTGGTGTGAGCATTGTTCCTTATTTAGTTGCGAGTAGAGATTTATGCGCACAATTGCTAATTAAAATCATTGTAAAACCGCAAAAATTCCGTTTTGACCGATAGACTTTCTTGTGTCAATTTCCCAGTAAGACCTAACTCATTGGACAAATCTATAGCTCAATGTACTACTGAAGAAGTCCTCATGGCTGTGGTGTGAGCATTGTTCCTTATTTAGTTGCGAGTAGAGATTTATGCGCACAATTGCTAATTAAAATCATTGTAAAAGACCGCAAAAATTCCGTTTTGACCGATAGACTTTCTTGTGTCAATTTCCCAGTAAGACCTAACTCATTGGACAAATCTATAGCTCAATGTACTACTGAAGAAGTCCTCATGGCTGTGGTGTGAGCATTGTTCCTTATTTAGTTGCGAGTAGAGATTTATGCGCACAATTGCTAATTAAAATCATTGTAAAACCGCAAAAATTCCGTTTTGACCGATAGACTTTCTTGTGTCAATTTCCCAGTAAGACCTAACTCATTGGACAATCTATAGCTCAATGTACTACTGAAGAAGTCCTCATGGCTGTGGTGTGCATTGTTCCTTATTTAGTTGCGAGTAGAGATTTATGCGCACAATTGCTAATTAAAATCATTGTAAAAGACCGCAAAAAGCCATTCCGTTTTGACCGATAGACTTTCTTGTGTCAATTTCCCAGTAAGACCTAACTCATTGGACAATCTATAGCTCAATGTACTACTGAAGAAGTCCTCGGCTGTGGTGTGAGCATTGTTCCTTATTTAGTTGCGAGTAGAGATTTATGCGCACAATTGCTAATTAAAATCATTGTAAAACGCAAAAAGCCATTTTTTGACCGATAGACTTTCTTGTGTCAATTTCCCAGTAAGACCTAACTCATTGGACAAATCTATAGCTCAATGTACTACTGAAGAAGTCCTCATGGCTGTGGTGTGAGCATTGTTCCTTATTTAGTTGCGAGTAGAGATTTATGCGCACAATTGCTAATTAAAATCATTGTAAAACCGCAAAAATTCCGTTTTGACCGATAGACTTTTCTTGTGTCAATTTCCCAGTAAGACCTAACTCATTGGACAAATCTATAGCTCAATGTACTACTGAAGAAGTCCTCATGGCTGTGGTGTGAGCATTGTTCCTTATTTAGTTGCGAGTAGAGATTTATGCGCACAATTGCTAATTAAAATCATTGTAAAACCGCAAAAATTCCGTTTTGACCGATAGACTTTCTTGTGTCAATTTCCCAGTAAGACCTAACTCATTGGACAATCTATAGCTCAATGTACTACTGAAGAAGTCCTCATGGCTGTGGTGTGAGCATTGTTCCTTATTTAGTTGCGAGTAGAGATTTATGCGCACAATTGCTAATTAAAATCATTGTAAAGACCGCAAAAAGCCATTCCGTTTTGACCGATAGACTTTCTTGTGTCAATTTCCCAGTAAGACCTAACTCATTGGACAATCTATAGCTCAATGTACTACTGAAGAAGTCCTCATGGCTGTGGTGTGAGCATTGTTCCTTATTTAGTTGCGAGTAGAGATTTATGCGCACAATTGCTAATTAAAATCATTGTAAAGACCGCAAAAATTCCGTTTTGACCGATAGACTTTCTTGTGTCAATTTCCCAGTAAGACCTAACTCATTGGACAAATCTATAGCTCAATGTACTACTGAAGAAGTCCTCATGGCTGTGGTGTGAGCATTGTTCCTTATTTAGTTGCGAGTAGAGATTTATGCGCACAATTGCTAATTAAAATCATTGTAAAGACCGCAAAAATTCCGTTTTGACCGATAGACTTTCTTGTGTCAATTTCCCAGTAAGACCTAACTCATTGGACAAATCTATAGCTCAATGTACTACTGAAGAAGTCCTCATGGCTGTGGTGTGAGCATTGTTCCTTATTTAGTTGCGAGTAGAGATTTATGCGCACAATTGCTAATTAAAATCATTGTAAAGACCGCAAAAAGCCATTCCGTTTGACCGATAGACTTTCTTGTGTCAATTTCCCAGTAAGACCTAACTCATTGGACAAATCTATAGCTCAATGTACTACTGAAGAAGTCCTCATGGCTGTGGTGTGAGCATTGTTCCTTATTTAGTTGCGAGTAGAGATTTATGCGCACAATTGCTAATTAAAATCATTGTAAAACCGCAAAAAGCCATTCCGTTTTGACCGATAGACTTTCTTGTGTCAATTTCCCAGTAAGACCTAACTCATTGGGACAAATCTATAGCTCAATGTACTACTGAAGAAGTCCTCATGGCTGTGGTGTGAGCATTGTTCCTTATTTAGTTGCGAGTAGAGATTTATGCGCACAATTGCTAATTAAAATCATTGTAAAACCGCAAAAATTCCGTTTTGACCGATAGACTTTCTTGTGTCAATTTCCCAGTAAGACCTAACTCATTGGACAAATCTATAGCTCAATGTACTACTGAAGAAGTCCTCGGCTGTGGTGTGAGCATTGTTCCTTATTTAGTTGCGAGTAGAGATTTATGCGCACAATTGCTAATTAAAATCATTGTAAACCGCAAAAATTCCGTTTTGACCGATAGACTTTCTTGTGTCAATTTCCCAGTAAGACCTAACTCATTGGACAAATCTATAGCTCAATGTACTACTGAAGAAGTCCTCATTGTGGTGTGAGCATTGTTCCTTATTTAGTTGCGAGTAGAGATTTATGCGCACAATTGCTAATTAAAATCATTGTAAAACCGCAAAAATTCCGTTTGACCGATAGACTTTCTTGTGTCAATTTCCCAGTAAGACCTAACTCATTGGACAAATCTATAGCTCAATGTACTACTGAAGAAGTCCTCATGGCTGTGGTGTGAGCATTGTTCCTTATTTAGTTGCGAGTAGAGATTTATGCGCACAATTGCTAATTAAAATCATTGTAAAACCGCAAAAATTCCGTTTTGACCGATAGACTTTCTTGTGTCAATTTCCCAGTAAGACCTAACTCATTGGACAATCTATAGCTCAATGTACTACTGAAGAAGTCCTCATGGCTGTGGTGTGAGCATTGTTCCTTATTTAGTTGCGAGTAGAGATTTATGCGCACAATTGCTAATTAAAATCATTGTAAAACGCAAAAAGCCATTCCGTTTTGACCGATAGACTTTCTTGTGTCAATTTCCCAGTAAGACCTAACTCATTGGGACAATCTATAGCTCAATGTACTACTGAAGAAGTCCTCATGGCTGTGGTGTGAGCATTGTTCCTTATTTAGTTGCGAGTAGAGATTTATGCGCACAATTGCTAATTAAAATCATTGTAAAACCGCAAAAATTCCGTTTCGACCGATAGACTTTCTTGTGTCAATTTCCCAGTAAGACCTAACTCATTGGACAATCTATAGCTCAATGTACTACTGAAGAAGTCCTCATGGCTGTGGTGAGCATTGTTCCTTATTTAGTTGCGAGTAGAGATTTATGCGCACAATTGCTAATTAAAATCATTGTAAAACCGCAAAAAGCCATTCCGTTTTGACCGATAGACTTTCTTGTGTCAATTTCCCAGTAAACCTAACTCATTGGACAATCTATAGCTCAATGTACTACTGAAGAAGTCCTCATGGCTGTGGTGTGAGCATTGTTCCTTATTTAGTTGCGAGTAGAGATTTATGCGCACAATTGCTAATTAAAATCATTGTAAAACCGCAAAAAGCCATTCCGTTTTGACCGATAGACTTTCTTGTGTCAATTTCCCAGTAAGACCTAACTCATTGGACAAATCTATAGCTCAATGTACTACTGAAGAAGTCCTGGCTGTGGTGTGAGCATTGTTCCTTATTTAGTTGCGAGTAGAGATTTATGCGCACAATTGCTAATTAAAATCATTGTAAAACCGCAAAAAGCCATTCCGTTTGACCGATAGACTTTCTTGTGTCAATTTCCCAGTAAGATCTAACTCATTGGACAAATCTATAGCTCAATGTACTACTGAAGAAGTCCTGGCTGTGGTGTGAGCATTGTTCCTTATTTAGTTGCGAGTAGAGATTTATGCGCACAATTGCTAATTAAAATCATTGTAAAACCGCAAAAATTGCCATTCCGTTTGACCGATAGACTTTTCTTGTGTCAATTTCCCAGTAAGACCTAACTCATTGGACAAATCTATAGCTCAATGTACTACTGAAGAAGTCCTCATGGCTGTGGTGTGAGCATTGTTCCTTATTTAGTTGCGAGTAGAGATTTATGCGCACAATTGCTAATTAAAATCATTGTAAAACCGCAAAAATTCCGTTTTGACCGATAGACTTGTTCTTGTCAATTTCCCGTAAGATCTAACTCATTGGGACAAATCTATAGCTCAATGTACTACTGAAGAAGTCCTCATGGCTGTGGTGTGAGCATTGTTCCTTATTTAGTTGCGAGTAGAGATTTATGCGCACAATTGCTAATTAAAATCATTGTAAAACCGCAAAAATTCCGTTTTGACCGATAGATTCTTGTCAATTTCCCGTAACTAACTCATTGGACAAATCTATAGCTCAATGTACTACTGAAGAAGTCCTCATGGCTGTGGTGTGAGCATTGTTCCTTATTTAGTTGCGAGTAGAGATTTATGCGCACAATTGCTAATTAAAATCATTGTAAAAAAAAAATTTCCGTTTGACCGATAGATTTTCTTGTGTCAATTTCCCGTAAGATCTAACTCATTGGACAAATCTATAGCTCAATGTACTACTGAAGAAGTCCTCATGGCTGTGGTGTGAGCATTGTTCCTTATTTAGTTGCGAGTAGAGATTTATGCGCACAATTGCTAATTAAAATCATTGTAAAACCGCAAAAATTTCCGTTTTGACCGATAGACTTTCTTGTGTCAATTTCCCGTAAGATCTAACTCATTGGACAAATCTATAGCTCAATGTACTACTGAAGAAGTCCTCATGGCTGTGGTGTGAGCATTGTTCCTTATTTAGTTGCGAGTAGAGATTTATGAGCACAATTGCTAATTAAAATCATTGTAAAAGACCGCAAAAATTGCCATTCCGTTTGACCGATAGACTTGTTCTTGTGTCAATTTCCCAGTAAGATCTAACTCATTGGACAAATCTATAGCTCAATGTACTACTGAAGAAGTCCTCATGGCTGTGGTGTGAGCATTGTTCCTTATTTAGTTGCGAGTAGAGATTTATGAGCACAATTGCTAATTAAAATCATTGTAAAAGACCGCAAAAACCATTCCGTTTGACCGATAGATTGTTCTTGTGTCAATTTCCCAGTAAGATCTAACTCATTGGACAAATCTATAGCTCAATGTACTACTGAAGAAGTCCTCATGGCTGGTGTGAGCATTGTTCCTTATTTAGTTGCGAGTAGAGATTTATGCACAATTGCTAATTAAAATCATTGTAAAACCGCAAAAAGCCATTCCGTTTTGACCGATAGACTTTTCTTGTGTCAATTTCCCAGTAAGACTAACTCATTGGACAAATCTATAGCTCAATGTACTACTGAAGAAGTCCTCATGGCTGTGGTGTGAGCATTGTTCCTTATTTAGTTGCGAGTAGAGATTTATGCGCACAATTGCTAATTAAAATCATTGTAAAACCGCAAAAATTCCGTTTTGACCGATAGACTTGTTCTTGTGTCAATTTCCCGTAAGATCTAACTCATTGGACAATCTATAGCTCAATGTACTACTGAAGAAGTCCTCAGGCTGTGGTGTGAGCATTGTTCCTTATTTAGTTGCGAGTAGAGATTTATGAGCACAATTGCTAATTAAAATCATTGTAAAACCGCAAAAAGCCATTCCGTTTGACATAGACTTGTTCTTGTGTCAATTTCCCGTAAGATCTAACTCATTGACAATCTATAGCTCAATGTACTACTGAAGAAGTCCTCATGGCTGTGGTGTGAGCATTGTTCCTTATTTAGTTGCGAGTAGAGATTTATGAGCACAATTGCTAATTAAAATCATTGTAAAACCGCAAAAAGCCATTCCGTTTTGACCGATAGACTTGTTCTTGTGTCAATTTCCCAGTAAGACTAACTCATTGGACAAATCTATAGCTCAATGTACTACTGAAGAAGTCCTCATGGCTGTGGTGTGAGCATTGTTCCTTATTTAGTTGCGAGTAGAGATTTATGCGCACAATTGCTAATTAAAATCATTGTAAAACGCAAAAAGCCATTCCGTTTTGACCGATAGACTTGTTCTTGTTCAATTTCCCGTAAATCTAACTCATTGGACAAATCTATAGCTCAATGTACTACTGAAGAAGTCCTCATGGCTGTGGTGTGAGCATTGTTCCTTATTTAGTTGCGAGTAGAGATTTATGCACAATTGCTAATTAAAATCATGTAAAAAAAAAAAATTCCATTCCGACCGATAGATTTTCTTGTTCAATTTCCCAAAATCTAACTCATTGACAATCTATAGCTCAATGTACTACTGAAGAAGTCCTCATGGCTGTGGTGTGAGCATTGTTCCTTATTTAGTTGCGAGTAGAGATTTATGAGCACAATTGCTAATTAAAATCATGTAAAAGACCGCAAAAATTTTTTGACGATAGACTTTTCTTGTTCAATTTCCCGTAAACCTAACTCATTGGACAACTATAGCTCAATGTACTACTGAAGAAGTCCTGGCTGTGGTGTGAGCATTGTTCCTTATTTAGTTGCGAGTAGAGATTTATGCGCACAATTGCTAATTAAAATCAGTGTAAAAGACCGCAAAAATTCCGTTCGATAGACTTTCTTGTCAATTTCCCTAGTAAACTAACTCATTGGACAAATCTATAGCTCAATGTACTACTGAAGAAGTCCTCATGGCTGTGGTGTGAGCATTGTTCCTTATTTAGTTGCGAGTAGAGATTTATGCGCACAATTGCTAATTAAAATCATTGTAAAAGCTGCAAAAAACCCAATTCCCGTTAGACTGATTCTTGTGTCAATTTCCTTAAGAAACTCATGGGACAAATCTATAGCTCAATGTACTACTGAAGAAGTCCTCATGGCTGTTGAGCATTGTTCCTTATTTAGTTGCGAGTAGAGATTATGAGCACAATTGGTAATTAAAATCATTGTATCTCTTCTCTTTGNTAGAGATTTATGCGCACAATTGCTAATTAAAATCATGTAAAGACCGCAAAAAACAATCCATTCCGACTGATTTACACATGATTCTTGTCAATTTCCCAGTTAGAACTAACTCATGGACAAATCTATAGCTCAATGTACTACTGAAGAAGTCCTCATGGCTGTGGTGTGAGCATTGTTTCTATTTAGTTGCAGTAGAGATTTATGAGCGCCAATTGCTAATTAAAATCATGTAAAGGCGCAAAAAATCAAATCTTTCATTCGACGATAGACATGATCTTGGTCAATTTCCGTAAGACTAACTCATGGACAATCTATAGCTCAATGTACTACTGAGAAGTCCTCATGGCTGTGGTGTGAGATTGTTCCTTATTTAGTTGGAGTAGAGATTTATGCAGCATTGCTAAATAAAATCATGTAAAGGCCAAAAAAATCCAATTTCTTCCGACTGATAGACTGTCTTGTGTCAATTTCCGTAAGACTAACTCATTGGACAATCTATAGCTCAATGTACTACTGAAAAGTCCTCATGGCTGTGGTGTGAGCATTGTTCCTTTTTTAGTTGCGAGTAGAATTTATGGCACAATTGCTAATTAAAATCATTGTAAAAGACGCAAAAAGCAAATTTCTTCGACCGATAGAAGTTCTTGTGTCAATTTCCCAGTAAGCTAACTCATTGGACAAATTATAGCTCAATGTACTACTGAAGAAGTCCCATGGCTGTGGTTTGAGCATTGTTCCTTATTTAGTTGCAGTAGAATTTATGGCACAATTGCTAATTAAAATCATTGTAAAAGACCGCAAAAACCAAATCGTCCGACCATAGATTGTTTCTTGTTCAATTTCCCAGTAACTAACTCATTGGACAAATCTATAGCTCAATGTACTACTGAAGAAGTCCTCATGGCTGTGGTGTGAGCATTTTCCTTATTTAGTTGCGAGTAGAGATTTATGCACAATTGCTAATTAAAATCAGTGAAAGCCGCAAAAAAAAATTTCATCCGATCGATAGACATTGATTCTGTGTCAATTTCCCAGTACTAACTCATTGGACAAATCTATAGCTCAATGTACTACTGAAGAAGTCCTCATGGCTGTGGTGTGAGCATTGTTCCTTATTAGTTGCGAGTAGAGATTTATGGCACAATTGCTAATTAAAATCATGTAAAGCCGCAAAAAGCAAATTCATTCCGATCGATAGACATGATCTTTGTGTCAATTTCCCAGTAAACTAACTCATTGGGACAAATTATAGCTCAATGTACTACTGAAGAAGTCCTCATGGCTGTGGTGTGAGCATTGTTCTTTTCTAGTGCAAGTAGACATTTATGGGCACAATTGCTAATTAAAATCATTGTAAAAGACCGCAAAAAACCAAATTTCGTCCCGACCCATAGACATGATTCTAGTATCAATTTCTCAGTAATACCTAACTCATTGGGACAAATCTATAGCTCAATGTACTACTGAAGAAGTCCACATGGCTGTGGTGTGAGCATTGTTCCTTATTTAGTTGCAAGTAGAGATTTATGCGCACAATTGCTAATTAAAATCAGTGTAAAGGCCGCAAAAAAGCAAATTCCATTCCGACTGATACACATGATTCATCTGTCAATTTCCCAGTTAGAACTAACTCATCCGGACAAATCTATAGCTCAATGTACTACTGAAGAAGTCCTCATGGCTGTGGTGTGAGCATTGTTCCTTATTTAGTTGCAAGTAGAGATTTATGCGCCGAATTGCTATTTAAAATCAGTGTAAAGGCTGCAAAAAATCAAATTTCATTCCGACTGATAGACATGATTCTTGCGTCAATTTCACTGTAAGACCTAACTCATCCGGACAATCTATAGCTCAATGTACTACTGAAGAAGTCCTCATGGCTTGGTGTGAGTATTGTTCCTTATTTAGTTGTGAGTAGAGATTTATGCGCCGAATTGCTAATTAAAATCAGTGTAAAGGCTGCAAAAAATCAAATTTCATTCCGACTGATAGACATGATTCTTGTGTCAATTTCACTGTAAGACCTAACTCATCCGGACTAATCTATAGCTCAATGTACTACTGAAGAAGTCCTCATGGCTGTGGTGTGAGCATTGTTCCTTTTTTAGTTGCGAGTAGACATTTATGGGCACAATTGCTAATTAAAATCATTGTAAAAGACTGCAAAAAAGCAAATTTCATTCCGACCGATAGACATGATTCTTGTGTCAATTTCCCAGTAAGGCTTAACTCATTGGGACAAATATATAGCTCAATGTACTACTGAAGAAGTCCACATGGCTGTGGTTTGAGCATTGTTCCTTTTCTAGTTGCAAGTAGACATTTATGGGCACAATTGCTAATTAAAATCATTGTAAAAGACCGCAAAAAACCAAATTTCGTCCGACCATAGATATGTTCTTGTATCAATTTCCCAGTAAGGCCTAACTCATTGGGACAAATCTATAGCTCAATGTATTACTGAAGAAGTCCTCATGGCTGTGGTGTGAGCATTCTTCCTTATTTAGTTGCGAGTAGAGATTTATTCGCACAATTGCTTATTAAAATCAGTGCAAAGGCCGCAAAAAAGCAAATTTCATCCCGATCGATAGACATGATTCTTGTGTCAATTTCCCAGTCAGGCCTAACTCATTGGGACAAATCTATAGCTCAATGTACTACTGAAGAAGTCCTCATGGCTGTGGTGTGAGCATTGTTCCTTATTAGTTGCGAGTAGAGATTTATGCGCACAATTGCTAATTAAAATCAGTGTAAAGGCCGCAAAAAGCAAATTTCATTCCGATCGATAGACATGATTCTTGTGTCAATTTCCCAGTAAGACCTAACTCATTGGGACAAATATATAGCTCAATGTACTACTGAAGAAGTCCTCATGGCTGTGGTGTGAGCATTGTTCCTTTTCTAGTTGCAAGTAGACATTTATGGCACAATTGCTAATTAAAATCATTGTAAAGACCGCAAAAAACAAATTTCGTCCGACCCATAGATATGTTTCTTGTATCAATTTCCCAGTAAGACCTAACTCATTGGGACAAATCTATAGCTCAATGTATTACTGAAGAAGTCCTCATGGCTGTGGTGTGAGCATTGTTCCTTATTTAGTTGCGAGTAGTGATCTATGCGCACAATTGCTAATTAAAATCAGTGTAAAGGCCGCAAAAAAGCAAATTCCATTCCGACTGATACACATGATTCATCTGTCAATTTCCCAGTTAGAACTAACTCATCCGGACAAATCTATAGCTCAATGTACTACTGAAGAAGTCCTCATGGCTGTGGTGTGAGCATTGTTCCTTATTTAGTTGCAAGTAGAGATTTATGCGCCGAATTGCTATTTAAAATCAGTGTAAAGGCTGCAAAAAATCAAATTTCATTCCGACTGATAGACATGATTCTTGCGTCAATTTCACTGTAAGACCTAACTCATCCGGACAAATCTATAGCTCAATGTACTACTGAAGAAGTCCTCATGGCTGTGGTGTGAGTATTGTTCCTTATTTAGTTGTGAGTAGAGATTTATGCGCCGAATTGCTAATTAAAATCAGTGTAAAGGCTGCAAAAAATCAAATTTCATTCCGACTGATAGACATGATTCTTGTGTCAATTTCACTGTAAGACCTAACTCATCCGGACTAATCTATAGCTCAATGTACTACTGAAGAAGTCCTCATGGCTGTGGTGTGAGCATTGTTCCTTTTTTAGTTGCGAGTAGACATTTATGGGCACAATTGCTAATTAAAATCATTGTAAAAGACTGCAAAAAGGCAAATTTCATTCCGACCGATAGACATGATTCTTGTGTCAATTTCCCAGTAAGGCTTAACTCATTGGGACAAATATATAGCTCAATGTACTACTGAAGAAGTCCTCATGGCTGTGGTTTGAGCATTGTTCCTTTTCTAGTTGCAAGTAGACATTTATGGGCACAATTGCTAATTAAAATCATTGTAAAAGACCGCAAAAAACCAAATTTCGTCCCGACCCATAGATATGTTTCTTGTATCAATTTCCCAGTAAGGCCTAACTCATTGGGACAAATCTATAGCTCAATGTATTACTGAAGAAGTCCTCATGGCTGTGGTGTGAGCATTGTTCCTTATTTAGTTGCGAGTAGAGATTTATTCGCACAATTGCTTATTAAAATCAGTGCAAAGGCCGCAAAAAAGCAAATTTCATTCCCGATCGATAGACATGATTCTTGTGTCAATTTCCCAGTCAGGCCTAACTCATTGGGACAAATCTATAGCTCAATGTACTACTGAAGAAGTCCTCATGGCTGTGGTGTGAGCATTGTTCCTTATATAGTTGCGAGTAGAGATTTATGCGCACAATTGCTAATTAAAATCAGTGTAAAGGCCGCAAAAAAGCAAATTTCATTCCGATCGATAGACATGATTCTTGTGTCAATTTCCCAGTAAGACCTAACTCATTGGGACAAATATATAGCTCAATGTACTACTGAAGAAGTCCTCATGG
Source organism: Doryteuthis pealeii (assembly GCA_023376005.1). Classification (NCBI taxonomy): domain Eukaryota; kingdom Metazoa; phylum Mollusca; class Cephalopoda; order Myopsida; family Loliginidae; genus Doryteuthis; species Doryteuthis pealeii. The sequence continues at coordinate 16,135,926 of CM042164.1, read as the reverse complement.
CTGTGGTGTGAGCATTGTTCCTTTTCTAGTTGCAAGTAGACATTTATGGGCACAATTGCTAATTAAAATCATTGTAAAAGACCGCAAAAAACCAAATTTCGTCCCGACCCATAGATATGTTTCTTGTATCAATTTCCCAGTAAGACCTAACTCATTGGGACAAATCTATAGCTCAATGTATTACTGAAGAAGTCCTCATGGCTGTGGTGTGAGCATTGTTCCTTATTTAGTTGCGAGTAGTGATCTATGCGCACAATTGCTAATTAAAATCATTGTAAAGGCCGCAAAAAAGCAAATTTCATTCCGACCGATAGACATGATTCTTGTGTCAATTCTTGTGTGAATGAAAGTAAAAGTTTTTGCAAAGAAAGGTAAAAGAATGAAAATGCAAATATTAGAAATATAGGCTTAGCATCAAGACAAAGCCGATCATGATAGAACTATTCTGCAATATAATTTCCTTACTTCTAAAACAGAAGAGGTACGTTTACTTCATTTTCTTTATTTTTCTAGAGTTCTCATCTTTTGCACTAATGGCAACCAGGATCAAATATATCCTCTTAACATTTCATTCCCTGTATTTCTTTATTAACACGCACACACACGCACGCGCATATATATATATATATATATATATATATATATATATATATATATATATATATATATATATATATATTATAAAGGATTATCAATTATTATTTCAGATGACTTATGGTTAATATCTGTCAATAAACTTACACTGTTTTTTTCCAGGAAACTACCGTTGTTTTAAATTCTACACTGCAGTGCATAATTGATGGGATACTCATCAATTATTTAACAATTAAATTTACAATGATTATCAATTATTATTTCAGATGACTGATGGTTTCTTGCTTGAAACTGTTTCCAGATATCTCAGTGATTGTCTTAATATCACAGAAACCGAATATTACCCATCAGAGGCTTGGCAGACGGAATTGTTTTTTCCTATGACTGAACTTGATCAGCAGGTAGGTTTTAGTTTGCTTTGTTTTACGGCATATCAACCTCAGTGGGTCATTTAATACCGACAAAGTTTTGAAATAAATTCATTCTTAATGGATACACAATTTTTTTTATAAACAATTTTTTCTATTTAACTCATAAATTGGACCCTAACAGATACTACCACTCCGGTTCAGAGTGGACCTGGTAACAATGGTGATGAAGGGGTGCTCCACATTCCCCAAATCTCCAGAACTGGAACCTCACCATCAGATAGAGTTTAGTTTGGTTTGTTTTACGGCATATTAACCTGAAAGGATGTATCTTTGACGTATGCTGTAATACGAACTCTGTGTAGGTCGTTGTCGTTACGGGTCCATAGGATTGGTTCTCCTTATTTACTTCCTACTCTGGGATCGGCTTTATTGGAACTATAAATCAACATTTTCGAAAAGGGGATATTATAAAATCTACAAACGTATTAACTCGATTTCATTAGATCGATTGATTGATTGATATTTTTACGGCATGTCAACCAGTCTAGGGTTTTATTTTTATCTATTTTGTATCTAGAAGTTCTGAGATATATCTTTTACTAACACATAACTAATTTTTACTAAATAAAATCTTTAAAATTATAAAATTATATATAACTATATATAAAGAATTATATTTATAATTTGAATTAATTTATATATTAATCCATATATTAATTTATATATTCATGTCTGAAGTCGTCCTGGCGCAACACCATGAAGCCAAGAGGTCCAGAAGAAAGCTGCGGCAACAAAGCACTGCAATGCCAATGAATAATAATAATAATAATAATAATAATAATAATAATAATAATAATAACAACTAGCAAAATAAAAACAAATACCGACAAAGTTTTGAAATAAATTCATTCTTAATGGATACACAATTTTTTTTATAAACAATTTTTTCTATTTAACTCATAAATTGGACCCTAACAGATACTACCACTCCGGTTCAGAGTGGACCTGGTAACAATGGTGATGAAGGGGTGCTCCACATTCCCCAAATCTCCAGAACTGGAACCTCACCATCAGATAGAGTTTGTTTGGTTTGGTTTGTTTTCCGGCATATCAACCTCAGTGGATCATTTAATACCGACAAAGTTTTGAAATAAATTCATTCTTAATGGATACACAATTTTTTTTATAAACAATTTTTTCTATTTAACTCATAAATTGGACCCTAACAGATACTACCACTCCGGTTCAGAGTGGACCTGGTAACAATGGTGATGAAGGGGTGCTCCACATTCCCCAAATCTCCAGAACTGGAACCTCACCATCAGATAGTGTTTGTTTGGTTTGGTTTGTTTTACGGCATATCAACCTCAGTGGGTCATTTAATACCGTTTAATACATGTTTATTAGGATAGGTCGATTTTTTTCCCATTTTTAAAATATCAAATTACGTGAAACATCAAATGTTGTGTATTGGTTGATTAAGTATTGATATAAAAAAATGAGATCTTGAACTTGTACCAACTTTTGAAGAAATGGCATCAAAGATCATAGACAAAAATACACCGAAAAATCCTCGGCTTTGCAACATTTGGCCAAATAATTGATCAGAAAATCTAACAATTTCTGTATTTAAATGTTATTTTATTTATCAAAATGAAATTAAATCAAAAAATTATAACTGCTCCTCCCCTCTTTATTGCAAAACCAAGGATTTTTCAGTGCATGTTTGTCTTTTATGCCATTTCCTTAAAAATTGATACATGTGAAAGATCTCATTTTAGATATCAGTAATTAATAGACCAATAACAACTTTTGATATTTCATGTAATTTGATATTTCAAAAAAGTGAAAAATCGACCAGCCCTAATATATATATCAGTGGGTCATTTAATACCGACAAAGTTTTGAAATAAATTCATTCTTAATGGATACACAATTTTTTTTATAAACAATTTTTTCTATTTAACTCATAAATTGGACCCTAACAGATACTACCACTCCGGTTCAGAGTGGACCTGGTAACAATGGTGATGAAGGGGTGCTCCACATTCCCCAAATCTCCAGAACTGGAACCTCACCATCAGATAGAGTTTGTTTGGTTTGGTTTGTTTTTCGGCATATCAACCTCAGTGGATCATTTAATACCGACAAAGTTTTGAAATAAATTCATTCTTAATGGATACACAATTTTTTAAAAGAAGAAGGGGTACTTCACATTCCCCAAACATCCAGAACTGGAACCTCACCATCAGATAGAGTTTAACGTCATTCCCAGGACATGAAGTCCCTCAGCCACCGCCTTCTCTCATCCATATAATAAAAAGGGTTGGAGCTTGCCATAAAGGCAATAAGTTTGGGGCAATTATATAAGTGCTAGGGCTTGACATGACCAGCCGATTGATCGGAGGTATTCAATTTCTAGTTAATTTCTAGTTGATTAATACATATAATAAATCTTATCTATTAACAAGGACTATATGAAAATCTAAGTTAGATTTGACTAAAAAACAGTCCATGTTATTAGTGCGTTTAAAATTCTGCAATGTGTCTTATATATCACTAAGAAATAAAGGTTTACATAATATATAGTTTGGTTAATTTACATACAATCCTATAATTGATTTATTTTTATATAAAAAGTAGAATATAATTAAAATAAGTGTAATCTTTTTATAAGTGTTTTTATTTAATTTCATTAGTCTTTCTCATTAAGATATTTCATTATACTAGCAAATATATGCACCCTCCGGGTGCAAGTATTTAAGTTTTAATATCATAAAATATCACATTAAATTAGAAAGGCTAATGAAACTGAATAAGAATGCAGAAAAAAATTGGAACAGAGGGGGTATGATTGAAAAATAGAACAACTTTGAAACTAAATCTTCCATCATTTTCCATTACTCCCGTCTTTCATTGGTAAATTTTCTTAATTTAACTATTTAGTTAAAATAGGAAGTAAAGAATAAAATAACAGTTATTTGTTCTTGTTAATGGATTTCTTTTAAGATTTTCGTCGAGATTGTTGCTCATATTCATTAAGATAAAACCAAACAATTAGAAATCAATAATACTAAGCATATATTTATTAAAATCACATTTTTAGGATTAATATGCAAATTAGCCTTTCCATTCACACTGTAAACCGCTATTTTGTAGTATACATAAATACAATTGCATGTTATTAGTATGCGGATATGGTCAACAGTCTTAATGATGTAAAACAATTTTATCAATAATTGAGGTTTAAATAAGATAAAGTCAGGTAGAATGTAATGTAAATAACAAAGGGAATTGTGGCTTGTATAGTAATATAGTTTCGGTTACAGACAGACAAACCCTCAATCTCCATTATAATAAGATTACAAATTAAATAATTATGCAATCCTAGTAGAAAAAAATATATTTTGAAGAATATTTGGTGGATATCATATAAATAGGCACTGGCCTCCTGCCCTAAAAAAAGGCTAAGCGGTGCCTGCTGAAAATCCAACCCGCGCTACTATATACTTATTATACTATATACTTACTATATACTTAATTTACTTGCCGAGAAAAGACTTGGGGTTGTGGGTAAAATATCGCTTTCATATCGCATTAACTTTTCGGGAAAAACGCCTTCAAACACCTAGGGAGTTAAATAGTAGCGCGGGTTGGTTTTTCAGCAGGCACCGCTAAGCCTTTTTTTAGGACAAGGCGGCCAGGACGCGTTTATGCGATGATACTCAAATATTTCAACCGTTATTTTAAAGCAAACAATATGAAAGATCTGTTTGAAAATGTCAACATGGAAATAAAATTATACCATAGAATATAGACATGAAACAAATCAATACCATACAACATAATCCCCAATAATGATAACACATTGTTAAACCAATTACTAAAAGTAGAAATATAAATACACGATATGTATAACTTCCTAACCGTTAGGCATGACATAACCCCAAACGGGTTGATATGCCGTTAAAATCAATAAACAACAAACAACAAATATTTCAAGAGTTGATAAAAGTACGAAAGAAATTTGGCAACATTTGAAAATCTTTTCGCTTTCTATTTTATTTAAGGACAATGGTCCAAACCGAGTTCTTTTGGATCCAGAGCAAAATCTAGACGAACGCTACGATATTTTCCGATTGGACGTCAGCGGAGAATACATGGACTTAAAACGCGTCGGAGAATGGTGTGTCGGATATGGTCTTTTGCTTCTGTCTAATGATCTCTTTCCAAACGCCTTACCCGGACTCGGAAACCAGATCCTCAAAATTGGAAGCCTTCCGGTAAGAAAATTGTGGGAGTTAAAATCTTCATATTAAACTTTTTTTGATGTTTCTTAATGATAAAAATCGGGGTAATTCAATGTGAAAGGGTGCTTCCTCGTTTTTACACGCGGAAAAGACAGTGTGTGTGTGTGTGTGTGTGTGTGTGAGAGAGAGAGAGAGAGAGAGAGAGAGAGAGAGAGAGAGAGAGAGAGAGAATTATTTGTATGCGTGTAAAAGAGACACAGAGATAGATAGATAGATAGATAGATAGATAGAGAGAGAGAGAGGAGAGAGAGAGAATTAGAGATAGAGATAGAGAGAGAGAGAGAGAGAGAGAGAGAGAGAGAGAGAGAGAGAAGAGAGAGAGAGAGAGACCGGTAGATTTTAGTATGAGCATAAGGGACATATATACAAACATACTGCCCTTTATATATGTACTAGAAGCACCTACCTGGCGGTGTCTGGGTAGAGGGGGAGAGATAAAAAAAAGGTAGTCTCACAGATCCATTATTGTAGGTTGGGAAGGTGATCCACTGGGAATTATGCAACAGATTTAATTTTGACCATGCAAAAAATGGTATATGTATAAACCAGAATCTGTTCTTGAGAACGAAACGCATAAAATTCTCTGGGACTTTGAAATAAAAAAACGGATCACCTTATCCCAGCAAGAAGACCAGACCTAGTGTTGATAAACAAAAAAGAAAGAACTTGTCAACTGGTGGATTTTGCAGTGCAAGCAGATCACAGGGTGAAGCTAAAGGAAAATGAAAAAATGGACAAATATCTGGACCCTGGAGTGAATAATAATAATAAAATTAACAATAATAATAATGATAATAATAGTGATCTAATGGGAATTATACAAAAAATTAAACTTTGACCATACAACAAAATGGTATATGCATAAACCAGAATCTGTTCTTGAAAATGAAACGCATAAAATTCTCTGGGACTTCGAGATAAAGACGGATTATTGTTGAATCGCGAGATGAATCCTCACTGGATGCCCTATTAAAATCTATATGTAAAAAAGACAATCTGAAAAGAAAAATTAATGTCTCCTATTTAAAATACTAAATGCAAAAAAACAAAAACCCATGCCGTTATCATTTAAATTTCACTTTTTAATTATCTTCATGAATATAAATAAAATCTTCATTATTTTTACTCAAAAACCAAGCCCTGGTGATATTTAATGTGTATATATATTTACTTTGTCATTAATTGTTTTATTTTCGAAGTTTCCACTGGACATACACATACACACAATTGCCCTTTATATATGTATAGATTACATTCGGACATACATACACACAACTGCCTTTATATATGTATAGATTACATTCGGACATACATACACACAACTGCCATTTATATATGGATAGATTACATTCGACATACATACACACAACTGCCCTTTATATATGGATAGATTACATTCGGACATACATACGCACAACTGACCTTTATATATGTATAGATTACATTCGGACATACATACACACAACTGCCCTTATATATGTATAGATTACATTCGGACATACATACGCACAACTGCCCTTTATATATGATAGATTACATTCGGACATACATACGCACAACTGCCCTTTATATATGTATAGATTACATTCGGACATACATACACACAACTGCCCTTGTTGCAGATTGACTGTTTGTTTTGCGCGGGATGACAAAGATAACAAAGGACTTTGTCCTGGTGGTAGCGAACAAAGAAAACGTGTAGGCGTTTGAGAGCAACAAAAGACTTCATCTGGACAAACGCTAATTTGAACAAAGAGAAAGGACTTCCGGTCAAGGAACAAAAGAATGTGTGGGCGGTCGTCAGTATTTAAGCAGGTCATCAGGTAGCCCAAAGCAGACCCGAAGAGAGACCCCAGAGAGACGGCGAAGAAAGCACAAGGTGTCTGACCGTCGATACGGTCGGGCGCTGCTGCGAGCAGTGAGGCTCGCCCACCACCTTCCACCACACCAGCAGTGGTAGTGCCCATGATCCATGCCGTCACCCAACCCACCACGAGGTGAAATGAATAAACGTTAAAAGTCTTACTACTACTACATATGTCTACGCGTGAATCCTTATACTCCATTACTAACACATACGACCCAGCAACAATATATAACATGTACGATTTTGTGGCCTGAGTAGAGCACTATGCAACACCCTTTATATATGTATAGATAGATTACATTCGGACATACATACACACAACTGCTTCACAATATTGCGATTAACTAAAAAGATCTGGTTTCCGGTCAAGCCGAGATCCAGTGAGCTTCGGCCGCTGGACCTACAGAGTAAATTAATATCATTGATTCCAGGGGACCCCCCAGGGGACCCCCCGGCAACACCTGCCCCCTCGATTTATAGGGGCAGGGCTGGGTTTATTGCCCGGTGCCAGGGGCACCCTTCCTTGAGGGGGAATGCCGACGGGATCAACGCATTTTTTGCAACCGCCACACCATGAGTTTCGTTTCGTGGGTGGTCCCACATTAATAGGGCCTTGTGCCTAACCCGTACACGTGGGGTACGTGGTAAATAAAACTCAATATTTTATTCTCCGATATATATATATATTTGCCTGTTACAAACTATATATATATATAAACTCACCATCCACCCTAAAATATAAGATTACAAATTTCTACAGGATTTTATATCAGGAAATTTGAATGTTCATAAGTTTCTTTACATATGGTTTTTTGTTTATATAAAATTCCGTAAAAGAATAAATTTTGGTGAACAGTTAAAGGGAGATAACTTTGTGAGCCTTTACATATGTTTGGATTTTTTTTCTTTCGGATTCATCAGCGTCCAAAAAAATCAACCGAAATAATTGCAGTCCTCAACAAAAACATAACCGCAATAAATGTTTTTGCAGAAACACCAGAGGAATTAAAGGTATCTTGACGAGAGCAAAAAGCTCGAAACCTTGGGTAGATGCCTACAAAAAACAGTTATATTTAATAAATAAATAAATAAATAAATAAAACTTTTACAATTTGTAGTTGAGCACTGTGATTTCCTTATTTCATCTCGGAAAAGTTTACCTATATATATATATATATATATAAATATATGTAAATTCATAGTTACATGAATATTTCTACTTTTACTACTTCAATATTGTGTATATTACTATGGAAACTTAATTCTCGATAATAACAATTGTTCTGAAGTAGAATTACTCTATAAACTACAAAAATATCACCGTGGACCCACAATTTGGTATGTGTGTGGGTGTGTGTCTGAGTGTGCGGACCTTCAGTAATGTTACATGGACCCCGAGATCAATGTGGACCCCGGTTGAGAACCACTGCTCTAGATCCTTCTATTCTTAGTGGGGCCGAGAACTATTCAACAACCCATCGTATTATTGTCTTACAACAGTTTGTAACAGGCAAATATCTTTTTCATACTTTATTTCTTCAGATTTCACCTTATGTTATGAAAACTGTTGAAGGCAATGTAACAAAATGGTCGGGTTTTTGTATCGACATTCTAAAAGGACTTAGTATTGATATGAATTTCAAGTAAGTATTTCATATTCTATTTCTCTGAATGTTTGAGATGAGGCTTGAAGATTAGTATTATCTGCGTTGTTCGGACTATTGTCCTCATCTTTATTGTTAAACACGCTATTTCTCTGAATGTTTGAGATGAGGCTTGAAGATTAGTATTATCTGCGTTGTTCGGACTATTGTCCTCATCTTTATTGTTCTATTTCTCTGAATGTTTGAGATGAGGCTTGAAGATTAGTATTATCTGCGTTATTCGGACTATTGTCCCATCTTCATTATTATCTACACTTTTTCTCTGAATGTTTGAGATGAGGCTTGAAGATTAGTATTATCTGCGTTATTCGGACTATTGTCCTCATCTTTATTATTATCTACACTATTTCTCTGAATGTTTGAGATGAGGCTTGAAGATTAGTATTATCTGCGTTATTCGGACTATTGTCCTCATCTTCATTATTATCTACACTTTTCTCTGAATGTTTGAGATGAGGCTTGAAGATTAGTATTATCTGCGTTATTCGGACTATTGTCCTCATCTTCATTATTATCTACACTATTTCTCTGAATGTTTGAGATGAGGCTTGAGATTAGTATTATCTGCGTTATTCGGACTATTGTCCCATCTTCATTATTATCTACACTATTTCTCTGAATGTTTGAGATGAGGCTTGATGATTAGTATTATCTGCGTTATTCGGACTATTGTCCCCATCTTCATTATTATCTACACTATTTCTCTGAATGTTTGAGATGAGGCTTGATGATTAGTATTATCTGCGTTATTCGGACTATTGTCCCCATCTTCATTATTATCTACACTATTTCTCTGAATGTTTGAGATGAGGCTTGATGATTAGTATTATCTGCGTTATTCGGACTATTGTCCCATCTTCATTATTATCTACACTATTTCTCTGAATGTTTGAGATGAGGCTTGATGATTAGTATTATCTGCGTTATTCGGACTATTGTCCCATCTTCATTATTATCTACACTATTTCTCTGAATGTTTGAGATGAGGCTTGATGATTAGTATTATCTGCGTTATTCGGACTATTGTCCTCATCTTCATTATTATCTACACTATTTCTCTGAATGTTTGAGATGAGGCTTGATGATTAGTATTATCTGCGTTATTCGGACTATTGTCCCCATCTTCATTATTATCTACACTATTTCTCTGAATGTTTGAGATGAGGCTTGATGATTAGTATTATCTGCGTTATTCGGACTATTGTCCCATCTTCATTATTATCTACACTATTTCTCTGAATGTTTGAGATGAGGCTTGATGATTAGTATTATCTGCGTTATTCGGACTATTGTCCCATCTTCATTATTATCTACACTATTTCTCTGAATGTTTGAGATGAGGCTTGATGATTAGTATTATCTGCGTTATTCGGACTATTGTCCTCATCTTCATTATTATCTACACTATTTCTCTGAATGTTTGAGATGAGGCTTGATGATTAGTATTATCTGCGTTATTCGGACTATTGTCCTCATCTTCATTATTATCTACACTATTTCTCTGAATGTTTGAGATGAGGCTTGATGATTAGTATTATCTGCGTTATTCGGACTATTGTCCTCATCTTCATTATTATCTACACTATTTCTCTGAATGTTTGAGATGAGGCTTGATGATTAGTATTATCTGCGTTATTCGGACTATTGTCCTCATCTTCATTATTATCTACACTATTTCTCTGAATGTTTGAGATGAGGCTTGATGATTAGTATTATCTGCGTTATTCGGACTATTGTCCTCATCTTCATTATTATCTACACTATTTCTCTGAATGTTTGAGATGAGGCTTGATGATTAGTATTATCTGCGTTATTCGGACTATTGTCCCATCTTCATTATTATCTACACTTTTCTCTGAATGTTTGAGATGAGGCTTGATGATTAGTATTATCTGCGTTATTCGGACTATTGTCCCATCTTCATTATTATCTACACTTTTCTCTGAATGTTTGAGATGAGGCTTGATGATTAGTATTATCTGCGTTATTCGGACTATTGTCCCATCTTCATTATTATCTACACTATTTCTCTGAATGTTTGAGATGAGGCTTGATGATTAGTATTATCTGCGTTATTCGGACTATTGTCCCATCTTCATTATTATCTACACTATTTCTCTGAATTTTTGATGAGGCTTGATGATTAGTATTATCTGCGTTATTCGGACTATTGTCCTCATCTTCATTATTATCTACACTATTTCTCTGAATGTTTGAGATGAGGCTTGATGATTAGTATTATCTGCGTTATTCGGACTATTGTCCCATCTTCATTATTATCTACACTATTTCTCTGAATGTTTGAGATGAGGCTTGATGATTAGTATTATCTGCGTTATTCGGACTATTGTCCCATCTTCATTATTATCTACACTTTTTCTCTGAATGTTTGAGATGAGGCTTGATGATTAGTTTTATCTGCGTTATTCGGACTATTGTCCTCATCTTCATTATTATCTACACTATTTCTCTGAATGTTTGAGATGAGGCTTGATGATTAGTTTTATCTGCGTTATTCGGACTATTGTCCTCATCTTCATTATTATCTACACTATTTCTCTGAATGTTTGAGATGAGGCTTGATGATTAGTATTATCTGCGTTATTCGGACTATTGTCCTCATCTTCATTATTATCTACACTATTTCTCTGAATGTTTGAGATGAGGCTTGATGATTAGTTTATCTGCGTTATTCGGACTATTGTCCTCATCTTCATTATTATCTACACTATTTCTCTGAATGTTTGAGATGAGGCTTGATGATTAGTATTATCTGCGTTATTCGGACTATTGTCCCATCTTCATTATTATCTACACTTTTCTCTGAATGTTTGAGATGAGGCTTGATGATTAGTATTATCTGCGTTATTCGGACTATTGTCCCATCTTCATTATTATCTACACTTTTTCTCTGAATGTTTGAGATGAGGCTTGATGATTAGTATTATCTGCGTTATTCGGACTATTGTCCCCATCTTCATTATTATCTACACTATTTCCTGATTTTTGATATGAGGCTTGATGATTAGTATTATCTGCGTTATTCGGACTATTGTCCTCATCTTCATTATTATCTACACTATTTCTCTGAATGTTTGAGATGAGGCTTGATGATTAGTATTATCTGCGTTATTCGGACTATTGTCCCCATCTTCATTATTATCTACACTTTTTCTCTGAATGTTTGAGATGAGGCTTGATGATTAGTATTATCTGCGTTATTCGGACTATTGTCCTCATCTTCATTATTATCTACACTATTTCTCTGAATGTTTGAGATGAGGCTTGATGATTAGTATTATCTGCGTTATTCGGACTATTGTCCTCATCTTCATTATTATCTACACTATTTCTCTGAATGTTTGAGATGAGGCTTGATGATTAGTATTATCTGCGTTATTCGGACTATTGTCCTCATCTTCATTATTATCTACACTTTTCTCTGAATGTTTGAGATGAGGCTTGATGATTAGTTTTATCTGCGTTATTCGGACTATTGTCCTCATCTTCATTATTATCTACACTTTTTCTCTGAATGTTTGAGATGAGGCTTGAAGATTAGTATTATCTGCGTTATTCGGACTATTGTCCTCATCTTCATTATTATCTACACTATTTCTCTGAATGTTTGAGATGAGGCTTGATGATTAGTATTATCTGCGTTATTCGGACTATTGTCCTCATCTTCATTATTATCTACACTTTTTCTCTGAATGTTTGAGATGAGGCTTGATGATTAGTATTATCTGCGTTATTCTGACTATTGTCCCCATCTTCATTATTATCTACACTATTTCTCTGAATGTTTGAGATGAGGCTTGATGATTAGTATTATCTGCGTTATTCGGACTATTGTCCTCATCTTCATTATTATCTACACTATTTCTCTGAATGTTTGAGATGAGGCTTGATGATTAGTTTTATCTGCGTTATTCGGACTATTGTCCCCATCTTCATTATTATCTACACTATTTCTCTGAATGTTTGAGATGAGGCTTGATGATTAGTTTTATCTGCGTTATTCGGACTATTGTCCCATCTTCATTATTATCTACACTATTTCTCTGAATGTTTGAGATGAGGCTTGATGATTATTAGTTATTATAGGACTATTGTCCCCATCTTCATTATTATCTACACTATTTCTCTGAATGTTTGAGATGAGGCTTGATGATTAGTATTATCTGCGTTATTCGGACTATTGTCCCCATCTTCATTATTATCTACACTATTTCTCAGATTTCTCTGAATGTTTGAGATGAGGCTTGATGATTAGTATTATCTGCGTTATTCGGACTATTGTCCCCATCTTCATTATTATCTACACTATTTCTCTGAAAGTTTGAGATGAGGCTTGATGATTAGTATTATCTGCATTATTCGGACTATTGTCCCCATCTTCATTATTATCTACACTATTTCTCTGAATGTTTGAGATGAGGCTTGATGATTAGTATTATCTGCGTTTTTCGGACTATTGTCCCCATCTTCATTATTATCTACACTATTTCTCTGAATGTTTGAGATGAGGCTTGATGATTAGTATTATCTGCGTTATTCGGACTATTGTCCCCATCTTCATTATTATCTACACTATTTCTCTGAATGTTTGAGATGAGGCTTGATGATTAGTATTATCTGCGTTATTCGGACTATTGTCCCCATCTTCATTATTATCTACACTATTTCTCTGAATGTTTGAGATGAGGCTTGAAGATTAGTATTATCTGCGTTATTCGGACTTTTGTCCCCATCTTCATTATTATCTACACTATTTCTCTGAATGTTTGAGATGAGGCTTGATGATTAGTATTATCTGCGTTATTCGGACTATTGTCCCCATCTTCATTATTATCTACACTTTTTCTCTGAATGTTTGAGATGAGGCTTGATGATTAGTTTTATCTGCGTTATTCGGACTATTGTCCACATCTTCATTATTATCTACACTATTTCTCTGAATGTTTGAGATGAGGCTTGATGATTAGTATTATCTGCGTTATTCGGACCATTATCCCCATCTTCATTGTTATTTGTACAACGTTTCGGCCGATATGCCCTCCGGCCTTCTTCAGGTATTTCTTGTCGGACTCGGGAACCTAATGTTCCAATTGGACACATGGCCTAGTGGATAATGTAGTTAGGTTAAGACAGTTCTACTTATACTTGTGTATAGATCCTCTTGTTCCAATTGAAAACTGCCCTACTTAGATAGATTGCATTGACACTCAACCAATACTGCTGGCACATACCTATAGAGTCTTTTTTATTTTTTATTTTTTTTTGTTTCCTGTAAATGTGACTGTTCAAGAATGCCATATGCAAAAATCAAATCATTTCTCTTAAAACTTGACCAAATTAGCAACCGATGTGTTTGTTGACAATAGAATTGAGCTCAATTGTAGCTGGTCAGTCGTAGAAAATAAGAGGTATGTTAGAGTAAACATAATGTTCCTTTACATTACTTTATTGGATAATGACTATTTAGCTTTTATTTCTCTGAATGTTTGAGATGAGGCTTGAAGATTAGTATTATCTGCGTTATTCGGACTATTGTCCTCATCTTCATTATTATCTACACTTTTTCTCTGAATGTTTGAGATGAGGCTTGAAGATTAGTATTATTGCGTTATTCGGACTATTGTCCCCATCTTCATTGTTATTTGTACAACGTTTCGGCCGATATGCCCTCCGGCCTTCTTCGGGTATTTCTTGTCGGACTCGGGAACCTTCTCGGACTCGGGAATTTTCTAGTCGTATTCGGTTAGGTTCAAATTTTTTTTTTAACGCAACTCCTACCCCAGCTATGGTTAGCGAAATGAGAACAGGATACCCCCGTGGATTAAATAAAGGGTTAGGTTCAAAGTTCCGTGATGGCTCCCGATTACGACAAGAAAGTTCCCGAGTTTGAAAAGAAGGTTCCCGAGTTCGAGAAGGTTCCCGAGTCCGACAAGAAATACCTGAAGAAGGCCGGAGGGCATATCGGCCAAAACGTTGTACAAGTAACAATGAAGATGGGGACAATAGTCCGAATAACGCAGATAATACTAATATTTCACATTCCTCTGATAACTATTATAATATATGATAACTTATATATTATAATATATAATATATATTATAATATATTATAATATATGAATATAATATATAAATATAATATATTATAATATATGATAACTGATTATGTTTAGAATTTTTGTTACAATTTTATATTCTCTCTTGAACAATAAAATGTCATCCATGTTGACATTTCCTTAATACTGTTTGCATTGAAAAAAAAGTCTAATTAGAGCTAAATCACTGAATTATATGAGAAATGTTTTACAGTGTAGGCTGTTTGGCATGCACTGTGGTAGTTACTCTTGTTTGAATATAAAGGAGAGTGACTGTTTGTTTTTACGGCATATCAACTATGGTTGGTCATTTAATGCAGACAAAGTTTTGAAAGACTCTTATCTATAGTTTGGAAGAAAATTTTTCAAACAATTTTTTAGAATTTGAATTCTTTTACAGTTGCCTTGTCTTATAATGTTTTTGCTGGGCCTCATATCATTTTCCAGTCATTAATTAAATTCGGATGAAGAAGACAACAACAATTGAAGATAAAAAAAAAAGAAACATACATTCAGAAAAGTACAAAATTGCAAACTTAATGGCGTTTGCGACCAGACTTATCTGCTGAGGGTTTGGGAGCGACCGGATATTAGATGTCTTGCTGCTATGCTCTTAACACTACAAGTCACTTAGTCATGGAATTCAATTTAGGCACCAAGATCGTATATTGGCGATTCGCTCCCTGGTGCCAGGGGCAGATAATCTATCTATAATTTTCCAACAGTCTATTTAAATGATTTTCCTCATTTTTATTCATTTGGGATTTCAAAAGTTTTCATATTAGCCATTTATAAATTAAGATTGGCTTCAAAAAATAACGCTAGACTGGAAAATTACATATAGAGAGTATCCCGTTCGAAAAGTAGATATAGGAACCTTGTCGTTCAAACATTTGATATACTGACGAGCCCCTTCGAAAAATAGATATACAGACCAGTCCGTTCGAAAAATAGATACATAGACCTGGTCGTTCGAAAATTAAATATAGAGACCAGTCCGTTCGAAAAATAGATACATAGACCGGGTCTTTCGAAAATTAGATATAGAGACCAGCCCGTTCGAAAAATAGATATACAGAACAGTCCATTCGAAAAATAGATACATAGACCGGGTCGTTCGAAAAATAGATACATAGACCGGGTCGTTCGAAAATTAAATATAGAGACCAGTCCGTTCGAAAAATAGATATACAGACCAGTCCGTTCCTTCAGACATATGCATTTTGTAAAAATAATGATTCAGAAATAAATTATAAGATTTTCAAAATAGGGAAGGGAGTTACTTTACCTGTATATTTATCAATTTTCAAGTGAACGATTTACACGAGTTAAACAATGTTTTTTTTTTTATCTTTAAGGTATGAAATAATTGAACCAGAAGATAAAATGTTTGGCAGTTTTGACAACGACACTGGAAACTGGACTGGAATAATTGCACAAGCCATAAAAAATGTAAGATACTACTCATGTGCACACACACATACACACACACACACACACACACACACACACATGTGCGTAGACATCGCCACACACGCAAATATATATATATATATATATATATATATATATATATATGACTTCTAGTAAGGGATGATTCTATTTGGGATCTTCAAAATCTCACTGTACAACCATACTGTATGCTCTTGTAAGTACAAACATATATTCATACAAGGATTTTTATAAATCTCTAAAAAGAGAGCTCAATGTATAATAATCAATAAATTAGATTAAATGCAGAGCAATATTTAACTTTCAAACAAAGAAAAGACTTAACAAACCTTCCGTAATAAATTTATTTCGACCAGAAACTCAAAAGGTTTTTAAAATAATTTTTTTTTTAATTTCTCTTAAAGATTTTTAGAAATAAAAATTAAAAATTTTTTTTTTTTTAAAACCTTTTGAGTTTCTGGTCGAAATAAATTTATTATGGAATGAAGGCTTAAGTTTTTTCTTTCTTTGAAAGTTTTTTCTTTCTTTGAAAGTATATATATATATATATATATATATATATATATATATATATATATATATATATATATATATTCCATTTTAGACCCTAACGAAGCACCTGTTGAATAAGCTAGATGGGAGCTGCACAAGAATGCTGCGTGCAATCTTAAACAAAACGTGGAAACAAACCCAATTAAAAAACGGCTGTACGGCCACCTGTCCCATATCATACAAACCATCCGCGTGAGGTGAACAAGACACGGTGGGCACTGCTGGAGAAGCAGGGATGAACTCATAAGTGACGTTCTTCTGTTGAGGGCATCACATGCGCATGCCAGTGTAGGCCGACTAGCGAAGACGTACATAGACCAACTCTGCACGGATACTGGATGCTGCGCAGAGGACCTCTCAGAGCCAATGCGTGATAGGGGCGGTTGGCGAGAGATTGTCATGGATATCTGTGCCGCTGGCACGACATGATGATGATGATATATATTAATATTGATAATATTATCAATATTGATATATGATATATATATATATATAATATATATATATATATATGTGTGTGTGTGTGTGTGTGTGTGTGTGTGTGTGTAAAGTGTGCTCAATATCATTGTTATATGTAACGAGTGTTCAATATCATTGATAGAGCACGTATATTTATCCTTTTAATTAGCATTAATTTGCAATTAATTCATAAAGTAACCCATCTCTTACTTTACGTCCTCCTGTCAATTCGCCCCCCTCTCTCTCTCTCTTTCTTTCTCTCTCTCTCTCTCTCTCTCTCTCTCTCTCTATATATATATATATATATATATATATAATTCTCTCTCTCTCTCTCTCTCTCTCTCTCTCTCTCTCTCTCTCTCTATCTATCTATCTATCTATCTATATATATATATATATAATCCAAAAGTCCAGAGAAGAAATCTTCCTTACGACACAAGAGTTTTATTTTAAAAAAACCTGTCGCAGTTTGAGAGCTCAATGTGTGCTCTTAATGTTAGAGTCACAGAGCAAATATATAAGTAAAGAAATAACAAAAGACTTAGAGATTTAGCATTATAGTCTATTTCAGGGAGTTCCCTGAAATAGACTATAACGCTAAATCTTGGAAGATTGACCCACTCTCTTTAATTGTTACGACTCCAAAGCCATAGCTTATGACTGTCACCATCTCTTATCTATTACCATTTTTAAGATAACTTTCTACATTTTTATATGTCGGTAATGTTAACACACTCCAAATAACACTGTGTCAAATTTTCGCCCATTTTGTTTCATTGTATAATACGGAACCTCGTTTTCAATATGTATTCTATTATTTTATTTGTACTAGCAAATATATGCACCCTCCGGGTGCAAGTATTTTAGTTAAATTTTATAATAAAATATAATATTAAATTAGAAAGGCTAATGAAACTGAATAAGAATGTAGATAAAAAGATTTGGAACAGAGGGGGTATGATTGAAAAATAGAACAACTTTGAAACTAACTCTTCCATCATGTTCCGTTACTCCCGTCTTTCATTGGTAAATTTTCCTAATTAAACTGTTTAGTTAAAATAGGAAGTAAAGAATAATATTACAGTTATTTCTTCTTGTTAAGGGATTTCTTTTAAGATTTATTGAAGAGATTTTTGCTCATATTCAATAAGATAAAACCAAACAATTAGAAATCAATAATACTAAGCATATATTTATTAAAATCAATTTTTTAAGATCAATATGCAAATTAGCCTTCCCATTCATACTGTAAACCTCTATTTTGTTGTATATATAAATACAATTGCATGTTCTCAGTATGTAGATATGGTTAACAATGTAAGTAATGTAAAACAATTTTATTAATAATTGAAGTTTAAATAAAAATAAAATCATGGAGAATATGATGTAAATAACGAAAGGAATTGTGACTTGTATAGTAATATAGTTTCGGTTACAGACAGACAAACCCACAATCTCCATTATAATAAGATGTATTTTTCCAATCCCTGTGTCAAATTTTGGACCATTTTGTTTTATAGTATAATATGGTGCCTCGTTTTCAATATTTAGTCTTTTTTTTATTTGCATGTCGTTTTCCAATGCCTGTGTGAAATTTTGACCCATTTTGTTTCATTGTACAATACGGAACCTCGTTTTCAATATTTACTCTATTCTTTTTTAAAATTCAATAAATATAGATATAAAGAGATAAAATGTAAAGTTTGCACGTATTTAAATAGTTTGTATTAATAATTATGTCCATGATTTCTTTTCTTTTCCCACATAGAAAATCGACATTGGCGTCGGTCCGATCACCCTGACAGCTGAGAGGTTCAATGTGATTGACTACACGCACCCATTCACAGAAGATGGCGTCGGATTTGTAATGAAACGTATGAGTGATGACGGCATGGCCATAAATATGATATTTCGTCCGTTTGAGGCGATTGTCTGGTGTCTACTTCCTTGTGTTATCTTATTGACAGGAGTCGTACTGACTTTGGTGAATCGGCTGAGCACGCGGATCAAAGGAGGCGAACCGGAAACGGATATCAACTGCTCTTTTTATCAAAATCTTTGGTTCATGTTCGGAGCCACTGTTCATCAAGGTAAAGAGAAGGCTAAACTTGCAAATTCGTCGGAAAATTAAAACGGAAAGTTTTTTGGTGGTGCCCCATGATAGTTTAACTACAGTCTATGAATAAACTTTTTGCGAATTGGGTTACGATTTAGGGGTTTGGGGATTAAGGTTGTTTTTTTTATTTATTACGTATTGCTTAAAAAATAAACAACAAAAACCCCAAAAACAATGAGATCTCACGGGACTTGGTAAATTAACATAGCAAGTATTGATTACTCTGTTCACCATGCATATTTGCTGAGGAAACCCTTTTCCTCGTCCTTAATACTCGTAGTGTTCCTTCCTAATATTTCTCTGTTAACTTTGATACTAGAGTTATTTGCATATTATTCTCCAACGCCCTGTGTCAAACTTTGTCCCATTTTATTTCATTGTATAATACAGGGCCTCCTTTTCTGTTGTGAGGTGTGGTTTCGTATTCTTTGTTGTAGTAGTAGCAGTAATTCTTCGAGCGTAATCGTAGCTCAGGTCTCAGCTTCTCGTAGCTAATTTCTCCCAGTCCTCTAAACTGTCTCTATATACCTCTTGCTGTAATACACATATGTAAATGAGATAACACGCCATTGGCTATCTCACTACATTTTCAATATTTATTCTATTTTTTTTATTTGCATATCGTTTTCCAACCCCTGTGTCAAATTCTGGCCCATTTTGTTTCATTTTATAATACGGAGCCTCCTTTTCAATATTTACTCTATTCTTTTTATATTTGCATGTCGTTCTCCAATCCCTGTGTAAAAATTGTTCATTTTGTTTCATTGTATAAAACGGAGCCTCGTTTTCAATATCCACTCTATTCTTTTTTTTTTCTTCTTCTTTTCATTCGCCATTGCAGCACAAAGTAACGAACCCAAAAATATCTCAGCTCGTTTGATCATTGTATTTTGGTGGATCTTTGTCATTTTACTTTCAACTTACTACACAGCTTTTTTGGCGGCTTTTCTCACCGTCAGCATTTCACAGTCACGCATTAACAGCCTCGAAGATTTATCAGAAGAAACGTCCATTCGCCCCATAACGTTGGCTGGCTCCACCTGGTGGTCGTATTTCTTGGTAAGTCATTCTTGATCAATTCAATAAAAGGCACTCTTCGCGAAGAACCGTCCCGGTCTCCTGCCTCAAAAAACACTAGCCAGTGCCTGCTGAATCCCCCCCCCCAGCTACGATTGAAGTCCGTAGCCGAAGCGGTGTCACTTGCAAAAAAAACTAGGGGTAGGGTTAGGGTTGGGTTTTAGGGTTAGTTTAATGGGAAAATAAATAAATAATTTTGGTTCTGTTTTTTCTGGGTCACCCTGAATACAAGGTGACCCAGAAAAAACAGAACCCACAAATTTTGTAATAAATTGTTAATTTTCACTAGGGGGTTTTAGGATTAAGGGGTAGGATTAGGGTGGGGTTTGGATGTTGTGTTCGGGAAAAACGCCCTTAGTTGGGTTTTTTTTGGGGGGTGCAAGTGACACCGCTTCGTCTACGGACTTCAATCGTAGCTGGTGTGTTTTTTTAGCAGCCACCAGCTTGCGTCTTTTTAGGCAGGAGGCCGGGATGGTTCTCTGCGAAGAGTACCCAATAAAGTTTTAAGAATAATGTAGAAAATATTTCTTTCTTGGCTTCGATTGTCCCCTTCCCAATTAGTTATTTCCTACTTGAGTAACATATTACAGGGTGACCCTGAAAAAACAGAACCCAAATTATTTATTTATTTCCCCATTAAACTAACCTTAACCCCTAATCCTACCCCCCCTCTAGTTGAGTAACATGATATTACAGGGTGACCCTGAAAAAACAGAACCCAAATTATTTATTTATTTCCCCATTAAACTAACCTTAACCTCTAACCCTAACCCCCGCCCTAGTTGAGTAACATGATATTACAGGGTGACCCAGAAAAAACGGAACCAACAAAGTTTGTAAAATAAAACTGGTAATTTTAACTAGGTGGTTAGGCTTAGGGTTTAGGGTTAGTTTAATGGGAAAATAAATAATTTGGGTTCTGTTTTTTCTGGGTCACCATGTAATATTATGTTACTCAACTAGGGGGTAGGGTTAGGGTTAGGGTTTAGGGTTAGGGTTGAGGTTTAGGGTTAGTTTAATGGGAAAATAAATAATTTGGGTTCTGTTTTTTTTTTTTTTTTGTCACCCTGTAATATTATGTTACTCAACTAGGGGGTAGTGTTAGGTTTAGGGTTAGGGTTAAGGTTAGGGTTGGTGTTTAGGGTTAGTTTAATGGGAAAATAAATAATTTGGGTTCTGTTTTTTCTGGGTCACCCTGTAATATTATGTTACTCAACTAGGGGGTAGGGGGGTTTAGGGTTAGGGTTGGGTTTAGGGTTAGTTTAATGGGAAAATAAATAATTTGGGTTCTGTTTTTTCTGGGTCACCCTGTAATATTATGTTTACTCAACTAGGGGGTAGGGTTGGGTTTAGGGTTAGGGTTGGGGTTTAGGGTTAGTTTAATGGGAAAATAAATAATTTGGGTTCTGTTTTTTCTGGGTCACCCTGTAATATTATGTTACTCAACTAGGGGGTAAGGTTGGGTTTAGGGTTAGGGTTGGGGTTTAGGGTTAGTTTAATGGGAAAATAAAAATTTGGGTTCTGTTTTTTCTGGGTCACCCTGTAATATTATGTTACTCAACTAGGGGTAGGGTTGGGTTTAGGGTTAGGGTTGGGGTTTAGGGTTAGTTTAATGGGAAAATAAATAATTTGGGTTCTGTTTTTTCTGGGTCACCCTGTAATATTATGTTACTCAACTAGGGGGTAAGGTTGGGTTTAGGGTTAGGGTTGGGGTTTAGGGTTAGTTTAATGGGAAAATAAATAATTTGGGTTCTGTTTTTTCTGGGTCACCCTGTAATATCATGTTACTCAACTAGGGGGTAGGGTTGGGTTTAGGGTTAGGGTTGGGGTTTAGGGTTAGTTTAATGGGAAAATAAATAATTTGGGTTCTGTTTTTTCTGGGTCACCCTGTAATATCATGTTACTCAACTAGGAAATAACTTACCAATTTATGATTTCTCCTTAATCCCAACAACTATTCTATGTCATAACGTTCTTTCCTATAAGACTAAAATCGTTATCGTTTGTATTATTTCAGCATTCAAATAAACCAGATTATAGGAAAATTGGTATTGCCATTCGAAAGAGTCAGAATGAAACTGAAATTAGTACAATTATGGAAATGGTCCGGACGGGCGAATATGCCTTTGTTATGGACAGTTCTGTGGCGGCATATTTCAGTGGAACAGATCCGGAAATATTCAGTTTTGTCGAGGAACGAGGCTATAAACAATCCTTGGGATTTGTCACACCAAAAGGATCTCGTATTAGAGAGTTGTTGTCTTACAAGTTAGTATCTTTTTCTTGTTTTTAATTGTCCTGTAAGCTTTTTCTCTGATTTAAAATGGTTAAAAAATAAATAAATAAAAGGTTTATACTGTTAGGAAAAATATTCTGAAAATACGGACCATATGACCTTTAGGCACCCCTTTTTGATCTCGATTAAGAAAGGACATGTTTTTCATTTACACCGTCCATATCCGGTTGTTTTAACATATGATTTTTAGATTTTAAAAAAAATTATAAAACTCGCCCCTAACCCTAACCCCTAACCCTAACCCCTAACCCTAACCCCTAACAACAACCCTAACAAACTCTTCATGTTTTTTTTTTGTTTTTTTTGTTTTTTTTTTTCTTTCTATTTGTTTGATTTTATTGAAAAAAAGAAATACACATTTTTTGTTGAAAAACTAACCATTATCTTTAAGATTGTTCGTATCTTATTTTCCGGACCAGATGACCTTTAGGCACCCCTTTTTGATCTCGAATAAGAAAGGACATGTTTTTCATTTACTCAAGAAATTTTTATTTCTCAAAGAAAAAAAAATGTGTTCCTAAAACAGTTGTTTGGTTGAGAAATAAAATTTTATTTCTCAAACAAACAAAAATGTCTCGATAAGAATAAAATATATTTTTATTCATTCAATTGTTTAAGAAAATCTCATTAGAAAAACTATACAAGCAAATTTGTTAAGGGAGATAATGCGCACGCACAATTTTATGCTAGGAATTTGGCCAACTAAAGTTCATAATTACGTTCACTTTCGGGACGTAACCGAAATAAATCGAAAGTGAAACGGTCGATAAAGTTCAAGAGTGCTTCTTTTCTTTTTAATCATAATTCCAATTTTCTATTTTTCAGTATAATCAAATCACAAGAGGCTGGACTTGTTGAGAAACTTCGAAGTCAATGGTGGAACATAACAAGACAGTCGACCTTACGCAAATCGGTAACCCAAGATGGACTGACCTTAAACGATCTTGGTGGCGCTTTCATCGTTGTCTTGAGTTCCGCGGTATTTGGGGTTATTTTCTCCATTGTCGAATGGTTGACAGTTTGTTACAAAAGAAGAAAGACCTTCCATACAAAAAGACCAGACAATCGTTGACAAGCATCCCGGATCCGATTCAGTCTCCTTACAGAATTTTGAAAATCGCTACGAGAAAACGCCCCCCGCCCCAGTTTCTTAAAAACACCAACTGCCTCATAAGAAACTCAGCTATTTCTTCTTTTTTTCCCCATTGAATTCATCTATCTTTATCATAACCTAATCGTCCACTTGAAAGATCTTTTATACAGGATGCCGCAGAAATACCCCCACCCCACACACACATCTAAAACTGTCATGTGTGGTACAAGTAAACTTAGGCAAGAGGCAAGGGTAGATCCATCAAGCTAATGTCTTAACTCTTTAAACTGTCACCTAAGTGAATTTAGGAAGAGGCAAGGGTAGATCCATCAAGCTAATGTCTTAACTCTTTAAACTGTCACCTAAGTGAATTTAGGCAAGAGGCAAGGGTAGATCCATCAAGCTAATGTCTTAACTCTTTAAACTGTCACCTAAGTGAATTTAGGCAAGAGGCAAGGGTAAGATCCATCAACCTAATGTCTTAACTCTTTAAACTGTCACCTAAGTGAATTTAGGCAAGTAACAATTTTCAACCTATAGCGGTATCGATTTTTCTATCCGGAATAGCATCATTCGGACGCAGCATGAAATGAGTTCGAAAAGCTCTCTGTTTAGCAATTACAGATTCACCAGTCTTTAAAAAAATTAAACGTTTCTAAAGCAAACGCACTGAGTGTCACCTGTCTAAGCCATGATCGTAATTGATCAAGTCATGCTGAAAGCACCAATTCCAGCTAGATCATCGAAGTTAAGCAGTGATGAGCCGGTTCAATACTTAAACCACTTAAGCAACAGCAGTTACTGTAAGCAACCTGAGTCCTTTGTTTATCAAAATGGGTAATTTATGAGGAAGACCATCCCGGTCTCCTGCCTCAAAAATTGCTACCCGGTGAGTGTTAAAATAACGACTCCAGCTACGTCGTCGCGGCGGTGTTACTTGAAAGAAAACAACCAACTTAGGGTGTTAAATGTATTTTAGGGGGGGTCTTTTTTGTCGTAATTCTTATTTATTTATCGTAATTTGTCGTAATTCTTGTTTATTTATAGAAATTTGTCGTAATTCTTGTTTATTTTTCGTAGTTTTGAATAGACTGATATATATATATATATATATATAATATATATATATAGATAGATAGATAGATAGATAGATAGATAGATAGATAAACAAACAAAATGATATAGATAGATATGAACAAATTGAGATAGATAGATAAATAGATAGATATTTTCGACAAGTAAATGTATTTGGAAGGTGTTTTCTTTCAAGTAACACCGCCAGGACAACGTAGCTGTGGTTGTTATTTTAACAGTCACTGGGTAGCAATTTTTGAGGCAGGAGACCTCAAACTGACTTGATTCGGCACTAAATGACCCTAACATGGTTGATATGCCGTAAAACAAAACAACCAACCTACCAACAAAGTGAAATAAAAATGATAAGACATTAGCTACTATTACCACTTGCCTACGTTCATTTGCACCATACAGGTGACAGTTTAAAATGTGGAAGGTATGTCTGCAATACCCTGTTGTTTTTGGCATATTGTTTTAGTTCATTCTGATTCGCAATGACTTAAAACATAGTTTTAAAAAGAAAGAAAGAAAAAATGTTATACTACATGAAATTTCTACAGAAATCTTAAAAGCTACGAAACTGATATGAAATATCTTTTTTTAAAATTCAAACCTTAACTTTTCAGTATTATTTGGACTATTGTTCCCATCTTCATTGTTATTTGTACAACGTTTCGGCCGATATGTCCTCCGGCCTTCTTCAGGTATTTCTTGTCGGACTAGAGAACCTTCTCGGACTCAGGAACCTTCTTTTCGAACTCGGGAACTTTCTTGTCGTAATCGGGAGCCATCACGGAACTTTGAACCTAACCCTTTATTTAGTCCACGGGGGTATCCTGTTCTCATTCCGCTAACCATAGCTGGGGTAGGAGTTGTGTTAAAAAAAAAAAATAATTAACACAACTCCTACCCCAGCTATGGTTAGCGGAATGAGAACAGGATACCCCCGTGGACTAAATAAAGGGTTAGATTCAAAGTTCCGTGATGGCTCCCGATTACGACAAGAAAGTTCCTGGGTGCGAAAAGAAGGTTCCCGAGTCCGAGAAGGTTCCCGAGTCCGACAAGAAATACCCGAAGAAGGCCGGAGGGCATATCGGTCGAAATGTTGTACAAATAACAATGAAGATGGGGACAATAGTCCGAATAACGCAGATAATAATAATCTTCAAGCCCTATCTAAAACATTCAGAGAAATACTTCACTTTTCAATTTTAACTTAGTTTTCAATTAAACAAGTTCTTTAAATATACATTTATGTAACAATATGGCGTCCTCATAGCCGGGACATTCATACAATGACTAATCACTGCAATTAATGTTAAGACTAACGCACTCCAATATACTCAAACATGAACAACAACCACAATGTGGAACATATCTGTTAAGTTTCTGACCGCCATCCTTGGTCAGTTGAAAAGGACTTAAAGTAAGTAAGTCCTGAGTTATAGAATCCTTTGGTAAGTGAATAAGTCCTAAGTTATGGAATCCTACGTAGTGTCAAAAGGTCCAGTGATATAATCCTATGTTCCGTCGTCCACGAATGTTCAAAGCATTGTGCGTAGGTATGACCAGAACAGCCGGTATAAATAACAATATCAGCAGCAGAGTACTGCCAGTGATTGGCCAATAGGTTGGTCACATGGTTCTCGGCGAGTCTATAAGTAGAAGTGGGCTTTTAGCACAGCCTTATATCACAAAAATGCCAACAATGTCAAACACCTTTGACAGTTAAACACTTATTCATGGAATGCAGGTTTCTTGCTCACATCAGAAACCGTTATTTTAAAGCAAACAATATGAAAGATCTGTTTGAAAATGTCAACATGGAGGATATTCTCTCTTTTTTGAGAGAAATAAAATTATACCATAGAATATAGACATGAAACAAATCAATACCATACAACATAATCCCCAATAATGATAACACATTGTTAAAACCAATTACTAAAAAGTAGAAATATAAATACATGATATGTATAACTTCCTAACCGTTAGGCATGACATAAGCCCAGACGGGTTGATATGCCGTTAAAATCAATAAGCAAACAACTTTACCAAGAATACACACATACACAATATACATATATATATATATATATATATATATATATATATAAGTCGTCGGGGCGGCCTAATGTCGGTATCAGCCATGCATCGAGGGAGTCTATCCCCTTTTCAATAGCGATAGACCAAGGAGATTATTTTAGCGTCTGAGTTGGAGCGCCACACCTACCATCAGCTCCTTACTTTACCGCACATATCCCTGTGCTACTCATACGCTGTGTTGGCGAGGACCGGTATTGAACTAGGAACCTTGTGGTTTCTAGCCGACCGCTCTACCGACTGAGCTAACCCGGTGTGTATTTGTGTGAAGAAAATAATAGATTTTTTAAAATCCAACAAAATGTGAAAAATATACAGGGAATGTGAATAAACACAATTCAATATTTCTTCTGTTAGCTAACATGAAATATTAACTGAATTGATTGTGCTCGTTATTCACCTTTCCTGTATATTCTTCACATATATAAAGACTACTATCTATAATTAAAGGGTACTTAATATCATTGATAGACCGTGTATATCTAAGTTAGGTAAGCAAAGGCATGAAGTCAACAGCACTTGGTAACTGACAGTTTTTAACGGCATATCAACCCGTCTGGGGTTATATCTAAGTTAGGTAAGTAAAGACATGAAGTCAACAGCACTTGGTAATTGACAGTTTCAGTTTGAAAATCACAGATGAGAATATTCTTTACCGCTGTGTCGTCTTACTACACTGTTGTGTCTTCAATTGCACCCACGGCTAGGGGGAGGGCGGTCACAAAAATAACATAATAACACAAAGACCAGGGAAGAACAAAAAAAAATGACAGAAGACAGGGTGTGACATTTCTGACATAGATGGAGACAGAGAGGGGGACACTGACGCATTTATTACAGTGCCCCAAGGAGGGGGGGACATTTCCCCGTATGGCTAATCTTCACTTTTCTGCCGTGTCTTCCGACCCCACTGTTGTGTGTCTTTAGTTGCACCCACGGCTAGGGGGAGGACGGTCACAAAAATAACATAATAAAATCCTTGCTGGATTCCCTATATTTGTGACCGCGTGTCAAATCCTACGCGTGGAGAACAATTTGTGCAAAGAATATGGGCACCCCATCATAGTATAATTGTTAGCAAGCTAGTCTCGCAAATCCATTACTACTAAATAGCGAGCTCTATCCTACGAGGTTGGTTAGGAAGTAGAACACATTATCGCTCCGCCCTGTCGGCTGGGACTGTAAGAGAAGGAAGAAGAAGGCTGAAAATAGAAGTAGAAATGGAATGAAATCTTGGAAAGAACAATACTAGGATAAAGGATAAAAGAATAATTAAAACTGTCCGTCTGCAGTGAGGTAGGACACCAACCTTTCAATGAGACCGCATGCTGACTGTGAGAGGCGACCCAATGTGTCCGTACTTTAAAAACTTTAAAAAATACCTATGATTATCAAAAGATATCATATGTAGGAAATTACATAGGTTTGGGAGGTGCGCTTGGGTTACATAGCCTTGGTAAGGCAACCAATCTAGGAGAAGGAAAAATTGTATGTGGCGCAAGATATAGATAGAGCTCGCTATTTAGTAGTATATGCCTTATACTTGCGACTATGTGCCACATCCTACCCGTGGCAAAGGGTAATGTAAATAACTAAATTCAAAATATTTAAAAAAATATTACTCTAAACTCGTAAGTGCTTAGAACCATTTTGTTGTTGTTGAAGTACAATGTTAAAAAATGTATTAGATTAAGCTATTTTCTTTTTTACCCCATAAAAATGTATCAATAAAAAAATAAAAAAATTAAAAATAAGTATTTTTTCGTCATTTCCCTTTTTTTGCGGGGGTTACATTTAGGATAGTACTTCAAATAAAGGTACCTATTGGTACAACAACAATTTTTTGCATTTATTATTTTATTTTTCAAACCAATCTGTTTCATACCATGTATCATAGGACTTTCTGAGACCAAAATGTGTTAAACCGCCCTATCTGGTGGGGCGTTAGACTGCACCTCTGCAGAGGGGTAAGATTCCCCCAATGGGGCCACCTGTTGGCCGTGGGTGGCGACCCATGATGCTTAAGGATAGAACCCAGGTGGATGACCAGTTCATGACTTGCAATATTCCACTTTGGCCCTATCTTGGGCTAGACGGGCGGTCGGAGATGCCCCCTCCGATCAATCGGCTGGTCACGTCAAGCCCTAGCACCTATATGATTTTCCCAACCCTATTGCCCTTATGGCAAGCCCCAACCCCTTTTTATCATATGGGTGCTAGAAGGCGGTGGCTGAGGGTCAACATTTTCTGGGAATGACGTTAAACTCTATCTGATGGTGAGGTTCCAGTTTTGGAGGTTTGGGGAATGTGGAGCACCCCTTCATCACCATTGTTCCCTGTTCCCTGGTCCAATCTGACCCAGAGTGGTAGTACCTGTTAGGGTCCCATCTATGGGTTAAATAGAAGAACATGAGTTGATAAACAAAATTGTATTATCCATTAAGAATTGGTTTATTTTAAAACTTTATCGGCATTAAATGACCCACCGAGGTTGATATGCCGTAGAACAAAACAAAACAAAACAAATGTGTTAAATATAAGGGGGGTGTAAATTTTACACGTCAAATTGGACGTCCCGCAGGACAGTACACATTTTTAAAAAAATCTATTGCCTCATTGTAAGAGAAGATATAATCTGAAAAATCCGAAGCGCGTGGTGTAATGGTTAAAGTCATGGGAAATGGATTCGTCGCCCCGAGTTCATATCCTGGTTGAGGTAATTGCATTTCACTTAGCGCTAATACCCTTGGGAAAGATATGAATCTGACTCTCCCACTAGCTATGGATAAATAGTAGGGCAGTGTGGGCTAGGAGAAGGAAAACTCTGAATTCAAACCTGTTAAACTCCGCTTGAGAAATTGACCTTGTGTCGCATCCTGTTCGTGCGGAGGCGTTGGTAAATATATATATTCTGAAAAATGAGATGCAAGGAAGATTAGTTGACAGAAACTAGTTGACTGGTTGGTTGTGTTGAGGGGAAAGTAGAGAATTTATAAGATCATGTGGGTTGGGGTTGAGGGGGGTGGGTGGTTGTGACGAGAACAAAAGCTTTTAAAGTACAAAATGTCTTTGTACATATTGAATTTCGCTGATCTTGGTGACACACATAAAATTGTGTCTGTATGCCTCCCGATTTACTTAGACACGTTATCTATTTTCTCTCTCACCGAGGAACACACGTGATTCAATTCACACACACACACACACACACACACACACACACACACACACACGCACACACAAATATACATGCACTAGCAAAATTACACGGTCCATGACCGGACGAAAAGATTTTAGTTCTTAAAAATAAAATTTAAAAAAAAAATCACTGAAAATTTATTACTGTGTTTATTTTAGGGATTTTTTTTTTAAACATTGAAAATATTTTTTAAAATGTAATCCTGAATTTTTTAGTGTTTTGAAATAATTTTATGTCATAATAGTAACATTTTTTAGGCAGAATTCAGAATACGTTTTTTTTTTTATAATATATAATAATTTTTTATCAGTTTTTTTTTCTCCAGATTTCATAAAATCAGCGGGGTGGGGGAAACCTCGTAAAAATATTTCCCCAACATATTTTATGAAAAAAAAAACTATTTCAGTCATATTTTCGTTTGGCTGAACTTGCACAACGGTCGGAAAATTAAAACAGAAAGTTTGTTGGTGGTCCCCATGATAGTTTAACTACAGTCTATGAATGAACTTTTTGCGAATTTGGTTACGGTCTAGGGGATTAAGGTTGTTTTTAATTACATATTGCTTAAAAAACAACAACAAAAACAAATAAACCAAATTACTTGCAGAATTTAAACTTGTCTGTCCCCTTGAAAAATATTGTAGCATTTAGACTAGTCTGTCCCCTTGAAAAATATTGCAGTATTTAGACTAGTCTGTCCCCTTGATAAATATTGCAGTATTTAGACTAGTCTGTCCCCTTGGTAAATATTGCAGTATTTAGACTAGTCTGTCCCCTTGATAAATATTGCAGTATTTAGACTGTCCCTTGAAAAATATATTTAGACTAGTCTGTCCCCTTGAAAAAATATTGCAGTATTTAGTCTGTCCCCTTGAAAATATTGCAGTATTTAGACTAGTCTGTCCCCTTGATAAATATTGCGTATTTAGACTAGTCTGTCCCCTTGGTAATATTGTAGCATTTAGACTAGTCTGCCCTTGAAATATTGCAGTATTTAGTTTTAGACTAGTCTGTCCCTTGATATTGTAGTATTTGACTAGTCTGTCCCCTTGATAGATTTGTAGTATTTAGACTATCTGTCCCTTGAAAAATATTGCAGTATTTAGACTAGTCTGTCCCCTTGATAAATATTGCAGTATTTAGACTAGTCTGTCCCCTTGATAAATATTGCAGTATTTAGACTAGTCTGTCCCTTGAAAAATATCTGTAGCATTTAGACTAGTCTGCCACCTTGATAAATATTGCTAGACTAGTCTGTCCCCTTGATAGATATTGTAGTATTTAGACTAGTCTGTCCCTTGATAGATATTGTATTATTTAGACTGTCTGTCCCCTTGAAAAATATTGCAGTATTTAGATAGTCTGTCCCTGATAAATATTGCGTATTTAGACTAGTCTGTCCCTTGTGATATTGTAGTAGACTAGTCTGTCCCCTTGATAGATATTGTAGTATTTAGACTAGTCTGTCCCCTTGAAAAATATTGCAGTATTTAGACTAGTCTGTCCCCTTGATAGATATTGTAGTATTTAGGACTAGTCTGTCCCCTTGAAAAATATTGTAGCATTTAGACTAGTCTGCCCCCTTGATAAAATATGCAGTATTTAGACTAGTCTGTCCCTTGAAAAATATTGTAGCATTTAGACTAGTCTGTCCCCTTGATAAATATTGCAGTATTTAGACTAGTCTGTTCCCTTGATAAATATTGCACATTTAGACTAGTCTGTTCCCTTGAAAATATTGTAGCATTTAGACTAGTCTGTCCCTTGATAAATATTGCAGTATTTAGACTAGTCTGTCCCTTGAAAAATATTGTAGCATTTTAGACTAGTCTGTCCCCTTGATAAATATTGCAGTATTAGACTAGTCTGTCCCCTTGAAAAATATTGTAGCATTTAGACTAGTCTGTCCCCTTGATAAATATTGCAGTATTTAGACTAGTCTGTTCCCTTGAAAAATATTGCAGTATTTAGACTAGTCTGTCCCCTTGATAAAATATTGTAGCATTTAGACTAGTCTGTCCCCTGATAAATATTGCAGTATTTAGACTAGTCTGTTCCCTTGAAAAATATTGTAACTCGTCCGTTTTCTTGAAAAATATTGCAATATTTAGTTTACGTCTGAATATGTAAAAATAAATAAATAAACAAAATAATAAGATATTGACTGTTAATTTTTTAGGGATTTTTTCTCCAATTGACAATTGTTTAAATTGTGAAGATTCTTGAAGAAAGGTTGGGGGAGACGGGGAGGTTGTCATTTAATCTTGGTGACAAAAGACAACAAAAAACAACAACAACAACAAACAAAAAAGAAGCAAAACAAACAAGTTGTTACAAAAATCAACACTGTCTCCTTGCAAAATATTGTAGCATTGAAACTAGTCGTGTCCCACTTGAAAAATATTGTTAGCATTTAGAAGCTAGTCTGTCCCTTGAAAAAATATTGTAGCATTTAGGACTAGTTCTGTCCCTTTGAAAAATATTGTAGCCATTTAGACTAGTCTGTTTCTTGGGAAAAAATTGTAGCATTTAGACTAGTCTGAATCCTTTGAAAAATATTGTAGGCATTGAAAACTAGTCTGCCACTTGGAAAAATTATTGTAGCATTTAGACTAGCTCTGTCCTTTGAAAGAATATTGTAGCATTTAGACTAGTCTGTCCCTTTGAAAAAATATTGTAGCCTTTAGACTAGTCAGTTCTCCTTGAAAAATATTGTAGAATTTAGACTAGTCTGTCTTATGAAAAATATTGTAGCATTAGACTAGTCTGGTCCCTTGAAAAATATTGAGCATTTCAGACTAGTCCTGTCCCTTGAAAAATATTGTAGGCATTTAGGACTAGTCTCTCTCCTTGAAAAATATTGTGCATTTAGACTGTCTGTCCCTTTGAAAAATATTGCTTAGGCATTTAGACTAGTCTGTCCCTTTGAAAAAATATTGTAGCATTTAGCGGACTAGTCTTGTCCCTTTGAAAAAATATTGTAGCATTTAGACTAGTCTGTCTCTTGAAAAATATTGTAGCATTTAGACTAGTCTGTCCCTGTTGAAAAATATTGTAGCATTTCGACTAGTCTGTCTCCCTGAAAAATATTTGTAGCATTTAGACTAGTGCTGTCTTCTTTGAAAAATATTGTAGCATAGACTAGTCTGTCCTTTGAAAATATTGTAGCATTAAACTAGTCTGTCCCTTATGAAAAATATTGTACCATTTAGACTAGTCTGTCCCTTTGAAAATATTGCTAGCATTTAGACTAGTCTTGTCCCTTGAAAAATATTGTAGCATTTAGATAGTCTGTCCCTTTTGGAAAAATATTTAAGCATTAGACTAGTCTATCCCTTTGAAAAATATTGCAGCATTTAGACTAGTCGTTAAATTGCTACAATATTTTCAAAGGGACAGAGACTAGTCTAAATGCTAAATATTTTTCAAAGGGACAGACTAGTCTAAATGCTACAAATTTTTCAAAGGGACAGACTAGTCTAAATGTACCAATATTTTTTCAAAGGGACAGACTAGTTCTAAATGCTACAATATTTTTCAAAGGGACAGACTAGTCTAAATGCTACAATATTTTTCAAAGAGACAGACTAGTCTAAATGCTACAATATTTTTCAGGGAGACAGACTAGTCGAAATGCTACAATATTTTTCAAAGGGACAGACTAGTCTAAATGCTACAATATTTTTCAAGGAGACAGACTAGTCTAAATGCTACAATATTTTTCAAAGGGACAGACTAGTCTAAATGCTACAATATTTTTCAAAGGACAGACTAGTCTAAATGCTACAATATTTTTCAAAGGGACAGACTAGTCTAAATGCTACAATAATTTTTCAAGGAGACAGACTAGTCTAAATGCTACAATATTTTTCAAAGGACAGACTAGTCTAAATGCTACAATATTTTCAAAGGGACAGACTAGTCTAAATGCTACAATATTTTTCAAAGGGACAGACTAGTCTAAATTCTACAATATTTTTCAAGGAGACTGACTAGTCTAAAGGCTACAATATTTTTCAAAGGGACAGACTAGTCTAAATGCTACAATATTTTTCAAAGGACAGACTAGTCTAAATGCTACAATATTTTTCAAGTGGACAGACTAGTTTCAATGCTACAATATTTTCAAGGATTCAGACTAGTCTAAATGCTACAATATTTTTCAAAGGAACAGACTAGTCTAAATGCTACAAATTTTTCAAAGGGACAGACTAGTCTAAATGCTACAATATTTTTCAAAGGGACAGACTAGTCTAAATGCTACAATATTTTTCAAGTGGACAGACTAGTTTCAATGCTACAATATTTTTCAAGGAGACAGACTAGTCTAACTGCTACAATATTTTCAAAGGGGCAGACTAGTCTAAATGCTACAATATTTTTCAAGTGGACAGACTAGTCTAAATGCTACAATATTTTTCAAGGAGACAGACTAGTCTAAATGCTACAAGATTTTTCAAAGGGACAGACTAGTCTAAATGCTACAATATTTTTCAAAGGGACAGACTAGTCCAAATGCTACAATATTTTTCAAAGGGACAGACTAGTCTAAATGCTACAATATTTTTCAAAGGTCAGACTAGTCTAAATTCTACAATATTTTTCAAAAGGACAGACTAGTCTAAATGCTACAATATTTTTCAAAGAGACAGACTAGTCTAAATGCTACAATATTTTTCAAGGAGACAGACTAGTCTAAATGCTACAATATTTTTCAAAAGGACAGACTAGTCTAAATGCTACAATATTTTTCAAAGGACAGACTAGTCTAAATGCTACAATATTTTTTCAAAGGGACAGACTAGTCTAAATGCTACAATATTTCAAAGGAGACAGACTAGTCTAAATGCTACAATATTTTTCAAAAGGACAGACTAGTCTAAATGCTGCAATATTTTTCAAAGGGACAGACTAGTCTAAATGCTACAATATTTTCAAAGGACAGTACAATATTTTCAAAGAGGACAGACTAGTCTAAATGCTACAATATTTTTCAAGGAGACAGACTAGTCTAAATGCTACAATATTTTTTCAAAGGGACAGACTAGTCTAAATGCTACAATATTTTTCAAAGGGACAGACTAGTCTAAATGCTACAATATTTTTCAAAGGGACAGACTAGTCTAAATGCTACAATATTTTTTCAAAGGGACAGACTAGTCTAAATGCTACAAATATTTTTCAAAGGGACAGACTAGTCTAAATGCTACAATATTTTTCAAAGGGACAGACTAGTCTAAATGCAATATTTTGACTAGTCTACAATATTTTTCAAAGGGACAGACTAGTCTAAATGCTACAATATTTTTCAAAGGACAGACTAGTCTAAATGCTACAATATTTTTCAAAGGGAGACAGACTAGTCTAAATGTACAATATTTTTCAAAGGGACAGACTAGTTTAAATGCTACAATATTTTTCAAAGGGACAGACTAGTCTAAATGCTACAATATTTTTCAAAGAGACAGACTAGTCTAAATGCTACAATATTTTTCAGGGAGACAGACTAGTCGAAATGCTACAATATTTTTCAAAGGGACAGACTAGTCTAAATGCTACAATATTTTCAAGGAGACAGACTAGTCTAAATGCTACAATATTTTTCAAAGGACAGACTAGTCTAAATGCTACAATACAATATTTTTCAAAGGGACAGACTAGTCTAAATGCTACAATATTTTTCAAAGGGACAGACTAGTCTAGATGCTACAATATTTTTCAAAGGGACAGACTAGTCTAAATGCTACAATATTTTTCAAAGGGCAGACTAGTCTAAATGCTACAATATTTTTCAAAGGACAGACTAGTCTAAATGCTAGGATATTTTTCAAGGAGACAGACTAGTCTAAATGCTACAATATTTTTCAAGGAGACAGACTAGTCTAAATGCTACAATATTTTTCAAGGAGACAGACTAGTCTAAATGCTACAATATTTTTCAATGGGACAGACTAGTCTAAATGCTACAATATTTTTCAAAGAGACAGACTAGTCTAAATGCTACAATATTTTTCAAGGAGACAGACTAGTTTAAATGCTACAATATATTTCAAAGGGACAGACTAGTCTAAATGCTACAATATTTTTCAAAGGACAGACTAGTCTAAATGCTACAATATTTTTCAAAGGGACAGACTAGTCTAAATGCTACAATATTTTTCAAAGGGACAGACTAGTCTAAATGCTACAATATTTTTTCAAAGGGACAGACTAGTCTAAATGCTACAATATTTTTCAAAGGGACAGACTAGTCTAGATGCTACAATATTTTTCAAAGGGACAGACTAGTCTAAATGCTACAATATTTTTCAAAGGGACAGACTAGTCTAAATGCTACAGTATTTTTCAAAGGGACAGACTAGTCTAAATGCTACAATATTTTTCAAGGAGACAGACTAGTCTAAATGCTACAATATTTTTCAAAGGGACAGACTAGTCTAAATGCTACAATATTTTTCAAAGGGACAATCTATTCTAAATGCTACAATATTTTTCAAGGAGACAGACTAGTCTAAATGCTACAATATTTTTCAAGGGGACTGACTAGTCTAAATGCTACAATAGTTTTCAAAGGGACAGACTAGTCTAAATGCTACAATATTTTTCAAAGGGACAGACTCGTCTAAATGCTACAATATTTTTTCAAATGGACAGACTAGTCTAAATGCTACAATATTTTTCAAGGGGACTGACTAGTCTAAATGCTACAATATTTTTCAAGGAGACAGACTAGTCTAAATGCTACAATAGTTTTCAAAGGGACAGACTAGTTTAAATGCTACAATATTTTTCAAGGAGACAGACTAGTCTAAATGCCACAATAGTTCTCAAAGGGACTGACTAGTCTAAATGCTACAATATTTTTCAAGGAGACAGACTAGTCTAAATGCTACAATAGTTTTCAAAAGGACAGACTAGTTTAAATGCTACAATATTTTTCAAAGGGACAGACTAGTCTAAATGCTACAATATTTTTCAAAGGGACAGACTAGTCTAAATGCTACAATATTTTTCAAATGGACAGACTAGTCTAAATGCTACATATTTTTCAAGGGGACTGACTAGTCTAAATGCTACAATATTTTTCAAGGAGACAGACTAGTCTAAATGCTACAATAGTTTTCAAAGAGACAGACTAGTTTAAATGCTACAATATTTTTCAAGGAGACAGACTAGTCTAAATGCTACAATATTTTTCAAAGGGACACACTAGTCTAAATGCTACAATAGTTCTCAAAGGGACAGACTAGTCTAAATGCTACAATATCTTTCAAGCGGACTGACTAGTCTAAATGCTACAATATTTTTCAAGGAGACAGACTAGTCTAAATGCTACAATATTTTTCAAGTGGACAGACTAGTCTAAATGCTACAATATTTTTCAAGTGGACAGACTAGTCTAAATGCTACAATATTTTTCAAAGGGTCAGACTAGTCTAAATGCTACAATATTTTCAAAGGGGCAGACTAGTCTAAATGCTACAATATTTTTCAAGTGGACAGACTAGTCTAAATGCTACAATATTTTTCAAGGGGACTGACTAGTCTAAATGTTACAATAGTTTTCAAAGGAGACAGACTAGTCTAAATGCTACAATATTTTTCAAGGTGACAGATTAGTTTAAATTCTACAATATTCTTCAAGGGGACAGACTAATTTTAATACTACAATACTTGTCAAAGGGACAGACTAGTCTAAATACTTCAATATTTTTCAAGAAGAAGGACTAAATGCTGCTATAGGATGTTCAAAACTATATATATATATATATATATATATATATATATATATATATATATATATATATACATCAGAGAATTTGAGGAATATCGGATAAAACACAAACAAATTTATATTTCACCTTCAATTGAAGTAGTTTGTGTTTTATCCGTTATTCTTCAATATTTAATCATATATATATACAGGGTGTTCATGAGAAATTTGAGAGTTTCATAAGGAAAAAGAAAAAGTGCTTGGTAACTACAAAATTTAATGGATTTTAAAGAAATTCAACAGTCACGGAAATTACACTACTGTCAACAAGTTTCACTCAAAATAAACTGCCATTAGCGTCNGATCACAGCCTCAATCCTGCTTTGGAATTGCGGATTCGGAAGCGAAACATTGGTACTGGGTGTAGTCGTAAAAATTGCTGACAACCATTTTTGCATTTTCCCAGAGGTGTTGGCAGGGGGCTTAATCGTGTTGGCATACATATTGGTCTACCATTGCTACCCTTGTTATCCAGGGCTTGACTACAGTGTTTAAGCACTCCAAGTAGGCATGTGGGGTCCTACAACACTTTTTTTCAGATTTCGAGGAATTCTGCTGTACGAACGTAATCAGATCGTCTGTTAGTTGGCTTTCTTCTATCCATAGCCTCGTAGTCTCCATTGCAATTCTCCAGTTCATGCCTGATTGTTTTTACAGTGTTCGGGGAGCATTGGGCAGCAACCACATTCTCCTTATTTGATGGTCGGCACAGATCATCATGTCACAAGTTAATCTCTTCTATGATTCAGGTGGGTTCCAGTCATCCATTCTATCTGTCATTCATGAAGAAGGATCCAAAACGTTTAAATGATGGCGTAGAGGTGTGCGCAATATCTCCAACCTACGGAGAAAATAACGAATATAGATATGTCAAATTATCCGAACACCTGTATATATATACTGTCGGATTTATTCCTTTTTTTACTCATTATATGATATATATAGTATATGTATTGTGTGTGTGTGTTGTGTGTGTGTGTGTGTGTGTGGTGTGGTGTGTGTTAAGAAAACAAATGAAATGAAGAAACAAAATGTGAAAAATATAAATGGAAACGTCGATATCCAACCGAAAACAATTGACTCAATATTTTCGTACTGTTTTGTATTAAAAGAATTAATCTTCAGAAATTAATTTAATAATCTACAAAACAATAGACAATGAGAAAAAGATAAGGGGTGAGGGGGAGAGAAAAGAGAAAACAATAAGACAAAGAAAAAGATAAGGGTGAGGGGGAGAGAAAAGAGAAACAAAATAAGACAAAGAAAGATTAAGGGGTGAGGGGAGAGAAAAGAGAAACAAATAAGACAAAGAAAAAGATAAGGGGTGGGGGAGAGAAAAGAGAAAATAACACAAAGAAAGATAATTGGGGGAAGAAAAGAGAAAAAGACAAAGAAAAAGATAAGGGGTGAGGGGGAGAGAAAAGAGAAACAATAAGACAAAGAAAAAGATAGTGAGGAGAAGAAAGAAAATAGACAGTAAGGTGGAGAGAAAAGAGAACAAAAGACAAATAGAAACGAAAGAGAAAAAGAAAGAAAGAAGAAAAAACGCCTGATGTCAAAGAAGAAAAAACGAACCCGACATTTGATATAAAACAGACAGAATTCGAACTGACCGATTCGTTTTATTGTCATTTATGTCTGGGTACGATCGCAGAATTCTGTCCCGGCCTCATGCCTTAATAACGCTAGGCGTGGTAGGTAAAAAAACAACCCACCTATGAAATGAAGCCCTAGCTGATGTGGTACTTGCTGTATATGATAAATAATTTTGTCGATTGAAGGCGTTTTATCGGACAATTTTTTTTTTGTGTGTGTGTGGTGTTTGAAGGCGTTAAAAGTAAGCCGTATTTTTACAAGGTTAAAATATTTACATTTACTTGTCGAAAAAAGACCATTAACTTTTTGGAAAAACGCCTTAAGCGCTGTTTTTTTAATATTTTAAAAAATATGGCTTTACTTTTAACGCCTTCAAACCACTAAAAAAAATAATAATTTGTCAATAAAACGCCTTCAGACAACAAATTATTTTTCATATCACAGCAGGGCCACCACTTCAGCTAGGGACTTCATTCATAGGTGGGTTTGTTTTTTGACCTATCACCGCCTAGCGTTTTAAGGCAGAATACCGGAGCGGAACTTTGCGAATAGTACCTATGTCTGTTTCGAAAAAATGTTAAGACAACTTACAAAATGCTCAAAACTGTTTTTTTCTTTTTTTTTTTCTTTTTTCTTCAAAAATGTAATAATGAAATTAATTAAAACGTTTTCAATGTGAAATGGGTTATTTCCTATAAGCCTAACCTGATCAAAAGTTTGACTGATAATGTTATTTGTTTATTTTCCATTAAACTAACCCTAACCCCTAACCCTAACCTTAAACCCTAACCTAATCTATCCCCATCTTCTTTTTTGCTAGTAGACATAAATAAATAAATAATTTATCAGTCCAAGAGTGGTTCCTTGATTCATGTTAGTACTTATTAAGGAAAAAACCCCGTTGGAAAATGTAATTTCCCTGGTCATGTTAAGCAATGAATAGCGATGATATTACAGAGAATGCAGTATTTTCTTGAGGAGGACTTACGGTTCAACTAGCCAAATGTTTGTGCTTGTTTTGTCAGATTTGATTATGCAGATAGATTTATTGCAAATCATAATGAACCCAATTTAAAGAAGTTTGTTGAAAGAATTTTGGAAACTATTTTCCAAATTTTTTTTTTACTTGTAAACAACACACTGTAAATGGATATTCAATTTGCAGCAAAAATTGTTGTGAATATATTAAATATTTTGGAGACCTTACCTTTGTAATTAACCTGGTATATATATATATATATATTATATATATATAATATATATATATATATATATATATATATATTATATTATATACCAGGGTAATTAACAAAGATATATATATATATATATATATATATATACACCAGGGTAATTACAAAGGTATATATATATATATAATATATATATATATATATATATATAATATATATATACCTTGTAATTACCCTGTGTATATATATATATATATATATCTTCTATAATATATCTCTCTTCTTATACATAAGGAAAGAGGAGATTCACCGACACTCTCTATCTTTATCATACTCTTTCTTTTTTTTCTTTCCTTCCTTCTTTTCATCATCGATTGAAACAGATTAGTGTTAAGGTTTTCACGTTCTCACCCACCCTCTCTATCTTTATCATACTCTTCTTTTTTTCTTTCCTTCCTTCTTTTCATCATCGATTGAAACAGATTAGTGTTAAGGTTTTCACGTTCTCACCCACCCTCTCTATCTTTATCATACTCTTTCTTTTTTCTTTCCTTCTTTTTTCACATCGATTGAAACAGATTAGTGTTAAGGTTTTCACGTTCTCACCCACCCTCTCTATCTTTTCATACTCTTTCTTTTTTCTTTCCTTCCTTCTTTTCATCATCGATTGAAACAGATTAGTGTTAAGGTTTTCACGTTCTCACCCACCCTCTCTATCTTTATCATACTCTTTCTTTTTTTCTTTCCTTCCTTCTTTTCATCATCGATTGAAACAGATTAGTGTTAAGGTTTTCACGTTCTCACCCACCCTCTCTATCTTTATCATACTCTTTCTTTTTTTCTTTCCTTCCTTCTTTTCATCATCGATTGAAACAGATTAGTGTTAAGGTTTTCACGTTCTCACCCACCCTCTCTATCTTTATCATATCTTTCTTTTTTCTTTCCTTCCTTCTTTTCATCATCGATTGAAACAGATTAGTGTTAAGGTTTCACGTTCTCACCCACCCTCTCTATCTTATCATACTCTTTCTTTTTTTCTTTCCTTCCTTCTTTTCATCATCGATTGAAACAGATTAGTGTTAAGGTTTTCACGTTCTCACCCACCCTCTCTATCTTTATCATATTCTTTCTTTTTTCTTTTCCTTCCTTCTTTTCATCATCGATTGAAACAGATTAGTGTTAAGGTTTTCACGTTCTCACCCACCCTCTCTATCTTTATCATACTCTTTCTTTTTTCTTTCCTTCCTTCTTTTCATCATCGATTGAAACAGATTAGTGTTAAGGTTTTCACGTTCTCACCACCCTCTCTATCTTTATCATACTCTTTCTTTTTTTCTTTCCTTCCTTCTTTTCATCATCGATTGAAACAGATTAGTGTTAAGGTTTTCA
The DNA here is from genome assembly GCA_023376005.1 of Doryteuthis pealeii. Taxonomy (NCBI): domain Eukaryota; kingdom Metazoa; phylum Mollusca; class Cephalopoda; order Myopsida; family Loliginidae; genus Doryteuthis; species Doryteuthis pealeii. The sequence continues at coordinate 16,093,628 of CM042164.1, read as the reverse complement.
CGTTCTCACCCACCCTCTCTATCTTTATCATACTCTTTCTTTTTTCTTTCCTTCCTTCTTTTCATCATCGATTGAAACAGATTAGTGTTAAGGTTTTCACGTTCTCACCCACCCTCTCTCTATCTTTATCATACTCTTTCTTTTTTTCTTTCCTTCCTTCTTTTCATCATCGATTGAAACAGATTAGTGTTAAGGTTTTCACGTTCTCACCCACCTCTCTATCTTTATCATACTCTTTCTTTTTTTCTTTCCTTCCTTCTTTTCATCATCGATTGAAACAGATTAGTGTTAAGGTTTTCACGTTCTCACCACCCTCTCTATCTTTATCATACTCTTTCTTTTTTCTTTCCTTCCTTCTTTTCATCATCGATTGAAACAGATTAGTGTTAAGGTTTTCACGTTCTCACCCACCCTCTCTATCTTTATCATACTCTTTCTTTTTTTCTTTCCTTCCTTCTTTTCATCATCGATTGAAACAGATTAGTGTTAAGGTTTTCACGTTCTCACCCACCCTCTCTATCTTTATCATACTCTTTCTTTTTTTCTTTCCTTCCTTCTTTTCATCATCGATTGAAACAGATTAGTGTTAAGGTTTTCACGTTCTCACCCACCCTCTCTATCTTTATCATACTCTTTCTTTTTTTTCTTCCTTCCCTTTTCATCATCGATTGAAACAGATTAGTGTTAAGGTTTCACGTTCTCACCCACCCTCTCTATCTTTATCATATTCTTTCTTTTTTTCTTTCCTTCCTTTTTTCATCATCGATTGAAACAGATTAGTGTTAAGGTTTTCACGTTCTCACCCACCCTCTCTATCTTTATCATACTCTTTCTTTTTTTTTTCCTTCCTTCTTTTCATCATCGATTGAAACAGATTAGTGTTAAGGTTTTCACGTTCTCACCCACCCTCTCTATCTTTATCATACTTTCTTTTTTTTCTTTCCTTCCTTCTTTTCATCATCGATTGAAACAGATTAGTGTTAAGGTTTTCACGTTCTCACCCACCCTCTCTATCTTTATCATACTCTTTCTTTTTTTCTTTCCTTCCTTCTTTTCATCATCGATTGAAACAGATTAGTGTTAAGGTTTTCACGTTCTCACCCACCCTCTCTATCTTTATCATACTCTTTCTTTTTTTCTTTCCTTCCTTCTTTTCATCATCGATTGAAACAGATTAGTGTTAAGGTTTTCACGTTCTCACCCACCCTCTATCTTTATCATACTCTTTCTTTTTTTCTTTCCTTCCTTCTTTTCATCATCGATTGAAACAGATTAGTGTTAAGGTTTTCACGTTCTCACCCACCCTCTCTATCTTTATCATACTCTTTTTTTTTCTTTCCTTCCTTCTTTTCATCATCGATTGAAACAGATTAGTGTTAAGGTTTTCACGTTCTCACCCACCCTCTCTATCTTTATCATATTCTTTCTTTTTTTCTTCCTTCCTTCTTTTCATCATCGATTGAAACAGATTAGTGTTAAGGTTTTCACGTTCTCACCCACCCTCTCTATCTTTATCATACTCTTTCTTTTTTCTTTCCTTCCTTCTTTTCATCATCGATTGAAACAGATTAGTGTTAAGGTTTTCACGTTCTCACCCACCCTCTCTATCTTTATCATACTCTTTCTTTTTTTCTTTCCTTCCTTCTTTTCATCATCGATTGAAACAGATTAGTGTTAAGGTTTTCACGTTCTCACCCACCCTCTCTATCTTTATCATACTTTTCTTTTTTTCTTTCCTTCCTTCTTTTCATCATCGATTGAAACAGATTAGTGTTAAGGTTTTCACGTTCTCACCCACCCTCTCTATCTTTATCATACTCTTTCTTTTTTTCTTTCCTTCCTTCTTTTCATCATCGATTGAAACAGATTAGTGTTAAGGTTTTCACGTTCTCACCCACCCTCTCTATCTTTATCATACTCTTTCTTTTTTCTTTCCTTCCTTCTTTTCATCATCGATTGAAACAGATTAGTGTTAAGGTTTTCACGTTCTCACCCACCCTCTCTATCTTTATCATACTCTTTCTTTTTTTCTTTCCTTCCTTCTTTTCATCATCGATTGAAACAGATTAGTGTTAAGGTTTCACGTTCTCACCCACCTCTCTATCTTTATCATACTCTTTCTTTTTTCTTTCCTTCCTTCTTTTCATCATCGATTGAAACAGATTAGTGTTAAGGTTTTCACGTTCTCACCCACCCTCTCTATCTTTATCATATTCTTTCTTTTTTTCTTTCCTTCCTTCTTTTCATCATCGATTGAAACAGATTAGTGTTAAGGTTTTCACGTTCTCACCCACCCTCTCTATCTTTATCATACTCTTTCTTTTTTTCTTTCCTTCCTTCTTTTCATCATCGATTGAAACAGATTAGTGTTAAGGTTTTCACGTTCTCACCCACCCTCTCTATCTTTATCATATTCTTTCTTTTTTTTCTTTCCTTCCTTCTTTTCATCATCGATTGAAACAGATTAGTGTTAAGGTTTTCACGTTCTCACCCACCCTCTCTATCTTTATACTCTTTCTTTTTTTCTTTCCTTCCTTCTTTTCATCATCGATTGAAACAGATTAGTGTTAAGGTTTTCACGTTCTCACCCACCCTCTCTATCTTTATCATATCTTTCTTTTTTTCTTTCCTTCCTTCTTTTCATCATCGATTGAAACAGATTAGTGTTAAGGTTTTCACGTTCTCACCCACCCTCTCTATCTTTATCATACTCTTTCTTTTTTTCTTTCCTTCCTTCTTTTCATCATCGATTGAAACAGATTAGTGTTAAGGTTTTCACGTTCTCACCCACCCTCTCTATCTTTATCATATTCTTTTTTTTTCTTTCCTTCCTTCTTTTCATCATCGATTGAAACAGATTAGTGTTAAGGTTTTCACGTTCTCACCCACCCTCTCTATCTTATCCTACACAGCCACCCTCTCTATCTTTATCATACTCTTTCTTTTTTTCTTTCTTTCTTATTACATTTCTTGTGTAGCATGTCGTTTCTTTCTTTATAATAAAAACAGAATGGTCCATTATTTAGCTGGGGTGATGATCCTCATAAAAAAATTAAAATTCAGCGGATAAGCGACACCAGATAATCAGAATTTACATTTTTGCATTTAATCTTGCAGGGTCTCATTTTTAACCTGAGGGTGTTGCAACATACTAACGGACGGAAGATTAAGGAATAACAGTGTAGCGTTAGTTTCGTATTTGCCTGGGAGAGTTGTCTGCCCGGTTTAGTTTGCTGGTGCCCGCTAGGGGATATAGTATTTAAGCGGCTGGTTCAAAACCCCTCTCCCTCTTTTCCTGTTCCAGTAACCACGAGACACATGGGGTAGATTTTGGTTTAACCCTTCTCGTTAGGGCTTCGCCCCCCCCTTACATTACTGTAAGTGAATTAACACAGCATGGACTATCCCTAGTCTCATGTCTGTGGCTTTTATATATTATCTTGTGCCATTCATGAATGTGTATTTATCTTTTTACCTATGTACTTTGTATCTCGTCATATCCATGTGCTGTACTATATTAAATGTTTTTGTCTGTCAACCCTTGTCGGAGTTTTGTATTCAAAGTATATATAACTTTGAACCTTTCTTACAACAGTATTAATATGTAGATGGTCTAATTGAAGTGATGATAACCTTACCTCATACTCCACTTGTATGGGTTAGACACAAAGTCTCGTTTTTATGTGGGCGCACAAAAATTGTGTCGATCCCGTCGGCATTCCCCCTCAAGGGGAGCGCCTCAGGCGCTGGTCAATAAATCCAGCCCTGCCCCTTTAAATCAAGGGGACAGGTATTGCCTGTGGGGATAGCCCCCTGGGATTGACGCTATTAACTTGTAAAGATCCAGGGCCGAAGCCACTGGACCCCCGGTGTTGGCCAGAGCTACATACTAATATATATTTACATATATATTTTTTTCCAGTCCTCCAACTTGACTGAATTAACTTAATGTCTTTTTTTACGTGGGAAATAAGTATAAAACTGATTAAAACATATATCCGGTCAAAACTTTTACAAGAGACTTTGGGTGTAGTGACTAACTCGCTGGGCTGCGACATCGTATTAAACGAGTTCGAACTCCAGGCACACTATTATATTCACTTTCAAACTAAGACTCTTGGGAAAGGTATGAAACCTCCTTATACCCTCATCTATTGGTTTAATTGACCGAATACAAGGATGGCTTGGGCATTAAATAACCTACAAAGTTGGAGTTCTGAGGAGTGTTGATTACACCTTTATTGTCATTACTCCCAGGTCCACTCTTATCCGGAGTGGTAGTACCTGTTAAAGTCTAATCTATATGTCAAATAGATCTGTTAACAAATAATCCATATTCGATAGGACCGTGTGCAAGAAAAAAAAATCTCAAGAAACAACTACAAAACAATGGCAAATGCAAATGCATGGTCATATTGGCACTCTCCTTCAGGGGTGCCTCAGACACTGACCAATAAACCAGGCCCTTATCCCTTTTAGGTGAGGGGGCAAATGCTGCCTGGGTGAATGGCCCCCTGGCATAACGCGATATATTTTGCTTCACTCACTGGATCAGAAGCCAAGAGCCTGTGATACAATGATATACACGGGTCCCTTTAAGAAGTTAATAAGGGGTAGTAATATTGAGTAACGTGCAAAAAATTCCTTTTCCCGTACGACCATAATTCAATATTAACGAACATTCAAAAACCTCACAATTCAATTTTTCCGATACGACGACAAACATCCAATTTTTCTTACGCCAGTTATGCGAAATCTATGGAAAAAGGCACATTCAACATTTACTCGGGCAATGAATCACCCTGTTTTCATGCATCCACAATTTCCTCACCAACGCCCTTCACTTGAAAACACTTCAATTTTACGCTCAGTTATATCCGATAATGGGATAATATAACCCAATTAAACGACGGATATACGCAACATCAAAGGTTCAAACAACATTGTGACAGATTTTCCACAATGCAATATATAGAAACCCTTATTTCAACCTCATCACCGAGAAACGGGAAAAAGATGCCACATTCCATAGAACAGAAAAGCAAAACACTTTTGAAACATTTAAGATACGCACTGTCACATTCCTAGTGACTGTATTAGATATCTTGGTGTCCTACTTGATTCTGACCTAAGCTGGAAATCTCAGATCAATAGCACTGTGCTCAAGCTCAAAAGGGCTAATGCAGCTTGAGCTAAACTTCGTCATTTTGTGCCACTAAATGTTCTGATCCAAGTTTATTATGCCATTTTCCATTCCCATCTCCAATACTGTAATCAAATTTGGGGTCAGCCTAATGGCGGTACTTTGATTAATCGTATAACTGTTCTTCAAAACTTTGCTGTGAGACTTATGTCCTTTGTGCCTCCTAGGACATCATCTAACAACCTGTATGCAAATTTGGAGATTCTCAAATTTTCTGATATGGTCCATTGTGAAAATATTTTGTTCATACATAAACTATTTCACAATAAAATGCCTATTTCTGTTCAGAATGCTTTTGCAGTTGACTTCACCCATGCTCATTTGACTCGTGCTGACCAATCTGGTTTGCTTAATTTCCCTATCATCAACACTGTTAGTTTTGGGCATAATTCAATTCGTTTTAATTCAATTAATTCTTGGAATACTGTTCAGTCGTTATTTTTTGATAAAGAAAAGATGAAGCTTGTTTCAGTAAATTATTTTGTCCTTAAAACACTTTTGAAAAATCATTTTATTGCCTCTTATAAACAACAGATTTGCATTTAGATTCTCACACGGCTAATTTGTCTCATGATATACATGTATATGTATATGTTTACGTTGTGTGTTTCATGTATTGTTTCCTGTGAACGTCCAAGGGTGGTCATGTCCATGGGATTAGCTTCACGCTATTAAGCATGGCCTCCCTTCAATAGTAGTTTAAACCAATAAAGTTTTTCTTTTACTTATATTTAAAAAAAAATAATTTGTACTACTATTGATTAATAAATTTCTTATTTCTTATTTCTTATTTCACTCACAACTGCATTCAAATACGAAATCGAACACAAAAACATTCACACCAACATATATCCCCTCAAACAAAATCAGGTAGATGTGTACATTAGCTTACTCATTTCAAAACATTACATATTGAAAAAATATTTTCAATATTTTTCAATCTGAGGTTTTTTTTTTAACAAACACACAACATAATCCTTTTTTCCAAGCTTAAGGAAAAGTAATTAAAGCAAACACACGAACACAAATCCTTTTCCAAAGATTTAAGGAAAAGTGATTAAACCAAAGGTTTACACAAAAATCAGAATCGATTGTCTGGGTTCGTATTGCTTTCTACTACGTCCGCGCGTTTGCGCCAAAAAGTTAATTACTTTTTGATCCGACTAAAGTATTATAAATGATGGATAAGAAATCAACAATTAGCCAGAATTCATTTCGCTAGACGAGACAGACTTCACCTCACACTCAAACCGGACATACCCTACGACAAACAAACACAGAAATCTCGTCTCGTTGCCACATAGAACCCGACCAAGAAACAGGTGTCAGACCCAACGATTCCACCGTCCTCAACACAATTACTACTATTACCATTCAATCATACCACCGCAGTCAACATCAGGAATCCGTTCCAGCCGGTCAGATACACAAACTTATTTCTCATTTCTGTCCACATCTAAACAAACTTTTCCAAACTTAACACAAGAACTTTTACACTTTACATTACACTTATCATATCTACACTATTCCTTTTAAACATTTCACATATTATTGCAAATCTATTCTCTGAATAAATTTATTTGTTATTTTATAATTATATGCACTAGCAAATATATGCACCCTCCGGGTGCAAGTATTTAAGTTTTAATGTAATAAAATATTGTATTAAATTAGAAAGGCTAATGAAACTAAATAAGAATACAGATAAAAAGATTTGAAACAGAGGGAGTATAATAAAAGATTTGAAACAGAGGGAGTATAATAAAAAATGGAACAACTGAAACTTACTCTTCTATCACTCTCGTCTTTCATTGTTATTTTTTCTAATTTAAGTATTTAGTTATAAGAGGAAGTAAAGAATAAAATGACAGTTATTTTATCTTGTTAATGGATTTCATTTAAGATTCATTGAAGAGATTTTGCTTATATTCATTAAAATAAAACCAAACAATTAGAAATCAATAATACTAAGCACATATTTATTAAATTCGATTTTTTAATATTAATATGCAAATTAGCCTTCCCGTTCACAGTGTAAACCACTATTTTGTTGTATATATAAATATAATTGCATGTTGTCAGTATGTAGACATAGTTAACAGTATTAATAATGTAAGACAATTTTATTAATAATTGAGGTTTAGATAAAAAATAAAATCATGGAGAATATGATGTCAATAACTAAGAGAATTGTGACTTGAGTAGGAATATAGTTTCGGTTACAGACAGAAAAACACACAATCTCCATTATAATAAGATTTGTTTTATCTTTTCTCCGTGTTTTCTGCCTAGAATGTGTCATATTTTTAATTCGTCATTCCTAATATTATTGAACACACATCTCATAATCATCTACAACTTCAATTATGAATTTATATTGAAATGTTATATTATCTTCGGTCTACACCGGGACTTATGCTCCTAGGGGACTGTCACCGACACAGCAGCAGCAGCAGCAGCAGCAGCCATCATCATCACCGTCACGTGGTGATCTCTATAAATAGCCACGACCATTAGTAATTCTTCCTCTCTTTCTAGTTGTAACCCTTCTGAGGGGTCACTGCTGGGTTCGGCCCTCACGTGTCCCTCTCCTTTTGGTTGATACCCTTATGACTGCTACTACAGGTAAGAGCTTTGCTCTATCTCTCACTACGAACTTGGCTTACTGATAGAAAAACCCACGACGGACTTCTACCGTTCCCGGCTTCTCAAGAGAGATTGCTGTCTTTTTGACCCATGAAGGCTGACAGCAAATTACCTTTATCACCAGGATAACAACTGAGGGAGCCGACGAGATAAGTGCAACAACGGACAAGCTTCACACTTTGTTACCATTGCAGTCAATAGGCTGCTAGCAGAATAAACTTTTGCAACCTAAACTACCTTAAACAAACCCGCAACAATTAACTACGGCTTACCCAGAACGGTGCTGTAACCAAAAACTAATGACTCGGCCAAGACCCTGTAGAGCTGAGAACTAAATAATAACATTACGGCTGATACCTAACGAGGAGGTGCCGCTAGCTTCTAAAATAAGTTATTAAACCTCAGGAAGCTTGTCTGAACTAAACCAGAACTCTTCTTCTCTTGTTGTACCATTTTATGTGCATATATGTAATTAAAACTGTTGCATTTTCATTTCGTTGTACTCTCGTTCCTTAATGTCATAATCCGCCTTTTCTCTTCTGCTTTCCCCCGTTAACCACTTAATTTTTATATTTAATAAGTCATCTGTCCTCTTGGTTTTCTTTTTCACTAAAATCTTTTAGACAACATGCATATTGACTTATAACTTGCACAACAACTGTATGTGTATATGTACAGATTTGTATGTATATGTGTGTGTGTATGTATATGTGTGTGTGTATGAATGCATGTGTGTGTGTATGTGTATGCATGTATGTATGAATGCATGAGTTTGTGTATATATGTATGTATGAATGGATGTGTATGTATGTATGTATGAATGCGTGTGTGTGTGTATATATGTATGTATGAATGCGTGTGTGTGAATATATATATATATATGTATGAATGCGTGTGTGTAATATATATATATATATATATATATATGTGTGTATGAATGCCTGTATGTGTGTGTATATATATATATATGTATGAATGCATGTGTGTGCATATATATGTATGAATGCATCTGTGTACATATGTATGTATGAATGTATGTGTGTATATGTATATATGCATGTGTATATGTGTGTGCAGCTATGTAAATATTTGTCTGCATGTTCCTGTTGTTAAACACATGATGAGGATGAGGCAGCAACAGGTGGGATTTATCTTTTAGAAATTCTACATAAGTCTTGTCTTTGTATTGTCTGCAAAACCAATTGAGAGATAATCCATTTAATCTTTGGTTTGTTTTGTTTTACGGCATATCAACCTCAGTGGGTCATCTAATGCCGATAAAGTTTTGAAATAAATCAATTAATGGATAATACAAATTTTTTTTATAAATACATTTTTCTATTTAACCCATAGATGGGACCCTAACAGGTACTACCACTCCGGGTCAGAGTGGACCAGGGAGCAATGGTGATGAAGGGGTGCTCCACATTCTCCAAACCTCCAAAACTGGAACCTCACCATCAGATAGGGTTTAACGTCATTCCCAGGACATGTAGACCCACAGTCAGAGCCTTCTAGCACCCATATGATAAAAAGGGGTTGGGGCTTGTCATAAGGGCAATAGGGTTGGGAAAATCATATAGGTGCTAGGGCTTGGCGTGACCAGCCGATTGATCAGAGGGGACCTCTCCGACCGCCCGTCTAGCCTAAGATAGGGCCAAAGTGGAGTTAAATCTTTTATCATTTATAATCATTGTCACACCTTTAACAAATATGAACATATTGAGAACAAGTAATTGAGTCAATCTTTTTTTTTCTAACATTTGATAGATTATTCGGTAATGAAGGACTATTTGCTCGTAAATTCCTACCATAAAATAAACTGAACCCCCATTTTATATCTGTGTTTTTGCAATAAATATTTTATTTTTCTTGCACCCGTTATGTTACAATACTAAATATATTTCCTTTATTTATTTTAATATTCACTTCAATGTGCATATTCTAAAAGCTTTTATTTTGTGAGAATGGTTAGTTTTAAAGTGGGGGTTTGTTTTTACACTTCAACCTTTTACTCGTTAATTCCTTCGATAAAATGCCCAAGCCTAATTTTATGGCAGGAATTTACGAGTAAAAAGTTGAATATTACTTTTTGTTGTTGTTATTTCTTTTCTTTTTGGCTTTGGTACTCTAAAATAAAAACGTCAGATTTTAATCATCGTGGACGAAAAAACAAAATTACGGTCATAAAAGGAGGATCCAATTTATGCCTAAATTGTAAAACGAGCCCCCACTTTAAAACTAAACATTCTTACAAAATAAAAACTTTTAGAATATGCACATTGAAATGAATATTAAAATAAATAAATAAAATATATATTGTATTGTAAAATAACGGGTGCAAGAAAAATAAAACATTTAATATAAAAACACGGACATAAAATGGGGGTTCAGTTTATTTTATGGTAGGAATTTACGAGCAAATAGTCCTTCATTACCGATTATCCCTTGGATCTGTGTTTTTAAAGATTAGAATCCTGATATTAATTAGATCTATGCAATATCTTTTAAATGTATGATGGGTTGTGCAGTGAATTATTTAAAACTCACATGATATACAATACAGGCATGTTGACTTATACTAAGTCCTAACTTATATAATCCAACAGAGCTGGTAAAACCACACGTGTACAAGAACGAGCGGGTTTCACGTATACATGTGTATAAACAAAGTGGACATCAGAACTACCCTGACGCCTCTAGTGGACTTATCCTGCCCCCCACCCCAAAAAAAAACTGACCAGAAGGTACTGTTGCTTATCTGATACACAAATGCAAAATATACCATATTCCCAACCTCAATTCTTTTTCAGGAACACCGATAGTGGTAAGATTGGGGTACTTACTACACGCATAAATCCCTAATTGGGTCTGAATGGGCTCTTTAGCCTTGGTCGGCAACCCATCAACTCAAGAAGTCCGACACAGAACCTCTGTTGCCCTCAAGGAAAGGCTAAGGGAGTAAACCCCGAAAATAAATCAGGAGTCGGAGTCCCTAAGGTGATGTGATGCTGAAATCCAGTGCTACCCATCAACGCCTGCGACACTACCGTTGCCAAACTGCATTGGTACCTTACCTTTCCTTTGGATCACAGCGGCAGTATGGAGAGGAGGATTTGCTGCACGGGCTCATCCTCCATATGAACCCGCCCAGGCTATGCAGTTCAAGTTAACAAAAACGTTGACACTACTCCATCGTCTCTCGTAGACGGGAAGGATGCCAACTGAAATTTAACGTAGCTAAAAACAAGTTACGATAAGAGGTTTTTTTAAAAATTCTATGAAAAATCAATTAATAGTCTGATTTTCACGAAAATTTCCATAAATGTTTACCTTTGGATGTAAATATATCTGAAATAGTTTTTTCCTAAAATATATCAGGGGAAATATTTTTTACGAGATCTACCCCCCCCCCTATTTTATCTAATGAGATAAAAAATGACACGTCAGAATTTTTTAAAACTTTTTTTCTATAAAGATAAGAGTCTGAATAACTATATCAAAGAAATTGTATAACATACAACGCAGTATTTTTTTTTATGAAAAATTAATGAAATCAGAAATAAAAAGTGCAAAAAAATGTTATAATATTATTATTTGAAAACTTTTTTGTTTTGTTTTTATACAAAGAGACGAGACGCTTCTCAGTAACTATTGTTTGTTTTACTTAGCGTTAAAAATTATTTTTCAACTTTTTCGACCTATTAGAATAAAAAGTATATATTGATTATTTTATCATTTTTTTCCTAGAAAAAACATTCAAATTTTCATTTCATTTTCGATTTTAAAAATTAATACTAAAACCGCAGACATTTTTTTTAAATCAATTTCACTGTGAAATTTTAATATTAAATTTTTTTTTCAAGCTTTTATTCATTTTAATAGTAATTTTTGGCTAAAAAAATGTATGTCACTTACAGCCAGCCATATGTAGATGTATAATCGTAAAAGGGAAATAATATGTAATTTTTTCTGTCTAAATTGCGGCCTGAAAATTACCCTTTCGCATGTAATACGGATAGGTTTATTTATTTTTTAAGATACCGATGTAATTTTTTTTCAATCGGATAATTTGATCTTTAAATTAACTGTTTTTCTTTGTAACAACCCTGTACGATCGCTAATTGTTTTTTACGAGATTTTTGTTAAACAAAGTTCGGAAATATTTATTTCCGTTTTATTCAAGATGGCTTTAACTGATTACGTGACCGTTTTGGTGATACCTATTAAAAACGAATTAAAATTAATTAAATCGATTTTTTTAAGGTCGAAATTTAGTTTTAGTAACATAAAGTAGTAACATAATGGGCATCAGTAAAAAAAAAAAAAGAAAAAAAAAAAAAAGAAAAAAAGGAAAATAATATTACATACGTAATTTATTTTTGATACATTTTTTTTTCTCAGAAAATAAAGAAATTAGGTAGACAATTTTAAAAGAAAACCAAGAAAATTTAAAAAGAATTCTTTCCTAACATTTTGGACACCATGTGTAACGCGATACGCAATCGAGAATCTTCGACAGCAACAAATGCTCAACTGATCTTTGATAAGTGAATTGAGACCCATCTGATGAGACGAAAATTTGGGGAGCCGGTTTAAATCAACTTAGATTTATATGGGCCCCAATTTTCGTCGAAATAAATTTATTATGGGATTACTGTATTGAGTTCTTCCTTCCTTTATTGATATATATGTATATTATATATATATGAATATATATTATTATTATATTATATATATGTACATATTATTATTATATATTATTATTATTATTATATTATTATTATATTATTATATTATCATTATATTATATTATATTATTATATTATTATTATATTATTACATATATTATTATTATTATATTATTATTATTATTATATTATATATATGTATATATATATATGTATATATATATGTAAGAATGGAAAGGGAATTGTATCTGACAATATGAAGAAAAATGATTAGTGGCTTTGGTCTCTGGACTGGTAAGATATATGCTATTAGCGTGATTCCAAGGGGCCATCTTCAAGGCAACACATTCCCTCTCGTCTAAAAGGAACAGGGATAGGTTTATTTCCCGGTGACTGAGACGATACCAAAATGGAATGTCGAATGGATACACGCAATTTTTACACTAGCCAATGTATGATTTTCGATTTGTTCTAGACACCTCACTATAATCAGACATTGTGTTCATCTTATATGGTGGGAAATACTTTCTTATAAGGAGAATCGCCCAGCCATTGTATCTTATTGCTTACTAGAAGTGGTTACCTGGCGTTGCTTGGGTAGAGGAGGGATTTCTTTTAAAAGTTAGTATCGCAGTTGGATCCTCGCAGGATGCCCCATTAGAATCCCTATGTAAAAAAGACCTTGCATTGATCATATGGAGCATAAAAAAATAAATAAAAAATTAAAAAAATGTTCACAGACATGAAAAGAAAAATTAATGTCTCCTATTTAAAATATTAAATACAAAAAAAAAAATTCCATGACGTTACTATTTAAATTTTATTTCTTAATCATCTTCACAAATATAAATCAGATCTTCAATATATTTTGCGGAAAATGACTAAGACTTCAATTTCGTCGTAAGAGAAGTTGAAAGATGTTATGAAAAGTAAAAGGACGAGACCCGGATGTAGACTTTCTGGGTCAGCGCGATTGTAACGCGATATCACAATAGTAAGCAGATGTGTATGAGAGACATACAGAGACATACAGACAGACAGACAGACAGACAGAGACATACAGAGAGCGAGAGACAGACAGACAGACAGACAGAGGGAGGGAGAGAGGGAGACATACATACAGACAGACAGACAGACAGAGACAGACAGAGAGAGGGAGAGACAGACAGACAGAGAGAGGGAAAGAGACAGACATACAGACATACAGAGTGAGAGAGAGAGAGAGGCAGACAGACATAGACATACAGAGAGAGAGAGAGAGGAGAGAGAGAGGGGAGAGACAGATAGACAGACATACACAGAGAGAGAGAAAGACAAAGAGACAGAGGGAGAGAGAGAGAGAGAGAGAGAGAGAGGCATACATACAGACAGACAGACAGACAGAGAGAGAGAGAGAAGGAGAGACACAGACAGAGAGAGGGAAATATACATACAGACAGACATACAGAGTGAGAGAGAGAGAGGCAGACAGACAGAGACATACAGAGACAGAGAGAGAGGGGAAGAGAGAGACACAGACAGATAGACAGAGACATACCGAAAGAGGGAGAGAAGAGAGAGAGAGAGAGAGAGAGACAAACACAGAGAGAGAGAGACATACAGAAAGAGGGAGAGAGAGAGAGAGAGAGAGAGACAAACACAGAGAGAGAGAGAGAGAGAGGCATACATACAGACAGACAGACAGAGACATACAGAGAGAGGGAGAGACAGACAGACAGACAGAGAGAGGGAAAGAGACATACAGACAGAGAAAGAGAGGGAGACAGAGAGAGAGAGAGAAAGAGTGAGAGGACAGACAGACAGACAGACAGAGAGAAGGAGAGACAGACAGACAGAGAGAGGGAAAGAGACATACAGACAGAGAAAGAGAGACAGGCAGACATACAGACCATCCAAATCGAAAACGATTTACCAAAAATCAGTAAATTATCCGATTTTAATGATTTTTCAGTGTTGAATTATCAATGAATGAGTTTTATAATGCATCAGTTATTTTAGTTCAAAACTTTCTGATTTATTTATTTTTTTCAGGTCACTTAACTTCACTTTTGGGAGCGAAAAATATCGATGGGTTCATATACTTTTGAAACTAATTACAGCATAAATAAAAAGACAAAAGAACGAAGGTGTGAATAGAAGGGGAAAAAAAGATAAGGGAGATACTCTGGTAGAAAATAACTACTGAAAATCGAAAAATTAAATGTAAAAAAAAATAAAAATTAGAGATTCTTTTTTACTCTGTTGTTTTTGTATATAATTAGCTTATAGAACATCAGTGAAAAAAATTATACATCGATATTTGTTCTGTCTAAAAAGATGTGTGGGGGGTAACTTTTCAATTGAGTTTTCTCCAAGAATTATTAGACAATAAAAATAAAGTAGACTTTTTATTAAATAAAGATTTGTTTTTAGAATCTAAAAATATGAAATTTGAAACTTAAAATTAAACGATTCATATTTTAAATGAATTTTATCTATTGGTTAAGTATATAAATTGTTTCCTCAAAGCATGCTATGGTAGGCAGAAATGGTAACATTTATTTTAAAGAATTTCGATTCATTTCCATTGAATCAGTTTGATTGAAACGATTCAGTAATTTAAAAAAATGAATTCATTGATTGATAAGTCGACACTCATATAATTCCCTGATTTTTGATAATTGTTTTTCATCAACAACAGCCTTCCATAAAAGTAGAGACATTTTCTCTCGGTCATTTTTTTTATAAATAAATTCACAATAATTTTTTAGAGCGTCTTTTTTTTTTCAAAAAGAAAAATATATTTTATTTAAAAGTTAATAATTCTTCTTTAATGAGTGTATTTATTGTTTTTTGTTATTGATTTCTAAGAAGAAACTGTTATAAGCGTTAAAATCCTAAATAATATGTTTTTTTAGTCCCTAAATACATAAAAAAGCGGCCATGTTTGCAAAATATTTGAGCAAAATTGACCGAAAATAATAGTTTAAAATGTATTAAAAATAAATTACATATGTAATATTAATTTCCTTTTTTTTTTCTTTTTTTTCTTTTTTTTTTTTTTACTGATACTCATTATGTTACTACTTTTCGACTAAGACAAAAATTTGACCTTAAATAAACGATGTAATTAATTTTAATTCGTTTTTAAAATGAAAATGAGCGAAGAATTGGCAGTGCCTATTGTAATAAATGAATTATCATGTCCTGCTAGTTAAATTACTATTACTCTTCTTTGGTTATGGGCTAAGGAGAAATCACTTTACCACCCCCAAACATAACTTTTTTCATATCATTTCGTCCGCCCTGTCGGTGGGGCGTTAGAATGCACCGACTGCACCTCTGCAGAGGGGTAAGACTCCCCCAATGGGGCCACCTGTTGGCCATGGGTGGCGACCCGTGATGCTTAAGGATAGAGCCCAGGTGGATGAGCAGTTCATGACATGCAATACTCCACTTTGGCCCTATCTTGGGCTAGACGGACGGGCGGTCGGAGAGGCCCCCTCCGATCAATCGGCTGGTCACGTCAAGCCCTAGCACCTATATGATTTTCCCAACCCTATTGCCCTTATAGCAAGCCCCAAGCCCTTTTTGTCATATGGGTGCTAGAAGGCGGTGGCTGCGGGTCTACATGTCCTGGGAATGACGTTAAACTCTATCTGATGGTGAGGTTCCAGTTCTGGAGGTTTGGGGAATGTGGAGCACCCCTTCATCACCATTGCTCCCTGGTCCACTCTGACCCGGAGTGGTGGTACCTGTTGGGGTCCCATCTATGGGTTAAATAGAAACATGTATTTATAAAAAAATTGTATTATCCAATAAGAATTGATTTATTTCAAAACTTTATTGGCATTAAATGACCCACTGGGGTTGATATGCCGTAAAACAAAACAAAACAAACAAACAAACATATCATTTCGTAGCTCAGGGCCTCGTGATACCTGAATCAACTCATTCTCACTATAAATAAAATCCCCATTTATAACCCCCCTTCCCATACGAAAAAAGAACCTCTGACTTTGGGGGGGGGGGACCTTAAGGCTAAAAACTTTTCGTTGAATTGTTCAGTTTCAATGTGAAGTCAACAGCAGAATCGCGAGATTATGGCCAAACTGAACCAGAGAGTCTGGAACAATGCCAGCCTTACTAAGAGAACCAAATTGCGCGTCTACAAAGCGTGCGTTCTCACTACTCTCCTCTACAGTAGCGAAGCTAGGATCACATACTCCTGCCACGTGAGGAAACTGGACCATTTCCACCTCAGATACCTACGCCGCATTCTACGCATACGCTGACAGAACAAAGTGCACAACACAGATGTGCTGGAACGAGCAAAAATGAACAGCATGCCCGCCATCATCTGCGAGAGACGCTTGCGTTGGCTTGGTCACGTCAGGAGGATGGACAAAGGCCGCATCCCCAAAGATCTACTGTATGGTGAGTTAGTAGAGGGCATCCGACCGGTAGGGAGACCACGCCTGCGCTTTAAAGGTGTATGCAAGAGGGACACGAAGACATGCCACATCAGCACTAACACATGGGAGGCTTTAGCAGAAGACCGTGCGACCTGGCGCCTACTCCTCAAACAAGGGACGAAAAGGAGTGAAAAAGAGAGGAAAGAAGCCGCCACAGAAAAAAGAGCCAGAAGGAAGGGGAGACAACAGCATCTCCAGCAAGCATCACTGTTTGTTTGCAGTCACTGCACCAGAGATTGCCATTCAAAAATTGGTATGTTCAGCCACTCACGCAGTTGCAGATTTTTTTTTAAGTGGACACTACGCCATCGTCTTTAGTAGACGGAATGACGCTAACACACATGGGATTTTAATTTTTCCTTAATGATTTAAAAAAAATGTTTGACATTATTTTTGTTCAGCTAAAAAAAAAAAAAAATAATAATAAATAAAAAAAAAATAGGATTGGAACGAAGGTCTTGTCCAATACGGTTTTACGGTATTAAGGCATCCACCGTAAATACCAGAGCTTTCCGCTTCGGACTATTACTTTATATATTTATCATAATTA
Source organism: Doryteuthis pealeii (assembly GCA_023376005.1). Classification (NCBI taxonomy): domain Eukaryota; kingdom Metazoa; phylum Mollusca; class Cephalopoda; order Myopsida; family Loliginidae; genus Doryteuthis; species Doryteuthis pealeii. The sequence goes on along the minus strand of CM042164.1, from coordinate 16,076,084 downwards.
TCATAATTTTCTCCTATGAAAAACTCACTTCGTGGGAAAACGTATCAGCCCACTGAAGAAGTTATCGATTATTTGGAAAACTGGTTCGATTCAAAACCTGTAGAATTCTAGGACCATATGACCTTAAGGCACCCCTTTTTGATCTCGATTAAGGAAGGACATGTTTTTCATTTACACCGTCAATATCCGGTTGTTTTAACGGACGATTTTTAGATTTAAAAAAATTTATAAAACATTAAATTATAGAAATCAATCATATCAATGATTTTATGTAGAAGCCATCTAAAATATAATATTTTTATATGCGTTCTTATTTAATTTCGTTATTCTTTCTGATTTAATAGATCTAATCATATTAAAATTTAAATACTTACGCCTGGAGGGGGAATATTGTTGCTAATTTATTGGACCATATGACTTTTAGCCCCCCCCCCTGATCTCGATTAAGGAAGGACATGTTTTTCATTTACACCATCAATATCCGGTTGTTTTAACAGACGATTTTTGGATTGTTTTTTAATTATAAAAACTAACCCCTAACCCTAACCCCTAACCCTAACCCCTAACAAACAACCGTGTTTTTTGTTGGTGCGTGGGTGTGTTGAGTCAGTGAATTTGTGAGTCAGGAGAGATATCTCTTTCTGTTATATAACAAGATAAAAGGGTATGAAAACACACAATGCTGTTAAAATGAAAATATTTTATATCATATTCATTTTAACAGCATTTTAACATTTCATATGCTTATACCGTGGGATTCATTTCCTTACTCTTAACTTACAACAAGGTTTATATTTCTCAATTTACATATTGTCTTTATTGGTTAAGTAAATACTATTTTGTATCGGACAAGACTTTCGTTCCAATCATATATATATATATATATATATATATACACACACTATATCATAATTTTCATTATTTCTGTTAGCTGAACATTTTTTAAAACATCATCAGGAGTTTGTTTAATTTTTCTTCTTTCGAATGGAAGAATTTTTTTCAAGATAATATTAATTCTTATGCAAGTTTCATTGTGTTAAATATTGGGGGGGGGGGTAAATTTCACAGGGAAAATTGTGGTAACTAATAAGAGATAATTATTTATCAAATCTTTAAAAAAATCTCCGAGAATTGTCTAATGAATAAACGGTCGAAATAAATGTTATATTCAAGACGACACTAATATGAATGAATTAAAGTAACTTCTAAAGTTAAAAAAAATGTTAATAAATGATTAAAAGAAATCTCGAGATAAGGTCTGAACTTGAAAAACGGTCGGAAAATTAGGGTGACCCAAAAAAAAAACAGAACCCAAATTATTTAATTATTTTCCCATTAAACTAACCCTAAACCAGAACCCAAATTATTTATTTATTTTCCCATTAAAATAATCCTAAACCCCAATCCTAACTCCAACCCTAACCCTAACCCTAATCCCCCTAGTCACCCTGTATACAGGTGACCCAGAAAAAAACAGAACCCAAATTATTTATTTATTTTCCCGTTAAACTAATCCTAAACCCCAACCCTAACCCTAATCATAACCCCTAACACTAATCCTAACCCTAAACCCCCTAGTTAAAATCACCATGTGATCACCCTTTTTTAGAGCCAGCGATAAATTGCACATAGCTATTGATTAAAAACAAAATTGAGTTATTATTAAATGTTTTCGCTTATTATTGTTATTTACTTCGCTGTAAAAATAATCCAATCGATAAAACCACATCTTTCTTACCAAATAAATCTTTGTAAGATAAATTATTTCATTTCATTTCATTTCTAACTAAATTAATATTTTGAAGACAGGAATAAAAAGATTGCGATATGAATAAGATTTGATTTTTCGTTAAAACATACTTTTGCTGTCCGAAGCAAAATATTTTTTTCTAACTCGCTATAAAAAATAATTCAATGGATAAAGACTCATACAAATTATATATTGAGAAAGATTAATTTCTCTTCTTTCCAACCATATGGATATTTTTAAGATTGGACTATAATAGGCGATAAATTCCGAGCTGAACGGCTTACGACTGCGAAATTTGTTCACTAAAATTGAATTTCATGGTGATAATCGCTGTAACAAAAAGTCAGGCAGGGGGACAATATTTTATCATCAACAGGAGTTGGTATACGGACAGTTTCGCAAATTGGGTGATTTTAAAATTTTAAAATCAAATTGGGTCAATTTCGACGATATCAGCCAGTCAGCCTCGTTTTCGATGTTTTTAAGTGCTTGTTTACAATTTTACTGTAACATTCGCATTTGCAAAACAATTTACCAAAAATCAGGTAATAATCCGATTTTAGTGAAATTTTCAGTATTGATTTAACAATTAATGAATTTTATAATGCATCAGTTATTTTATTTCAAAACTTTAATTTAGTATTTTTGCTATGAAAAATTAATATATAAAATTCATTTAAAATATAAAAATGCTGATGTTAAGTTTAAAATGTTATATTTTTAGATTCTAAAAATTAATATCTACTTAATGCAAACCTTATTTTTGTTGACGAAAGTAGTAGGTTTTGAAAAAAATCTCGATTGAAAATGTACCCCTTCAGAAAAAACATCGATGTATAATTTTTTCTTTTATAAAATAATAGGCAATTAAATAATTATCGAAATGAGTAAAAAAGAAATCTCCAAAAAATTAATTATTTATTATTTTTTTACATTTCATTTTTCGATTTTCGGTACTTATTTTCTCATAGAAAAGCCACCGTAAAAAAACTTTTTGTTTCTATTCATAACTTCGGTCTTTTATCTCTTTATTTATACTGTAATTAGTATCAGGTAAGGACCAACTCGAAACAATTTTACGCCCCCAGCATAAGGGGGGTCAAAATTAAGTGACCTGAAAAAAATTAGAAAGTTTTGAAATAAAATAAATAATGCATTATAAAGATCGTTCTTCGATAAATAAACACTGAAAATTTCATTAAAATCCGATAATTCCCTGATTTTTGGTAAATTATTTTCTGTAGTGGGGCTAAAGTCATTTGGTCTAAAAATGACTTTGAGGCTCTGTTTGCCACTCCTTAATATAGATAAATGAGGATTTCTGTTGAACGCTTTATATTTATTTCACACTGACGTACACCCGAATAATTTAAAGTATTCCCTTCTTCACTGGGGGTCAGGAGAGTTGACACCACACTGACTCACGGTGGGCAGGCTGTGGTTGAGCGGGTTAGGAATGTTGGTTTTCAAAATGTAATTATATCCCACTTGGTTACAAATGTATTCATTCAATAGTTCACCATAAAATGATAAACAAATACTGTATTCAAAATAGCCCTGTCGACAGACCATACACAGGACACCCATGTGACTGAGCGTGTTATCAAAAATTATTAAAATCATTTTGTAAGATTTCTAAGAGAGAGAGAGTTTGACCAAATCTAAATGCCGCTCTCCAAACACATATGCACACACGCGCACACATACATGTATATTATTATTGTAAACTGTTCATGTTCCTGACACTACATTATTCTGTGTACTAGACATGAGACTTTGATGAGTTGTGGTGCACCTGAGCACTGTATACAATAAATTTCATTATTATTACTAGCAAATATATGCACCCTCCGGGTGCCAGTATTTAAGTTTTAATATAATAAAATATCATATTAAATTAGAAAGGCTGATGTAACTGAATAAGAATGCAGATAAAAAGATTTTGAACAGAGGGGGTATGATTGAAAAATAGAACAGCTTTGAAACTAACACTTCCATCATTTTCCATTACTCCCGTCTGTCTTTGTTAAATTGTCCTAATTTAACTATTTAGTTAAGATAGGAAGTAAAGAATAATATTACAGTTATTTCTTCTTGTTAATGGATTTCTTTTAAGATTTATTCCTGAGATTTTTGCTCATATTCAATAAGATAAAACCAAACAATTAGAAATCAATAATACTAAGCATATATTTATTAAAATCAATTTTTTAAGATCAAAATGCAAATTAGCCTTACCATGCACACTGTAATCCGCTATTTTGTTGTATATATAGATACAATTGCATGTTATTAGTATGTAGATATGGTCAACAGTGGCTACGGCCTCTGGACCATTGTTATAATTAACGGCGTCGATCCCAGGGGCCATCCCCCCCCAGGCAACACCTGCCCCCTTGATTTAAAGGGGCAGGGCTGGGTTTATTGCCCAATGCCTGAGGCGCCCCCCTTGAGGGGGAATGCCGACGGGATCGACGCAATTTTTCACCCGCCACCCCATGAGTTTCGGTTTGTGGGTGGTCCCACGTTAATAGGGACTTTGTGCCTGACCCGTACAAGTGGGGTACGCGGTAAATACTATGTAGATATGGTCAACAGTCTTAATGATGTAAAACAATTTTATTAATAATTGGGTTTTAAATAAAAAATAAAATCATAGAGAATGTGATGTAAATAACAGAGGGAATTGTGATTTGTATAGTAATATAGTTTCGGTTACAGACAGACAAACACACAATCTCCATTATAATAAGATTTAAATTTAAATCGACCTGATTCTTGAAATCCTGTTAATGGCTACGGTGTTAAGACGGTAAGTCGTGGGGATAACTGAAAATCATTTAGAAAAAATGAAGGAGATTGTCTCAGAAAGAGAGTGACGATAAAGAAAGAAAGAGAAATACAGGAGGGAAGTAAAAGAAAGAGAAAAAGAAAGAAAGAGTTAGAGAAAGAGGATAAAAATATATAGAGAAGAAATAAAAGAAAGAGAGAAATCAGGAAAGGGTCACAGAAAGAGAATAACAAGGAGGGAGAAAGAGAGAAAAATGAAGGAAATTGTCTCAGAAAAAGAGTGACGAGAAGGAAGAAAGAGGGTGAGAAAGAAGAAAAAAATATAGAGAAGAAATAAAGAAAGAGAGAAATAAGGAAAGGGTCACAGAAAGAGAATGACAAGGAGGGAGAAAGAGAGAAAAATGAAGGAAATTGTCTCAGAAAAAGAGTGACGAGAAGGAAGAAAGAGGGTGAGAAAGAAGAAAGAAAATATAGAGAAGAAATAAAAGAAAGAGAGAAATAAGGAAAGGGTCACAGAAAGAGAATGACAAGGAGGAGAAAGAGAGAAAAATGAAGGAAATTGTCTCAGAAAAAGAGTGACGAGAAGGAAGAAAGAGGGTGAGAAAGAAGAAAGAAAATATAGAGAAGAAAAAAAGAAAGAAGAAAGAAAGAAAGTCACAGAAGAGAATGACAAGGAGGGAGAAAGAGAGAAAAATGAAGGAAATTGTCTCAGAAAAGAGTGACGAGAAGGAAGAAAGAGGGTGAGAAAGAAGAAAGAAAATATAGAGAAGAAATAAAAGAAGAGAGAAATAAGGAAAGGGTCACAGAAAGAGAATGACAAGGAGGGAGAAAGAGAGAAAAATGAAGGAAACTGTCTCAGAAAAAGAGTGACGAGAAGGAAGAAAGAGGGTGAGAAAGAAGAAAGAAAATATAGAGAAGAAATAAAAGAAAGAGAGAAATAAGGAAAGGGTCACAGAAAGAGAATGACAAAGAGGGAGAAAGAGAGAAAAATGAAGGAAATTGTCTCAGAAAGAGAGTGACGAGAAGAAGAAAGAGGGTGAGAAAGAAGAAAGAAAATAAAGAGAAGAAATAAAAGAAAGAGAGAAATAAGGAAAGGGTCACAGAAAGAGAATGACAAGGAGGGAGAAAGAGAGAAAAATCAAGGAAATTGTCTCAGAAAGAGAAGGAAGAAAGAGAAATATAGGGGGGAAGTAAAAGAAAGAGAAAAAGAAAGAAAGAAAAAGTTACAGAAAGAGGATAAAAATTAGGAATAAAAAGAAATAGTAAGTGGAAGTAAACGGAAGAGAGAAAAAAAGGAAAGAGCCGCAGAGAGAAAGAGAGCGACTAAGAGAAAGAAAGAGAGGAGAATAAAGAAGGAAAACGTCAGTGGAGAGAGAGAGAGAGAGAGAGAGAGAGAGAGAGAGAGGAGAGAGAGAGAGAGAGAGAGAGAGAGAGAGTCACAAGGGGGGCGAAAGAGAAACAGTGAGGAAGTTAAAGAAAAAGAAGTAAAAGGAAGAAAGGAAAACGTCACAGAGAGAGAGAGAGAGTGAGAGAGAGAGACAGAGACAGAGACAGAGAGAAATACAGACAGTGACAAGGTGGATGAAAGAGAAATAGAGAGGAAGTAAAAGGAGAGAAAAAAAAGGAAAACCTCGCATATATATATATATACTAGCTAAAGTACCCGGTCCATGACCGGACTAAAATGAAATTTCGATCACCAGGGAGTGAGAGAGAAAGTGGAAGACAGTAGTTAGAGAGGGGGTAAGAGGAAAATAATTCTTGAAACTAAAATCATTGAGAATTTGTATATTTCAGGATTTGTATTTTCTGTTTTATAGTTTAAAATTATTTCATATTATTATACAACAAATTGAAAGTATTCGTTTGTATATTTGTTTGTTATTGTTTTAAATTTTTTGTACATGACAACAATTCACATTTAGTTCTTAATTGCATGTTGAGTTTAAAAAGAAGCTGAGAATCGAAATTTAAATTCTTCGTATTGCAATATCTATTTTTGCTAAAACCTAAGATAGTATTATAGGGACCACCAATTGATCAGTTTAGGCCATCTTGAATAAAACGGAAATATTTTGTTATTATTTATTGATTTTTCATAGAATTTAAAAAAACTCTTATCGTAACTTGTTTTTAGCTACGTTAATTTTCAGTTGATTTAACAGTGCAAAAATGAAAACATTGTTTTTCAATCATAATTTTCATTATTTCCGTAAGCTGAAAAAAAGTTAAAGAATCATCAGGAGTTTATTTAATGTTTTTTCTTTCAAATGGAAAAAATTTTTTCAAGAAAATATTAATTTTTCTGCAAGTTTCATAGTATTAAATATAGGGGGGGGGGGTAAATTTCACAGGGTAAAATTGGTGGTACCTAGTATTTTAAAAACATTGTTTAAAAACGTTTTGGTGGACCTGATTATCTGGACTCCCTCCCCCCATCTATTTTTTTCCCTTCAGTTGATTATTATCGATTACACACCAATCTATCAGATTGAAAATAAAAAATTCTTAAAAGTTCTTTATTATTTGAGTATTCACGGGTGCTCATTTCCTCGTATAAGTTTATAGTAAATTGATCCCCCATATCGGAACCGCTTGAACGGAACCCAAATTATTTATTTATTTTCCCATTAAACTACCCCCTCCCAACCCTAACCCTAGCCCCCCCCCCCCTAGTTAAAATTAAGTTTTATTACAAAATTTATATTAATTACAAAACATCAATTTTCATAAAAGTTCAAATGTCACCTATGAAATCTCTATTTAAACATGCCAATTTTTCAGAACTGAAAAGTTGCACTATAAACTCAGCAATGTTTATTGACTTCACAATAAAGAGTAAAATCATAAAACTTAAAATTTAATTTGTAAGGCAAATTCTGAGGAATATTTTAAATTGTATTTTGAATAATAATTTAAATGTTGGTTGTTAGTTGTTTTGTTTTATCAACTTTTCGGGTAATTTACTAACGAATCATGTCATTTTGATAAACAAAGCGCTTACAATTTTTCGCACTTACATATAATTTTTTTTTTAAATGTTCCAATAACTGGATATTGTCAGATAAACTTGAAATAAATTTCGTCTTACAAATAATTGACTACTTATTTCCAGTCGGGCCTTCGACTAAAGATAAAACACCGGATTTTGTCCATATTAGTAACCTTTGTTTTTTGTTTTTTTTATCGTGGTTTGAGAAAATAATTAGTTAACGAACCAAAAGAAAAACAGTTTCTAAGTAAATTCGTCAATCTTATTGTTATTTTTAACCCTTTAAAACTCTAACAATAAAAAATAAATAAATTAAAGAATTAAAAGTCATTTTATTCGAATTAAAATCTTAGTTTAATTTATACAAATATGTAACCGTACTTACGACGTAAACTGATTTTCATGATACTGTTATTTACGGATTAAAATATTTTTTTAATAATGTAACCGTAAAGCGTGCATTTTGATTTTCTACAATTTTTATGCATTACAAAAATTAAAATTAAAATGAGTGTACTGTACAATTTAAGAATATGGACAAACTCGCTGTAAAAAATAATTTAATCTATAAAAACACATACAAATTACATATTCAGAAAGACTAAGAGATTCCGAACTGCCGTATTCGTATTATCGCCTATACGTAGTATTTTTTTTTTTTTAACTCGCTGTAAAAAAAAAATAAATCTATAAAAACACATACAAATTACATATTCAGAAAGGCTATTTCATCTTATTACTAAAGATATAAATATTTTAAAGATTAAAATCCTAAATAGGTAAGAGATTCCGATCTGTCTGTTATAGACTGCACTGCTTGTATCGCAATAATCATAGGCAGCGTAGCTATCCGAAGCCATTTTTTAATTTTTTAACTCGCTGTAAAAAATGATTCAATTAATAAAAACTCACACAAATTACATATTTTGAAAGAGTATTTTCTTATCTTTCTAACGATATAAAAATTATTAAAGACTGAACCATAAATAGGCCATAAATTCGGAACTGAACGGCTTAGACTGCAAAATTAATTCATTAAAATCAAAACTTCGCTGCTGTTATCGCTTTAACAATAAGCAGGCAGAGACAATATTTTATTATCAGGAGGGGCTGATATACGGACAGTTCCACAAATTGGGTGATTTTGGATTAATTAATCGATTAAATCCCTTAATCAATAAAAATCAATAACCAAATTTAGAATTTTTCTTAGTTAGAACGATATCAATGTGTATGCAAGATTTTGAATCTGAGTGACCTCCCGTTTTTTTGTTTTACGTCGACACGTACATACCAAAATCTCTCTTTTATAGATTAGATGCTATCAGAAAGTCTCACCTCTCCTCTGCTGTCATGCTTCTGTCTGGGCCAAAACAGCCTTGCCACTTTTCGCTGCACGTAGGCCAACGCGCGTGTTGCGTTAAGGCACGTACGCAAACCCTTTTCCAGACAAATCCTCTGCCTTTGTCTCTTTCATTGCCTCCAGTCGTTTCACTTATTCAAAAGTCTGTGGGGTCGACATCCTTATCGGCCCCGCAACACTTCTACTACTACTACTACTACTACTATTTTGAATCAAGAGGAAAAGGGAGGCAGCGTTCCTGCGACTTTGAAATTAGCACGTCAGGAAATGACTCAGCATTTTTTACTAATCCAAACAAACATCGTCATTTAAATACTAAAAATGACAGACAAATTTCTGAAACATACGAAATTAGTTTAAGTAGTTAATACCATACCCCAATCCCGAAAAGGATTTTCTCTGAGAAAACGATCTTAGGCGTGAACACACGCCCTATTTAAACAGCACAGTTTTGAGGTGACGCATCTGACGACGACCACGACGACCACGACCACGACGACCACGACCGCGACCACGACGACCACGACCACGACCACGACGCCGCTGCTGCTGCTGAAACCTGACCTTTGCCCGCTGATTCCTGACCTTTGCCTGATCGCCAGTCTACTTACTACTGTTGCCACTTTTAAAAGCCCTTCTCAGGGCTAAAAAGAGAAAGTCTTCTTATATTTTAAACAGTTCTTCTTAGAGCTATCAGAAAGTCTCACCTCTCCTCTGCTGGGCTGCTTGCAGTGTCGGATCGAATTGGGTCGCTCACAGTATCATACGTTACTGTACTCTTGCTCCATACCGTTCCTCGTCGGGTCGAATCTGTCCGTTTAAAGTGCCGTCTTCGGGTCGAAACTAGACATTCAGAGTGCCTTCGTCGGGTCGAATCTGTCCGTTTGAGGTGTCTTCGTCGGGTCGAATCTATGCATTCAAAACACCGTCATTGACGAGTCTAATCGGGTCTTTCTTAATATCATCCGCTACCAGACCCTTACTCCGCATCTTTCCCTGTCAGGCCGCTCCCGGTACCGTTTATTGAAGGGTCGTGCTTTCGTACTACGCCAAACCGTTTCGTCCGTACCGTTCCTCAGGGTTTTGTCCCGTATCGTCTCTGTCGGGCCGCTACCGGTGTCATCTATTACCAGCAAACAGATCGTCTCTGTCGGGCCGCTACCGGTGTCATCTATTACCAGCAAACAGATCGTCTCTGTCGGGCCGCTACCGGTGTCATCTATTACCAGCAAACAGATCGTCCCTGTCTGGCCGCTACCAGTGTCGTCCATTACCAGCAAACAGATATAACATCGGCGCATTCGAATCAGACGGCGTACACAGCTCCTGAACATAATATCTAAACATTGCTGTACAATTACAGACAATAAAAAACTTATTTGTATTGAACTGTCACTCACTCGTTTGTCTTTTCTCTTTTGCTTTGTGTTGTGTGGGAACTATTGCATAAAAAAGTTCGTGTGGTCGACCTTGTTATCGACCCCTCGACAAATATATGCGAGATTTTCCTTTTTTTCTCTCCTTTTACTTCCTCTCTATTTCTCTTTCTCTTGGGAAAGGTATGAATCCATATATTCTCCCTCCAGCTATGGATTAAATAGTAGTGCAGACTGGGCTCTTCAGCTTTGGGTAGGTAACCAGTCTAGGAGAGGGATAACTCTGAATTCAACATTCCTGAGGTCGGTCGTTGTTTGGGTTTGTGGCAACCCTTGATGCACCAATTCTTTCCTATCGACTGTGTCAAAAAGTGTGGATGGTCCAACACAAGCCTTCACCCCTATAAACAAATCACTGTGTGGGAGTTCATTGTGTGTATGAACTCTCATACATCGATAATCGACGGGAGAGTCCATTTATATATATATATATATATATATATATATATATATATATATATACGATAGTCTGTACGATAGTCTGTACGATATTCTACACACCGAGTAATTCTTTGCGAAATTCACTTGTCATTATTATCTTCTATAATTATCGAATTTTATGCGATATGCGCATTGTAAGTGCCTTCAAGCAAAAATATAAATATTAATATATACTTTATCAACAATGCTTCTAAAATAAACAAACATCCAAAAAGCTTATATATATATATATATATATATATATATATATATATATATATAGAGAGAGAGAGAGAGAGAGAGAGAGAGAGAGAATATTAATCTCTCTCAAACAAAACTGTAGCGGAAAAAGTTTTGAAAATAAAATAAAATGCTTTTTTATACTTCTCCGGTAATTCATCCATTGGCATTGCAGTCTCGGAGGACTGTAGTTAAATTAACAAAAAAAAAGAAAAACACTATTGACAATTTTTACCAAAGCAGAACTGAAAGAGAAGCGGGAGAGTCGGGGATTGTTATTAGCTAAAGAAGGTGGTAAACAGAGATTTCTCTCGAGTGCTGGTTTGGTGGTTGTGGCAGGGGTCAAGCGAGTGGCTTATTCCCACGCTTTACTCACATTGTTTTCACATAAATACCGAAGGAGATGAAGATATATATAGGGGGGGGGGGTGAAAGGCACATGATAAATAAGAGATGGGTTGCTTTGTGAGTTAATTGCAGATTACCGTTAATTAAAACGATGAAAATTTTTTTTTCAAACATAATTCAATTCCCAGAAGTAAGGAATATTTTAGTATTTGTTTTTAGTCATTAAACAAAACAGTAGAAAAGCCTTGGGGAAACAATTATTGATTCACTCAGCTTTAGTATAATGCTGATGAGGCCTAATAGGCCGAAATGTACATACAGAGATTGATTTTTCTCGATTTGTTTAGCCTTACATTTAAATAGTTTAATCCCGCCTAATTAATTATTAATGAATTAAATTTCAAAAAATAGGTTCGACTTCATTTAAGCACATATTCTCCCAAATATATATATATATATATGAGAGAGAGAGAGAGAGAGAGAGAGAGAGAGAGAGAGAGAGAGAGAGAGAGAGAGACGGGAGAGCAGTATTCGTACAGAGCTCTGTAGTTTGCAGCCTCACATGACTGCAGTATGCCCCACAAAAAGAAATCCCCGCCAACAGGAGCTAGCCTAATTGTCGCCCGATAAGGTGGCTTTTGGTTTTGTTTTGTTTTGTTTTACGGCATATCAACCTCAGTGGGTCATTTAATACCGACAAAGTTTTGAAATAAATCAATGGATAATACAATTTTTTTATAAATACATTTTTCTATTTAACCCATAGATTAGGCCCTAACAGGTACTACCACTCCGGGTCAGAGTGGACCAGGGAGTAATGGTGATGAAGGGGTGCTCCACATTCTCCAAACCCCCAAAGCTGGAACCTCACCATCACATAGAGTTTAACGTCATTCCAAGGACATGTAGACCCGCAGTCACCGCCTTCTAGCACTCATATGATAAAAAGGGGTTAGGGCTTGCCATAAGGGCAATAGGGTTGGGAAAATCATATAGTTGCTAGGGCTTGACGTGACCAGCCGATTGATCGGAAGGGGCCTCTCCGACCGCCCATCTAGCCCAAGATAGGGCCAAAGTGGAGTATTGCAAGTCAAAGGTGGCTTTTAAGTCTTAATCGCTGAATTGCCGTTTGTGATTTTTACCTCCTCATGCCATTGCTAATAGGTAAGGTGTCTCATCATGGTGTAATGGTTAGCATACTGGTCTCGCATATCCATTACAACTGAATAGGGAGTTCGATCCTTGCTGGATGCCCATACTTGCGACCTTGTGTTGCATCCTACCTGTGGCGGACGGGTTGGGTAAATGCCTACCTTTTGGGCATCCCATCTTGGTGTAATGGTTAGCAAGCTAGTTTCACAGATCTATTAAAACTGAATTGTGAGTTCGATGAATGCCCCATGCTTGCGATCTTGTGTCACATCCTACCCGTGGCGGACGGGTTGGGTAAATGCTTACTTGTGTCTTATTGCGAATTAATGGCTTGCAAACTAGTGACGCAGATCCATCACTACTGATTAACAAGTTCCCCATTAGTAATGGATGTGCGAGACTAGCTTTCTAACCATTGCACCACGATTGGACGCCCCGGGACGTCCTGGGTATGACACTAAACTGTAGCTAATGGTGACGCTTCAATTCTGATGCTCTGGGTGATGTGAAGAACCCCTTCATTGCCATTACTCCCAGGTCCACTCTGACCCGGAGTGGTAGAACCTGTTAGGGTCCCATCTATGGGTCAAATATACCTGCTTAAAAATTATACTGATACGACGACGGGGTCAACGGCCAGGATCAAACAGTTCAGTTAGGAAACTACTGCTCCTCATCTCTAAGACTAGCGCCTATTGATGAGTCAACAGCCACCGATAGATATCTAAGATGGAGAAAAATAACCATAATATGTCAAATTTCTCCCGGATACTGGTTCACTTTCTTTTCTATTTTGTACAGCTTTGTCGGTTGTTATTTAACTCTGGGCTTGACGTCATCAGGGAGTCCGTTTGTATATTAAATTACCAAAGAATGTTATGCCTCATATTTTCGAGGACGGATTCAACTTTTTCATCTTTGTCATCACAAAACACCCACGCGTTATTTTGCTGCATATTATCAATTCTTGCTTCAATATAATTAGTTCTTAGTATTATTTAAATTATTCGGACTGTTGTCCTCATCTTTATTTTATCTGTACAACGTTTCGGCCGATGTTCCCTCCGGCCTTCTTCGGGTATAAAGATGAGGACAATTGTACGAATAATCCAAGCAATACTAATTATCAAACATCATCTAAAAATTCAGAGAAATAATTAATTCTTAGTGGTGCTATGATAAGTGATTCAGTTTTTCTTGTTGGGGTTAAAATAAAATTAAAATTATATTAAAAAAAACTAAAAAAACCTCCCGTGAGTTTTCAGACAGGAAGTACCCTTCGAGCATGTGTAGGAAAAAGGACCCACTTCCGACCCCCAAGTTAATATCTCGGCCATTCTGACTTAGGCCCTAACTGGGACCAGACACTATTTCTGGACGGACAGAAATTTTCCCTACAAGTGGTGGTTATGATCCATAAATAAAACCGGAATCCTAAAACTATAGAAATAAAAAAAATAACAAACTCCCATGAGCCTTCAGACCGGAAGCATGTGAAGAAAAAAGGACCCACTTCCGACCACCAAGATAATCTCCCGCCCATTCGTACTTACGCCTGAACTGGGACTAGATATTACTACTGGCCAGAAAGATATTTTTTTAACCCCGTAGTGGCTATGACCCGTATAATACTATGCATGCGGGGGTAGGTGTGTATATATAATTCTAGGTAGTTATGATTAATAAGAGTAAGTCAAACCACATATATGTATAAATATGTGTGTGTATGTTCTAGTGTGGATAATGGGCTTATACATATGTATAGATAGATAGATACATATGTGCGCATGTATACACACATATGTGTGTGTGTGTGTGTGTGTGTGTGCACATATATTGTATGTGTAAGTAAAGGTATGTGAATGGTCGGTCAAAGAAATCATAAAACTGAAGAAAAAATTAAGAGGGTGATAGCTCCCCAGATTAGAGACGAGAAGTCTGGGTTATGAACAACTTTGAGAGTTGACCGTAGGTTAGAGGATCATAAGAATTGACCCATATTTAGAACAAACGATTTTTGAAATCTCGTGATGAAATCCCGGGGCTGAGAGTGGGATGAGATCTGAGGGTCTCTGGGAGATTTTGAAAAGTTTTAGTCAGTTGGATCTAGGGAGCCGAAGAGAGCAGATGAGCCTTGGACGCTGAAGAAGTTAAGACGTTAGTTGTCCATTAGAGACCAGCCCTAGCAGAGGGGTCTACAAAGAAAAGGGGGGGGGTGTCCCCCATCTCGACAACCATGGGAGATAGCAGCAGATAGAAGCATCTATACTGTATACCTCATCTCTGACCATTCTGAAGTTCACCTGGAATTGTTTTGTCTTTATTCTCTCTTTGTTATTGATTGTGAACCCCCTGGATGTGCCCTGGGGCAGAATTACGGACAGCAGTGAGGGTCAAGGAACAGACGACCACGAGACGATCATGGCCAGTAATTTTGAAAGCTGCAAGTAATGCAGAAGATGCACAGCAGAAGCTGCCTACAGGTGCTCACGGCCCGAGGGATGTTTACACCCGTGAATAAAGCCTAAATCCTAAAACTACCTTTTGTCTTTGTCTCTTCTTTTTCTCTCCGTGAATTAGTTTTCAGCACGACCACCAAATAAAATGGGGTTAAAAGCAAACCCTAGGAATACGCACCGAGAATAACCAGCTACCTTTAAACCTAAAACATTAAACCACTTGTAACCCGACACTTTCTTCATGTTTACTCTTCGTAGTCATGTCCATGTCATAAGCAAGTTCTTTAGTTTGTCACTTGAAGTATCCATACAGTTATTTTTTCTTCCCATTTTTGTTTAATGGATTTTTTGTTTTATACTTTTCTTATTTGTCCTTAAGTTAATTCTGTTGATTGCTGTTGTTATTTTTTATGTATCCCTCTTCTATTTGAAACCGTATGATTATTTGTATTAGATAGGAATACGTGAAACCATATAACTGCGTACAACATATTTGTATTAGATAGGAATACTTAAAACCATAAAACTGTGCACAAATTATTAGTATTAGATAGGAATAATTGAAACCATATAACTGTGTACAAAATATTTGTATTAGATAGGAATACTTAAAACCATAAAACTGTGCACAAATTATTAGTATTAGATAGGAATACTTGAAACCATATAACTGTGTACAAATTATTTGTATTTGATAGGAATACTCTAAACCATAAAACTATGTACAAATTATTTGTATTTTATAGGAATACATGAAACCATATAACTGTGTACAAATTATTTGTGTTAGATAGGAATACTTGAAACCATATAACTGTGTATAAATTATTTGTATTTGATAGGAATACTTAAAACCATAAAACTGTGCAAAAATTATTTGTATTAGATAGGAATACTTGAAACCATATAACTGTGTACAAATTATTTGTGTTAGATAGGAACACTTAAAACCATAAAACTGTGTACAAAATATTTGTATTAGATAGGAATACTTAAAACCATAAAACTGTGCACAAATTATTAGTATTAGATAGGAATACTTGAAACCATATAACTGTGTACAAATTATTTGTGTTAGATAGGAATACTTGATATGATATAACTGCGTACAATTTATTTGTGTTAGATAGGAATACATGAAACCATAAAACTGTGTACAAAATGTTTATATTAGACAGGAATACATGAAAGCATAAAACTGTGTACAAATTATTTGTATTTGATAGGAATACTTGAAACCATAAAACTGTGTACAAATTATTTGTGTTAGATAGGAATACTTGAAACCATAAAACTGTGTACAAATTATTTGTATTTGATAGGAATACTTGAAACCATATAACTGTGTACAAACTTTTTGTATTTGATAGGAATACTTGAAACCATATAACTGCGTACAAATTATTTGTATTATATAGGAATACTTGAAACCATATAACTGTGTACAAATTATTTGTATTTGATAGAAATACTTGAAACCATATAACTGTGTACAAATTATTAGTATTAGATAGGAATACATGAAAGCATAAAACTGTGTACAAATTATTTGTGTTAGATAGGAATACTTGAAACCATAAAATTGTGTACAAATTATTTATGTTAGATAGGAATACTTGAAACCATAAAACTGTGTACAAATTATTTGTATTACATAGGAATACTTGAAACCATATAACTGTGTACAAATTATTTGTATTTGATAGGAATACTTGAAACCATAAAACTGTGTACAAATTATTTTGTTTAGATAGGAATACTTGAAACCATAAAAACTGCGTACAAATTATTTGTATTATATAGGAATACTTGAAACCATATAACTGTGTACAAATTATTTGTATTTGATAGGAATACTTGAAACCATAAAACTGTGTACAAATTATTTGTGTTAGGAATACTGTAAACCATATAACTGTGTACAAATTATTTGTGTTAGATAGGAATACTTAAAACCATATAACTGTGTGCAAATTATTTGTGTTAGATAGGAATACTTGAAACCATAAAACTATGTACAAATTATTTGTATTTGATAGGAATACATGAAACCATATAACTGTGTACAAATTATTTGTATTTGATAGGAATACTTGAAACCATATAACTGTGTACAAATTATTTGTATTTGATTGGAATACTCTAAACCATAAAACTATGTACAAATTATTTGTATTTTATAGGAATACATGAAACCATATAACTGTGTACAAATTATTTGTGTTAGATAGGAATACTTGAAACCATATAACTGTGTATAAATTATTTGTATTTGATAGGAATACTTAAAACCATAAAACTGTGCAAAAATTATTTGTATTAGATAGGAATACTTGAAACCATATAACTGTGTACAAATTATTTGTGTTAGATAGGAACACTTAAAACCATAAAACTGTGTACAAAATATTTATATTAGATGGGAATAGTTGAAATCATAAAGCTGTGTACAAATTATTTGTGTTAGATAGGAACACTTAAAACCATAAAACTGTGTACAAAATATTTATATTAGATAGGAATATATGAAAGCATAAAACTGTGTACAAATTATTTGTGTTAGATAGGAATAATTGAAACCAAATTATTTGTATTTGATAGGAATACTTGAAACCATATAACTGTGTACAAATTATTTGTATTACATAGGAATACCTTAAACCATATAACTGTGTACAAATTATTTGTATTTGATAGGAATACTTGAAACCATATAACTGTGTACAAATTATTTGTGTTAGATAGGAATACTCGAAACCATAAAACTATGTACAAATTATTTGTATTTGATAGGAATACTTGAAACCATATAACTGTGTATAAATTATTTGTATTTGATAGGAATACTTAAAACCATAAAACAGTGCACATATTATTAGTATTAGATAGGAATACTTGAAACCATATAACTGTGTACAAATTATTTGTGTTAGATAGGAATACTTGATATGATATAACTGCGTACAATTTATTTGTGTTAGATAGGAATACATGAAACCATAAAACTGTGTACAAAATGTTTATATTAGACAGGAATACATGAAAGCATAAAACTGTGTACAAATTATTTGTATTTGATAGGAATACTTGAAACCATAAAACTGTGTACAAATTATTTGTGTTAGATAGGAATACTTGAAACCATAAAACTGTGTACAAATTATTTGTATTTGATAGGAATACTTGAAACCATATAACTGTGTACAAACTTTTTGTATTTGATAGGAATACTTGAAACCATATAACTGCGTACAAATTATTTGTATTATATAGGAATACTTGAAACCATATAACTGTGTACAAATTATTTGTATTTGATAGAAATACTTGAAACCATATAACTGTGTACAAATTATTAGTATTAGATAGGAATACATGAAAGCATAAAACTGTGTACAAATTATTTGTGTTAGATAGGAATACTTGAAACCATAAAATTGTGTACAAATTATTTATGTTAGATAGGAATACTTGAAACCATAAAACTGTGTACAAATTATTTGTATTACATAGGAATACTTGAAACCATATAACTGTGTACAAATTATTTGTATTTGATAGGAATACTTGAAACCATAAAACTGTGTACAAATTATTTGTGTTAGATAGGAATACTTGAAACCATAAAACTGCGTACAAATTATTTGTATTATATAGGAATACTTGAAACCATATAACTGTGTACAAATTATTTGTATTTGATAGGAATACTTGAAACCATAAAACTGTGTACAAATTATTTGTGTTAGGAATACTGTAAACCATATAACTGTGTACAAATTATTTGTGTTAGATAGGAATACTTAAAACCATATAACTGTGTGCAAATTATTTGTGTTAGATAGGAATACTTGAAACCATAAAACTATGTACAAATTATTTGTATTTGATAGGAATACATGAAACCATATAACTGTGTACAAATTATTTGTATTTGATAGGAATACTTGAAACCATATAACTGTGTACAAATTATTTGTATTTGATTGGAATACTCTAAACCATAAAACTATGTACAAATTATTTGTATTTTATAGGAATACATGAAACCATATAACTGTGTACAAATTATTTGTGTTAGATAGGAATACTTGAAACCATATAACTGTGTATAAATTATTTGTATTTGATAGGAATACTTAAAACCATAAAACTGTGCAAAAATTATTTGTATTAGATAGGAATACTTGAAACCATATAACTGTGTACAAATTATTTGTGTTAGATAGGAACACTTAAAACCATAAAACTGTGTACAAAATATTTATATTAGATGGGAATAGTTGAAATCATAAAGCTGTGTACAAATTATTTGTGTTAGATAGGAACACTTAAAACCATAAAACTGTGTACAAAATATTTATATTAGATAGGAATATATGAAAGCATAAAACTGTGTACAAATTATTTGTGTTAGATAGGAATAATTGAAACCAAATTATTTGTATTGATAGGAATACTTGAAACCATATAACTGTGTACAAATTATTTGTATTACATAGGAATACCTTAAACCATATAACTGTGTACAAATTATTTGTATTTGATAGGAATACTTGAAACCATATAACTGTGTACAAATTATTTGTGTTAGATAGGAATACTCGAAACCATAAAACTATGTACAAATTATTTGTATTTGATAGGAATACTTGAAACCATATAACTGTGTATAAATTATTTGTATTTGATAGGAATACTTAAAACCATAAAACAGTGCACATATTATTAGTATTAGATAGGAATACTTGAAACCATATAACTGTGTACAAATTATTTGTGTTAGATAGGAATACTTAAAACCATAAAACTAAGTACAAAAATATTTATATTAGATGGGAATAGTTGAAATCATAAAACTGTGTACAAATTATTAGTATTAGATAGGAATACATAAAAGCATAAAACTGTGTACAAATTATTTGTGTTAGATAGGAATACTTGAAACCAAATTATTTGTATTTGATAAGCATACTTGAAACCATATAACTGCGTACAAATTATTTGTATTACATAGGAATACCTTAAACCATAAAACTATGTACAAATTATTTGTATTTGATAGGAATACTTGAAACCATATAACTGTGTATAAATTATTTGTATTTGATAGGAATACTTGAAACCATATAACTGTGTATAAATTATTTGTATATGATAGGAATACTTGAAACCATATAACTGTGTACAAATTATTAGTATTAGATAGGAATACATGAAAGCATAAAACTGTGTACAAATTATTTGTGTTAGATAGGAATACTTGAAACCAAATTATTTGTATTTGATAGGAATACTTGAAACCATATAACTGTGTACAAATTATTTGTATTACATAGGAATACCTTAAACCATATAACTGTGTACAAATTATTTGTATTTGATAGGAATACTTGAAACCATATAACTGTGTACAAATTATTTGTGTTAGATAGGAATACTCGAAACCATAAAACTATGTACAAATTATTTGTATTTGATAGGAATACTTGAAACCATATAACTGTGTATAAATTATTTGTATTTGATAGGAATACTTAAAACCATAAAACAGTGCACATATTATTAGTATTAGATAGGAATACTTGAAACCATATAACTGTGTACAAATTATTTGTGTTAGATAGGAATACTTAAAACCATAAAACTGTGTACAAAATATTTATATTAGATGGGAATAGTTGAAATCATAAAACTGTGTACAAATTATTAGTATTAGATAGGAATACATAAAAGCATAAAACTGTGTACAAATTATTTGTGTTAGATAGGAATACTTGAAACCAAATTATTTGTATTTGATAAGAATACTTGAAACCATATAACTGCGTACAAATTATTTGTATTACATAGGAATACCTTAAACCATAAAACTATGTACAAATTATTTGTATTTGATAGGAATACTTGAAACCATATAACTGTGTATAAATTATTTGTATTTGATAGGAATACTTGAAACCATATAACTGTGTATAAATTATTTGTATATGATAGGAATACTTGAAACCATATAACTGTGTACAAATTATTCGTATTAGATAGGAATACATGAAAGCATAAAACTGTGTACAAATTATTTGTGTTAGATAGGAATACTTGAAACCAAATTATTTGTATTTGATAGGAATACTTGAAACCATATAACTGTGTACAAATTATTTGTGTTAGATAGGAATACTCGAAACCATAAAACTATGTACAAATTATTTGTATTTGATAGGAATACTTGAAACCATATAACTGTGTATAAATTATTTGTGTTAGATAGGAATACTCGAAACCATAAAACTATGTACAAATTATTTGTATTTGATAGGAATACTTGAAACCATAAAACTGTGTACAAATTATTTGTGTTAGATAGGAATACTTAAAACCATATAACTGTGTACAAATTATTTGTGTTAGATAGGAATACTCGAAACCATAAAACTATGTACAAATTATTTGTATTTGATAGGAATACATGAAACCATATGACTGTGTACAAATTATTTGTGTTAGATAGGAATACTTAAAACCATATAACTGTGTACAAATTATTTGTGTTAGATAGGAATACTTGAAACCATAAAACTATGTACAAATTATTTGTATTTGATAGGAATACTTGAAACCATATAACTGTGTATAAATTATTTGTATTTGATAGGAATACTTGAAACCATATAACTGTGTACAAATTTTTTGTATTTGATAGGTATACTTAAAACCATATAACTGTGTACAAATTATTTGTGTTAGATAGGAATACTCGAAACCATACAACTATGTACAAATTATTTGTATTTGATAGGAATACATGAAACCATATAACTGTGTACAAATTATTTGTTTTTGATAGGAATACTCGAAACCATAAAACTATGTACAAATTATTTGTATTTGATAGGAATACTTGAAACCATAAAACTGTGTACAAATTATTTGTGTTAAATAGTAATACTCGAAACCATAAAACTATGTACAAATTATTTGTATTTGATAGGAATACTTGAAACCATAAAACTGTGTACAAATTATTTGTGTTAGATAGGAATACTTAAAACCATATAACTGTGTACAAATTATTTGTGTTAGATAGGAATACTCGAAACCATAAAACTATGTACAAATTATTTGTATTTGATAGGAATACATGAAACCATATAACTGTGTACAAATTATTTGTGTTAGATAGTAATACTTAAAACCATATAACTGTGTACAAATTATTTGTGTTAGATAGGAATACTTGAAACCATAAAACTATGTACAAATTATTTGTATTTGATAGGAATACATGAAACCATATAACTGTGTACAAATTATTTGTGTTAGATAGGAATACTTAAAACCATATAACTGTGTACAAATTATTTGTGTTAGATAGGAATACTTGAAACCATAAAACTATGTATAAATTATTTGTATTTGATAGGAATACATGAAACCATATAACTGTGTACAAATTATTTGTGTTTGATAGGAATACTCGAAACCATAAAACTATGTACAAATTATTTGTATTTGATAGCAATACTTGAAACCATAAAACTGTGTACAAATTATTTGTGTTAGATAGGAATACTCGAAACCATAAAACTATGTACAAATTATTTGTATTTGATAGGAATACTTGAAACCATAAAACTGTGTACAAATTATTTGTGTTAGATAGGAATACTTAAAACCATATAACTGTGTACAAATTATTTGTGTTAGATAGGAATACTCGAAACCATAAAACTATGTACAAATTATTTGTATTTGATAGGAATACTTGAAACCATATAACTGTGTACAAATTATTTGTGTTAGATAGGAATACTTAAAACCATATAACTGTGTACAAATTATTTGTGTTAGATAGGAATACTTGAAACCATAAAACTATGTACAAATTATTTGTATTTGATAGGAATACTTGAAACCATATAACTGTGTATAAATTATTTGTATTTGATAGGAATACTTGAAACCATATAACTGTGTACAAATTATTTGTGTTAGATAGGAATACTTAAAACCATATAACTGTGTACAAATTATTTGTGTTAGATAGGAATACTCGAAACCATAAAACTATGTACAAATTATTTGTATTTGATAGGAATACATGAAACCATATAACTGTGTACAAATTATTTGTGTTTGATAGGAATACTCGAAACCATAAAACTATGTACAAATTATTTGTATTTGATAGGAATACATGAAACCATATAACTGTGTACAAATTATTTGTGTTTGATAGGAATACTCGAAACCATATAACTGTGTACAAATTATTTGTGTTAGCCACCGATAGATATCTAAGATGGAGAAAAATAACCATATGTCAAATTTCTCCCGGATACTGGTTCACTTTCTTTTCTATTTTGTACAGCTTTGTCGGTTGTTATTTAACTCTGGGCTTGACGTCATCAGGGAGTCCGTTTGTATATCAAATTACCAAAGAATGTTATGCCTCATATTTTCGAGGATGGATTCAACCTTTTCATTTTTGTCATCACAAAACACACACGCTTGTTATTTTGTTGCATATTATTAGCCATGTGCAAATTCTTGCCTACTATGTAAAATGGTGATCACAGGAAATTCTTCTAAAAATCATATAAAATAAACTAACGATCCGATTCTAATAAAACTTTCGGTTTATGAAGTAATAAAAGATGAACTTTATTGTAAATAAATTTTTACTAAATTGAAAAGACTAATAATTTTTTTCGTTAGTTTTTGTTATTGATCCCCCCAACAAATATCTGATTTCTTTTTTTTTTTTATATAAATAATTTTTTTTTTTGATATAAATAAATTTTACATTTTTATAAAGACAATGTAATGACATAACATATATAAAAAAAGATAATTCGCTAATTATGTAGTTTTGGAAATAGGGCATCTTAAACATTGAAACTTAAAATCTCGTAAATAAGAAAAAATATGTATCTTTTTTCTTTTTTTTTAATTGTTAGATTATTTTCAAAAGAATTTTATATTAAAAGTTCGTATTGTGTACATTTTTATTTTATTTTTCAGAGATTTTCAGAGATTTTTAAAAATTTATAAAATGTAAAATAAATACTTTTGTTTAATGTCAAGCAAAATCGTATTTATTTAATCAAAGAAAATATTGTATAAAACATATCTCGCTAAAAATAATGATATAATATAGGGACTAGCAAACAGGCTAAAATTCGTTTTTGACAAAATGACTTTAGCCCCCCTACAGAAAATAATTTACCAAAAATCAGGGAATTATCAGATTTTAATGAAATTTTCAGTGTTTATGTATCAATGAATGATCTTTATAATGCATTATCTATTTTATTTTAAAACTTTCTCATTTTTTTCAGGTCACTTAATTTTGACCCCCCTTATGTTGGGGGCGTAACATTGCTTCAAGTTGGTCCTAACTTGATACTAATTAGAGTATAAATAAAGAGATAAAAGACCGAAGTTATGAATAGAAACAAAAAAAATTTTTTTACGGTGCAGCTCCTATGAGAAAATAAGTACCGAAAATCGAAAAATAAAATGTAAAAAAAAAAATATAAAATCATTTTTTTAGGAGATTTCTTTTTTACTCATTTCCATAATTATTTAATTGACTATTATCTTATTAAAAAAAAATTATATATCGATATTTTTTCTGCGAAAATATAATTTTTTTTCAAAACTTATTACTTCGTGAGTATAAAGTAAGGTTTGCATTAAATAGATATTTATTTCTAGAAACTAAAAATATAACATTTTAAACTTAATATCAAGAGCTACATATTTTAAAACAATTGAATTGATTTTCAATAAAAAACCATAATGTTTGACCAATAATTGTATGGAAGACCAAATACATAAAACAATGTTTTATGTTTTAAAAACATAAATTTATAAATATCTTCCTCTCTATCCAGGAGAGTTATTGTTTGTGTCAGTAATTTAACCGAAAGATTCAATATCTAATAAGTTAAGGTAAGTTCATTTCATTATTACTATTTTTAATTTAATTATTCCTTTTTAATTAAAAATATTCAAATTCTAATTGATGTTTTCTCACTTTTTATCTTTAAATTAACGTTTTTTTTTTAACTAAAATAAAAAAAAATGCAATTCCAAATTCTTGTCAGGTCTGGCCGGACAGGACTATCTGGAACCCCATCTAAAATTTTTGTTTTTAATTTTTGTTTTTTTCCTTCAATGGATTATTAATACTTGATATGATATAAATGTGTACAATTTATTTGTGTTAGATAGGAATACATGAAACCATGAAACTGTGTACAAAATATCTATATTAGATAGGAATACTTGAAACCATATAACTGTGTACAAATTATTTGTATTAGATAGGAATACTTAAAGCCATAAAACTATGTACAAATTATTTGTATTACATAGGAATACTTGAAACCATATAACTGTGTACAAATTATTTGTATTAGATAGGAACACTTGAAACCATTAAACTGTATACAAATTATTTGTGTTAGATAGGAATACTTGATCTGATATAACTGAGTGTAGAAAAATTTATTTAGAAAAAAATTACGTAAAAATATAAATACAAACGTACACGAATCCCTGGCCTCTAGGCCAGGTTTTTTTTCTTTTGTAATTAATATTATCTATATTTTCGTTTTTTTTTAAATTTCAGATTATTATTATTATTATTATTATTATTATTATTATTTAGAGAGTGAAATATATATGATCTTTGGTCAAAACTATAGTATGAATTCATATTCTATATTTTTTAACAATAGGTACCACCAAAATAGGTCACGTGATCAGTTTAGGTCATATTGAAGGTAGAAACGTAAATATTTTTGAACTTTTTAAAAAAATCTTGCAAAAAAGAAATAACGAACATAAAGAGTTGCTACAAAGAAAAACGGTTAATTCAAAGATCAAATTATTGGTGAAAAATTACTCACCGTTATCTTGAAATATTACTTACCGTTATCTTGAAAAATAAGTAAAACTGTCCGTTTTATTTACGACACGGTCAGTTTCTTTATTGATCATTTTTAGCTGAATTCTGTATTCATGGTTCTTTTACTAAAAAATCTCTGGCATTGAAACTTATAAAAATCTTCTCATATAATTATTCAGACACTTATCTTTACAGAAAAAAAGTAAAAATCGTTTTTTTTTTTTTTGTCGGTTCTGTTTTTCAGCTTTCATAAAATAAAATAGGAGGGATAGACCTCGTAAAAAATATTTCCCCTAACATATTTTAGGAAAAAAATATTTCAGACATATTTTCATCTAAAGGTAAATAATTATAGAAATTTTCGTGAAAATCGTACCATTAATTGATTTTTCATAGAATTTTAAAAAAGCATCTAGTCATAACTTGTTTTTGGCTAGGTTAAATTTAAATTGATTTAATGATGCAAAAATGTAAACATCGTTTTTTCTTCATAATTTTCATTATTTCCGTAAGCTGAAAAGTTTTTTAAAAATCATCAGGAGTTTTTTTTTTTTAATGTTTTTTCCTTTCAAATGGACAAAACATGTTCAAGATAATATTAACCTTTATGCAAGTTTCATGGTGTTAAATATAGGGATGGGGGGTACATTTTCCAGGGAAAATTGGTGGTACCTATTGAACAAAAGTATAAATTGTAGGTGTGCGAGCTCAGAGCCAAACTCTTTTAAGTGGGTGCGGGAATATAAAAAGGTTGGGGACCACTTCCCTAGGCATAAAATAACTCTAGATGGGTTGACTTGCCGTTAAAAGCAATCAAATGAATTATCTTGGAAATATTTCACCTATTATTTCTCATTTATCACGTGATTATTTGACGCGATCTTATCTTGTTTTTGTTTTGTTTTTATTTGTATTTGTATCGCGATCAGTGAGTGTTACTTTGAACCAATGACTTAATGTACTAAAGGTTTTTAGATAAACTAAACAACAACATTCACCATTCGATTATTTATTTAACATCGGGTCAACAGAAGGAATCAGCTGTGCAGTAGGACATTCAAACAATCATGTAAGTGTTGGATTTTAATTTTTGTAAAACTATGTTAATAATTTGGATCAATTTTTTAAAATCTTTTAGATGAGGCTCGATGTATTATTAAGGACGGACTATGGACGGTTTCATTTTTTCTTGTTGGGGTTAAAATAAAATTAAAATTATATTTAAAAAAAAACTCCCGTGAGCCTTCAGACAGGAAGTACCCTTCGAGCATGTGCAGAAAAAAGGACCCACTTCCGACCCCCAAGTTAATATCTCGGCCATTCTGACTTAGGCCCTAACTGGGACCAGACACTATTTCTGGACGGACAGAAATTTTCCCTACAAGTGGTGGTTATGATCCATAAATAAAACCGGAATCCTAAAACTATAGAAATAAAAAATAACAAACTACCCATGAGCCTTCAGTCCGGAAGCATGTGCAGAAAAAAGGACCCACTTTTTTTTCTTTTTTTTTTTAGATGAGGCTCGATGTATTATTAAGGACGGACTATGGACGGTCTCATTTTTAACCACGGGATATTACAAGATGATAACGGACGTAATTCTAAGGAACACGAGTATTGATATATAGATATACAAGGATAAATCTGAAAAGGGGAATGGTTGGAAAAAAACTCTTTCTTACAATTTAATGTTAGATTCAAATCGAGAGAAACGAGCAGATTTATTGACTGAGACTTTCAATAAGTGGGAAGAGATCAAAGTCAGATAGTGATCATCTGTTATTTAATAAATAACCACAAAATCTACTACTACTACTACTACTACTACTACTACTACTATTTACTCAAGTCTCCTCAGGTCTCCAGGACTCTTCTGAGTATTCTGGCAGATTGCAGCAGTGCAGTGTTCTGGATGGTATCAATCCTACCTCTGATTTCCAGACTTTCCAAACCCTTTTCCAATCCTTTTGGGACCGTTCCAAGAGCACCAACTACAATTGGTATCACTTTGACTTTCATATTCCATAACTTTTTCAGTTCTCTAGCAAGGTCCAGGTATTTGTCCATTTTTTGGTTATTATTATTATTATTATTATTATTATATCGTGTGTAAGGCGGCCAATCACTCACACTCAAAGAGAAGTAGGAGATATGTAGTGTGAATAAGAGGCAAGTCAGATAATTGGTAATAGTATATTTATTCGATCAAAAATTCATATACATACTAACTCCTCGTCTCGTCTAATAGCTATTTATACTACTGAGGGAACCATTCTTTTATGTCTTAGAGGGGAGGTAGCTAATCCTATACAAAATTATTATTATTATTATTATTGTTATTATTATTATTATTATTGACGATGATGATGATGATGATGATGATGATATCTAAGTATCTATATATATAAAAGAAAGTGTGGTATGTACGTGTCGACTTATAATTCAGAAATGAGATGTTATTCAGATTCGAAATCTTGCATACACTTTGACATTCTTATAACTAAGAAACACACCAAATTTTGTTATTGATTTTTTTTACTGATTAAGGGATATCATTTTTTTTTTAATTCCTAAAATAAACCAACTTTCTACTATACAAATTCTCGGCGATTTAAAAAAAAATCTGATAAATCATTTTCCTCTTATTTTCTCTCTTACTCCTGTTTTCTCCTCACTCACTCTCTGGTGTTCCTACTTTTTTTTTTTAGTCCGGTCATGGACTGGGTACGTTTGCTAGTATGATATATAAGGACGGAATATTATTTTTATTTTTCAGACTGCTGTCCTCATCTTCAGGGCAATAGTCCTAAAAATTAAAATAGTACATATTTTAATAATGGTGAAGAGTTTGTTCATCTATTTGATGTAGATCTATCAAATCTATATTAATAATTCGGAAGTATTTCATTGCTTCTCCTCTATAGACTGACGAACAAATGGTTTGATGTATTGTTATCAAAACTATATCAATAATTGGAAAGAGTTTGTTTGTCTGTCCTCTATATACGCTAAAACGGTTTGATGTAGTGCTACCAAATCTATATCAATAATTGAGATAAGTTTGTTTGTCTGTCCTCTATATACGGCCAAACGGTTTGATGTAGTGCTACCAAAACTATATCAATAATTTAGAAGAGTTTGTTTGTCTGTCCTCTATATACGCTCAAACGGTTTGATGTAGTGCTACCAAATCTATATCAATAATTGAGAAGAGTTTGTTTGTCTGTACTCCATAGAAGGCCAAACAGTTTGATGTAGTGCTACCAAATCTATATCAATAATTTAGAAGAGTTTGTTTGTCTGTCCTCTATATACGGCCAAACGGTTTGATGTAGTGCTACCAAATCTATATCAATAATTGAGAAAAGTTTGTTTGTCTGTCCTCTATATACGGCCAAACGGTTTGATGTAGTGCTACCAAAACTATATCAATAATTTAGAAGAGTTTGTTTGTCTGTCCTCTATATACGCTCAAACGGTTTGATGTAATGCTAATCAATATTAATAATTAGTAAGTGTTTGTTTGTCTTTTTACATAATTCATGGATAGTCAATGAATCATGTACGTACCTATAGTAAGAATATTTTGAATCAAGAGTTCTTTAGATTCAGAATAACGGGGTTCAATGGAAAGTTACCATGGCCAATGATTGACTACTGGTAACATTCTGAATGCGCACGATTACAGGTGATATATATATATATATATATATATATATATATATATATATGTGTGTGTGTGTGTGTGTGTGTGTGTGTGTGTAAAAATGGAATTGGAATTGAATCCGACGATATGAGGAAGAATGAATAAAGAAAAGAAAGTACAGAATGGATAATAAAAGATGAATTTAATCAATATCACTTACACATGTGTTTCGGTCAGTTTATCTATGTGTACACGATTCAAACTATTATCATTATTAAATAAACAAATGAAATGAAATAATAATAATAGAAAAATGTAAAAATATTCCGTACACAGAGAAAATTCGACCTTCATCAGAGTGAAATTTTATTTTGAATGATATATATATATATATATATATATATATATATATATATATATATATATATATATATAGGTTAAATCGAACTCAACGGACCTAAATTCCACCCTTGTATGTCTACCCACCAAAAGAAAAAAATACCAAAATTAACCGAATTTAATGAAATTTTCAGTATTGATATCTTATTATAATGGAGATTGTGTGTTTTTCTGTCTGTAACCGAAACTATATTACTACTCAAGTCACAATTCCCTTAATTATTTACGTCAAATTCTCCATGATTTCATTCTTTTATACCTTCAGTTATTAATAAAAATTGTTTTACATTATTAATACTGTTGACCATATCTACGTACTAATAACATGCAATTGTATTTATATATACAACAAAATAGCGGTTTACAGTGTGAACGAGAAGGCTAATTTGCATATTGATATTTAAAATTTTATTTTAATAAATATGTGCTTGATTTCTATTATTGATTTCTAATTGTTTGGTTTTATCTTAAGAAATATAAACAAAAATCTCGTGGATAAATCTTAAAAGAAATTTATTTACAAGAAGAAATAACCGTAATATTATCCTTTACTTACTATTTTAACTAAATAGTTAAATTAGGAAAATTTACCAATGAAACAGGGGAGTAATGGAAAATGATGGAAGAGTTAGTTTCAAAGTTGTTCTATTTTTCGATTATACCCCCTCTGTTGCAGATCTTTTTATCTGCATTCTTAGTCAGTTTCATTAGCCTTTCTAATTTAATATGATATTTTATTATATTAAAACTTAAATACTTGCACCCGGAGGGTGCATATATTTGCTAGTGTATATAAATAAAAGATATAACGCACCAGTTATCTTATTTAAAAACTTTAACATTTTTTTCAGGTCAGTTCACTTTGAGCCACGTATCTTTAAGAATCTGAGTTACGCCTAAGATACGTGGTTCAAATTAACTGACCTGAATATATATATGTGTGTGTGTGTGTGTGTGTGTGTGTGTGTGTGTGTGTGTGTGTGTGTGTGTTTCTGAATCAACAAATGAATAAATAAACAATTATGTAAGAAAATCTATTCTATAATCAACATTCAATAGTTATCTTACTTGTGAAATTTGTTCATGATATTATCATAAAATAGATTATAGAGTTAAGCGCGATTGCAGACCCCACACTATTTTTTTTTATCAGTTTCAGGTTGCAAATCACACAAATCTTTTACATATACTTTATCAATATTGATTTAAGATTTAAAATTGATTTAAGTCAATTTAATTGATTTAATTGATTTAATTTAATATTCAATTTAATATTTAATTTAATGAATATTACAACTATAACAAATATTTAATATTACAATTTAATTTAATTTGATTTAATTGATTTAATTATTTAATTGATTTTAAATTAAAAAATTAAAAAATTTGTTGTACCGGCCGTTCCTACAGTGGAGAATATACACCGGTTCTCACTATAAATAGTGAGACACCGAGTGAAAAGGTTGTACTGTTACCGTTAACGGCAAGCTAGTCGTTCCTGTACCATTATTGTAAATACACTTGTCTTATTTTACCCTATCTCGACTTGACTTCTTTTTTACTGTTGGATTAACATCACAACAAAATTATAATTATAAAATTATAAAATTATAAAAAAATTTAAAAATTTAAAAAATTTAAAAATTTAAAAATTATCATAATTTAAAAAAATGATTTAGATGATTTAATTGATTTAATTTAATATTTAATTTAATATTTAATTTAATAGATATTACAACTATAACAAATATTTAATAAATATTTAATATTTGATTTAATATTTAATTGATTTAATATTTAATTGATTTAATACTGATTTAAGATTTAAAATTGATTTAAAAATATAATATCCAAAGAGTTAAGCGTGATTACAGACCTCACACAAAATCTTTTACCTTTACTTTTATTCAAAATCATTAATACACAGAATAAATCTTATTTATTAATGAATTTATGAGAATCAGAGATTTGCTCCCAAACAGCCCACGGTGTCTTTAAGATTCTGCAATGTGTCTCATGTATCACTAAGAAATAAAGGTTTACATAATATATAGTGTGTTTAATTTGCATACTGGTTTTAACAAAACTGAGTTTAATAAATAATTACTTGGTGTTATTGATCTATAATATCATTGTTTTATTCTTGTTAAAATCAATCCTATGAATAATTTTATTTAAAAAAAACACTTAAAATATAATTAAGATATATGTAATCTTTTTGTATATGTTCTTATTTAATTTCTTTAGCCTTTCTAATTTAATATATTGTGTTAAAACTTAAATACTTACGCCTGAGGAGCGCATATTCTTACCAGTTTATACAATTTAACGTTCAATTTATACAATTTAACGTTCAATTTATACAATTTAACGTTCAATTTATACAATTT
>CM042164.1:16023778-16038778 GCA_023376005.1 Doryteuthis pealeii | reverse complement strand
GATTCCATTCTATGTATTAATGATGTTGACTATGAATTAAATACCCATTGATATACTTACGCAATTCCTGTGTGTAAACGGTTACGTAGTTCCGGTTACAGACAGACAGCTACTGAATCTCGAGTATAATAAGATATGTGGAGTGTTTTTACAATGTCGATAAAGGAGATCTCGAGCATCTACAAATCTTTGCTAAGTCGGGTGTTTTTGGATTGATAATCAGTGGACTTCTGTATAGAAAGGAACATCTGTGAATTAATTATCCACATCTTCCATGAACTGACTAAACTGACGATGGTTGAGAGCATGGCCTCTGATAAAATTTGCTGCCTTTCAGACTAATCAAGTACGTGGCCCAATTTTTAAAGAAATTTTAAACCCATTTGCTTCTGGTGGGTAATACAGTAAAAACGGGTGATTTAAAAAAAAACAAAAAAACTTGGCAGCAACACCATCATATTTGCCAACCATATTCGTAACACCGTCAGTAGATAAGCATGTATGCTGACACATATGCAAATCCTGTTCGACTTTCTCAAAGATATCCTGTGTTTTTTTTTTGTAGTACCACCGATGGGGATAAGTTCAGTCTGTTCTTTATAAATACAAAATTTAATGTCACACTGATGAAGACTTCAAATTGTGCTATTCCATTAATGTTAACAGTTTAGTTTGGTTTGTTTTACAGCATATCAACCTTGGTGAGTCATTTAATGCTGACAAAGTTTGGAAATAAATTCATTCTAAATGGGTACTCAATTTTTTTATAAACACATTTTTCTATTTAACACATAGATGGGACCCTAACAGGTACTACCACTCCGGGTCAGAGTGGACCATGGTGCTCTACATTCAGCAATGATGATGAACGGGTGCCCTACATATAACCCAACACAAGCAAATGTGTGTGTATATAACTGCATAGTTAGATAGTTGATTACATATGTAGCAAGACAACCCACAGATATGTATAAGTATGTGTGTATTCAGTGTGGATCGTGTGTGTGCGTGTGCATACATACATACATACATACGTGTGTGTGTGTGTGTGTGTGTGTGTGTGTGTGTGTGTGTGTGTGTATACATGTATTGTATATGTCATGATATCCTGAGATTTCTCAGAATATCATTTAATAATAGTAAGGGGGGGTTGTCTATTTGTTTGAAAAGAGAAGGAAAAAAAGTATAAAAATTTAAATAATATAAGACAAAGTTAAGAGTTGCTGCCCTTGGCAGAAAAAAGGGGTTAATTCCCTTAGGTTGTTTTGATTTTAAAAAAGAGGCGCGAAAAAAAAAGATAGACGGACAGACGAGAGAGAAACAGACGGTTTTTTTAGTTTAGAGACGGCAGTTTAGTTTAGGGACAGGAGGTTTCAGAGAAACGGACGGACGAACGATAGAGAAACAAACGGTTGAAACCGGAGAAAAAGATTTGTTGATAAAAACTGAATTAATAAGGAAAGTAAAGAAAAACGAAAAGTGATTGAGTTTGGGAAAAAGGAAGTTTGTAGAGATCAGAGATATTTGAAGAAAAAAAAACTGAATTAATTTGAAAAAAGGAAAGAAAACGAAGAAGTAATTGTCTTAAAAATCGGATTTAAAAGGAAAAAGAAAGAGAAATAAAAATAAGGAGAGGAAAGAATTAATAACAAAAAGAGGAACTTATGTTTTAACAAAAGAGAAGGTATTTTTTTCTGTTCATGAACTTTTATGTGTTTGCACCCGTCAGTTTAAAAAAAACAAAAAACAAAGTAAATAATAATTATTTTTTATAAAATAAAATAATTGTTAATCACTCACAAATTGTCTTAATGACTAATATTTTTTTTATATTTTTGTTGAAAGAAAACATTCTGTGTTTTTTCCCTTGAAGTATTTCTTTTTTCTTGGAGAGTAAATAGCCTGGTCACTCAGGATCCACGCGACTAGCGAGTGTCTTGAAAATATTGACAGACACTTCGTGACAGTATATCTTATTATAATGGAGATTGTGTGTTTTTCTGTCTGTAACCGAAACTATATTACGACTCAAGTGACAATTCCCTTAGTTATTGACATCAGATTCTCCATGATTTTATTTCTATTCTAACCTCAATTATTAATAAAATTGTTTTACATTATTCATACTGTTAACCATATCTACATACTAAAAATGTGCAATTATATTTATATATACAACAAAATAGCGGTTTACAGTGTGAACGGGAAGGCTAATTTGCATATTGATATTAAAAAATCGAATTTAATAAATATGTGATCAGTGTTATTGATTTCTAGCTGTTTGGTTTTATTTTAATGAATATAAGCAAAAATCTCTTCAATGAATCTTAAATGAAATCCATTAACAAGAGAAAATAACTGTCATTTTATTCTTTACTTCTTATTTTAACTAAATACTTAAATTAGAAAAAATAACAATAAAAGACGAGAGTGATGGAAGAGTAAGTTTCAGTTGTTCTATTTTTCGATTATACTCCCTCTGTTTCAAATCTTTTTATCTGCATTCTTATTTAGTTTAATAATTAAACTAAATAAGAATGCCTTTCTAATTTGATAAAATATTTTATTACATTAAAACTTAAATACTTGCACCCGGAGGGTGCATATATTTGCTAGTATAAATAAGGTATGTGAATGGTTAAGTCAAAGAAATCTTAAGACTAAGAAAAAGGATTTAGGATAGATAAAAAAAAAAGTGATAAGGTTAGGAGCAGACGAGAAGTCTAGCGTTTGACCACTTTGAAAGTTAACTGGTGGTCACATCGGTAATAAAACGCAGATAAGGGAAAATTGTGTGTGGTCTTTAAACACAAAGACTTTTCAAATCACGCGGGGGTAGATGGAAGTCTCGGAGGATGAGATATTATGCGAGACTTAGCGAGAATGAAAAATTCTGGGAGAAATTTGGAGAGTTAGTCAGTTAGTTTCTGGACCCCGGAAGAGTTAGATCTCGGGCAGCGAAGAAGTAACATCTCCCTTAGAGCCTTGTCCACTAGGGGCCAACTTTAGCAGAGGTCCCCAAAAGTGACAGGGGGTGTCCCCCCGCCTCTCGACAGACATGGGAGATAGCAGCAGATGGAAATGACTGAAGGAATGAATGTGAACCATATACCACATCTCTGACCATTTTTGATGTTCACCTGACTGATTTTGTCTTTTTTGTTGTTTGTTCTCTTTTTTTCTTTTGTAATATTTGTTGGTTTGTGTGTGTGTGTGTTCAGGTGGATTATGTGGGTGTATATCTTATTATAATGGAGATTGTGTGTTTTTTCTGTCTGTAACCGAAACTATATTACTAATCGAGTCACAATTAACATAGTTATTTTCATCACATTCTTCATGATTTTATTTATATTTAAACCTCAATTATTAATAAAATTGCTTCACCTTTTTATTAGTGTTGTCCATATCTACATGATATTTACCGCGTACCCCACTTGTACGGGTCAGGCACAAAGTCCCTATTAACGTGGGACCACCAACAAGCCGAAGCTCATGGAGTGGCAGGTGAAAAATTGCATCGATCCCGTCGGCATTCCCCCTCAAGGGGGCGCCTCAGGCGTTGGGCAATAAACCCAGCCCTACCCCTTTAAATCAAGGGGGCAGGTGTTGCCTGGGGGGATGGCCCCCTGGGATCGACGCCGTTAATTATATCAATGGTCCAGAGGCCGAAGCCACTGTTGACCATATCGATATTTACCGCGTACCCCACTTGTACGGGTCAGGCACAAAGTCCCTATTAACGTGGGACCACCCACAAGCCGAGACTCATGGGGTGGCAGGTGAAAAATTGCATCGATCCCGTCGGCATTCCCCCTCAAGAGGGGCGCCTCAGGCACTGGGCAATAAACCTAGCCCTGCCCCTTTAAATAGAGGGGGCAGGTGTTGCCTGGGGGGGATGGCCCCCTGGGATCGACGCCGTTAATTATATCAATGGTCCAGAGGGCGAAGCCACTGTTGACCATATCGATATTTACCGCGTACCCCACTTGTACGGGTCAGGCACAAAGTCCCTATTAACGTGGGACCACTCACAAGCCGAAGCTCATGGAGTGGCAGGTGAAAAGTTGCGTCGAACCCGTCGGCATTCCCCCTCAAGGGGGGCGCCTCAGGCACTGGGCAATAAACCCAGCCCTGCCCCTTTAAATCGAGGGGGCAGGTGTTGCCTGGGGGGATGGCCCCCTGGGATCGACGCCGTTAATTATATCAATGGTCCAGAGGCCGAAGCCACTGTAGACCATATCTACATGATATTTACCGCGTACCCCACTTGTACGGGTCAGGCACAAAGTCCCTATTAACGTGGGACCACCCACAAGCCGAAGCTCATGGAGTGGCAGGTGAAAAATTGCGTCGATCCCGTCGGCATTCCCCCTCAAGGGGGGCGCCTCAGGCACTTGGCAATAAACCCAGCCCTGCCCCTTTAAATCGAGGGGGCAGGTGTTGCCTGGGGGGATGGCCCCCTGGGATCGACGCCGTTAATTATATCAATGGTCCAGAGGCCGAAGCCACTGTAGACCATATCTACATGATATTTACCGCGTACTCCACTTGTACGGGTCAGGCACAAAGTCCCTATTAACGTGGGGCCACCCACAAGCCGAGACTCATGGGGTAGCAGGTGAAAAATTGCATCGATCCCGTCGGCATTCCCCCTCAAGGGGGTCGCCTCAGGCACTGGGCAATAAACCCAGCCCTGCCCCTTTAAATCGAGGGGGCAGGTGTTGCCTGGGGGGATGGCCCCCTGGGATCGACGCCGTTAATTATATCAATGGTCCAGAGGCCGAAGCCACTGTAGACCATATCTACATGATATTTACCGCGTACCCCACTTGTACGGGTCAGGCACAAAGTCCCTATTAACGTGGGACCACCCACAAACCGAAGCTCATGGAGTGGCAGGTGAAAAAATTGCGTCGATCCCGTCGGCATTCCCCCTCAAGGGGGGCGCCTCAGGCACTGGGCAATAAACCCAGCCCTGCCCCTTTAAATCAGGGGGCAGGTGTTGCCTGGGGGGATGGCCCCCTGGGATCGACGCCGTTAATTATATCAATGGTCCAGAGGCCGAAGCCACTGTTGACCATATCTACATACTAATAACATGCAATTGTATTTATATATACAAAAAATAGCGGTTTGCAGTGTGAACGGGAAGGCTAATTTGTATATTGATATTAAAAATGTGATTTTATTAAATATTTGCTTAGTATTATTGATTTCTGACTGTTTGGTTTTATCTTAATGAATATAAACAAAAATCTCTCCAATGAATCTTAAATGAAATCCATTAACAAGAAAAAATAAGTGTCATTTTATTCTTTATTTCCTAATTTAACTAAATAGTTAAATAAGTAAAATTCAGCAATGAAAGACGGCAGTGATGAAAGAGTAAGTTTCATTTCTATTTTTCTATTATACCCCCACTCTATTACAAATCTTTTTATCTGCATTCTTATTAGACTTTCTAATTTAATACGATATTTTATATGCGCTCTTATTTGATTTATTTAGTCTTTCTAATTTAATAAATTTCCTTAAATTAAAACTTAAATACTTATGCCTGGAGGGCGCATATTCTTGCTAGTATATATAAGAAATGGTTAGCATCGAAGACCTTTTCATTCATCTTCTTATCAGGCAAGAATCGAAGATAATTGTTAGGTACCACCAATTTTACCCAGTGAAATTTACCCCCCCCCTATATTTAACACAATGAAACTTGCAGAAAAACTGATATTTTCTTGAAAAATATTTTTCCATTCGAAAGAAAAAACATTAAATAAACTCCTGATGATTTAAAAAAAAATGTTTTTCAGCTTACGGAAATAATGAAAATTATGATTGAAAAACAATGTTTTCATTTTTGCGCTATTAAATCAACTGAAATTTAACGTAGCTAAAAACAAGTTACGATAAGAGTTGTGGTAGTTAACAGACAAACACGGTCAGACTTTCAGAAGCTTTATTCTACATAGAATACAGTTGGCTTTTGTTACCAGTTTATATAGTAACTTTAGAAGGGGAGGGAGGAGGTAACTCAGTTACCTATTACATTCTCCCCAATTTTATTTTAGTCATACTGGATGAAGTCGTTCCATCGCCCAGGCTTTTTGCGGGTTCTGTTCGAACGTCGTGGCGGTTCAACATTGGGAGTAGAATCAGGATCATCGGTTCCCTGGTCTGAAGATACCTCGGGCTGGGTTCCTTCTCTCAGCCCCGAGTTAGTAAAGATGCGTCTCCTTCTTCGTGCAGGAGGTTGTGATTCCGAAAACAGGGGTTCCGAATCAGTTTGGAGGTGGGCCCGTTTCTTAACAATTGGGCAATCATCCACATCTGGCCGACTTTGGCCATTTTGGGATTCCTGAGAAAATATGGACTCCGTATCTGATAGTTGTGGGGAATTCGTAGAGGAGTCATATGGTGCAATGCCGACAGGTTGGCCTTCAGCTGAGGTGGAAGGGTCTTGAGATGTAGACACCTCCCTGCAAGGTATATTAGGCGCATGTACATCCCCTGCGGGTGCAAGGTCTCTCAGAGAAACAGTGGATTCTTTGCCATCCATGTGACGTACGAGGGCATAATGTGGATTCGCCTCAATAAGTTCCACTTCATTTGTCATTGGGTCATTCTTACTATGGCGGACGAAACGTCTCAGAAGAACCGTTCCT
Source organism: Doryteuthis pealeii (assembly GCA_023376005.1). Taxonomy (NCBI): domain Eukaryota; kingdom Metazoa; phylum Mollusca; class Cephalopoda; order Myopsida; family Loliginidae; genus Doryteuthis; species Doryteuthis pealeii. Next base: position 16,032,110 of record CM042164.1, on the reverse strand, counting down.
GGTCTCGAGAGCCAGGAAGGAAGTGAAGTACCCGCCGAGCCTCTTCTTTGAAAGGGGAGGAACCTCTCATGAGGCGTGACATTTGTGGCCGTACACAGTAGAGTTCTGATGGCGTACAGAGATTCAGGAAGGAGTTCTTCCCAGTGGGAGATAGGACAATTACGAGTTGCGGCGGCCAGTTGTATGGTTTTCCATATTATGCTATTATAGCGTTCACATTGGCCATTACCCTGAGGGTGGTAAGGTGTCGTTCGGCTAGTGGCCACTCCCCGTTCATGAAGAAATTGTTTAAGTTGTCCGGACATGAAAGAGGTTCCACGGTCTGAATGGATGTAAGCAGGAACTCCAAAAATGGCAAATAGAGAGTATAGGCACCGTATAACTGAATTTGCTGATGTGTCTGGACAAGGAAATGCAAATGGGAATCGCGAATATTCGTCGATGACTGTCAACATATAACTATTCCCATTCTTTGATGGTAGGGGACCCTTAAAATCAAGATTTAACCTTTCAAATGGTTGAGTTGCTTTTATCAGGGTCCCGATTTTAGGTTTGAAAAACTGTGGTTTGTGCTCTGCACATATTCTACACGATTTTATCAATTTTTTTTACATCGTCCGTAGAATATGGTAGATTCCTGGTCCGTACCACATGTGTCATCCTTGTTATGCCTGGGTGGCACAGCTCATTGTGTAATGTACGAAGCTCATTTGTGTTTGGCATCGCGTTACACACCCTCGATAGTGCGTCAACTGCCTCATTCTCTTTACCAGGTCGGTATATAGCATCAAAAGAAAAACAGGAGAGTTCTATTTTCCATCTAGCTATTTTTTCATTTTTAATTTTACTGGTGGTCCTGGTGTTGAACATGAATGCAACGGATCTTTGATCTGTAATTAATCTGAAGTGTCTTCCGATTAAATAGTGCCTCCATTTTCTAAGTGCCTCTACTATCGCATAAGCCTCTTTCTCAATTGCTGAGTGTCGCTGTTCTGAACGCGACAGGGTCCTTGAAAAAAAAAAGCAACAGGGCGTCCAGATTGCCTTAAAGAGGCAGCAATTGCGTAATCAGATGCATCTGTCTCCACTACCAAAGGATATAGCAGGATCTACAGTTGTAATCGCCGCGTTAGCTATATCCTTTTTTAGATTTTTAAAAGCGTCCACAGCTGTGGAAGAAAGAGGAAAACTGTCCGTTTTCACCAATGGGTGAATTTTGCTTGAAAAAGAAGCAATCCACTGAGAGTAGTGTTCAAACATACCCAGAGCTCTTTTTAGGGCACGCATATTGGTAGGAATGGGCAATCCTAGTAGGGGTTTCAGTCGTTCTGGGTCTGGTGACATTAAACCTTTCTTCACAGTGTACCCCAGTAAATGGATGGTGTCTACGCCAAAAACGCATTTATCGTCATTCAGTGTCAGGTTATATTTCTTAAGGGCTACCATAAATCGTTTCAGATTATGATTATGGTCTACATAATTGTGCCTACATACAGTTACATTGTCAATATAGGCAAAGGTACCCTCCAATTTTTCATCAGTAATTATTCTGTCCATAATCCGCTGGAAGCTGGCAACGCCATTTGTTACTCCAAACGGTATCCTTTTAAACTGGTAAAGGTGACCATTTGCTTCAAAAGCTGTATAGGGTCGGTCTACTGGTTTGATAGCCACTTGGTGATAGGCACTTCTGAGATCTAGCGTACTGTATACTTTGTATTTGGCAATTTCACTTACGATGTCGTCCATCCTTGGTAGGGGGTAAGCATCTAACAAAGTAAATCTATTTATAGTTTGAGAGTAGTCAATTACTAGTCTCTTTTTGTGGTTCTCAGAAGAGGTTACTAATACCTGGGCCCTCCATGGAGACTCGCTAGTTTCAATAATTCCTTCCTCAAGCATTCTCGCAACTTCGGTTTTTATAAAATTTTTATCTTCCAGTGAGTACCGTCTCGACTTCATTGCTATAGGTTTGCAGTCTGGAGATAAATTATTGAATAGTGACGGGTACTCAACATTGACTGCTGTTAGGCCACAAATGTTAAGAGCTGGCTTGGGTCCACCAAAAGGAATTTCGATACGAGAATGATGTCGAAGAAAATTATGCCCTAGTATTACGTCACTACAAAGATTTTTCATTACCGAGAGTCTGAGGTTTTTATACGAAGTATTTTTAAAATGCAAGCTCACCAAACAGTATCCGATCACTTGTGATGATAAAGAAGCATTTGCCATAGCCACACGAGTTGAACAAGGAAAAATTTTCCATTTGTTAGCTTTAACAATTTCTAAGTTAATATAATTACCGGAGCTGCCGGTGTCAATCAAAGCATCAATAAAAATGCCATTAATTTTAATTTTTATTATGCTTTTCCAAAGGCAGTGTGGAGCGGCAGCTGTAATAGTTGCTAACATGAAAGAGGTCGAACTTTTAGATTCATTATTTTTCGGGGGTGTGGATTGACAAACATTTAGAAAATGACCCAATTTTCTGCATTTTCGGCACCTAGCATTTCTGGCCGGACAAGAAAAACGAGGGTGTGGACCATACCCACAGAAATGACATTTACGATTTGTAGAAGCAGTAGTAATAGCTGACTCAGTAGAGTTTGAAATGTCCAGAGTCTCTTGGTTAGAAAAAGAAGTCACAGAGGAGGGGCCCGGAGAATTATGCAGAGGCGGTGGGGAACAAGACGAATGTGTGTTTAAGGCAGCACTGGTCGTATCAGACTGTAGGTAGAATACAGATTGTTTTTGGGCCACTTCGAACGTATGAGCCTGTTCGTAAGCTGTTCTTAGGTCAAGAGATTTGTTTTCAAGAAGGCGCTGTCTTACTTGTGCATTTTGGAGCTCGTTAATAAAGGCGTCCATAATGTGCTCGTCTCGAACCTCTTCCGCACTCATAGACCGAAAGTTGCAGTCTTTGCTTAAAGTCCGGAGTTCCTTTAGAAATTGTTCCAGCGACTCTCCGTTCTGTTGGCGTCGTGTAGTCAGAAGGTGTCGCGAAAATATTTCGTTTTTCGGCTTTTTATATGTAGACTGCAGTACTGCAATGGCTTCCTCATATGTAGTGCATTCCATAATCGTTTCATGTATCGTGTGAGATACGTAGTTTGTTAATAGTCCCAGTTTGTTTATTGGCCGCTGTGGATTTTCAGTGTACAGTGTTTGAAGAAAATTTTCGAAAGTCACCAGCCAATGTGTCCAGCGTTTTCCAGCATCTGGTGTCTCTGGTTCGACTTCGAAACGCTGTGGGCGCATAAGTTGTTCCATACTGATTCTATGTAGAATAAATTGTGGTAGTTAACAGACAAACACGGTCAGACTTTCAGAAGCTTTATTCTACATAGAATACAGTTGGCTTTTGTTACCAGTTTATATAGTAACTTTAGAAGGGGAGGGGGGGGTAACTCAGTTACCTATTACAAGAGTTTTTTTTTTTTTAAATACAATTGAAAAATCAATTAATTATGTGATTTTCACGAAAATTTCCATAAATGTTTACCATTTGATGTAAATTAGGGATACTCATTTTTGTCAGCTGCTAGGAGTTTTAAAAACGAATTAAAAATAATTAAATCTATTATTTAAGGTCAAACTTTGTCTAAATCGATAAGTAGTAACATAATAACCATCATTAAAAAAAGAAAAATATCATTACATATGCAATTTATTTTTAATACAATTTATACATTATAAATCGTCCAAATTTCTAGGAAAAGTTAAGTCGAATTTATTTTGATTTATCGTGTTCAATAATGGCTTAAAAATAGTTTTAAAATACTTATAAACATTTCTTTGTAGAAATAAGTAAGGCGTTGCTTTAAATACATATTTATTAAATATTACTGAAATTTTACTCACTCGTTTTAACTTTTAACCAAGTAAAATCCGTTTTTTTGCATGTAAAATAATAAAAAATATATTAGTTTCGTTTGAAAAGAAAATGTGTAAATCCACTTCCGGTTTATTAATACAGTATAGTAAATACAATTCATTTTCGGCCATTATGTGCATTATGTTGAAAATAAATTTAATTGTTTTAAAATATGAAAAGCCTTATTTTAAGTTTAAAATGTTCTATTTTTAGATTCTAGAAATAAATATCTATTTAATGCAAACCTTATTTTTTTTCGAAAAAGTATACTTATTGAAGAAAAATTCGATTGAAAATGCACCCACCCCCTTTTTTAGACAGAAAAAATATCGATGTATAATTTTTCTTTTATAAGCCAATTAAATAATTATCGAAATGAGTAAAAAAAAAAATCTCCAAAAAATCTATTATTTTTTTACAATTTATTTTTCGATTTTCTGTACTTATTTTCTCACAGAATAGCCACCGTAATTTCTTTTTGTTTCTATTCATAACTTCGGTCTTTTATCTCTTTATTTATACTGTAATTAGTACATTATAAGACCAACTTGAAAAAAATGTTACGCCCCCAACATAAGGGGGGGGGTCAAAATTAAGCGACCTGAAAAAATGAGATAGTTTTGAAATAAAATAAATAATGCATTATAATGATCATTCATTGTTAAATGAACACTGAAAATTTCATTAAAATCCGATAACTCCCTGATTTTTGGTAAATTATTTTCTGTAGTGTGTGTGTCATTTTGTCAAAAACGCATTTTAGGCTCAGTTTGCCATTCCCTAAAATATGAGTTATTTTTCAGAAAAGTAGGTCGTAGAATTTTCTAAGAAAATGTTTGACCAGTCTTATTTTTTTTCTAAGAAATTGAAATGTTATAGAAGTCGGTCGGTCGGCCGGCCGTCGTTCCATTGGGTTCTTTTCTTTTTTGGGGGGGGTTCTTTTCTTTTGGGGGGCTTTTCTTTTGGGGGGGGTTCTTTTCTTTTCTTTTAAATACACTTTGCTAATGGATATTGTATAATTACCAAAAATGTCTGTGGTTGATATCCAATCCCAAATAAAAGAAATAACATTTTCAAGAAACGCAGACAGTCACTGCACAGTAAGGAATAATGTCCTTACACGGTAATCCTATCCGCTATTCACTCTAATTTTGGTTTCTGCTGAACTAGTTCTTCTATCTACTTTTAAAAAGATGAATGGTGCAACTTTTAAAACATGGCAGTACTAAGTAAATTTTAACTCGTATATCTGATTTCTTTTTTCTTATTCATTACACTCAAAGTATTTATTGTGTAACCATTTTAACATCTTATTATAATGGAGATTGTGTGTTTTTCAGTCTGTAACCGAAACTATATTACTACTCAAGTCACAATCCCCTTAGTTATTTACGCTACATTCTTCATGATTTTATTTTTATTTAAACCTCAATTATTAATAAAAGTATTTAACATTATTAATACTGTTGACCATATCTACATGATATTTACCGCGTACCCCACTTGTACGGGTCAGGCACAAAGTCCCTATTAACGTGGGACCACCCACAAACCGAAGCTCATGGAGTGGCAGGTGAAAAAATTGCGTCGATCCCGTCGGCATTCCCCCTCAAGGGGGCGCCTCAGGCACTGGGCAATAAACCCAGCCCTGCCCCTTTAAATCAAGGGGGCAGGTGTTGCCTGGGGGGATGGCCCCCTGGGATCGACGCCGTTAATTATATCAATGGTCCAGAGGCCGAAGCCACTGTTGACCATATCTACATACTAATAACATGCAATTGTATTTATATATACAAAAAATAGCGGTTTGCAGTGTGAACGGGAAGGCTAATTTGTATATTGATATTAAAAATGTGATTTTATTAAATATTTGCTTAGTATTATTGATTTCTGACTGTTTGGTTTTATCTTAATGAATATAAACAAAAATCTCTCCAATGAATCTTAAATGAAATCCATTAACAAGAAAAAAGTGTCATTTTATTCTTTATTTCCTAATTTAACTAAATAGTTAAATAAGTAAAATTCAGCAATGAAAGACGGCAGTGATGAAAGAGTAAGTTTCATTTCTATTTTTCTATTATTTGCCTTTGGTATAGCATGATATAAAATCTGTCAAAATCTTCTTAAAATGACCTTGTGTCACATCCTTCTTGTGTGAAAGGGTTGTAAATATTTCTAACACACACAACACACGTAAATATAGATATATAATGTGTGTGTGTATCTATTTATAGATTTATAAATGCTATATAGTATATTATATATATATATATTTATATATATATGATAACCCCGAATTTCAACTTCCTATCTATAAAACGTGCAAACAATCGCACTAATCAGCCAGTCTAGAATTCTTGAGAAAGAGGGGCTCAACGCACTTGAAATTATTGAATGAAATAACATGACACATAACATCTAACAGAGTTTCTTTTTATTTCACACCATTCTTCACACAAATCACCCAAATACATATTATAAGACATATATATAATTTATTATATATATATATATATTATATATATATAAACATACATCAATATATACATTGAGAACTAAGACTCCAGATATATATATTATATTACAATATGATGTTCCAGATAATAAAACTCAGCATCTTTGGTCTAAATAGAAAATTAATCTTTTATGAAAAAATATTGTTAGAAATGTACTTATTTATTGGCAGTTTGTTATTTCAATAAAATGATTGATAAAAATTCATGAAAAAAAAAAAATCTATTCAATCAAAAATATTCCTCTTGGTTTATATAGATTTTTTTTCTGCTTGTCTCGATGTTCATTATTCTCTTTTAAAATAATTCTTCATTCAAAGAATTGATAAATTATTGATGGGTTCTTCCGATCATAAATAATGGAAATCTATAAAGAGAGGTCAAACCCAGTTTAAGTCCTGCATATTTCAATTTATTTACTTTTTGATGATAAAATAAAACTGATTTGGGTAATCGAATTCCCACTGCAAACAAATCTCTCTGTGCATAATCAACCTTTGTGCATACTACATTACTAAAACAAGCAGTCATCCTTCCTCCGGGTGCTGATTTGCGCGTTCCAGCATCCTGGTTCTTCATGCCACAATTCAAACAAACCACCACCATAGAAAAGTTCAACAGCAGAGCAATACATCGCAAATAGCAATCAGACACATTGGAAATGCTGATACTTCAAATTGGGTATGTCCATTGTCACACTTTTTTATCAATTGAACAATGATGACAATGAATGTTATCATGGTACAGTTTATATGAACTACTTCAATTATATATATAATATAAGATTTTTGGATGTTTCGTTTTTAGAAGCAAATGTTGAATAAATTATTATTTATATTTTTGCTTGAAGGCATTAAATGATTTATAATTGCCTTCAAGCAAAATATAAATATAATATATATATATTATATATATATATATATATATATATATAATAATAGTATTTGATAATTTGCTTGAAGCATGTTAAGTATATTATTATTTTTTTATGTTAAGAAAGCAATTACAATGGCGTTAAAATAAAAATAATAGTTCTGTCTTATCGATTTCAAGAAACTTTATCATCAGAGACTTTTCTGAGTTGGGCGCTGGTCTTGTGTGGTTTTTTGTTTTAGATGCTATAAAACACATTCTCATGTTTTTTTTCACAATGTCAGTTTATAAATCAACTTTATAAAAAAACCATGAGATGTGTGTTTATAACGTCTAAAACAATTAAAAATTATATATTATATATATGCGGGTTGACTGAAAAGTTTGCAGGCTGACCATGATATTCTCAGGAATGTACCATGAGGTTTATTTTTTTAACATAGTCCCTCTGTGGTCCACACACTTCTTCATTGGTGTTGCATTGCTTGGATACTGTTAGTTAAACAAGTCACAACAGAAATGAAGGAGCAAGAGATGCTGGGCACGGATGAAGGAAGGGCAAATTCTTATGAGATTTTCTCTTATGGCTCTACACATGGGACATACAGAATAGGGCTGACCACAAAAAAACTTGCATTCATCAGCTCTGTTGCGGATACTGGGATGCGTCTAGCGGACTTATCAAGAGTGATATTCTGATAGGAATGGATGGTGAGTCTTGAGGATGAAGATGATAAAATAAAATTCTTTACACAGCATACCAGTGAGACAAAGACAAGCAGATGGTCACGGTTTCAATGAGACGTTAAAATTAAATAATCAATTTACAACAATTCGTGGACATTCAGATCCACATGATAGTAATTTTAAAAGTGACAGCATTTCAAAACGTAATGTTCAAACTGAATGTACGCAAAATTAGCCAAATCTATCAAAGTTAATTTTCAAGAAGAATTAGATAAACAAGTTATTCATTCTTATCAAAACTTGGGCAAGAAAAAAAAGAAAAGAAAACTACTTTTATTGGGTTTTACTTTTGGTAAATTTAATTATTCATGGAAATTTA
>CM042164.1:16015152-16023678 GCA_023376005.1 Doryteuthis pealeii | reverse complement strand
AAACCCACAGCCAGCTCTCATTTTTCTATCTTCTACGTCTATGGGCACCGAAACCATTATTTGCAGGAGCTCATGTGCGCAATCGATCCTAAGTATCGGGGTTATCAGTCTGCTGTCTGCTGGCATCTCGGTGACATAAACCCCCTTTGTCTTCACAGTGTATTACGCCAGATAATGCAGATGAGTTGTGTTCTACTGCCAGCAAAGAACGCAATTTGATTCGTCGACTTCAGTGATCAAGCTTCATATTTCCTTAAGGGCTAATCCATAACATCGAGTATTTCAGATTTAAGATTATAGGTCAAAAATGTGCCGCTCCTACAATCAGCTTACACACTTGTCAAATACTAACGGCAAAAGGTATGCTCCTCCAGATCATTATTTTCCACCAGAATTATTCTGCTCCCATTAATCTCGCTGGTGAATGGCCTTCGATCAACGCCATCTTGTGTGCGTGCGCGCGAACTCAGGCTTCATCTCTTTTTAAACTCCGGGAGTTAAAAATGCGGTTGACACCCACCTTTGCTTCAACAAAGCTCTGTGTCCCCGTAACCGTAGAGGTCCCGGTCCTTCACTGGTTCTTGTCTAAAGCCACTCTTGGAGATAGGCACAGTTTCTGCGAGTTCTAGCCGGCCTACTGGCTATACACACTTTGGTTTTCAAATGGGCTAATCTTTCACTTACGATGTCGTCCATCCTTGGTAGGGGGGTAAGCATCTAACAAAGTAAATCTATTTATAGTTTGAGAGTAGTCAATTACTAGTCTCTTTTTGTGGTTTCAGAAGAGGTTACTAATACCTGGGCCCTCCATGGAGACTCGCTAGTTTCAATAATTCCTTCCTCAAGCATTCTCGCAACTTCGGTTTTATAAAATTTTTATCTTCCAGTGAGTACCGTCTCGACTTCATTGCTATAGGTTTGCAGTCTGGAGATAAATTATTGAATAGTGACGGGTACTCAACATTGACTGCTGTTAGGCCACAAATGTTAAGAGCTGGCTTGGGTCCACCAAAAGGAATTTCGATACGAGAATGATGTCGAAGAAAATTATGCCCTAGTATTACGTCACTACAAAGATTTTTCATTACCGAGAGTCTGAGGTTTTTATACGAAGTATTTTTAAAATGCAAGCTCACCAAAACAGTATCCGATCACTTGTGATGATAAAGAAGCATTTGCCATAGCCACACGAGTTGAACAAGGAAAAATTTTCCATTTGTTAGCTTTAACAATTTCTAAGTTAATATAATTACCGGAGCTGCCCGGTGTCAATCAAAGCATCAATAAAATGCCATTAATTTTAATTTTTATTATGCTTTTCCAAAGGCAGTGTGGAGCGGCAGCTGTAATAGTTGCTAACATGAAAGAGGTCGAACTTTTAGATTCATTATTTTTCGGGGGTGTGGATTGACAAACATTTAGAAAATGACCCAATTTTCTGCATTTTCGGCACCTAGCATTTCTGGCCGGACAAGAAAAACGAGGGTGTGGACCATACCCACAGAAATGACATTTACGATTTGTAGAAGCAGTAGTAATAGCTGACTCAGTAGAGTTTTGAAATGTCCAGAGTCTCTTGGTTAGAAAAAGAAGTCACAGAGGAGGGGCCCGGAGAATTATGCAGAGGCGGTGGGGGAACAAGACGAATGTGTGTTTAAGGCAGCACTGGTCGTATCAGACTGTAGGTAGAATACAGATTGTTTTTGGGCCACTTCGAACGTATGAGCCTGTTCGTAAGCTGTTCTTAGGTCAAGAGATTTTTTCAAGAAGGCGCTGTCTTACTTGTGCATTTTGGAGCTCGTTAATAAAGGCGTCCATAATGTGCTCGTCTCGAACCTCTTCCGCACTCATAGACCGAAAGTTGCAGTCTTTGCTTAAAGTCCGGAGTTCCTTTAGAAATTGTTCCAGCGACTCTCCGTTCTGTTGGCGTCGTGTAGTCAGAAGGTGTCGCGAAAATATTTCGTTTTTCGGCTTTTTATATGTAGACTGCAGTACTGCAATGGCTTCCTCATATGTAGTGCATTCCATAATCGTTTCATGTATCGTGTGAGATACGTAGTTTGTTAATAGTCCCAGTTTGTTTATTGGCCGCTGTGGATTTTCAGTGTACAGTGTTTGAAGAAAATTTTCGAAAGTCACCAGCCAATGTGTCCAGCGTTTTCCAGCATCTGGTGTCTCTGGTTCGACTTCGAAACGCTGTGGGCGGTTGTTCCATACTGATTCTATGTAGAATAAATTGTGGTAGTTAACAGACAAACACGGTCAGACTTTCAGAAGCTTTATTCTACATAGAATACAGTTGGCTTTTGTTTCCAGTTTATATAGTAACTTTAGAAGGGAGGGGGGGGGTAACTCAGTTACCTATTACAAGAGTTTTTTTTTTTTAAATACAATTGAAAAAATCAATTAATTATGTGATTTTCACGAAAATTTCCATAAATGTTTACCATTTGATGTAAATTAGGGATACTCATTTTTGTCAGCTGCTAGGAGTTTTAAAAACGAATTAAAAATAATTAAATCTATTATTTAAGGTCAAACTTTGTCTAAATCGATAAGTAGTAACATAATAACCATCATTAAAAAAAGAAAAATATCATTACATATGCAATTTATTTTTAATACAATTTATACATTATAAATCGTCCAAATTTCTAGGAAAAGTTAAGTCGAATTTATTTTTGATTTATCGTGTTCAATAATGGCTTAAAAATAGTTTTAAAATACTTATAAACATTTCTTTGTAGAAATAAGTAAGGCGTTGCTTTAAATACATATTTATTAAATATTACTGAAATTTTACTCACTCGTTTTAACTTTTAACCAAGTAAAATCCGTTTTTTTGCATGTAAAATAATAAAAAATATATTAGTTTCGTTTGAAAAGAAAATGTGTAAATCCACTTCCGGTTTATTAATACAGTATAGTAAATACAATTCATTTTCGGCCATTATGTGCATTATGTTGAAAATAAATTTAATTGTTTTAAAATATGAAAAGCCTTATTTTAAGTTTAAAATGTTCTATTTTTAGATTCTAGAAATAAATATCTATTTAATGCAAACCTTATTTTTTTTCGAAAAAGTATACTTATTGAAGAAAAATTCGATTGAAAATGCACCCACCCCCTTTTTTAGACAGAAAAAATATCGATGTATAATTTTTCTTTTATAAGATAATAGCCAATTAAATAATTATCGAAATGAGTAAAAAAAAAAATCTCCAAAAAATCTATTATTTTTTTACAATTTATTTTTCGATTTTCTGTACTTATTTTCTCACAGAATAGCCACCGTAATTTCTTTTTGTTTCTATTCATAACTTCGGTCTTTTATCTCTTTATTTATACTGTAATTAGTACATTATAAGACCAACTTGAAAAAAATGTTACGCCCCCAACATAAGGGGGGGGGGTCAAAATTAAGCGACCTGAAAAAATGAGATAGTTTTGAAATAAAATAAATAATGCATTATAATGATCATTCATTGTTAAATGAACACTGAAAATTTCATTAAAATCCGATAACTCCCTGATTTTTGGTAAATTATTTTCTGTAGTGTGTGTGTCATTTTGTCAAAAAACGCATTTTAGGCTCAGTTTGCCATTCCCTAAAATATGAGTTATTTTTCAGAAAAGTAGGTCGTAGAATTTTCTAAGAAAATGTTTGACCAGTCTTATTTTTTTTCTAAGAAATTGAAATGTTATAGAAGTCGGTCGGTCGGCCGGCCGTCGTTCCATTGGGTTCTTTTCTTTTGGGGGGGTTCTTTCTTTTTTTGGGGGGGGTCTTTTCTTTTTGGGGGGGGGTTCTTTTCTTTTTTTTGGGGGGTCTTTCTTTTTGGGGGGGTTCTTTTTTTTGGGGGGGTGCTTTTCTTTGGGGGGGGTTCTTTTCTTTTCTTTTAAATACACTTTGCTAATGGATATTGTATAATTACCAAAAATGTCTGTGGTTGATATCCAATCCCAAATAAAAGAAATAACATTTTCAAGAAACGCAGACAGTCACTGCACAGTAAGGAATAATGTCCTTACACGGTAATCCTATCCGCTATTCACTCTAATTTTGGTTTCTGCTGAACTAGTTCTTCTATCTACTTTTAAAAAGATGAATGGTGCAACTTTTAAAACATGGCAGTACTAAGTAAATTTTAACTCGTATATCTGATTTCTTTTTTCTTATTCATTACACTCAAAGTATTTATTGTGTAACCATTTTAACATCTTATTATAATGGAGATTGTGTGTTTTTCAGTCTGTAACCGAAACTATATTACTACTCAAGTCACAATCCCTTAGTTATTTACGCTACATTCTTCATGATATTTTTATTTAACCTCAATTATTAATAAAGTATTTAACATTATTAATACTGTGACCATATCTACATGATATTTACCGCGTACCCCCCACTTGTACGGGTCAGGCACAAAGTCCCTATTAACGTGGGACCACCCACAAACCGAAGCTCATGGAGCAGGTGAAAAATTGCGTCGATCCCGTCGGCATTCCCCCTCAAGGGGGGCGCCTCAGGCGCGGCAATAAACCCAGCCCTGCCCTTTAAATCGAGGGGGCAGGTGTTGCCTGGGGGGATGGCCCCCTGGGATCGACGCTATTAATTATATCAATGGTCCAGAGGCCGAAGCCACTGTTGACCATATCAACATACTAATAATATGCAACTGTATTTATATATACAATAAAATAGCAGTTTACAGAGTAAACAGGAAGGCAAATTTGCATAATGATTTCAAAAATTTGATTTTAATAAATATGTGCTTAGTATTAATGATTTCTAATTGTTTGGCTTTATCTTAATGAATATGACCAAAAATCTCGTGAATAAATCTTTTAAAAAATCCATTAGCAAGAAGAAGTAACTGTGAATTTATTCTTTACCTCCTATTTTAACTAAATAGTTAAATTAGGAAAATTTAGCAATGAAAGACGGGAATGATGGAAGAGTATGTTTCAGTTATTTTATCTTTCGATTATACCTCCCTCTGTTTCAAATCTTTTTATTTGCATTCTTATTTAGTTTCGTTGGCGTTTATAATTTAATATAATATTTCATTAAATTAAATACTTGCACCCGGAGGGTGCATATATTTGCTAGTTTCTTTAATGAAGCCTTGTCAATTATTATGACTAGCAAAAATAAGAGCCCTCTGCTGGATAAAAGTATTTAATTTCTCTGAATGTTTGAGATGAGGTTTGATGATTAGTATTATCTATGTTATTCGGACTATTGTCCCCATCTTCATTGTTATTTGTACAACGTTTCGGCCGATATGCCCTCCTTGTTTCATGTCGGGAAATATATTAGAAAGGTTAGGTTCAAAGTTCTGTGATGGCTCCCGATTACGACAAGAAAGTTCCCGAGTTAAAGAAGGTTCCCGAGTCCGACAAGAAATACCTGAAGAAGGCCGGAGGGCATATCGGCCGAAACGTTGTACAAATAACAATGAAGATGGGGACAATAGTCCGAATAACACAGATAATACTAAAAGTATTTAAGTTTTAATGTAAGTAAATATTGTATTAAATTAGAAAGACTAATAAAACTAAATAAGAAAGCATATAAAAAGATTACATTTTATTTTAAAATTCTACCAGTCAGTCAAAAACAAAGGTCACTGGAGTTGGACAAAATTATACTGACTCCGACTCCAGTTGAATTTACACTTTATATGGCCCTAGATCAGTCAGTAAAGTTATAAAGTGCACATTCCTTATAAGTAGATTATAAAAAATAATGGTTTTATATTTTATTGTTGGCAATAATCACTTAATTACATAAAGAGGAGTCGGAGTTGGAAGTGCTAAAAATAGAGAATTCAGAGTCAGAGGTTTTTTATTCTGACTCCACAATCAATATATTCTAAGCCGGATAGACAAGGACTTTATGACGTTTGATTTATCGATATTGGGGTTAATTTCGTACAATTAAATGATTGTCCTTATTTGTACAAATTAATATATAAACAATTTAAACAGGTGGCTCCATTTAGTGGGGAGGTCTTACTCCTCTGCAGAGGTGCAGTTGGCATATTATACAGCTGAAAGGGCTTACACTTTATATGGCCCTAGTTTATTCAGTAAAGTTATACAGTGCACACTTCTTAATGATTATAAAAAAATAATGGTTTTATATTTATTTGTTGGCCATAATCACTTAATTAGATAAAGAGGAGTTGGAGGTGCTAAAAATAAAGGAATCAGTCGGAGGTTTTATATTCCGACTCCTCAGCCCTACTCTCAATATATTCTAATCCAGGTGGACTGCTATTTTATGACTTTTGATTTAAAAAGCCTATCAATATTGGTGTTAATTGGGACAAAAGGAACAGAATAATTTAGACCAATTAACTGATTGTCTTTATTGTATAAACTAGCAAGAATATGCGCCCTCCGCCAGGCGTAAGTATTTAAGTTTTCATGTCGGGAAATATATTAGAAAGGCTAACGAAATTAAATAAGAACGCATATGAAAGGATTACACTTATTTTAATTATATTTCAATTGGTTTCTATATAAATTCATTCATATATGGGGGACCAATTTTCCGCGATCACGGACGGAATCACGGAATTGTTAATCTTAAACGGAATCTAGGATTTTTAATGACATTTTCAATAAGAGATAAGTTCATTTTTTGGTTTTCAAATTTTTGTTTTAATTCTTTCAAGACTTGACTGTCTCTCCGATACTTTTGTTAAACATTTTAATAAATAGAACATAACATAACGTAGTTATTTTCTTTAAAATTGATTTTACAAATATGAGTTATTTTTCCTTTTAAGATCCGAAAAAGAATTAAGATCAAAAGTTTTTACCTAAAAAAAGAAAAGTGGATGTAGATTTTCTGATGAAATTGATTAGTCTTATATTTTTCTAAGAAACTGTAATGTAACAGATGAAAGTCGGTTGGTCCTCCTACCATTGGTAAAGTGGAAACGGGGAAGGTAGACATGTAGAAATTGGAAGGGGAGATACGAAGATCAAAAAGTTTAACAAATTCATTTCCATGAGGCTCTGTTTGATTCTTTTTACAAAATTTACAAGTAAAAGATTCTAAACAACTAGTAACCTTGTTTTATGAATATGACGAAAGAAAAGTAAATGCTACTATCACGTGACCATACAATTTAGAAATAAAGAGAAAAACTTTCCAAATGCCATTTTATGAAACGACTGGCTCGTCTACTCCGAAGCTTACCGTTACACAGGGATTCTCCCGGATTCATAATTGCATCACTTCACCATTGTAAAACAAATTTAAATTGAACAAAAAATCCTCTAATATCATTAACTATCAATGATTATTTTTTTATATATTATCTATTTTTCCAAACCAGTTGTATGAATAAGCAACAAATTGCCAAGATGGCTGAATCAAATCACCTACCATCGGCTCATCACTTTACTACACAAATCCCTGAGCTACTCATACGCTGAGCTGGTGAGGGCCAGGAACCGTGAGGCTCCTAGCCAAATATTCTACCGTAGTCTGCTGTAAATAAATGCGAACAACCGTTTGTAAAATTTATATATACAAAACCTGCCTGATTTAATGAGTAGTAAACTTGCTTTTTGTTAATCTAAATAAGAGAATTATTTTAAATCAACTTATTGGCGAAACTCGGCAAAATTCATGTTTTGAATTAAAATAAAATGAAAATACCGAAAAAACGAAAAGATTTCAAAAAGATTTATACATTTGCTTGTCGATAAAAAAAAATCCCCATAAAAAGTTATGTCTATAAAAACGCCTTCAAACCGATAAGAAATATTTTAAAGAGGGGGAGGTAAAATATGTACATTTACTTGTAAAAAGACTTAAGGCGCAAAATATCGCTTTCATATCGCATCAACTTTTCGGGAAAAATGCCTTCAAACAGGGAGTCCATTAGTAGTACGGGTCGGATTTTGAGCAGGCTCTCCTTAGTTTATTTTTTAGGCCAGCGGACCAGAACGCATTTATGCGATATGCACCAAAATGTTGGCTTTTCAATTTAAAAACGAATCAAAATTATTTAAATTCATTATTTAAGGTCAGATTTTTGTTTTAGTCGAAAAGTAGTAACATCATGGACACCAGTTAAAAAAAAAAAATTTAAATATCTAATATTTTTAATATTTTTTTAGACAATTAAATTCGTCCCAAAAGGCGTTTTTTCTGTTTAAGTGTTCTCATTTATTTACAGCAGACTATAAAAAAAATTACTGGAAGCCAAATAATAAAAAAATATCGGTTTCAGCTCTTATTTTTCTTAAAGATGATTGTGCTACAGTTTTTTTAGGGTAATTAACCCTAAAAAACTGTAGCACAATCATCTTTAAGAAAAATCAGAGCTGAAACCGATATTTTTTTAGTATTTGGCTTCCAGTAATTTTTTTTATAGTCTGCTGTAAATAAATGAGAACATGATTATTAAGCCTACTTTTTTTTCTCAATAGATTAGATAAATATTCAATTCAAAATATTTCATGTTGAATAAAGGTAGTTACTGAGTTTTTCTAGATATTTA
>CM042164.1:15997652-16010152 GCA_023376005.1 Doryteuthis pealeii | reverse complement strand
GGCTTTTGAAAAGATAATTACGATCAAAACGGTGGGAGACCAATGGATTTTTACATATTTATATATATATATTATATCATATGTATCTCTCTCTCTCTCTCTCTCTCCTCTCTCTCTCTCTCCTCTCTCTCTCTCTCTCTCCAAGGATTTACCAACAAGTTTGGTATTATATATATACATATATAATATATATATATATATATATATATATATATATATATATATATATAATACCAAACTTGTTGGTAAATCCTCGCGGTGAGAAAACTACCCAGCAAATAGTTTGATTGTAAAAATATACTACCAAACATCAACCGGGAAGAAAAAAATTTTTGTAAAAAAGAAAAGACCAAGATAATCGTACCAACCAAAAATAATCTATTAGCACAATATTTTGGCCAAAAGAAAAAACAATTTATATGCATATATATATATATATATATATATATATATATATATATATATATATATATATATTCATTCAAACACCGCTAGGATATACTAAAGCTAATAAGTAAAAAGTGCTCAATACCTAAGTAGAGCAAATAATAAAGATAAATCTAATGAGTCAGACGAACCTACTAAAAGTGCTACTAATGCTCTTCAGGGCTAAGAGTCAGATCTTAGCCCTGAAGAGCATTAAGCGAAACTTTTAGTAGGTTTAACAGATTAAAGACAGATAGATGGACTGACAGATAGATAAATATTAACAGATTAAATACAGATATATGGACAGGTAGATAGATAGATAGATAGACATTAACAGACTATAGACAGATAGATAGATAGATAGATAGATAGATTTATCTTATATATATATATATATATATATATATATATATATATATATATCTTTAATCTGTTAATATCATCTGTGTCTGTCTGTTTATCTATAATCTGTTAATATATGTATGTCTGTCTATCTATCTATTTATTTTTGGTCTTTTAATATTTATCTACAAGTCTATCTATCCATCTGTTTATCTATCTATTTTTCATGAATGTGTTCATGTCTATCAATCCATCTGTCTTATCTATCTTTAATATGTCATTATCTATCTGTATGCCTGTCTATCTATCTTTAATCTATTTATCTATCTATCTATCTATTTCTATTCTGTTAGTATATATCTTTCTGTATATCTATCTATATATCTATCTTGAATATGTTCATATCTATCTATTTATCTGTCTGTCTTTGATGTTTTATTGTCTATCTGTCTATCTTTCGATCTATCTTTTATCTATCTATCTATCTTTAATCAGTTAATATCTATCTATCTATCTATCTATCTATCTATCTATCTATCGTCTGTTAATGTCTATCTATCTATCTATCTACCTGTCCATATATCTGTATTTAATCTGTTAATATTTATCTATCTGTCAGTCCATCTATCTGTCTTTAATCTGTTAATCTCTGTCTATCTATCTGTCCATCTGTGTGTTTGTTCTGTTAATATCTATCTATCTATCCGTCTTTCTATCTATCTTCAATTTGTTAATATCTATCTATCTATCTATCTATCTATCTAGCTATCCATCCATCTATCTTTAATCTGACAATATCTATCTATCTATCTATCTATCTATCTATCTATCTATCTATCTATCTATCTATCTATCTTTAATCTGACAATATCTATCTATCTATCTATCCATCTATCTTTAATCTGACAATATCTATCTATCTATCTATCTATCTATCCATCCATCCATCTTTAATCTGACATCTATCTATCTATCTATCTATCTATCTATCTATCTATCTATCTATCCATCTATCTTTAATCTGACAATATCTATCTATCTATCTATCTATCTATCTATCTATCTATCTATCTATCCATCCATATATCTTTAATCTGACAATATCTATCTATCTATCTATCTATCTATCTATCTATCTATCTATCCATCCATCCATCTATCTTTAATCTGACAATATCTATCTATCTATCTATCTATCTATCTATCTATCTATCCATCCATCTATCTTTAATCTGACAATATCTATCTATCTATCTATCTATCTATCCATCTTTAATCTATCTATCTATCTATCTATCTATCTATCTGACAATATCTACCTACCTATCTATCTATCTATCTATCTTTAATCTGACAATATCTACCTACCTATCTATCTATCTATCTATCTATCTATCTATCTTTAATCTGACAATATCTATCTATCTATTTATCTATCTATCTTTAATCTGACAATATCTATCTATCTATCTATCTATCTATCTATCTATCTGACTATCTATCTATCTATCTATCTATCTATCTATCTATCTATCTATCTATCTATCTATCCATCCATTTATCTTTAATCTGACAATATCTACCTATCTATCTATCTATCTATCCATCCATTTATCTTTAATCTGACAATATCTACCTATCTATCTATCTATCTATCCATCCATTTATCTTTAATCTGATAATATCTATCTATCTATCTATCTATCTATCTATAATCTGTTGATATCTATTCATCCTAAATCTGTTAATAGCTATCTGTCTATATATCTGACTATCTATTTTTACTCTGTTAATATCTATTTATCTACCTATTTAACTATCTGTCTATTTTAGATCTGTAAATGCCTATCTATCTATCTATCTATCTATCTATCTATCTATTATCTATCTATTCATCTGTGTGTCTATCTTGAATGTGTTCATAACTATGTATTCCTCTGTCTATCTGTCTGCAATGTGTTATTATCTATCTATCTATCTGTCTATCTATCTTTCATCTATCTATACATCATTCTACCAAGATTTTTTTTTTAATTTTTTAAAAATTAAAAAAAAATTTGTTTTTATTTCATTTATTTATTTATTTATTTTTAAATCTGTTAATGTCTATCTTTTTATCTATTTATATATCATTCATCAATATGTTCATACCTATCTATATATCTATCTTTAATGTGTTATTATCTATCTATCAGTTTGTCGATTTATCTTTAATCAATCTGTCTGTCTATCTTTAATCTGTTAATATCTCTCTCTCTCTCTCTCTCTCTCTCTCTCTCTCTCTCTCTCTCTCTCTCTCTCTCTCTATCTATCTATCTATCTATCTATCTAATCTGTTAATATCTATCTTTATATCTATCTTGAGTGTGTTCATATCTATCTTATGAATGCCAGATCCCACAATAATGCTAACAACCAGTTTGGCCTCCCCGAATTAATTTTCAAAGAGGTTGTGCCGCACCGTGCACTCAAAGGCCACACCGTAATTCAAATATATTCTTTATTTTTCATACGGCGCATGTCGTGAAAACTGTGAATTAAACGAAAAGAATTCGTGTAAGAGACAATATCACACAAAATACAATAAATTTACAAAACAATAAATAGACAATATTACACAAAAGGATAAAAACAAAGTTACCAGGAAAGGTTTACGCCTTGTAATTCTACCGAAAATTCTAACTATAAGAACATTCAAAGCTAAACTATGAATTACAAATTAAACATACGAAGGGGGTTTGGGGAATTTAAACTTATTTGCCACAAAGGTACAAACAGTAATTTTTAACTAGGGAGAAGTATAATTTTCATTTAGAGAAATTACAAATTAAAAACAAAAAATAACACGTGAAAAATATTAAATGCAGTTTTAGAGAAGAGAATGGAGAATTTGCCTACCTTTGTTGGCACGTAGGGACTTGAACATAAATGAGACTAATATCTTAGTAGTTCTTATATTAAGAATGAGCGATTCACCAAAATATAGACGCGCCAAAAATTTGCTCACGTGGAGCCTCAAGCTTCAAATATGAAAGAAGAACTTAAACTCGGTCCTGTTTGAAGTTATAATTTATTTGGACTCAATTCTCATTTTCCACAATTTTTAATTCATCAGACAGCCATTCAAATTGAAGAAATAAAAAAATGAAAGACCTTTTTTTTGACATAGACGTTTGTTTCAAAATTTCAAAGTGTATGTTACTATTAACATTCGAGTTTTGTTTTTTGTTTAATACTTTTTCCCCTGTATTTTGTATCAGAGGTGTGGTGAAGTTGTTGTAGGACTGGTTAATGTGTATTGTTTTATTGGTGTAGCGTTAGTTTCGTATTTGCCTGGGAGAGTTGTCTGTCCGTTATTTTGCTGGTGCCCGCTAGGGGCCGGTTATATTTAAGCGCCTGGTTCAAACGCTTCTTTCTCTTTTTCTGTTCCTGATACTACGAGACACATGGTTAGTTAAGGTCTACCCCTTCTCGTTGGGGCTTTCGTCCCCTTACATTACTGTAAGTTCTTCACACGCAATGGACTATCCCTAGTCTCATGTCTGTGGCTTTTTGTATATGCTTGTACCATTCATGGCTAACAAGATATACATAAAAGGGGTAGACCTTAACTAACCCATGTGCTCGTAGTATCAGGAACAGAAAAAGAGAAAGAAGCGTTTGAACCAGGCGCTTAAATATAACCAACCCCTAGCAGGTACCAGCAAACTAAACGGGCAGACAACTCTCCCAGGCAAATACGAAACTAACGCCTACACCATAAAACAATACACATTAACCAGTCCCTACAACAACTTCACCACCTCTGATACAAAATACAGGGGGGAAAAAGTATATTAAAAAACAAAAAACAAACTCGAATGTATAAATAACATAAACTTTGAAATTGAAACAAACATCTATGTCAAAAAAAAAGGTCTTTCATTTTTTTTATTCTTCAATTTGAATGGCTGTCTGATGAAATTAAAATTGTGGAAAATGAGAATTGAGTCCAAATAAATTTATAACTTCAAACAGGACCGAGTTATAAGTTCTTCTTTCATATTTGTTATTTTTTTTTAATCATAAACTTTAAACGAAAGACACGTTTTATATTGAAATAGTTTTTAGTTAATCAGAATAAGAATCCAATTGAGATCTCTCGCACCCAGGTATTTAATAAATCTGAAGTTTTTCTTATTAATCAGAAGTTGACGAATATTTTCGGTAATTTATGAGGAAGTGTGTCCCGGTTCTCCTGCATAATTTCTATACCTATAAATTACTTCCCAAACTTGCCCCCCCTTCCTAGGTCACAATTAGTAACTCACATATAAAAAAAAAAAACTCCAATAGCTTAATCAAAAAAATAAGAAATATAAACATGAATAAACAACATTGGTAATTTATGAGGAAGTGCATCCCGGTCTCCTGCCTCAAAAATTGCTACCTGGTGACTATCAAAATAACAACCCCAGTTCATCGTAATATTTGTTTATTTATCGTAATTTGTCGTAATTCTTGTTTAAATATGAAGATGGATATATAGTTTAAAAAACAAAAACAAACTCGAATGTATAAAGTAACATAAACTTTGAAATTTGAAACAAACGTCTATGTCAAAAACATGTCGTTCATTTTTTGTTTATTCTTCAATTTGAATGTGTTACATAAACAATAAATAGATATCTCCCGATTTGTTGTATACTGGCATCAAATTCTACATATGTTATATAGCGGCTTCTTCAAATTCACGCTGCTAAATCGGCGTACGTATCGTAGCGGGTATCGTCACTAACCCAAAGCGATGTATGTTAGTAGTCAGCTACGACTGACTACTGGACTTCAATAATAACAGATACGTATGTACAAAAGATGACCTTCTTTATTTTTTCGGTGTGTGGTTGTGAAGGCACGGAGCTTACAATGAGTGCACGAGGGGTGGTTGCTGACGGGAGACGTGAAGTGTCCTTTCCGCTGCCGGCGTCTGAGTCCTGTCGGCTTGACCCTCTGCTTTTTGTATTGACGACACGCCTAACATTTTTATCTTTTTGATCTGATAACGGACCTTTGTTATATTTTTTTATCTTCACCCTGCTTCCTTGGCCGGAAACCATCTCTCCCGCTTTCTCTTTCTTTTCAAATACATATTTTACTTTCTCTTTGTCCCTCAGCCGGAGTTCCATCTTCTGGGCGAGGACATATAACAGATTCACTAATTACCATTCAATTCGCGCACACACCGTAATAAAAAGATACACACACTCGACAACAAACAAACATAAGTTATGACGCAGCTGAAGTTTACTCCATGGTAGCCTAAAAAGAAATGACCATTTAACACGGTTTTGCCATAGGCTCCGAAATTGAAGTCCGCTGGAAAACAAGAATGCCCAAATAAAAGAAAATAATTTTGAAATAAACTCGCATTTTCATCCAATCAAAGCTCTCCCCCAAAAAACAAAAAGGTTTCTGTGAGCCGATTTCAGATCAATATATATCTTAAATCAATACTGTCAATGAAATCAATATCGTTTACTTTAGCTGACCTAGTCAAGCACTTTCAGTCGTCAGGATATGTAATCTAAGATGCTATCGATCATAGAACACATTTGCTACACAATAATCGCTGATACAAGAAACATAGACGACAAAAAGAGTCATTCCTACCAAATAGATACTGGTTCTTTTACTCTCACTACACTACAACTGCCGGATTGACTTACGACTTTAGTCATTCATACTACACACAGCTTTCACTTACAATTTCTGCTTTCACGTTCCATGTTTATTTTTAATACAATTATGAAACTATAATCCGTGTTTGTTCTTTTCTCGTCACATACGCTTCATGCTAAACTGTTATTTACATCGGTGTCCAGAATGGCGATCGAGAAATGCATTAACAAGTTCCCGAAAGCAATTATTCGACTTTTTGCAAAACGTAAAATAGAAAGCTTTGTATTTCTTCTTTCTGGAATATTAATAGAAAATACAAACTTTGATTTAAATGAGGTTTTATTTTTTGTTTGAGAAAATTCTGCGCTTTTACATCAAAGTTGTATAACTTGGTTGAACCTCTTAAACTGTGTGTGATTCCAGGAGCTGAAGGCTGAGCTGAGGTTCACGCGTTGTTGTCGTGTGAAAGCTGGTCTGTCTCTTCTCGCGTCTCTCGTCAACTGACATTCTCAACGTGTCCCTTTCAGTGACTCTTACATTGCTACTACATCTACGCTCCTACTCCTATTATTATTACCTCTTACTGCTACCTGCATGCATATCCTTAAAATGAAACGTCTTCTATTTTACGCCACATTTAAATTCTCTTAGTCCAGTGTGTCTAACATTTATTCTATTTTTAAACACTAGTTCCAAACAATTGTTTCAACTTACGACTTATTAGTCCCCTAATGTAGTCCTCGGCTAACAGGCGACAATCATAACCTAAATTCGAGAGATTACATTGACGCCGCCTTAAATTTACAAAACCCACCGAACCAACCTTGTACGAGATTGTGCACAACACAGCGCCGACAACAAAGGACGCAACCACAACCAGCGCAGCGACCAAAACGGCCGCCGATGAGGATACAAAACCTGACGTCACAACCTCACAAGACACGCATATAAAAGTGAATCTCTAGTATGCAAAAAGAAAAGAAAATAGAGTGGAAAAAATAAATTCGACTTGTTGAAGAGAGGGGGGGTCAACAATGTCGTCGCCGTCACAAAATCTATAGCACAAAATCTATAGCACAAAATCCGTTGTCGTCGCAAAACCACCAACTCAAACATCTTCAGCAAGCAGCTGAAAAATCGCAACTCCTGCTGTCGTCACCCCACTTCTACTTATACAATTTTTCTTTCAACATCCGGGTGTCTGCACCACACGCACGAGATTCTCGAGCCAAACGACCGCTGGAATCATCAATAGCCATCATCCGGGCACCTGGCGCTTACATCCGGGACTGCAGCTTCTAGACTTCGGTGACAATGTTTGCATTCTGAAGGAAGCGGGTTCGATTCTACAGTCCGACATGTCAGGCAAAGCCTAGCCCGCTTCTTCGAGAATACGGCAGGCCTTGACGCTCGCACTCACCTCGTGTTCTTCGATCAACAATAAACCACAATAAAAAAAACAACTCCCACTAGTTGACGACAGCACTAAAATCAAAGTAATAACTCCTACTACTATGACAACAGTTACCAGAGCAGTATCCCCATACTAAAATTGCCACAACACACAGATTCCACAACCAGCACAGTGATTGAAACTGCCGTGAAACCTCACAAAAAGATATAGACTCACAGACCCTTGGTAAAAACAGCATCTTCAACACCATACCTCCCACTAGTCGACGACAGCACTACAACTAAAGAAATGACCCCTATACTACTACCGACGACAATACTAGAACGGTATATCCGTACTAACGATGGCCACAATCAACACCACTACACCATACGAACGTGAGCACATTAAAGAACCCGCTATATGCAAAATTACGCCGTGGGTCCCACTTGCTCGCACGGATGCGACTGCCCATATCATCAACCACTGCTCACTCGGACACATACCACAGCGACGGATGATGACAAACCACCATAAACATCTCCACCGCATTCTACATGCTTCACCCCAGCCCCATAATTACCATCCAGGCAACACCCCATCAAAAACAATCACATCCTTTTTTCCAGATCCAGGTACATCCACTCTAGTGTTAGCGAACGAAAAACTCCTTCGAAAATCAGATGTGGCATATAAACGCATAGCTATAAAATTCGTCACTCTTCACTACACATTAACCATCCTAATCAGCTTCAATCGACATTTTTCTGCCATACCAGGCGAAAGGGACCACACAATCAAAGCTATCGGTGAACCAAGCCAAATTTCTCTCCACCACAGAGAAATACGTAAATTATCCTCACATCTTTATACTACTAATTTCAATCTCCCAAAACCACAGGGAGAAAAAACCACAGGGACAGAAAACCACGAATATCAAGCCAAGAGTGATGAATTAGGGTGTTAGTAGGTACATGCAGGTAATAATGTCGAACAGAGGAGCGAATGATTAAGCAACTTTATTCAAGGGTGCCTCGTACGAAGTGTTTACTCCGGTAATGCGTGTAGGTGCGTAGGTGTTAATATTAAGTGTGATACTGATACTGTGTGATATCTACAAGCGATCTCCCAAGGCAAAACCACCACCACCACGTCACCCTAACCAACGAAGGGACTGACCTTAAATGGAAGCGAAACTAAGCTAGTTTGTACTAAGAACAACATCCACGTCTAGTCGTTCTTATCATGTGGCACGCGCAGGACCACACAACTTCTATCACCCCCACCTGGTTTATTTATGAGACACACAAGTCAACACAAAACTTACACCAACAGCCCGAAAATAATTTAAAACCCACAGCGATAATATTCATAACAGGGCGATTTCCTACGCGCCTGAAAAAAAAAAAAAAATTCAAGGACCCCTCAAAATACACCACCTACCTACCTACCCAAACACATTGTGAATCGAGTCGTTTTACAATTTAGGCATAAATTGGATCCTCCTTTATGACCGTAATTTTGTTTTTTTCGTCGGCGATGATTAAAATCTGACGTTTTTATTTAGAGTACCAAAGCCAAAAAGAAAAGAAATAACAACAACAAAAAGTAATATTCAACTTTTTACTCGTAAATTCCTGCCATAAAATTAGGCTTGGGCATTTTATCGTAGGAATTTACGAGTAAAAAGTTGAAGTGTTAAAAACGAACCCCCACTTTGGCTTTGGTACTCTAAAATAAAAACGTCAGATTTTAATCATCGTCGACGAAAAAACAAAAGTACGGTCATAAAAGGAGGATCCAATTTATGCCTAAATTGTAAAACAAGCCCCACTTTAAAACTAAACATTCTCACAAAATAAAAACTTTTAGAATATGCACATTGAAATGAATATTAAAATAAATAAATAAAATATTTTGTATTGTAACATAACGGGTGCGAAAAATTGTTTTTGTATTAAATACAAAAACACGGACATAAAATGGGGGTTCAGTTTATTTATGCTAAGAATTTACGAGCAATAGTCCTTTATTATCATCTAATGATATCACTTTATGCGCAATATTCAGCATTAGTAACAAATTAAAATGATTTTCCCAACCCTATTGCCCTTAATGGCAAGCCCCAATCCCTTTTTTATCATATGGGTGCTAGAAGGTGGTGCTGCGGGTCTACATGTCTTGGAATGACGTTAAACTCTATCTGATGGTGATGTTCCAGTTTTGGAGGTTTGGGAATGTGGAACACCCATTCATCACCATTGCTCCCTGGTCCACTCTGACCGGAGTGGTAGTATCTGTTAGCGTTCATCTATGGGTTAAATAGAAAAATGTATTTATAAAAAAAATAATTGTATTATCCATTAAGAATTGATTTATTTCAAAACTTTATCGTCATTAAATGACCCACTGAGTTGATATACCGTAAAACAAAACAAACAAACAAAACAAAATTAAAATACTTCCGACAAAACCATTGGACGATTTTTTAATGGGGAAATATTTTCACCTTTCACCGTTTTTAATATTTATTTTTATCAGCTGAAAAAGTAGTCAACAAAGCGTCGCCGTTAAGTTATTTATATCCTCCATTTGTTGAGGATTTTTTGTTTACTTTCTTTCCGCAGTTATGGTTCATTTTTTGTGTCTCAAAATGAAGCAGAAGATCAAAGTAGTAAGTTCATTGTTTGTTTTANTAATTTATGCAGAAAATAGTATCAATCAAATATATACCACACCGATATTACAGTCTGAATAATACAAATAATTGTAATCTTTGCGGAGTTACGTCCTGGCCTCTTGCCTCAAAAACCTGCTTGCCGGTGACTGCTGAAAAAAAACCCCAGCTACTTCAGTCCGTAGCGAAGCGGCGTACAAAAAACAAAAACAACTAGGGTTAGGTTTAGGGTTTAGGATTTAGGATTTGATTGGGGTTGGGGTTTAGGTTTAGTTTAATGGAAAATAAATAAATAATTTGGGCTCTGTTTTTTCTGAGTCACCCTGTATACAGGGCGACCCAGAAAAAACAGAACCCACAAACTTTGTAATAAACAGTTAATTTTAACTAGGCGGGTTTAGGGTTAGGGTTGGGTTTCAGTGGAAAATGTCTTAATTTGGTTCTTTTCTTTTTTTTTTTTTTTTTTTTTTTCAAGTGATACGCCTTCGGATACAGACTTCAATCATAACTGTTGTTTTTCCACCAGTCAGCAGCTAGCAGTTTTTGAGGCAGGAAGCCAGGGCGGAACTCCGCAAAGATTACCATTATTTGTATTATTCAGACTATTGTCCCCGTCTTCATTGTTATCTGTACAAAGTTTCGGCCGATGCCCTCCGGCCTTCTTCAGGTATTTCTTGTCGGACTCGGGAATCTTCTTGTAATTGGGAGCCATCACGGAACTTTGAACCCAACCCTTTATTAGGTCCACGGGGGTATCCTGTTCTCATTCCATTAACCATAGCTGGGTTAAGCTGTGTTAATTATTATTCTATGTTACTGCTGCCCTGACCAGGATTGAACCTGCAGTCTAGAGATAACTGGCATTAGAACTGTCTTAATCTAACTCCATATCTACTAGGATATGTGTTCAATTGGACAATCCAGTGTGAATTTTTTCAATTGCAAAAGTTACAATTCATTTTTAAAAACGGATTTTAAGTAGCCTCTTGGCAGGCATCTTGATCAAAATGGACGAAAAAAAAACGTTTTAAATATATCAAAAATAAATTATATGTGTAATATCATTTTGCTTTTTTACTGATGCTCATTATGTTACTACTTTTCGACTTAGACAAAAAATTGACCTTAAATAATCAATTTAATAAATTTTAGTTCGTTTTAAAAATGAAAAGCAGATGATATTTTGGTAGATTCTACTCTTTTCCCTAATCATCTAGCGAGAGCTAATGGGTGACCCAAAGATCATTTTGTCTAGTAAATATATATATTATATATATATATATATTATATATATATAGAGAGAGAGAGAGAGAGAGAGAGAGATAGACAGAAAGAGAGAGCAGTATGATATAGGCTTTTGAAAAGATAATTACGATCAAAACGGTGGGAGACCAATGGATTTTTACATATTTATATATATATATTATATCATATGTATCTCTCTCTCTCTCCTCTCTCTCTCTTCTCTCTCTCTCTCTCTCTCTCTCTCTCTCTCTCCAAGGATTTACCAACAAGTTTGGTATTATATATAACATATATATATATATAATATATTATATATATATATATATATATATATATATAATACCAAACTTGTTGGTAAATCCTCGCGGTGAGAAAACTACCCAGCAAATAGTTTGATTGTAAAAATATACTACCAAACATCAACCGAGGAGAAAAAATTTTTGTAAAAAGAAAAGACCAAGATAATCGTACCAACCAAAAATAATCTATTAGCACAATATTTTGGCCAAAAGAAAAAACAATTATATGCATATATATATATATAATAATATTATATATATATATTATATATATATATATATATATTCATTCAAACACCGCTAGGATATACTAAACTAATAAGTAAAAAGTGCTCAATACCTAAGTAGAGCAAATAATAAAGATAAATCTAATGAGTCAGACGAACCTACTAAAAGTGCTACTAATGCTCTTCAGGGCTAAGAGTCAGATCTTAGCCCTGAAGAGCATTAAGCGAAA
>CM042164.1:15870152-15995152 GCA_023376005.1 Doryteuthis pealeii | reverse complement strand
GAGTGTGTTATATTATCTTATGAATGCCAGATCCCACAATAATGCTAACAACCAGTTTGGCCTCCCCGAATTAATTTTCAAAGAGGTTGTGCCGCACCGTGCACTCAAAGGCCACACCGTAATTCAAATATATTCTTTATTTTTCATACGGCGCATGTCGTGAAAACTGTGAATTAAACGAAAAGAATTCGTGTAAGAGACAATATCACACAAAATACAATAAATTTACAAAACAATAAAATAGACAAATATTACACAAAAGGATAAAAACAAAGTTACCAGGAAAGGTTTACGCCTTGTAATTCTACCGAAAATTCTAACTATAAGAACATTCAAAGCTAAAACTATGAATTACAAATTAAACATACGAAGGGGGTTTGGGGAATTTAAACTTATTTGCCACAAAAGGTACAAACAGTAATTTAACTAGGGAGAAGTATAATTTTCATTTAGAGAAATTACAAATTAAAACAAAAAATAACACGTGAAAAATATTAAATGCAGTTTTAGAGAAGAGAATGGAGAATTTGCCTACCTTTGTTGGCACGTAGGGACTTGAACATAAATGAGACTAATATCTTAGTAGTTCTTATATTAAGAATGCGGTTCCAAAATATACCGCCAAAAATTTGCTCACGTGGAGCCTCAAGCTTCAAATATGAAAGAAGAACTTATAACTCGGTCCTGTTTGAAGTTATAAATTTATTTGGACTCAATTCTCATTTTCCACAATTTTAATTTCATCAGACAGCCATTCAAATTGAAGAATAAACAAAAAATGAAAGACCTTTTTTTTTGACATAGACGTTTGTTTCAAAATTTCAAAGTGTATGTTACTTTATACATTCGAGTTTTGTTTTTTTTTAAATACTTTTTCCCCCTGTATTTTGTATCAGAGGTGTGGTGAAGTTGTTGTAGGGACTGGTTAATGTGTATTGTTTTATGGTGTAGCGTTAGTTTCGTATTTGCCTGGGAGAGTTGTCTGTCCGTTTATTTTGCTGGTGCCCGCTAGGGGCCGGTTATATTTAAGCGCCTGGTTCAAACGCTTCTTTCTCTTTTTCTGTTCCTGATACTACGAGACACATGGGTTAGTTAAGGTCTACCCCTTCTCGTTGGGGCTTCGTCCCCCCTTACATTACTAGACCTGACAATACCAAAATTAATCCTCCCAGTCCAAGACCCTACAAACTTTTATCTTTTATTAAAACCTTTTTTTTTTCACTGCACAACAGCAGTGATTTACTTATTTACTTATTTACTTATTTACAGCCACACAAAGGAAAACAAATGCTTCACCGATCGCAAAAAATGCACTTACATATATTAGTTTTTTTTAAACCCCCAAGAACTATTTCTTTTAGGGGAACCATTTTTACCAGTGGGAATGACCAGGTCACAGGGTACCATATTCAGGGTAAGGGCGAAAGTAGGAGGGGGTTTGTTTTGGTTTGTTTTGTTTTACGGCATATCAACCTCAGTGGGTCATTTAATGCCGATAAAGTTTTGAAATAAATCAATTCTTAATGGATAATACAATTTTTTTATAAATACATTTTTCTATTTAACTCATAGATGGGACCCTAACAGGTACTACCACTCCGGATCAGAGTGGACCAGGGAGCAATGGTGATGAAGGGGTGCTCCACATTCCCCAAACCTCCAGAACTGGAACCTCACCATCAGATAGAGTTTAACGTCATTCCGAGGACATGCCACCGCCTTTCTTTAACTATTTATAATGGTTTTATCTAGATGTGACGAAATATTGAAGAAGCCGGGTGTAGAATTAGGAATGTTATTGATGGCACCAGCTTCGAATAATTGTGGCAATTTTGGCTGACAAATAATTTAAGAGTTGACTCACCATTGTAAAAAATGATTCAAAGTTATATATACTTGAATACAGGACTCCGACAAAGGTTTGATAAACAAAACATTTAATACGTATACAGCACATGGATATAACAAGATACATAATACATAGGTAAAACAAAGTTACATGTAGAAAGATAAATACACATTCATGAATGGTACAAGATATACATAAAAGCCACAGACATGAGACTAGGGATAGTCCATGCTGTGTGAAGAACTTACAGTAATGTAAGGGGGGACGAAGCCCCAACGAGAAGGGGTAGACCTTAACTAACCCATGTGCCTCGTAGTATCAGGAACAGAAAAAGAGAAAGAAGCGTTTGAACCAGGCGCTTAAATATAACCAACCCCTAGCAGGTACCAGCAAACTAAACGGGCAGACAACTCTCCCAGGCAAATACGAAACTAACGCTACACCATAAAACAATACACATTAACCAGTCCCTACAACAACTTCACCGCACCTCTGATACAAAATACAGGGGGGAAAAAGTATTTAAAAAACAAAAAACAAACTCGAATGTATAAATTAACATAAACTTTGAAATTTGAAACAAACATCTATGTCAAAAAAAAAGGTCTTTCATTTTTTGTTTATTCTTCAATTTGAATGGCTGTCTGATGAAATTAAAATTGTGGAAAATGAGAATTGAGTCCAAATAAATTTATAACTTCAAACAGGACCGAGTTATAAGTTCTTCTTTCATATTTGTTATTTTTTTTTAATCATAAAACTTTAAACGAAAGACACGTTTTTATATTGAAATAGTTTTTAGTTAATCAGAATAAGAATCCAATTGAGATCTCTCGCACCCAGGTATTTAATAAATCTGAAGTTTTTCTTATTAATCAGAAGTTGACGAATATTTTTCGGTAATTTATGAGGAAGTGTGTCCCGGTCTCCTGCCTATAATTTCGGGAATTGGAACCACCCCCTCCCATAACATAGCTAAATCTCTTGCCAAAATACTTGCCCCCCCTTCCTAGGTCACAATTAGTAACTCACATATAAAAAAAAAAAAAACTCCAATAGCTTAATCAAAAAAATAAGAAATATAAACATGAATAACAAACATTGGTAATTTATGAGGAAGTGCATCCCGGTCTCCTGCCTCAAAAATTGCTACCTGGTGACTATCAAAATAACAACCCCAGTTCATCGTAATATTTGTTTATTTATCGTAATTTGTCGTAATTCTTGTTTAAATATGAAGATGGATATATAGTTTAAAAAACAAAAAACAAACTCGAATGTATAAAGTAACATAAACTTTGAAATTTTGAAACAAACGTCTATGTCAAAAACATGTCGTTCATTTTTTGTTTATTCTTCAATTTGAATGTGTTACATAAACAATAATAGATATCTCCCGATTTGTTGTATACTGGCATCAAATTCTACATATGTTATATAGCGGCTTCTTCAAATTCACGCTGCTAAATCGGCGTACGTATCGTAGCGGGTATCGTCACTAACCCAAAGCGATGTATGTTAGTAGTCAGCTACGACTGACTACTGGACTTCAATAATAACAGATACGTATGTACAAAAGATGACCCTTCTTTATTTTCTTCGGTGTGTGGGTTGTGAAGGCACGGAGCTTACAATGAGTGCACGAGGGGTGGTTGCTGACGGGAGACGTGAAGTGTCCTTTCCGCTGCCGGGCCGGCGTCTGAGTCCTGTCGGCTTGACCCTCTGGCTTTTTGTATTGACGACACGCCTACACATTTTTATCTTTTTGATCTGATAACGGACCTTTGTTATATATTTCTTTTATCTTCACCCTGCTTCCTTGGCCGGAAACCATCTCTCCCGCTTTCTCTTTCTTTTCAAATACATATTTTTATCTTTCTCTTTGTCCCTCAGCCGGAAGTTCCATCTTCTGGGCGAGGACAATATAACAGATTCACTAATTACCAATTCAATTCGCGCACACACCGTAATAAAAAAGATACACACACTCGACAACAAACAAAACATAAGTTATGACGCCAGCTGGAAGTTTACTCCATGGTAGCCTAAAAAGAAATGACCAATTTAACACGGTTTTGCGCATAGGCTCCGAATTGAAGTTCCGGCTGGAAAACAAGAATGCCCCCCAAAATAAAAGAAAATAATTTTGTAAATAAACTCGCATTTTCATCCAATCAAAAGCTCTCCCCCCCAAAAACCAAAAAGGTTTCTGTGAGCCGATTTCAGAAATTATTATTATTTCATGGAATTATTAACAGAAAATACAAACTGTTGATTTAAATGAGGTTTTATTTTTTGTTTGAGAAAATTCTGCTTTTACATCAAGTTGTACTAAGCTTGGTTATAACCTCTTAAACCTTTGTGTGGATCCAGGAGCTGAAGGCTGAGCTGAGGTTCACCGTTGTTGTCGTGGAAAGCTGGTCTGTCTCTTCTCGCGTCTCGTCGTCAACTGACTTCTCCCACGTGTCCCTTTCAGTGACTCCTTACAATTACTACTACATCTACCTCCTACTCCTATTATTATCTACCTCTTACTGCTACCTCTCATATTCCCATCTAAAAGAAACGGTCCTTATTTTACCGCCCAAATTTAAATTCTTGGTGCCAGTGTGTCTACATTTTTCTATTTTTAGAACACTAGCCAAACGCCATTGTTTCAACCATTACAGAACTATTAGTCCTAAAATGTAGTCCAAATCGGCCCGACCAGGCGACAATCACTAAATTCGAAGAGGATTTAAACAACTTGACAGCCGCCCTTAAAATTGTAAAATATTAAGAATTCTGGGGTATGGGTTATCGTCCCTTGTCTGCGAGCCTCTGTTTCAAACCAACCAATCATGAGCCAGCATACTTTGGCACCAAATCCAAAGTGCAGACTCATTCAATCTCTTCTGCACCAGCAACGAAAGGGATCGGACCGTACAAAGGTCGCTCCTACTATATTACAACAGATCGGAGTCGGACGCAAACAGAAGTCCAAATATATCCGAATTATAAACAGAAGACCGTAGCAAGGGCTCCGTCAATACCCCCATATCCCAGGATAAACAGCTAAGTGACATTTATATAAATATTATATACATATTGTATACATTATATACATATTATATATGTGTCTGCAAACGAGACTAAAGTTTGCAACTTTATATTTAATACAGTCTTTTATTCTTATCTTGTCGTTGTTTTACTTCTTTAACTCTTATCTCGTCTGCCACATTTGCGGTTAACTCCAGTCAAACCTAGGAGTACTGCCGCTATTGTTATTTTTCTTACAAAAACCCACCGAACCAACCTTGTACGAGATTGTGCACAACACAGCGCCGACAACAAAGGACGCAACCACAACCAGCGCAGCGACCAAAACGGCCGCCGATGAGGATACAAAACCTGACGTCACAACCTCACAAGACACGGCATATAAAAGTGAATCTCTAGTATGAAAAAGAAAAGAAAATAGAGTGGAAAAAATAAATTCGACTTGTTGAAGAGAGGGGGGGGGTCAACAATGTCGTCGCCGTCACAAAATCTATAGCACAAAATCTATAGCACAAAATCCGTTGTCGTCGCAAAACCACCAACTCAAACATCTTCAGCAAGCAGCTGAAAAATCGCAACTCCTGCTGTCGTCACCCCACTTCTACTTATACAATTTTTCTTTCAACATCCGGGTGTCTGCACCACACGCACGAGATTCTCGAGCCAAACCCGACCGCTGGAATCATCATAGCCATCATCCGGGCACCTGGCGCTTACATCCGGGACTGCAGCTTCTAGACTTCGGTGACAATGTTTGCATTCTGAAGGAAGCGGGTTCGATTCTACAGTCCGACATGTCAGGCAAAGCCTAGCCCGCTTCCTTCGAGAATACGGTAGGCCTTGACGCTCGCCACTCACCTCGTGTTCTCTGTCACAGAATCAACCACAATAAAAACAACATCGTCTACATCTCAACTCCCACTAGTTGACGACAGCACTAAAATCAAAGTAATAACTCCTACTACTATTGACAACAGTTCCAGAGCAGTATCCCCCATACTAAAGATTGCCACAACACCACAGATTCCACAACCAGCACAGTGATTGAAACTGCCGTGAAACCTCACAAAACAGTTCCAAATGAATCGACCTCCACGAACACCTTGGTAAAAACAGCATCTTCAACACCTCACCTCCCACTAGTCGACGACAGCACTACAACTAAAGAAATGACCCCTACTACTACTACCGACGACAATACTAGAACGGTATATCCCGTACTAACGATGGCCACAATCAACACCACTACACCATACGAACGTGAGCACATTAAAGAACCCGCTATATGCAAAAATTACGCCGTGGGTCCCACTTGCTCGCACGGATGCGACTGCCCATATCATCAACCACTGCTCACTCGGACACATACCACAGCGACGGATGATGACAAACCACCCATAAACATCTCCACCGCATTCTACATGCTTCACCCCAGCCCCATAATTACCATCCAGGCAACACCCCATCAAAAAACAATCACATCCTTTTTTCCAGATCCAGGTACATCCACTCTAGTGTTAGCGAACGAAAAACTCCTTCGAAAATCAGATGTGGCATATAAACGCATAGCTATAAAATTCGTCACTCTTCACTACACATTAACCATCCTAATCAGCTTCAATCGACATTTTTCTGCCATACCAGGCGAAAGGGACCACACAATCAAAGCTATCGGTGAACCAAGCCAAATTTCTCTCCACCACAGAGAAATACGTAAATTATCCTCACATCTTAGTACTACTAATTTCAATCTCCCAAAACCACAGGGAGAAAAAACCACAGGGACAGAAAACCACGAATATCAAGCCAAGAGTGATGAATTAGGGTGTTAGTAGGTACATGCAGGTAATAAGATAGTCGAACAGAGGAGCGAATGATTAAGCAACTTTATTCAAGGGTGCCTCGTACGGAAGTGTTACGGTAATGCGTGTAGGTGCGTAGGTGTTAATATTAAGTGTGATACTGATACTGTGTGATATCTACAAGCGATCTCCCAAGGCAAAACCACCACACCACCACGTCACCCTAACCAACGAAGGGACTGACCTTAAAATGGAAGCGAAACTAAGCTAGTTTGTACTAAGAACAACATCCACGTCTAGTCGTTCTTATCATGTGGCACGCGCAGGACCACACAACTTCTATCACCCCCACCTGTTTATTATGAGACACACAAGTCAACACAAAACTTACACCAACAGCCCGAAAATAATTTAAAACCCACAGCGATAATATTCATAACAGGGCGATTTCCTACGCGCCTGAAAAAAAAAAAAAAAATTCAAGGACCCCTCAAATACACCACCTACCTACCTACCCAAACACATTGTGAATCGAGTCGTTTTACAATTTAGGCATAAATTGGATCCTCCTTTTATGACCGTAATTTTGTTTTTTTCGTCGGCGATGATTAAAATCTGACGTTTTTATTTTAGAGTACCAAAGCCAAAAAGAAAAGAAATAACAACAACAAAAAGTAATATTCAACTTTTTACTCGTAAATTCCTGCCATAAAATTAGGCTTGGGCATTTTATCGTAGGAATTTACGAGTAAAAAGTTGAAGTGTTAAAAACGAACCCCCACTTTGGCTTTGGTACTCTAAAATAAAAACGTCAGATTTTAATCATCGTCGACGAAAAAACAAAAGTACGGTCATAAAAGGAGGATCCAATTTATGCCTAAATTGTAAAACAAGCCCCCACTTTAAAACTAAACATTCTCACAAAATAAAAACTTTTAGAATATGCACATTGAAATGAATATTAAAATAAATAAATAAAATATATTTTGTATTGTAACATAACGGGTGCGAGAAAAATTGTTTTTGTATTAAATACAAAAACACGGACATAAAATGGGGGTTCAGTTTATTTTATGCTAAGAATTTACGAGCAAATAGTCCTTTATTATCATCTAATGATATCACTTTATGCGCAATATTCAGCATTAGTAACAAAATTAAAATGATTTTCCCAACCCTATTGCCCTTATGGCAAGCCCCAATCCCTTTTTATCATATGGGTGCTAGAAGGCGGTGACTGCGGGTCTACATGTCTTGGGAATGACGTTAAACTCTATCTGATGGTGATGTTCCAGTTTTGGAGGTTTGGGAATGTGGAACACCCATTCATCACCATTGCTCCTGGTCCACTCTGACCGGAGTGGTAGTATCTGTTAGCGTCCCATCTATGGGTTAAATAGAAAAATGTATTTATAAAAAAAAAAAAAAATTGTATTATCCATTAAGAATTGATTTATTTCAAAACTTTATCGGCATTAAATGACCCACTGAGGTTGATATACCGTAAAACAAAACAAACAAACAAAAACAAAATTAAAATACTTCCGACAAAACCATTGGACGATTTTTTAATGGGGAAATATTTTCACCTTTCACCGTTTTTAATATTTATTTTTATCAGCTGAAAAAAGTAGTCAACAAAGCGTCGCCGTTAAGTTATTTATATCCTCCATTTGTTGAGGATTTTTTGTTTACTTTCTTTCCGCAGTTATGGTTCATTTTTTACCTGTGTCTCAAAATGAAGCAGAAGATCAAAGTAGTAAGATTCATTTGTTTGTTTTTTAGTCTCGCATGTTTCTCTTTCATTTTGATTTTCATTTTGTATTTTTGAGAACTTTGTTTCAATATCCGCCCATTCTTTTTTGCCATTTTTAAAATTGTCACGGGATTTTATGGTTCCACTTGTATCTATTTAGTAATTAAAACATTTAAAAGAAAATAGATGCAATATAATATATTCCATCTATTTTCTTTATATATCTATATATTCAATATATAGATATTAAATATCTATTTAAAGTTTAGATCTAGCTATAACTAAATATCTGATATTTAGTTATAGGTAGAAGATCAAAACTTTAAATTCTTGGGAACAAGTATTAGACAATTAATGATATATACCGCTATTTTTCAAGCAGCCGGAGAAAAACAAAACAGTTAAAATTAATTAATAAATAGATAAATAATAAACAAACAAAATCAAAACAAAAAACAATAAGCAAACATTTTGACTTCGGTAATTCCACTTTTATATTTACTTATTTGTCAAATAAATAAATAAAGGGGACCAAAATTTCCCTCCTCCTCACCTCACCGGATGAAACGTTTTCAAGTGCAGTTTAACAAACTTACCTTGGTTTTAATTTTAAAATAAATAAATGAATAAATATAAAATAAAATAAAATAAATGAATAAATAAATAAATAAAATAGATAAATTCGTAATATTAAATATAGTATATTATAATAAATAAAAGTAATTCGTGATATAGTATTAATTTTTGGTTAATCTTTTTAGAGTTCAAAACTTATCTTTAGTTTATAAAATAAATCCTTGACGTAAATGTCAATCACTTTTTACTTTTTTTTTTTTTTTTTTTTTTTTTTGCTATCTTAGGGTAAGGGTAATCTTCAAAAAAAAAAACAAAAAAACATATAAGTATTTAGCTCGTTCCAGCTTCCTGTTTGTTATGCCAAACTATTATTTCGCTTTATTCTATAAAACATTTCAATGTTTAATTTTTAATGTTTTTTTTTTTAAAGATTTCATTGATTTGAATAAAGAGGTCATTCGAATTTTTTTTCTTTCTTTACTACACATATCTTAGTTTACAAAACAGCTGTTATATGTTTGTTATAGGAGGCGGTGGCTGGTGGGTCTTGGTGTCCTGGTTAGGATGTTAAACTCTATATGATGGTTAAGTTCCAGTTCCCCATTACTCACAGGTCCATTCTGACCCGGAGTGGTAGTACCTGTTAGGGTCTCATCTATGGGTTAAATAGAAAAAATATATTTTTAAAAAATTCAGTTTTGAAAAAATTGGATATTCATCAAGAATGAATAAAACAAAATTGTCTCCGGCATAAAATAACCCAACAGGCATTGATATGCCATAAAAAGCCAAGCAACCAGCCAGCTGGTTCAATTTACCTGTCATCCCGGAAGCAAAAGGTTGGTTGGTTTTATGTAGGCATGTGCAATGCCCGCATAATTGTTAAAAATATTTTTAAACATAAAAAAAGAAAAAGGAAAATTAACTTTTAACTATGTGTAAAATACGCTCTTTTGATACGTGTGGGGATTGTTAAAAAATATTTTAAAACGTCAATAAAAAAATTAAAAATTAACTTTTTAATGTTTTATTTTGCGTTTAATATAAAGAACAATTCCAAGTTTATGTGTTAAAACAAAGAAAAAAGAAATTTCTCTGACATAAAACAAAATTTTTTGCATTTAAAAGTAAATTGCCGTAAATTCCCAATCTTTGTTGACATAGTTATCGCATCTTGACGTGTGCACTATTTCTTTGTATGGAGAATCGTACGTATAATAATTTATTTTCTGAAGCAAAAACAAATTACTAATTTAGAATTTCCTCGATGTCTCATGATTTAACTTATTGACCTCAACTACCCAGCGCTGCAAAAAACAACAACAACAACAAGAGTTTTCCTCAAAAACCAAAGTGGATATTATTTCCGTTAGATCCATCCATTAATAAGAATGACAAATATTTGTAATTCAAACATTATTTTCAAAATTTAAAAAAATAAAAACCGAAATATGTTATGTTATGTCATTATTTTTAGCTAGATATTTTTATACAATATTTTCTTTGATTAATAAATACGATTTGGATATCCGCTAAACAAAAGTATTTATTTTACATTGTATAAATTTTTTAAAATCCCTGAAAAAAAAGAAAAAAAAAAAACAAGTAGACAATAGGAACTTTTAGTATAAAATTCTTTAGAAAATAATCTAACAATTTAGAAAAAAAAGAAAGAAAAAGTTTGTTTATTTTATATAAATTTCCTGTGATCACCCTTTTTTTTAGAGCCAGCGAGTAAATGTACGTGCCTAGTTTAATGGCATGACAACTGTTGTCAGGTTATTTAATACCAAAATTGTTTATTTTTAAAACAATTAATAATAATAAGTTAATAAACATTTGTAACTAATTCTAGCTTCAAGGGTTGGTTAGTATTTAATTGCATACCAACCTTTGTGGGTTATTTTATAGTGGTTGTAAGGGCTGTTTGATGTTTTTGTATTAAGGTCACCAGTTTGAGGTCAATAATCAATAAAATATTCAAACATTTAAAGACACCATAAAACATTCAAATACTGCAGGCACATGGCATAAATAACAAGACTCAATATTAAAACAAACAACTTGTATTGAGAAAAAGTTTACAAAAGGTAACGCATAATACCGAGCAAAGTTCTTTGAGTACTCATGTGTACAAAATGTAATTTTGTTTTTTTAAAAGTTCATTATAACATGTAAGAAAATATGTTATAAGTTATGAAGTGAGAAAGAAAGGGTAAGAGTTCAAAGTCACACGGCAGTCAGTAGCAAGTAATACTGATGATCTCATAAAAGGTTGAGAAAGAGAGAAAGAGAGATAGACAGATAGATATATGTTCATACCTTCTTATAAGTGAATGTGCTTTGTCTTACTTTAAAGTGACGATTTTGTTAGACGAATAATTTCTTTCTGGTTGGGATCCGAAAAGTTTTTTTTTATAGTCCTCAGGTAGGCTCCAAAAGGGGTCTATTTGATAGATTTCCTTTTAGACGCGAACGTCTCTGATTGGTTGAAAATGTACAAATTTTGATTTTGATTTTCTTCTTTTACTAGGGTGCGCCATTCCAATGTGCAAACTATTAATTTTTGTCATTTGACTTTTGTTCGTCGTAGTAAGAACTTCCGGTCCGCCACAATTTAATGCCAAATCAGTTTTTAATATTCAGCTTCAGGTGTATTAATAAGTTGGTAGAAATAGTTTTCATTAACTTCATGTGTATTAATAGATTAGAAGAAATAACTTTATGTATATTAAAATAAATTGGTGGTTAACCTTTGGCCATCGCCTTCTGTCACCTATAAGATAAAAAAAAGGATTGTGTTTGTATGTCATATGAGCAATTTGTAAAATATAGTCGAGACTTAATAGTGCTAGGGCTTGACATGACCAGCTGATTGACCAGATTGGGCTTCTCTGTCCAACTGTCTAGCCCAAATATGGGTCGAAGTGAAGTGTCATGATCTCTTAGTATTTGGGTCACGCACTGCTCAGCCACTTCGATCCTGTCCTCAGTTATTATGAGTCACCACCCACAATCAACAATTGGCCTGTTTGCAATATAAATAGGCTAAACTTGCAAATTGGTTGGAAAATTAAAATGGAAAGTTTTTTGGTGGTCCCCCATGACAGTTAACTACAGTCTATGAATGAACTTTTTGCGAATTGGGTTACTTAAAAAAATTAAAAAAAAAAAAAAATTACTATACATTTAATTAACTGTTGGATATTGTACAAACAGAAATATGAATTTCCGGTTAAATTAAACAAAGTGAAGAAAAGACAACAAAAATGACAAAGGACTTTTTCCCGGTAAAGCGAACAAAAGAAGGATGGGTAACAATAAGTTCGGAAATAGTTATCAGATCAAAAGATAAAGATGCATAGGCGGTCGTCAATACAAAAGCCAGAGGGTCGAGTCAGTTGGGCAGTCAGACAAGAGACGGCGATCAGAGCACAAGGAGCGACCGTCGACACGGTCGATCGCTGCCAGCGGGCAGTGAAATTCGTCCACCCCCTCCATGTCACCAACACTAACCATCGCCTGCAACAGTAGTAGTTTCCATTGTCAACGCTCGCCACCCACTACCGTACAGCCGAGAAGAGAAATAAAGTTAACTCCTATTAATGCCATGTGTTGTGATTTCATTAAGTGACCACTACATATATCGTCTAGGGTTAGTGACGATACCTGCTACGTATGCAGATACACAAAGTAGGGCCGTGAATTTGAAGCTGCTATATAACGTATAGAATAGTGATGCCAGTACACAACATATATCGATTTGATGGCTATGCAACATAACCATTGAAATTATTTATTGAACCCAACGGTAGAGACATTAGTCTCAGTTGTTTGTGTTAGTATTGCTATGTATAATTTCAATTAAACTTGGTTTAAAAATAATATTTTTCAACATTAAATGTATAGTAATTTGGGGTTTTTTGTTGATTTTTTTAAAAAGCAATACGTAATTAAAAACAACCTTAATAATCTCCAAACCCCTAAACCGTAACCCAATTCGCAAAAAGTTAATTCATAGACATTAGTTAAACTGCCATGGGGGACCACCAAAAAACTTTCCGTTTTAATTTTCCGACCAATTTGCAAGTTTAGCCTATAAATATTATGTCAAAATGATCTAAGCCTCTCTGACGTGTCAACTTTGAAATCGTGCTGTCGTCATGGAAATTTATGTACTCCTACTATTAAGGATTCATAAAGAACGATAAACTGCTTCTATTGGTGAAGTTCTAACTCTGGAGCTCTGGGGAGTGTGGAGTACTCCTTCATTGCTATTATTCCTAGGTCTACCCTGACCTGGAGTAGTAGTACCTGTTTAGAGTCCCATCTATGGGTTAAATAGAAACAATGAGTTCAAAAACTATTATTTAAGAGAATTTAAATATAATTGTACTTTAAAAAAACATTTTTTTCAATAACCATCAAGAATGAATAAAACAATGTCTTTGGCATAAAATAACCCAACAAGGGTTGACATGTCATAAAACCAACCTACTCTTTCAGCTGAAATACTAAAGAAAACATGAGAATGAAAAGTTTGAGAAAAGGATTCTACCCTTAAGGGGTTCCAAATTTTTAATAATTTATTCATTAGTATTTAGTGTGTGTGTGGACAAAGATATGAGTAATTATGAACTTTTGTTTAGTAAATTAGGGTGTCAAAGAAAAAAACAGAACCCACAAATTTTGTAATAAAACTGTTAATTTTTCCATTAAAAAATAAATTAGAGGTTGGGGTTTAGAGTTTAGGGTTAGTTTAATGGGAAAATAAATAATTTGGGTTCTTTTTTTTCTGGGTCACCCTGTAGAGGCTGATGCAGAAAAAAAACAGAACCCAAATTATTTATTTATTTTCCCATTAAACTAACCCTAACCCGAAACCCTAATTTATTTGTTTAATGGGAAAATTAACAGTTTTATTACAAAATTTGTGGGTTCTGTTTTTTCTGGGACACCCAAATTTACTAAACAAAAGTTTATGATTACCAAGATATGTTCCCTAGACAGGACCCAGCTGATTCAGATGTGTCCAGAAATTGAACTGACTGGGCTATGAAACTCTATCTCACCCAGTTTACTCACCAACTGGCTATTATTTGGCAGGTTTTGTTTTTTTAAATATGATTTTAAAAGGTGGGGATTCTGTTTACAATATAGACACTAAATTGAAACGATCTCTGACTTTTCCACATGCATATACACAAGTTATTTTTGCCTTATTTTTTATCCTTATATTATTCCCTAAGAGGAGGGGTGTTTTGTCAGCATAGTATACTTTTATTTTTATTTTCCGTTATCTCTCCATGTCGTAGCAGATGTCATTGGGAATTGGCTTGATGGGCAGACTGATAATGATTTGTTTAGTGAGGGTGTAATTGGATAGGTTGACAATGGGGTTGTTTGTGGTTATGTTATGGGTAAGATTGTTGCAGTTAGATTGAGGTTGGCCTTGTTGTAAGATATAATTATGTACTTGGTGAATTATGATGTCCTAAAACTCCCTGAAACGATGAGAAAAAAATATTTTTCTATTCCGAGTCTCCAGTTCATATCCACTGTTAAATTCAATTAAAACTCACATTTTTAATCCAGGAAAAGAAGTATGTTTGTTACAGAAAGGTTAATTTCTCGTCTGGAATGTTTTTCTGTCTTTTTAAAACAATTATTCCCAAAGAACAGAGGTGTTTATCTACTCGAATTAAAAATAAATAAAAATAAAAATTTTAAAAAATCCATCCGTTTTCAAATACTTTCATAAAAAAATCGATTTAAAATTATTTTTTTCTCATTTTATGCAAGGGAAACAACCCTGTTCATTTGATAATTTATTTATCTACATGGGTCTGAAGCATCATTACCACTAACCCAAAGCACCCCAGCAGTATCTCACAATACCACCAGACTTTGTTGGGTTTCTTGTCACACTGTAGGATTGCCATATCCATGCTGATGCAGTTAGAGCCCTATCCTGAATCTTTTTAATTATATATATATATATATGTGTGTGTGTGTGTATATATCACTGGGTAAATCACTAGGTTATATTTTGTAACTCTTGCCACCTGTTGGCCATGGGTGGTGACCCGTGATGCTTAAGGATGGAATCCTGGTGGTTGAGCAGTCCATGATATGCAACCCTCCACTTTGGCTCCTACTTAGGATCAATTGGCTGGCCATTTCAAGCCCTAGCACCTATATGATTGTCCCAGCCCTATTGCCCTTATGGCAAACCCCAACACTTTTTATCATATATGTGCTAGAAGGCAGTGGCTGACGGTTTTATTGTCCTGGGTATGACATTAAACTCTCTGATGGTGAAGTTCTAGTTTTGTAGCGCAGAGAATGTGGAGT
The DNA here is from genome assembly GCA_023376005.1 of Doryteuthis pealeii. Classification (NCBI taxonomy): domain Eukaryota; kingdom Metazoa; phylum Mollusca; class Cephalopoda; order Myopsida; family Loliginidae; genus Doryteuthis; species Doryteuthis pealeii. The sequence goes on along the minus strand of CM042164.1, from coordinate 15,979,776 downwards.
ACCCCTTCATCACCATTACTCCCAGGTCCACTCTGATCTGGAGTGGTAATACCTCTTAGGGTCCCATTTATGGGTTAAATAGAACAAAATGCATTTTTTTAAATTGAGTATCCATCAAGAATGAATAAAACAAAAAATCTTTGGCATTAAAATAACCCAACAAGGGTTGACATGCCGTAAAATCCAAACAACCAGCCCCACCCAATGAGTGGGGATTGCTATAATTAACGGTGTCGATCCCAGGAGGCCATCCCCCCAGGCAACACCTGCCCCCTCGATTTAAAGGGGCAGGGCTGGGTTTATTGCCCAGTGCCTGAGGTGCCCCCTTGAGGGGAATGCCGACGGGATCGACGCAATTTTTCCACCTGCCACCCATGAGCTTCGGTTTGTGGGTGGTCCCATGTTAATAGAGCCTTGTGCCTAACCCGTACAAGTGGGGTACGAGGTAAATAAAATGTTTTTTTTAATCAATTATCTTTCTTGATTATTTTTCAGAATTTGGGAAAGATATGGCTGCTGAATCTGAACCTGTTCAGCCTGGCTGTAAAAGTAAGTCATAATTCATACAAAATATTTATTGGCATCCTTCCATCTACTAGAGACACTACACTATGGTATAGTGTCCCCCCCTCTCAAAAAAAAAGTTTTCATCTACAACCATGCAAGTGGCTGGTCAGGTCAATTTTTGAATGGTAGTCTCTGGTGCACTGACTGTCCACAAAAAATGATGCTTGCTGGTGCTGCTGTTGTCTCTCCTTCCTTCTGGCTTTCTTGGCTGTGGAGGCTACTTTTCTCTCTGTTTCACTCTTTTTCATGCCTTGTTTGGAATGTTATTTTTTTTCTTCAGAATACAAGGTGTGTGAAAAAGTACAAAAATATCTCGATACTTTTTTTGACACACCTTGTAATTATATATATATATATATATTTACCAACCCCTCCACAGGAGCAGGACGTGACACAAGGTCAATTTCTTAAGTGGAGTTCAACAGGTTTGAATTCAGAGTTTTCCTTCTCCTAGACCGGTTGCCTAACCACAAGGTTAAAGAGCCCAGTCTTCCTTACTATTTATCCAAAGCTGGAGGGAGAGTAGGATTCATACCTTTCCCAAGAGTATTAGCGCTAAGTGAAATGCAATTACCACATCCAGGATTTGAACTCAGGGCAATGAGTCCATTTCCCATGACTTTAACCATCACACCACGTGCTTCCTTATATATATATATATATATATATATATATATATATATATATATATATATATATATATATATATATATATTGATTGCCACTTCTTCACAGAATAAGGCCATTTCTACAAGTTCGGCAGTGATCGCACAGTGCCCAGGCGTTAAGCTTTGTTTTTATTCACTGTCATACATATGAACCTCTTCCCCGGTTTCCTCTCGTATGCGATCGTATGTAACTGGGAAACCCAGCCTTTGACAGCAGGCCCTGCCACATGCGTCACATATATAGTCTGGCTTAAATGTAGGAAATGTGTCCATGACATCTGTCATGTGCCATTTGCGTAGAGACCGCTTCAGTATACAGGGTGTTCAAAAAGTCTTGCAGCAGTTTTAAAATTGAAACCAGATAAATGTTCAAATCTTGTAGTTTTATTTTTTTTATGTATGTTTTGATTATTGCATTTCAATAAGACTGTCATCTTTGTTGTTACATAGACACCCTATATATATATATATATATATATATATATATTTTTATTACTTTATATATAAAAACAAAATACAGTAAATATCTAATCATTTATGAAATACAGAACTTAAAAATTTAAAAATAAAAAAAATAATTAATCGTAAAAAATTCCTTTACTAAAAATCTTTTGAATTCCAACCGTCACATTTCTTAATACCTATCCCCTTCCGTTTAAATTGTTTCGTCTTGTTGCCAACATCTCAAAAATCCGCTACATTTGGATATGTTTTACTGACAAAAGGTATACATAGAGACATGACCGACATATATATGGCGCGAATGCCCACATTGGTGAATAATGTAATGACTTTTGTTCTTTTTTGCAGTATTAAGGTTTTTTGTTTGTGAACTGATTTGACATTCTTCTCCGACCCAAACAACTACAGAGTGAATGAGCTCTGATGATGATGATTTTTGTAAAATCGAAATATTGATCAGTATCAGCTATGATTATATTATAAATTGTTTTCTTTTTTAACAGCATTGTGTGATGTTTTCATTCCACCTTTTCTTACTCATATATATATATATATATATATCAATCAGAGAAAATGGAGATAATTCTGACAGTATGTAAATAAATATAAAATATGAAAAACCAAGGTATTCCGAGGATGATTTTATTGTAGTTAAAGTATTTATCAGCGTTAATTGTTTTTTTTTTTTTTGGGGTGGGGTTACAAATTACATCAGATAGTTTTGAAATGGAATGCTAACAACAGGAAAATTCAATGCTCAGATATTTCTCATTTTTCATTCCATATTTAAAATTGAATTTAATTCACAAGGTACAATATTACATAATGACAATGTTCTGATGATGGTTTAATAAATAAGAAACAAAAAAAAGTTTTCAACATTGGCAAATGCTTTTACTATAATAAAATCATACTCTTAATACCTTGTTTAGAATCATTTAGTTGTGATACTACGCATTTGGAGGCATGCAAGTGTGTGTGTGTGTGTGTTATATATATATATATATATATATATATATATATATATATATATATATATATATAGGTGTAATAATTAGTTATGTGAAAATATAGTAAGTAAGATTATGGACACATGAGTGTCCGCGGGTTTGGAGGGGAGATAGTGAATCATGTGTCTATACATGAGTGAATATGACTAAGGAACGAATAATTAAATAAAAAAGGAGTGATAAGAAGATATTTGATATCCAACCGAGACAAATGTTTATTTGGGGCCTAATTATTCATTGTTTTAATTGATTACGGGACATTTGTTTATCTGTTGTGTCAGTATTATTATTGTTCTAGTCTTAGTATTTCAAACCCAAAAAAACATCTGGAGATGAGACTGAGGTTAGTCAGAAAGGAGATGGTAGGGGTGGAATTTTATATATATACAGTCCCTGCTAAAAAAAAGGGTAGTTTTTCTGGACCCGGAGTGGAGTTGAGTTTTTAGTTGACAGAGGAGTTGAGCTAGTTGCTGGGAACCGAAGAGTTGAGCTTTGGGAGCAGAGATTACAACATTAGCAAAAGTCCTTAAAAGAACCAGAGGGGGCATTTTGGCCCCTCTCATCTTGACAACAGAGAAGAATGTGTGATTAGCAGATAGAAATGAAAGAAGGAAGCAATGTAAGAACCATATACCTCTCTGCCATTTTGATGGATGTTCACCTGAAATTGTCTTGTCTTGTCTTTCTTCTCTTTTGATAATTGATTGTAAACCCCCCTGGATGAGCCCCGAGGCAGTATTACGTACACAAGTGGAGGTCCTAAGTAAGGGTCAAGTAAACAGATGATCACGAGATGATTATGGCCAGTAAAGTTGGGAAAGCAAGAAGTTGCAGGAATTGCAGTAATGTTGGAAGGTGCAAGTAAGATGTGCAGCAGAAAGGGCCTGCAGGTGCTCATCACCCCCGAGGGGGGTGTTACATAGTAAAAACCAGATAAAAGTTCAACTCTTGTAGTTTTATTTTTATATACGTTTTGATTATTGCATTTTAACAAGACTTCCATCTTTGGTGTTACATTTTAAATCTGTTGCAGGACTTTATAGACACCCTGTATATATATATATATATATATATATATATATATATATATAATTATAGAGATTCAGTCTCTATCTGTCTGTAACCAAAACTACGTCACAGGCATTTTGAGAATTGAGTAAGTTTATCAGTGAGTATTTGATTTATAGTCAGTATCTTCACTACATAAAAATATTAAAATTTTATGAAATATCAATTTATTTCATGAAAATGTTTGATACTTATTCACCTTTTGATGAATTTATGTTTAAAATAGTTTTTTTCTAAAAATATATTCAGTGGAATATTTTTTTTTTTTACTAGGTTGACCCCATCCCATCTAATTTTATGAAATCCAAATGAAATATATCTTACTCGTACGATTTTTAAATTTTTCTCTAAAGATAAGAGTCTGAATAATTAAATCGGAAATTGGTAATTTATGAGGAAGTGCGTCCGGTCTCCTGCCTCATAAATTGCTACACGGTGACTATTAAGTTAACAACCCCATCTTCATATCAATCTATCTATCTATCTCAATTTGTTCATATTTATCTATATTACTTTAAATCCTGCTCATGGGTAAGGGGTTGGGTAAATACATATTTTGGATTGAGTGCAAAAAAATCAATTGTCAAATTTTCACGAAAATTTTTATACTTATTCACCTTTAGATGAATTTATGTTTAAAATAGTTTTTTTCTAAAAATATATTCAGTGGGATATTTTTTTTTTACTAGCCCCCATTATTTAATTTTATGAAATCTGAACAAAATATATTTTACTCGTATGATTTTAAAATTTTTCTCTAAAGAAAAGAATCTGAATGATTAAATCAGAATTTTTTAGAAATGTTTTGGAGGTTCCTACTGTCATAAAACAAACAAATATTTTTCTGTGCATTTTTGTCTACGATCTTTGATGCCATTTCCTCAAAAATTGGTCAAAGTTCAAGATCTAATTTTTAGTATCAGTACTTAATAGACCTATTGTGTTAGTATAACATTCAGTTCTAAGACTAACAACAACAAGAAAGGAATTAATATTTCCTTTAATCCAAACAATTTATTGGCTAGCACATAAAACAACAAACAACAATATAAAGTCCTTCCTGTATATAAAGTTGAGTTTAAGGGACTTACCGGCGCGTTGGAGAAGATATCTTAGGGTGGTTGCCTTGGGCCCCTGAATTCGTTGCCTCGTGGTACTGCGGGTGGAATCTGTCTGACCACTTTTTGGATATTGCGCCAAAACTTTGGGCTATCACGTGATTGGTATATCCAATCACAGAGCCTCTCCCTCACTCATTCTATATACAGGAATAACCATTTTACTGACCCAACAGACCAATACACAACTTTTGGTGCTTCATGTAATTTGATATTTTTTAAATGAAAAATCGACCTGTGTGTGTGTGTGTGTGTGTATATATATGTATATATATATATATATATATATATATATATATATATATATATATATATATATATGAAAATAGATGGAAATTAATCCGACAGTATGAATTTAACATTTTTGAAAAAACAAATGATGTTTATAATTGCTGACAGAAATCTGTTTCGACCGTTTTAATAGATCGGTCATCATCAAGAGCAACATATGAGAGAAAGACGGGATAAATAACAGAAGAAAGGGTACAAACAAAACGCTATTATTCAATGCTGGAATTTTTAAAAATGCGTGTTCTGTGTTAAAAATACATTTTTTTATTTTTTTTTAAAATCAGATATATTATGAACTATAATGTTCTGATTTTTAAAAATAAAAATTTATTTTTAACACTGAACACGCATTTTTTTAAAATTCCAGCAATTGAATAATAGCGTTTTGTGGTACCCTTTCTTCTAACGGTTGTTTCATTCCGTTTTTCTCTCATATGTTGCTCTTGATGATGACCGATCTATTAAAACGGTCGAAACAGATTTCTGTCAGCAATTATAAACATCATTTGCTTTTTTCAAAAATGTTAAATTCATATATATATATATATATATACCTAACATATATAATGTATATATGGGCAGCATTCTTTCATTTATACATGTAGAATTAAACAAAACAGATGTCTCCTGTTTAACGATTTTATTGATGATCTTTTCAAGCTTTCTGGCCAACTTTTTTATATTTGGATGGAATTCGTGATGATGGCACTTCGAAATGCCAAAAGTACTCGGGATATGAACTTCGGTAGACTAATCCATGAATTCCATCGAAATGTAAAAAAAAGTTGCCCAGAAAGCTTGAAAAGATCACCAATAAAATCGTTAAACAGGAGACATCTGTTTTGTTTAATTCTACATGTGTATATATATATAAATATATATATATATAAATGTGTAGTATATTTCGCTGAAATATTAAATTCCGCTTCCTCAGCCTTTATTGAATCATTAGAATATACAAGTGTTTTATAGAATCATACAAGTGTTTTATAGAATTGGAACCTTGCGTCAGACTTGACTGCGACCCCCCCACACAACACACACTGATTATATATATCTGTTAAGTGGAATAAAAATGTTGAATATAGATCTAAAAATAAAAATCTAATTAAATCATCCCACCATGACCACCTCCTTCTCTCCTCCCTCCCCCTGCACCCTATTCTGTCAACTCACCTGGAAATCCCATTAACTTATAATATACAGTTACACACATAAGTATGCAGACCAAAACAAAAAACACATTAACCCTTATTGCAACCCCCAACCCTTTTTATCATATATGTACTAGAAGGCATTGACTGAGGGTCTTACTTCCTAGGTGTGATGTTAAACTCTATCTGATAGTGAGGTTCCAGTTCTGGTAGTCTGGGGAGTGTGGAGTACCCCTTCATCACCAGTACTCCCAGGTCCACTCTGACCCAGAGTGGTAGTGCCTGTTAAGGTCCAGTCTATGAGTTAAATAGAAAAACATGAGTTTAAAAAAGAAATTGAATACTCATCAAGTATGAATAAAACAAAAATGTCTTTGGCATAAAATGACCCAATGGATCCAGATGCCATAAAAACCCAACCAACCAACCAACCAACCAACCAACCAAAAAATTATTTTAGATTTCAAATTTTTTTTTTTTAGGGTGTGGTGTCTCTATCAACATGTAAAAAAAATTACTAACGTTGAAGGTTGATTAAAAAAAAAAAAAAAAAAAAAAAAAATCATTGCACAGAAAAAAACAAACTTATTATAATGATGATTTGATGTCTGTCTGTAATGGAAACTATGTCGCTGCTTACATCACAATACCCTCAGGAATCGCATAGGTTTATCAATGAGTGTTTAATTTATAATAATGTCTAATCCCTCTTCAGAGGTACTGTTGACGTATTCTACAACCCCAATAGACAGGGTGGTATAACTTCAATTAACTATCCCTTAATACTAATAATTTATAAACAATTATATGATTTCAAATTACTATTCCTATTTAATCTTATTATGAGATTCGGTGTCTGTCCATCTATAACTGAAACTATGTCACTGCTTACATCATAATACCTTCAGGAATTGCCCAAATTTATCAATGAGAATTTAATTTATAGTCAAAATCATTAATACAAGGAATAAATCTTATTTATTAATGATGTCTCTATGAAAATCTGAGTTAGGTTTGCTTCAAAACAGCCCATGTTATTAGTGCATTTAAAATCCTGCAATGTGTCTTATATATCACTGAGAAATAAAGGTTTACATAATATATGGTGTGGTTAATTTGCATCCTGGTTTAATAAATAATTACTTGGTGTTATTGGTCTGTAATATTATTGTTTTATTCTCCAATTTATTAAAATTAATCCTATGAATGATTTTATATAAAAACCAATTAAAATATAATTAAAATAATTGTAATCTTTATATATGTGTTCTTATTTAAGAAAATATTTGCACTTCATTTGTGAGATCATTTGTGTTGTTTAAGATAGATCCCAGGTAAGTGAATTCCTCTACATTTTTCAGTGGCTGGTGGTTAATGAGGAGTTTAGGAGTCGGAGGTTGACACATGTTGAGAAGTTCTGTTTTCTGAACATTGATGGCAAGCCCTGATCGAGTGTAGGCTTCAACTACAGCATTGATGATGCGCTGTAATCCATCTCGGGAAGAGCTGACAAAAGCTGTATCATCTGAATACTTCATTTTGTGTATTGCCTCTACAGTGACAAGTGTTTGGGATTTCAATCTTTGTAGGTTAAAAAGATTACTATCTAATTGGTAAGATATGTGGACACTATCTGCCAGGTTTACACTCTGTTTGGCAATTTTCATTACTGCTGCCACAAACAGATTGAATACAGACATTGTTAGCATATATATATATATATATATAATCATCAGTCATGTATGGTCCTATGGTGACAGCCAATCAGATGAGAAACATGTGTACACAAGTGGAGGCCAGGGGTCTTGCGTGTTGTGTGACTCAATGATATATATATATGTATGTATATACATATGTGTGTGTGTATACTCTATCTTATATGTATGTATGTATGTATATACATATATATGTGTGTGTGTATACTCTATCTTATATGTATGTGTGTGTGTATACTCTATCTTATATATATGTATGTATATACACCCTATCATATATATATATATATATATACACACACACACACATATATATATATCTATCTATATATATATATATATATATTTTTGGTACATGAAAACTTATAAACTACTAAAAGTAGAGGAATCATATGTAAATAGGGAGGTGATATTTCATTATGAAATAAAATATAAAATAAAGGGGATACGAAGGCCTTTTCGACCGGTACTTTTTCAAGTATTTACACTGGTTGACAATTAAAAGTCAGAATGTAAGGAAATTGATAAGAACAAATGGGGGTAAACCAGAGAGTGTGTGGGGGGGACAAAAAATGGGGAAAGAGGGGTATGTGTGTGTACCCTAGGTTAAACCAGGGTTATGTATACCTCCCAGTAAATAGATGGAGTGTCTCAGTGTTTGTCTGCACAGAGTAGGTCTGAGAAAAGAAATACTAACAGCCTCAAGGACTGCTAGATGTTGTTTAGACCTGGCTCTGTGCAAGACGGAGAAGCACTCATATATATATATATATATATATATATATATATATGTATATATATGAGTGTGTGTATGTATCCTCTAACATCACAATACCTTTAGGAATTGCGTAAGTTTATTAATGAGTATTTAATTTATAGTCAAAATCATTAATACAAAGAATAAATCTTATTTATTAATGATGTCTCTATGAAAATCTGAGTTTGATTTGCCTCAAAACAGCCCATGTTATTAATAATGCGTTTAAAATCCTGCAATGTGTCTTATATATCACTAGGAGATAAAGGTTTACATAATATATGGTGTGATTAATTTGCATACAGGTTTTAACAAAAGCAGGTTTAATAAATAATTACTTGGTTTTATTGGTTTCTAGTATTATTGTTTTATTCTCCAATGTATTAAAATCAATCCTATGAAAGATTTTATATAGAAACCAATAAAATATTATTAAAATAAGTGTATCTTTTTATATTCATTCTTATCTAATTTCGTTTGTCTAACTAATTTAATATATTTAATTACATTAATACTTCAATACTTATGTCTGGAGGGTGCATATTCTTGCTCCCCTGTAATCGGCCGGGTCGAAAGGAACTAATTCCACCTCAAAGGCCGCTACGCCTGCGCAATGGGGAGGGGGAAGGGGAGATGAAGAATAATTAAAGTTCCAGTTACCGTCGAACTGGGAAGACAAGGCAGCAAACGGTTGTAACTCAATACAAACCCGAAAGCCACAAAGTCTACTGCAAAATGACAGAGTATATATAAGACTCCACAATGTCATTCAAATTAAGCAGTCAAGCAGCCAATCAGAACTCAAGGAATGGAATCACCCAAATCACCCAGATTCATGGATGGATCATTCTTGAGTCCTATTTATACCAACTGTCTTGGACACTGCTGGGGTTGTTCTTAGCTGCTGTTATTCAAACCAACAGTAGGCTAACTGACTTCAATAGTTCATTTACCTTTTTTTATTTCATAATGCTGGATTTCTGTTTCTAATAACAAAGAAATCACAAATATAACAAAACAATTATCTTGTAACAGCTGAACGTTATGATTCTGTGAAGCATACCACAAACAAAAGAAATACAATTATTCTTTTTAATAGAACATTTTTTTTTTTTGATCAAATACAAGAAAGAAAAAAAAGATCATTGAATTGTTCATTGTTGAGGAAAACAAAACCACATTTAGTACTTTGTTGCTCGTCCTCGGATTTTTTTGATTTTTTTATAACAGTTCCAAATTTTTTGATTTCACTCCTCAAGTTTATAGGGATTGACCCCTATATTTTTACGGCATGTGGAATTGACCAAATTAAAATAATTAAGTTTTCTTAAATAACTAGTTTTACAATGGTATGTCATGAGTTTAGAATTACGTAAACAAAAGAGAATCGAATGAATATTAGTTTAGAAATATTTTAGAAACAATAGAAACAATGGTTTAAATTCATCCGATAATTTATGTCACCAGAATTCCACAGATACCAAAATCATTCGATATTGCATCATTGCAAATCACCTGATATTTGATGAATATTTTAGCTTAATGATCACGTAGACAATTACAAAAGAGAATTATAAAAAGACCCTTTTAGCTGAAAGACAGACAGTGGAAGCTTACGCTCTTCCCGACTCGACAGAGTTGGGGCGAATGCCCTCTAACTCGACAGTAGGAGCGAAAGTTCTCCCCCAACATCGACACAATGGGGAGAAGTCGCTGCCCGAAGACACAAAATGATATATCAGGTTGGTCTCGTATTTTCGTTTCCAATTTTCTCTATCTCGCTCAATAACAACAAATTTCAATCACAAGTTTCAATCACAGACAAAACTGCTACAATGTTGACACAACCAATCGCACAAATATAAACAATACATGTCACACTTGTCACACACAACTATATACAGACACATACAGTCTGCAACACCACTGAAAGAACAATTAAATATACCAATTGTAAATTAATGTATATAAAGTTTGTTTCCTTTATCAATTTTGTCTTCTTTTGTTATCTATGGAAACTTCATTTCCGTAGTCTTATACATTTAAATTGTGGGGACCCATAACTCGGATCTTCTTTAACTCTTCACACTCACACAATCACCAAACAACTTGGGTCCCTACAAATTCATCAAACTGGTGGCATTTTGCTTTTTAATTATGGTTGACAAATAAACTTTCATTAATTTCTTTATTCATAGTAAAGTTGATGGAGTGTACTATTGTCGGGATCAGACAGACAGCGAGGGAGTCTATCCCCTTTTCAGTAGCACTAGACCACAGAGATTGTTTTTTCATCTGAGGTGGAGCGGCACACCTACCATCAGCTCTCCCCTTTCCTGCATAGATCCCTGTAATACTCATGTGCTGAGTTGGTGAAGACTGGTATTGAATCCGGAATCTTGTGTTGCCAAGCAGGATGCTCTACTGACTGAGCTATGTCATCCATCCAGCCGGGCATAAGTATTTAAGCTTTAATGTAATGAAATATATTAAATTAGAAAGACTGAGGAAACTAAACAAGAATGCATATAAAAGATTACACTTATTTTAATTGGTTTCTATATAAATTATTCATAGGATTGATTTCAATACGTTGGAGAATAAAACAATAATAGTAGAGATCAATAACACCAAGTAATTATTTATCAAACCCGGTTTTGTAAAGAACAGTATGCAAATTAACCATACCATATATTATATAAACCTTTATTTCTTAATGATATATATAATACTGTGGCGAGACTGAAAGGCAGCCCTATGAACAAGCGGATTCCCAGCCCCCACAAACAAAGCGCGTCAGGATATGTTTGGCCTGTGGTGAGCGGCTATGGATACTTGAACTCGCTACCTCCTCATAGCTGAGGTGTTGTTAGTAGAGACCCAAATAAAGTATATCCGAATTTGCATAAGTGCATCCGAACAAGCAGAAATAAAGACGGACTGTCGCTGACAGGGCGAGTGAGGAAGAAAGTGTTTGGACGGCAAGTGAAATCTGACAACTGCTATTTGAAGTGAGAGTGGCGTGTTCGGTTGGGAAAGGAATTGCATTTCGTTCAGTTGGGAGAGACTTTCAAAGGATTGATATTACCTTGAATTTTTTGACCCTTTCAAAAGAAATACATTGCAGGATTTTAAATGCACTAATAACATGGGTTGTTTTTAGGCAAATCTAACTCAGATTTTCATAGAGAAATTGTTGATAAATAAGATTTATTCTATGTATTAATGATTTTGATAAGAAATTAGATACTTATTGATAAATTTATGCAATTCCTAAGGGTTTTGTGATGTAAGCAGTTTCTTAGTGACATATAAGATACATTGCAGGATTTTTAACGCACTAATAACATGGGCTGTTTTGAGGCATATCTAACTCATATTTTCATAGAGACATCATTAATAAATAAGATTTATTCTTTGTATTAATGATTATGACTATAAATTAAATACTCATTAATAAACTTACACAATTCCTAAAGTTATTGTGATGTTAGAGTATACATACACACACTCATATATATATGTGTGTGTGTGTATATGTATATATATATATATATATATATATATATTTTTGGAGGATATGTGCTTAATTGAAGTCATACCTAATTTTGAAAATTAATTAGTTAATAATTAATGAATTTAGGCGGGCATATATGTTCAAATGTAAGGCTAAACAAATCAAGAAAATGTCAATCCCTGAATGTACATTTCGACCTATTAGGTCTCATCAGCAAGGTTATAGACATGGGAGACCGCTCCGTGTGTGACTCAAAACCTCGATTGTCAAGCTGACAGGCGAAGTCTCTAACCGTTACACTAGCTTGCCAATCCCACATTCTTTGTTCGTTTTGAAACTTTTTTATATTCCACTTTTTATTGACTTGCTACACGACAGTATGAGGTTGAAATGTACATTCATGGATTGACATTTTCTCGATTTGTTTAGCCTTACATTTGAACATATATGCCCGCCTAAATTCATTAATTATTAACTAATTAATTTTCAAAATTAGGTATGACTTCAATTAAGCACCTATCTTCCAAAAATTGTCGGCTTAGAATCATATAAAAAATAAACACATTTTTGTTTGTTTACTTAACCTCATATATATATGTATATACAAGCTTATATATAAGATAGGGTGTACACACAAACACACATGTATATACATACATACATATAAGATAGGGTATACACACACACGTATATACATACATATCATTGAGTCACACAACACGCAAGAGCCCTGGCCTCCACTTGTGTACACATGTTTCTCATCTGATTGGCTGTCACCATGGGACCATACATGACTGATGATATATATATATATATATATATATATATATATATAATGCTAACAATGTCTGCATTCAATCTGTTTGTGGCAGCAGTAATGAAAATTGCCAAACAGAGTGTAAACCCGGCAGATAGTGTCCACATATCTTACCAATTAGATAGCAATCTTTTTAACCCACGAAGATAGAAATCCCAAACACTTGTCACTGTAGAGGCAATACACAAAATGAAGTATTCAGATGATACAGCTTTTTTCAGCTCTTCACCAGATGGACTACATCGCATCATCAATGCTGTAGTTGAAGCCTACTCTCGATCAGGGATTGCCATCAATGTTCAGAAAACAGAAGTTCTCAAAATGTGTCAACCTCCGATCCTTAAACTCCTCATTAACCACCAGCCACTGAAAAATGTAGAGGAATTCACTTACCTGGGATCTATCTTAAACAACACAAATGATCTCACAAATGAAGTGCAAATATTTTCACATATATAAAGATTACACATATATAAAGATTACAATTATTTTAATTATATTTTAATTGGTTTCTATATAAAATCATTCATAGGATTAATTTTAATATGTTGGAGAATAAAACAATAATATTAAAGATCAATAACACCAAGTAATTATTCATCAAACCAGGATGTATAAATTAGATACTCATTGATAAATTTATGCAATTCCAAAGAGTATTGTGATGTAAAGATTACACCTATTTTAATTGGTTTCTATATAAAATTATTCATAGGATTAATTTTAATAAGTTGGAGAATAAAACAATAATAATACAGATCAATAACACCAAGTAATTATTTATTAAACCAGGATGCAAATTAACTGCACCATATATTATGTAAACCTTTATTTCTCAGTGATATACAAGACACATTGCAGGATTTTAAATGCACTAATAACATGGGCTGTTTTGAAGCAAACCTAACTCATATTTTCATAGAGACATCATTGATAAATAAGATTTATTCTTTGTATTAATAATTTTGATTATAAATTAAATACTCATTGATAAATTTATGCAATTCCAAAGAGTATTGTGATGTATGCAGTGACATAGTTTCAGTTACAGACAGACTGACACTGAATATCCATTCTAATAAGATACAGATCTAAAGAACCAAATAAAAAGATTTATCAAACAAAAATAGAAACAATATTGGAATAGTAGTACACTGAACAAATTATTATCAATTAAACCAACAGTATGAGAATGGAAGTAGGGATATAGAAAATCCCAAGAGAAAGAAGTAATACTGGCTTGGCTGTGCATTGGCCATACAAGATTTATGCCCTCTTTTATACTCAAGCAGGAGGACCACAGTGCATGACACGCAAAATTCTTATGGTGTGTGGAGTTTTCACTCAAATCATAAAGAAATATTTCACCACAACTAATATGAGAGATCTACTTGAGGAAGAAGAAAGTTACTTGAAAAGTAACGGAAACTCACCATAAAGTGAGCGGGCTGTAGAATGCTCCTCATTCTAGTTGCAAAGCCGACAGGAAGTTCAATTCCATGATTCTTTTTCCTTGTTTGTTTTTATATTTTATGTAATTGATTTTGGGATCATCAGGAGAGAATGTGCACTGTTTTGGGGCCTTCCTCTCAATGGTTTTAACTGCACACCGGCCCCCCCTCACTGATGTGAGGTCCCTCGGAATATGTCAGATGTATCATATAATAAAATATACACGATTGAATAACGGTGAAAAGATGTTTTTAAACAACACGTGCTATGGAAATGTTGCGTGAATCGCGTTGCGCTTTCGGGAGCAGCTGATGACATGATGTTTTACTGCGAATTGTTCCATGGGACATTTCTTTTTTTCCATAACCACATCGAGCTGTTTTCCGTTATTTCTGTGAGGTGTTTTATTCATTTGGTTCTATTGCGCCCAAAAATATATTCTTGAGAATACTAATATAGATGACATTTTATGCTTCTTGAGAGAAATAAAGATACATCGAAAATTATGAATCCGATATAAAAATACATCCACGAAATATATCTACAAAAATTACACCAGTGAAGGAACTTAAGTGACAACTTTTATCTCACACTCTAACAGTTTTTGGCATTAAATAACCCACAGGGTTATTATACCATTAAACAAGCAAAACCAAATGAAGTAAATGAAAATTATTTCAAAATGTTGTAAAGCATTCTTTATGACATTTAGAAATTTCTATTTTAGAATATGTAATTTTCTCTCCATTTTATTTTTTTCTATATCTAATCACATTTCTATCAATAAGTCTGGTGGCATTTATTCTATTTGGAGTTCCCTTGAACGAGTGGTAACGATTTCACCTCCAAAACCAGGTTTGAATTCAAGGTTATCATCTGATGATGACTTATTTTAAAGTAATTAAAAAAAACACCCACCTAAACAGAACCCAAGGTTACAGTGGCCTGAACATTGTGTTTACACATCTATATTTATTTTAGCAAATAAGAAAAATGAACCTGTAAAAATAATATAAGGGGTCTGTTTGAGAATACTAACATGGATGATATTTTATCCTTCTTGAGAGAAATAAAGATACATCGAAAATTATGAATCCGATATAAAAAAAACATCCACAAAATACATCTACAAAAATTAGACAAGTGAAGGAACTTAAGTGACAACTTTTATCTCACACTCTAACAGTTTTTGGCATTAAATAACCCACGGAGGGTTTTCTTTTGAAAGGTCCAAAAATTCAAGATAATATCAATCCTTTGCAAGTCTCTCCAGCAAACGAAATGCAATTCCTTTCCCAACTGAACACGCCACTCTCACTTCAAATAGCAGTCGTCAGATTTCACTTGCCGTCCAAACACTTTCTTCCTCACTCCCTTTGTCAGTTACAGTTCGTCTTATTTCTGCTCGTTCATCTGCGCTTATGCAAATTCCGATATACTTCATCCTGGTCTCTGCTAACAGCACCTCAGCTACGAGGAGGTAGCGAGTTCGAATATCCATAGCCACTCGCCACACTCTTCCCCGTCGCACAGGCCAAACATATCCTGACGCGCTTTGGTTGTGGGGGCTGGGAATCCACTTGTTCATAGGGCTGCCTTTCAATTTCGACACAGGTTTATATGCCATTAAACAAACCAAACCAAGATTAGCTTTTCTTAAGTTAACTGTTACTAAGGCTGGCATGTACTACCTATGAAACCCTCGACCGGTGTGCAGGGCCTAGAAGATCAGGTTTCATATATGTTTTTTATCAATACTAATTTATGAAAATTGACATGTAGTAAAGAGGGAACCCAGTATAATAGTTATTTAGGAAGGGTGGAGAGCCTCATGCCGTAGATTCAGAGGGGCCATGAAATCCTAGCACTGGCCCTGACTGTTACTCAACTTCAATTGACGGAAATTTCTGTCAGTCAAATATATATTGAAGAAGTTTTCGATTCAATTATCTGTGTCAGTTTATCCACCATTCCTTTTATATTCTTCACATTTTGTTGGATTTTCCTAATCTGTTGTTTTCTTATATATATATATATATATATATATATATATATATATATATATCTTATTATAATGGAGATTGTGTATCTGTCTATAACTGAAAGTACATTACTACCAACATCACAATTCCCTTAGTTATTTACGTTATATTATCAATGGTTATTGTATAATCATTATTTAATCTAAATTAGCATCTTGTTTATTAATGATGTCTCTATTAAGGTCTAGCTGAGATGGATTTGCCTCAAAACAGCCCATATTATTAATGCGTTTAAAATCCTGCAATGTGTCTTATAGCAATAGCATAATCTTTACAGATCACTGCCGTCCTTCACAATTCTATAGCCCCACCACTAGAACCATTCCTCTCATGAGCCCTCGAATGACTCATCAAATCCGCTGTAGATTCACAAAGTTTGATGCAAACATGACATAGGAAGGACGTACTTCCCGTTACATCAGATGAATCAGATCATAAAATGTTATGCTTATGCACTACCATATGTCTCTTAAGACCAGAAGACACAAACAATGTGTCTTGTAACAAAATCTTTAAGTCTCAATGATTTGCCTCAAAACAGCCCATATTATTAATGTGTTTAAAATCCTGTAATGTGTGTTATATATCACTAAGAAATAAAGGTTTACATAATACATGGTGTGGTTAATTTGCATACTGGTTTTAACAAAACCAGGTTTAATAGATAGTTACTTGGTGTTATTGATTTCTAATATTATTGTTTTATTCTCCAACATATTAAAAGCAATCCTATGTATAATTTTGTATTGAAATCAATTAGAATAAAGTAAAAATAAAAGTAATCTTTTTTGTGTCCATATTTAATTTCATTAGTCTTTCTAATTCAATATATTTGATTATATTAAAACTTAAATATTTGTGCATGGAGGGTGCATTTTTTGCTAGTGTATATATATATACACACACCGTGATACCTTGTAACCTATCCTGTTTAATTCATTTCTAAGAAACTATTGAAATGTATTTACTGTTAGCATGAAATGGTGGGAGAAGAAAAAAGAAAAATACTGGGATGCATGAATATGATTTTACTGCATCCTTTTAGATTTTTGTGCATCAGGGACACAGGATGCGTACCTATCAGCATCTCTGTATATATATACACATATATAGATAAAAGAGTATAAAAAACACACAATGTTGTTAAAATGAATATATTTTTATATAATTTTCATTGCTAATATTGACAATATTTCGATTTATAAAAAATCATCATCAGAGCATAATGATAATTAGGTCCGTTTTTAGGTGTAAATGTTTTTAATCCAGACTCATCAAGAGAGAAGCAGAAAATAATTTAAATTCAATCCGGAAACATTGTTTTTCCCAAAAAGCATGTAAGCCATGCGATCGCCTCATCTTTGTACATTCGCTTCGTGTTTAACATCATGTATATTTCGCTACATTGTATTTCTCCGGTGTAACAGTTTTTAAAAGAAAAAGAAATACTTAAAATTCAAAAAAAAGAAAAATTCTCTTTTTCAAAAAGGAAGAGTTTTAACCCGTTCATGGTCAGTTAGTAACGGATTTTTTCAGAAAAGAAATGTTTATTTAATTATTTTTTAAAAATTACTTTTTATGTAAAATATGAATGGTGTAAAGGTCTATTGGGATAATGTGAAATTTAAATTTGTTAGGAAGGGTATGTCTAAAATGTTTATGTGAAAGGGATTTTATGATTTCTGAGTACAAGTGTCGCTAAATATGGGGATATATTAAAAAAGCCTTGTCTTTGGGGGATGGTTTGATGGGTGAGAATAACGCAAGATTCTATAATTCCACGTAGTGTTCTATTGTGTATGTGAGTTAATATTTTAGCACCTTTAAAATCAAAGGTTTGGTTATTGTCTATAATGTGTTTAGTTAGGGCGTTGTTTAGAAAACCTTGTTTAATATGATATCTATGTTCAGAGAAATATTGTCAATATTAGCAATGAAAATGATATAAAAATATATTCATTTTAACAACATTGTGTTTTCATACCCTTTTATCTATTCATTTACCGTTGGATTCATTTCCTTACTCTTAACTTATATACTCACACACACACACACACACACACACACACACATATATATATATATATATATATATATATATATATATAGTTCAATGGAGGCGTGTGGGCTAGTGGTTAGAGTCGTGGAAAATGGACTCGTCGATTCGAGTTCAATTCCTAGACGAAGCTGTTGGCATTTCATATAGCGCTAATACCCTTGGGAAAGGTATAAATCCATATATTCTCCCTCTAGCTATGGGTTAAATAGTAGGGCAGACCGAGCCCTTCAACCTTGGGTAGGTAACCAGACTAGGAGAGAGATAACTCTGAATTCAAAATTCCCTCCAGCTATGGGTTAAATAGGGCAGACTGGGCTCTTCAGCCTTGGGTAGGTAACCAGTCTAGGAGAGGAATAACTCTGAATTCAAAATTCCTAAGGTCAGTTGTTGATTGGGTTTGTGGCAACCCTTGATGCACCAATTCTTTCCTATCGACTGTGCCAAAAAGTGTGGATGGTCCAACACAAGCCTTCACCACTATAAACAAATCACTGTGTGGATGTTCATTGTATGAACACTCATACGTCCATCGACAAGAGAGTCCATCATATATATATATATATATATATATATAATATATATATATATAGCTCAATGTAAATAGCAATAATTTCTCTTTGTTTATGTTTGATGTCAACTCAGTTCTGTGAGTCAAGACATCAGAAATGTTGCCCTTATGGCAAGATCCCAACCCTTAGTGTCCTGGGTATGACATTAAACTGCATTTAGTGGTGAAGTCCCAATTCTGACGCTCTGGAGTACTCCTTCATCATATAGGAGGAATGACTCCTATATTCTTTACAAAGAATTAGAGATCTTAAAACAATTATTTTAGTAGCCATAAATTAGGATTTAGATTTTTAATTGTGATTGAAAGAGAATAGAAAGAAAATTAGTTAGGAAATATTTTAGAAACAATAGATAATTGTTTACAATGTAGATAGTCTAAGGACAAAGGATTGTTTACAAACGAGAAATAATAGTTGAAAATTCCAATGATAATATTTATATCAATAGAAAACTGAACGGTCATTTGAAATGCCGCAAGTAACAGAATCAGCTGATATTTGAACATTCTGATGACAATATCTATGTCATTAGAAAACTGCCAATATTCAATGGAATGCACAAAGATCAGCTGATTTTTGATGAAAATTAAAATTATAAAAAAAGGAGTTTAGGGGGAGAAATGGACACACAGCATCAGAACATCACCAAAATCACACAGAGAGTTGAGACACGTCAAACAAAGGCTTCGCTCAAAAGTCACAACAACTCAATCCGTCTCACATCTTTTCTCTCTTTCCGACTTGACAGTATATAAGCAAAAACATTCTTCACTTACTTTGTTTTGGTTTGAAATCGCGGCCAACCACTCTTATCAATGTAAGTCTTTTCTCATTCATAAATACAATATAAACAATACAGACGCACTCAGCATACACTACTAACTACAGACACATATCGTCTGTCACTTTGTTGAAAGAACAAAACTATACCACTTGTATTTATGTATATAAAATTGTTTATTGTATCAATTTTGTCTTCTTTTGTTTTTTACGGAAACTACATTTCTGTAGTAATATACATTTAAATTGTGGGGATCAAAACTCGGATCTTCTTTAACCACACAAACACCAAACAAATTGGTCCCTACAATCACCATTACTCCAGGTTCACTCTAACCCACTGTGGAAGTAACTGTTAGGGTCCTATCTATAGGTTGAATATATCAAAAAATGAGTTTTAAGAAAATTTAGTTAAAAAGAATTGAGTTAAAAAAACAAATGTGAATACCCAACAAGAAAGAATAGAACTAAATATCTTTGGCATAAAATAACCCAACAAGGGTTGTCATGCTGTAAAATCTAACCAACCACCCAATGCTGAAAATAGGACCTTCTTAAACAGTCTCATCTATGAGTTAAATAGCTCAAAAAATGTCTTTTAAAAAAGACCTAGCTTCACTCTGACCCGTAGTGGTACCGCCCTATCGGCTGGAGCGTTAGAATGCACCGACTGCACCTCTGCAGAGGAGTAAGACTCCCCCAATGGGGCCACCTGTTGGCCGTGGGTGGCGACCCGTGATGCTTAAGGATAGAGCCCAGGTGGATAAGCAGTTCATGACATGCAATACTCCACTTTGGCCCTATCTTGGGCTAGACGGACGGGCGGAGAGGCCCCCTCCGATCAATCGGCTGGTCATGTCAAGCCCTAGCTCCTATATGATTTTCCTAACCCTATTGCCCTTATGGCAAGCCCCAATCCCTTTTTATCATATGGGTGCTAGAAGGCGGTGGCTGCGGGTCTACATGTCCTGGGAATGACGTTAAACTCTATCTGATGGTGAGGTTCCAGTTTTGGAGGTTTGGGGAATGTGGAGCACCCCTTCATCACCATTGCTCCCTGGTCCACTCTGACCCGGAGTGGTAGTACCTGTTAGGGTCCCATCTATGGATTAAATAGAAAAATGTATTTATAAAAATTGTATTATCCATTAAGAATTGATTTATTTCAAAACTTTATCAGCATTAAATGACCCACTGAAGTTGAGATGCCACAAAACAAAACAAACCAAACCAATGCTGAAAATAGGACCTTCTTAAACAGTCCCATCTATGAGTTAAATAGCTCAAAAAATGTCTTTTAAAAAAGGCCTAGCTTCACTCTGACCCGTAGTGGTAGTAGCTGTTAGGGTCCCATCTATAGGTAAAATAGATAAAAAAATGAGTTTAAAAAATATTTAGTTAAAAAGAATTGAGTTAAAAAAAAAAAAAAAAAAAGAACTCAAATGCCCAACATGAATGAATAAAACAAATGCATAAAATAACCCAACAAGGGTTGACATTGCATAAAATCCAACCAACCAATTTCTTTGTTAATTTCAGATGGTATACCTGCCCGATATGTTCTCGCAATCATTGCTTTCTTTGGGTTTATCAACGTATATGCTTTACGGGTGAATCTGAGTGTTGCCATAGTGACGATGACAAATATGACGGATGGCAGACAGTCATCTAACCACAGTGAATGTCCCGTGCTAAATACGACAGTGGGACCAAAACATGTAAGTATATTTTTTGTATGATCTGAATTTTCTACACTTTTGTATATTATTAACTGTTTGTTGTTGTTGTTGTTGTTATGGCATTCCCGCTGGGTTGTTTGAGCTGACTCCATCCAACAAATTCACCATATCCTGAATGAATGAGATTGTTAGTGAATTCATGAAAAGAGTAACAAATGAATAAGAAAGTCCCCAAACCCCACATGCATATCCCGGTCAGGGAAAGGAGATTCCCTTGTTTGCTGCAGATTTTCCACAGATGCAGTGACAATTACACCAAAAGCCTTGTAATGTTAGCTCTGTCGGCTGGGGCTTTCGAATACACCGACTGCACCTCTGCAGAGCGGTAAGAACCCCCCCTCCAATGGGGCCACCTGTTTGCCATGGGTGGTGACCTGTGATGCTTAAGGACGAAACCCAGGTAGCTGAGCAGTCCATGACCTGCAACACTCCACTTAGGCCCTTACTTGGACTAGACGGGCAGTTGGAGAGGCCCCCTTCGATCAATCAGCTGGTCATGTCATGCCCTAGTACCTATATGATTATATGAAGGAGTAACAAGGGAATATGAAATTCACAAGCAGTCCTCAAACCCTGCATGCATATCCCAGTCAGGGGATGGAGATGCTGTAGATTTTCCACAAAGTGGCAAGTACTAGTACTACTACTGCAACTACTGTTGGTATTCACCCTGGGTCG
The DNA here is from genome assembly GCA_023376005.1 of Doryteuthis pealeii. NCBI lineage: Eukaryota > Metazoa > Mollusca > Cephalopoda > Myopsida > Loliginidae > Doryteuthis > Doryteuthis pealeii. The sequence continues at coordinate 15,957,313 of CM042164.1, read as the reverse complement.
GTTGAGCCAGTTCCAACTAACCAATTCACCTGTTGTGAATTCATGGAAGGGCTAACAGCTTGACAACACTCAGCACAAAATGATTACAAGGAAAAATAGATATAACAATTCATAACTTTAAACTTTTAAATATTTAAACACCAATATCCTGGTGTTTCGTAACATATGTACCCTATTTCCGATATCCTGGTGTTTCGTAACATATGTACCGTATCACCGATATCCTGGTGTTTCGTAACATATGTATCGTATCACCGATATCCTGGTTTTTTGTAACATATATACCATATATACTCATGGATAGGTCACAATTTTTTTAAATCAAAATTCAGCCAAAATCAGTGGTGCAACCAAAAGCAGTTGATTCCTGATGATGATGGAGGTGCCCCAAAACACCAGAAACTGTTGTTTTGTTTTTTTAATGCAAACAATATGAAAGATCTATTTGAAAAAGTCAACATAGATGACATTCTGTCCTTTTTGAGGGAAATAAAATCATACTAAAAAATATAAACATAAACCTGATCAATACCATACAAAAATAATCCCTCAACATGATCCCAATGATGCTAACATATCGTTCAAACCATTAACTACAAAAGTTAAACAGTGATGGGCCTGTTCAATATTTAGATGGGTAACCATTTAAGCAAAAGCAGGTAATATAAGGAACTGAATATCAAAAATGACTTGATTTGGCATTAAATGACCCAAAAAGGGTTGATATGTCATTAAACAACCACAACCACAAAATCATTGGGTGTTGAAATAGAACATTTTCCGTGTCAGATTCACTCATTTTAAAAATTAACTCATTGATAAAATTTATTAAACTTCTTAATGATATAAATTTTTAAGAAAAATCATTAAACCTGGATTAGTTTTCCTCAGTGGTTGTCATTTTTTTGACTAAGCGTGTTATCATTGCTAATACATTTTAAGAAATAACAAAAATATGCGCCCTCCGGGCAGAAGTATTTAATTTTTAATGTACTGAAATTATAGGATAAACTCCTATATTTTATAACAAATAAAAAGATAACATAAAATACGGGTAATTTATGAGGAAGTGCGTCCCGGTCTCCTGCCTCAAAAATTGCTACCCGGTGACTATTAAAATAACGACCCAGCTTAGTCTACTCAAAACTATCCATCTTCATATCTATCTATCTATCTCAATTTGTTCATATTTATCTATATTACTTTAAATACTAAGATTTTCTTTTATTCATATTTGTTTAATGTCTTGTTTTTAGTTTAAATACACAAGAATTACGACAAAAAAAGATGCGACCCCCCCCCCCCAAATACATTTACTTGTCGAAAATATCTATCTATCTATGTCCATATCTATCTATATCATTTTGTTTATTATCTATCTATCTCAGTCTATTCCAAACTATATATCCATCTTCATATCTAAACAAGAATTACGACAAATTATGATAAATAAACAAGAATTACGATGAGCTGGGGTTGTTATTTTGATAGTCACCGGGTAGCAATTTTTGAGGCAGGAGACCGGGACGCACTTCCTCATAAATTACCAAAATACGTGCAAACCATAACTCCTATCCAAATTCCAAAACTTCTACAATCTAGGGTCTGATTGGATAAAGCAAGTCATGTGTGATTCTTACAAATACATCCATACATTTAATTTTCAGGAGGGTCATAAATCATTACTGCTGTAAGACTCAAAGTTAATAATTGAACAGCTCCGACACGTTGTGATGTTACACACTTCTCTTCTGGCCGGCTTGGTACTTCTATCATCTATCTTCTAATGGTCTTGTATATCTTCTACAGGTCTCGTCTGGTCTTTCTTATCTGGGGATTCCGTGTCTGGTTCTGCTGGGGATCATTTCTTATCAGAAGCCTTGTGTCATTGTTAGCTTTTAGTAATAACAACAAGACTTTTACAATATCCTGACAAAAATCAAAACACAACTGGACCAACGTCTTGGTCCCAAAATCCTGGTCACAAACCAACGTGACCCTGGTCACTCCAGCAATACATTCGCCTGGATTCCAATGACCAATTCACCAGCTTTCCGCTCCACAGGTCACTTACCTGGAGACTGGGAAGGCAATTTACATCAAAAATACAATGATACCGAAAAAAGATTCAAAAACATTGCACACATGGTCCCTACAATACATTAAACATCACATGCATGGAGAAAACAACAACAATTTTATCGCGCAACAATAAAAAATCTACAACGGCTATGCGTTACTCATAAGTTCTTAATATAGGATACACGACACAACACACCAATACCATTAAGTATTTAAAATTTTCTTCACAAAAATATATTACTGTGCCAAATAGTTTCACTTTGAGGGAAAACTGTTTTATCCTGATTCCACACTCGGTCACTGCCAGTGGCTTACAAATTCTCCAGGAACCCTCCAACACAAAAAGTAGGTACTTGTCTGTTCTTAACATATAATTATTCATTGACCATGCTATCCGTATCCAGACTCGAGACATCCCTCTCAGCCAAAACGTTCTGGAGACCATTCCAAAATCATAATTCCCCCCAAAAATTCAATCCACATAAAACAGGGCGGCCTCTTCGCCTTTCTTCTTATTCTGCTCTCCAGAACCCCTAACATTCCGAATCCGTCGGAATAATAAAACCCAAAAAGCGCGGATTAACCTTCCGTAACTACGGTAACCACATGGGACGCTCATCAGGGAATCTCAATACGTGAAATGGTGGGCCCTCGATAGACCACTTTCATTACCATATCTCCACCGATTCCCAAAACACCGGAAAAAATTTCTCCAAATAGTCAGGCATGAGTCCAGAACTCGATCCATACTACAGCAAGGTCACAAAATTCACTAATAAAAATTTTCAAAACTATCAATAAAAATTTGGCACTCATAAATCTCACTAAAATCAACTTTTTAACTATGTCAAACTTTCGGAAAAAAATTCAAAAACCGAATTATACCACTGGTCACCGACAAAAAAATGCAAAGTACAAAGTCAATTATTAATTTCTTTCTTTTAAAATATTGTCAATCAGCCTCCAAGGCTTTTCTCACGAAATCAAACCAAAGTTTTTTTGTTTTTTTTTTCAAAAATCACCAGTGTCAAAATCCACAATTCATCAATATTAAAATTACTAAGTTACTTATTTTCAACAAACTCTGATTAAATTTAAATCCGACTTTTTTTCTAAAAATTTTAACATTCAAAATGGCCGACATGTGGGGAAAATTACCCGCTTGACTCAAAAAAACGTTCATTTCAAAGATGGCAGCCATGTCTACGTGACTGGTTATTCAAAAAAAAAAATTTTTCCATTCATCCTTCAGCCAATGAGAGACAAGGAGAGGGGGTAAGTTGGTTCTTCTCTCAAAATCAATCCCAGGGATTTTACAATTAGATTCCCATTTTACTTTTTTCCAAAATTCAAATAATTTACCAGTTTCTTAAAATTATCCCATTAATCAGGGTAACAAACCTTATTACTTCTAAAATTCAAACTAAAAAAGATAGGCACTTGCTCTTTCTGGAGTTTATTCATTTATCCGTTTATCCACGAGAAATTCTAATCTCTCAAATCACAACTTATGTCTTCACCCCACAACCTGAGTAAATCAAAGACATCAATCAAAGATCAAAAATTTGAAGAAATCGACCACAATCGTATTCCCAGAAAATAAAAAATATATACATATATACATCGTGCTGAGCAGAGTAAACACGAAAAACCTCTTGGAGCAGGGCACCACCATTTATCTCTTATTCTGACATATTCAAAACTCCAAAAAACACAGGAAAATGTAGGCTTCCACGCCTTTCGAAAAACCATCGAATTGCCTAATTAGGACATTTTCCAAAAACAGGATCTCTGGAATTGGTGAGTCCTCTGTAAAACTACTTTCCCAAAAAGATCCAAAACATACAACTTAGCCGAATCTCCAACAATTGACTCAAAATCAGACCTCAATCCGAATGAAAAACAGCATTGTGATCCAAGATAAAAAAAAAAATTACATTCTCAACTAAAAGTTTCAAAATTACTTCTTTAAAAATTAACTTTTTCCTTGCACGGATAAAAACTCACTAGAATTACAAAATTATTTAAATCCATCATAACATTATGAGTACAAATGACATAGATGCATGGGTAATCTCAAAAAAAAAATACAGCTTCAATCGAAAAACGAAAAAAAATCAAAAAGAAAAAATTCCAAAATGGCGGCTGAAATTTTCTTCTAAAATTCACCACGTGTTCCACCGGTCAAAAAAAAATTCTTCCACCATGGTCAGGAACTTGCGCACGTGCATTTCTTAACAATTACTGCTGGCTTGAATGCAACAATTACCCTCGGGGGGGGGGGGGACACATCCATTGTCTCTCTCTCTACCTCTGGCACATACATTCAGTATCTCCCACTCTCACTGCTTGGAGGGGGAATGTATCCTCCTAGTGTCCTTCTCTCTCTTTTTTCTCGATAGCATACACGCTCTTTTTTTTTCTTTTCTTTTATCTTCAAAACAATTCAAAACTATGACAAATTCAATCATACAGCAACATTTTTTTTTTCTTTCTTTCTGTCTTTCCTCACAAAATTTCAACTTATACATATCAAAACAAAATATCTTTTTCTCTTTCTTTGGCATATACACTCTGTCTCTCCCTTTTTTTTCATAGCATACAAACTGTCTCCCCTTTCTCTATATTTTAAACAATTTAAACAATCTATTAGCATTTTTGATAACATTTTTTTTTAAACAAATCTAAAAATTTATGCAAAGTTCAAGCTTATACAACAAAAATTAATTGTCTCTTTCTTCTTCTTTTTCTTAAAACAATGTCTCTCCTTCTTTCCTCCAGTCAAGTCTTTAAGTCGGATTTCTTTTTTTCTCTCTGAAAGTACTTAAAACAATGTCCCTTTTGTCTTATTTTTTTCTTTTTTTTTCTTTTCAACATTCTATCTTAACTTCAATTTTTTTTTTGTGTCTAATTTAGTCAGACTTCGTCTTTTCGTATATTAATTCAAGTTTTTATTGTAAAAATCACTAAGTAACGCTTTTTTTTCTCTTTTTCTTTTCTCTTAATGTCAGTCTCTTTTTTTTCTATAGTCTGTTTCTAAAAACAATGTGTGTGTGTGTGTGTGTGTGCGCGTTCGTTACTTACGTTTTTCTTTTTAAGTTCTATCACGTTTTTTTTTCTTCTTCTTTCTTTTTCCTTTGCTTCATTTTTCTGCCTTTCTTTTCTTCTCTGTCTAGTGGCACGTTGTCCAGGTTCGAATCTGATCACGTCTTGATGGCGTGACTGGTCTTAAGGCACCAAATATCTATTATGTTACGTAGCGCCTTTTCTTTTCTTCTCTGTCTAGTCTTCTATCTTCTAATGGTCTTGTATATCTTCTACAGGTCTCGTCTGGTCTTTCTTATCTGGGGATTCCGTGTCTGGTTCTGCTGGGGATCATTTCTTATCAGAAGCCTTGTGTCATTGTTAGCTTTTAGTAATAACAACAAGACTTTGATTTACCTTTGATGTTATTTTATTCCGGATCCCCAGGCCAGACAACTGCGCAGTCAGCTCACATCTTCCTAGCTTCGCTTCTAACTTCTAACTGTCTCTGCAACTGACTAAGTTGCTTACACCTTAAACTGGAAGGGCTTTCTATCGCTTCCGATTCTCACGGTCCCTTTCAGCAAGGCAAGGTCAGAGTGAGGTCAAGCATTGTCACTCACTCTCAAGGCCATCAGCTGCACTGAGCGCCATAACGATTTCTATACTACCTTAAAAAGTAATAGGGATCCAATTAATATGTAACAGTGAGACAAAACATTTAATAGGTGTACAGCACATGGTAACGATAAGATACATAAAGTACATAGATACATAAGATACAAATAAGATATAAGAGTAGAGATAAAAGGAGACATTCATGAATGGTAAATACAAGATACAATATTTAGTTATAAACGAGATACCCAAATGTACATAAAATATAAATGTTACAGACATGGAACTATAGGATAGTCCATGCTGTATAAAAGACTTACAGTAATGTAAGGGGGGCCAAAGCCCCACCGAGAAGGGGGTAGACATAAGTCTAACCCATGTGCTCGTTCAGAGGCAGTAAGGAAAGAGAGAGAGAGAAGCATTTGAATCAGCCGCTTATATACCAGAGGTCCCCTGGTGGCCACAAATGGCAACACAGCAGGAAGATAACTCTTCCAGGCAAAGGGAAGATAATCCCCTACACTGCCAAAAAGAAAAACACCAAATCAGAGCCAGTAGTCACATATATGAATTAACAAGTCATTCTGTCTTTACCCACGTGGGTAGTAGGGACTCAACTGACCACTCGGCATGTACGAAGTAGAGAAGTCACCCACCACCATGGTGGCACTTTTGTCCCTGGTGTGTACGATAAAACTTTACCTCAGCACGTAACAATCTAACTTTTTCCATGACGAGAATGTGATGAACAGCAGTTTCACGGCAACCCAGCCCGACGCGAAAGTTGCAGATAAAATCAAAAGCTACATGACTTAACTTCTGACGACCAAAGAGGGCTGCTACAACTAAAGAAACCACGACAGCTAGAGGTAAGAAATGCTGATAACAACTAGAGACACGACAACTATCCAGCCATTCGACCCGACTGCTGACACTATCCAACATTCGACTCAATTTGCCGACATTACAACCTTCTGCCAACTACTGTCTGGCTATTCTATCCGACCGACCTTTTCAACCAACGAGCGAGGCATTCATCTTAGGGTTGTGAGTAATTAACAACTTCCCTGGTTTATCATCACCACTAAAAACAAACACAAGATTTGCAAAAACTTGAATTTATTTTACCGCACAAAAGTTTATTCTATATTCGCACACACACACACACACACACACACACACACACACACACTCTTTCTATCTCTCCTTTTGTTCTGGCCAAACGACACGACATTCACTCCGTTTGTCCAACATGACATGATCATGAAATAAATTTCTTTGTTGTTGTTAACTATATACTACGTGTTTGTTGTACCTCCATTTTTTGCCTAACCTACTTTAATTTCATTTATCGTCATTTAAATATTGTTAGTGCAGTTGGAATTCGTTCTCACTGGTCCCTTACAAAATATATCAAATTAGAAAGACTAACAAAATTAAATGAAAATGCACATAAAAAGGTTAAACTCATTCTAATTATATTTTAATTGGTTTCTATATAAAATCATTCATAGAATTGATTTTAATATGTTGGAGAATAAAACAATAATATTAGAAATCAATAACACCAAGTAATTATTTATTAAACCTGGTTATATTTAAACCAGTATGCAAATTAACCACACTATATATTATGTAAACCTTTATTTTTTTGTGATATATAAGTCACATTGCAGGAATTTAAACGCACTAATAACATGGGCCTTTTGGGGCCTGTGTCTATTAATGAAATTAACAGCGTTGATCCCAGGGGGCTATCCCCCCAGGCAACACCTGCCACCTCGATTTAAAGGGGCAGGGCTGGGTTTATTGCCCAGCACCTGAGGTGCCCCCCTCGAGAATGGGATCGCCGCATTTTTTTGTGTCTACCACCCATGAGCTTCGGCTTGTGGGTGGGCCCACATAAAAATGTCCTTGTGTCACGCCCTCATAAGTGGGGTGAGAGGCAAATACCCTAATAACATTGGCTGTTTTGAGGTAAATCTAACTCCGATTTTCATAGACATTGTTAATAAATAAGATTAATTCTATGTATAAATGGTTTTGACTATAAATTAAATACTCATTGATAAACTTACACAATTCCTAAGGGTATTGTGATGTAAGCAGTGATGTAGATTCGGTTACAGACAAACAGGCACCGAATCTCCATTATAATAAGATACATCTTTCATCGGCTTAGAATATTTTTGTCACTGTATTCATTTACTAAGCTTGGGCTGTAGAATACACTCACTGCCCCTCTGCAGAGGGGTTAGATTATAATACTTTGCCGGGGTACAGGGTTCGGATTATGTATGTATGGGAACGATACTCCGGCTAAGTACTACAGTCATTTTGTTGGATGATACAATACTATAGAGCCCTGACGGAAAGCTGTTTTTGTCTCTGTTCCAACTCGGCTGAAAAACGATACCCAAAAGCTGTCAATGGGGTCAAACCAAAATAAACAGGAACGCCTTCTGATAATTATGCACAAGATATATACATTTATTGTTTTTTTTTTATATACAATGATTTATATTCCTGTATAATGTCAGAAGAGTGAGGTGATTTTCTTTTGATAATTGACTGGCGATCTACAGCTAATGGATAACTTATAAATTTGGTTTGTTACCGAGTGGCGGGACGTCAGAGAACAGTATGGATGGTGACAAGGGATCAGACGTGTAGCGATTTGTAGCAGTTGCTGCGTGTTGGACTCTGGCGGACGTCCTCCGCTTCTCTTTTCGGTCTCTTCGGTCTCTTCCCTTCTCGGTCTCTATCTCGTCTGTTACTTATGGGATCCAGACCTCCCCATCCCTAACATATGTCTCTGATTGGCCAGCCACTCGATACTATTGCCTACGTGTCTAAATGGCCTTGTGCCAGCCTAGCTTGTATCTTTCTATTTGGATTTTTCCAACTCCAACGAGTCAAGGCCAACCATTGTTTTATTTATGTAAGAATTTAAAATTCCTATTATCTAACTCAAATTCCATAATTTAAGGAATTTCTATAAATTTCTATTTTTAATATAAACAATTATTATTATTATTATTATTATTATTATTATTATTATTATTATTGTTTTTCTTATTTTTACTTTTAATTTTAACATACTACCATAATTAATAATTAGGGTAGTTTTAATTAAATAGTAGTTGATTAATAGATTGTCAATCAACCCATAACACTTCAATAGTGTTACATCCTCCCATGGGGCCACCTGTTGGCCGTGTTTGGAATTCTAAGCAGTCCATAACATGCAACACTCTACTTTGGCCATCACTTAGGCTAGAGAGGCTCCCCCCTGATCAATCGGCTGGTCATGTCAAGCCCTAGCACCTATATGATTGTCCCAACCCTATTGCCCTTATGGCAAACCCCAACCCTTTTTGTCATATATTTGCTAGAAGGTGGTGGCTGAGGGTCTTATTATCCTGGGTATGACGTTAAACTGCATCTAATGGGGAAGTTTCAATTCTGTAGCTCTGGGGCGTGTGGAGTACGCCTTCATCGCCATTACTCCCAGGTTCACACTGACTTGGAGTGGTAGTACCTGTTAGAGTCCCATCTATGGGTTAAATAGATAAAAAAATGACTTCTACAAAAATACACCTGTAAATTGTTTACCAAGTGTTGTCTCGCATTCTAACAATTTGTTTTAAAACAAACTATTTACCTACAAACTAATCCCATACAAATCATATATACAAAAAACATTAAATAACCCACACGGTTGATATGCCGTTAAACAAAACAAAACAAAAGCCAGAAGTATACTCTCCAAAATGAGAATCGAAAAATACGTTTTTTCATTCTGAAAAATGTCAGAGTTGTGTTTCTTTATCTATTCAAGGTAAGCAACTCTTGTAAATTCAAACGACCATGAAAACTACGCTTTAATTTATCCGAAAGAAAATACGAATAGAATTGTTAATTTCAGCAATTTAGTTTTCTTTTTTCAGGTTCGTTTTTAGATTATTGAAAACTAGCAGGACCTGTGGATGATAATTTAATTATTACAAGGTTTGATATGTTTACTTTAAGAGCTATTGCCAAAAAAGACTTCAATATGTAAAAAGTATAATAATCATGATTTAACTCTCTCTCTTTCACTCTTTCTTTCTTTCTTTCCTTCTTTTCATCTTTTCATTATGTTCGATTGAAACAGATTAGCGTTATCGCTTCCGCACGCTCACCCTCTCTATCTTTCACCTACTTTCTTTCTTATTATACTTTTTCTGTGTAGCATATCCTTTTCATCCCTTTCTTTATAATAAAAAACTGAATGGTCCATTATTTGCTGATAAGCAATACTAGATAATCAGGATTTACATTTTTACATTTCATCTTGGATGATTTGGACATGCAACATTCCACATAGGCTGTCACTTAGGTGATTGGATGTGCCCCCTCCGATCACTTGGCTGGTCACATCAAGCCCTAGCAACTTTATGATTGTCCCAACCCTATTGCCCTTATGGCAAAACCCCAACACTTTTAATCATTCGCCCTGTCAGATACACAGACTGCACCTCATTGATGGGGATAAAAAAAAAGGATTGTGATTCTTCTTGTGACACATGTCAGAATGATAGGCATACAAAATGTGTTGAAAATGAAAAGCAGCCCTATGAACAAGCAGATTCCCAGCCCCCAGAACCAAAGCGCATCAGGATATGTTTGGCCTGTGCGAAGGGGAAGAGTGTGCCGAGTGGCTATGGGTATTCGAACTTGCTACCTCCTCGTAGCTGAGGTGCTGTTAGCAGAGACCAGGATGAAGTATATCGGAATTTGCATAAGCGCAGACGAATGAGCAGAAATAAAGACGGACTGTCGCTGACACAGGGAGTGAGGAAGAAAATGTTTGGACGGCAAGTGAAATCTGACGACTGCTATTTGAAGTGAGAGTGGCGTGTTCAGTTGGGAAAGGAATTGCATTTCGTTTGCTGGGAGAGACTTGCAAAGGATTGATATTATCTTGAATTTTTGGACCTTTCAAAAGACTAAAACAATGATGTCATTATTTGAATAAGATCTTCCAAAGTTCTTTGAGGCCTTGTTTGATGAACTATCCAAAGATTTCCCAGATTGGATCATTACAGATACACAGGAAACACCTGAGGAAGGCCAGAGTTTATTGTGGTTTATACACACCACAATAAAGATGAGAACAACAGTCCGAAAAATCAGAATTATTCACATCAAGCCTCATCTCAAATATACAAACAAATAATGTAACGTAACAGTAGCGATATATTCACCGTACCAAAACAAATATATAGGTAACGTTCTAATATCGATATACGTTGTATAACGGGTCTTGTCAACGTGCCTCCAAATTCACAACACTAAAAAGATGTTCGGCACATGACGGATATCTTGTCGATAAAAAAGTAAAACGCAAGAAATATATCGTCACAAGCTGCTTAGCTTTTATTTCCAGGGCTCGTCTAGTGGGTTGTGTCGGAGAGGAGGAAAGGCAGAGAGAAAGAGAGAGAGAACACTGCTAGATTACTGTGATTCCACAAGGGACCCAAGGTCCGGTCCGTACCCTATGACGTCAGAAAGCACAACGAGGCCGGTATTTTTCTTCGTCATTCCACATCACCACGTGACTTCCGGTTCTGGTCAACACCTGAAACTTCCGGTTGACATTCAATTCTCCATTCGGGGGTCATGCCCCGGTCAAATCATCGTTCATCACTCCACTCATTTTATTTTTCGATTTTCGGTACTTATTTTCTCATAAAACAGCAACCATAAAATTTTTTTTTTTTGTTTCTATTCATAACTTCAGCGTTTTATCTCATTATTTATACTGTAATTAGTATCGAAAATGACCAACTCGAAAAATATTTTACGCCCCCAACATAAGGGGGGGGGGCAAAATTAAGTGACATGAAAAAAATAAGGAAGTTTTGAAATAAAATAAATAATGCATTATAAAGATCATTCATTGATACATAAACACTGAAAATTTCATTAAAATCCGATAATTCCCTGATTTTTGGTAAATTATTTTCTCTGCGTCTTTGACAAAATGACTTTATCCCCTGGGGAAAGAGTCATTTTGTCAAAAACGCAGTTTAGGCTCATTTTGGGTATCCCTAGTATATTCAGAAATCGCAAAGGGAGGTAATAAAAAATTTTCAAATTCTCAAACTATTACCAAAAATCAGGAATTTTAAAGAAATTTTCACCAAATTATTCGTTAATGACTTAATTCTATATTTCATTAAAAAACGTGAAAAGTATTTTTTGTTTTTTTTTATCAATTCGGATTGTAGGGTGTTTTGGCCTCTGGTCATTTGAAGAAAAAATTTTCCAGTCCCTAATTTCTACATTTCTAGAAAGATCAAATCCTGAAGAAAACATAAAATATGTTTTTAAATAAAAATTCAATATACGAAGTAAGTTATTTGAAAATTTTAAAGTTATTTTCTCAAAACTCAAAAAATAATTTTTTGTAGTGTTTTTTTTTTTTTTTTTTTTTTTTTTTTCCGTTTTAAAAACTTTTTTCTTTGAATTGATGCAAAAAAAAAAGTATTTTCTCTGATTCAATTGGCAGATTTTTATTCACTTAAAAATTAAGTATTTAATTTTAAACATCTTGTAGGTGGTATGTTGAGCAAAATATTCTAATCATAGATCAAGATTTATTCAATCTATTTAAAAATGTAAGTTTAAAAATGTGCAACATGTTTTCTGAGATTTTTATATATTTAGATTATTACTAACGATTGTATTTTCATCATCAAACGTATTTTAAAAAAAGTTATCTCCCCTGATAACCCGAATCTATGAAATACACATAATAATTTTTCCATAGAATTTTATTTAACGAACAAGTTAAATAAAATTCTATGGAAAAAATTATTATGTGTATTTCATAGATTCGGGTTATCAGGGGAGATAACTTGTGTTATTTTTGTGTTGATTTTTGTGTTTATCTCCCTTACACCCAAAGTTTTAAAACTACTTATTTTAAAATAAAACCAAGGGAAAGATAACTGTTATATATGCGTGTTGGAAAGTCGGAGATTGTTTTGATATATACGAAGGGAATTTTTTTGAAAAAAAAAGAAAAATTAATTTTTTTTTGTTTTTTCAGAATTTTTATTTCATGAATGTAAATTCTCCATTGCACATTATTGGTGCTTTATAACAAATATTTCAATTCACAAAAATATTATTTTTTTTAGTCTATTCAAAATGGCGGCCAAACAGTGCTGCAGATTTGTCATCAAAGTTTTAGTGGCTGAGAAGTGCAAACCATGTGAAATTACTGATTATCATACACTCCTCTCTATGGTGCAGTGTGTTACATAATTATGGGCTTGGATAATTAAGTGTTGCAAAAGAATCGGTGGTTATTTCTTATAAGCCTCACATGATCAAAGGGGAACCACTCTTGACTGATAAATTATTTATTTATTGATCTACTAGGAAAAAAGAAGACGGGGTTAGGATTTAGGGTTAGTTTAATGGGAAAATAAATAAATAATTTATCAGTCAAGAGTGGTTCCCCTTTGATCCTGTTAGACTTCTAGGAAATAACCGAATCAGTTTTAGTAAAAGTAAATTATGGGTGAAAAAGAAAGAAATATTTTGGAAAAGAAGAATCTAGCTGGAATGTATTTTGTGAATTGTTTGTTTGTTTGTTTGAATGAATTCCAAATCGGAGAAAATGCTGAAATATTTTCCAGAGAATTAAAAACATTCTTGGGAGTTTTTTCAACTCTTTTGTCCCTGACAAAAATACTTAAAAGGATGCAGTAAAATCAAATCAATGCATCCCAGTGTTTTTATTTTTTCTTCCCTCACCATTTCAAGCTAACTGTAAATACATTTTAATAGTTTCTTAGAAATGAATTAAACAGGATAGGTTAGAAGGCTTTAGTAAATTTTCCAAGGGACTCATTCGAAACAAATATGTGCATCCTAGGATGCACTAAATCAAAAAGCTATCAGCATCACTGTGTGTGTGTATATATATATATATATATATATATATATATATGTAGAAAATAAGAAAAAAATTAAGTATTCCAAAAAAGATAAATTTAATTCAGATGCTGAAGTTGATGTTAAATATTTCATCTCTCTTTTTTTTTCTGAACCTTCATCAGGACAGATATAGGTAGTTCAAATTGAAGGAAGATGTGAGAAAGTATCTGTGCCAACCCCTTTCACCACTTCTTACTCTATCACCTTCCATTTCCTTCTTTTACATGTCTATATATCATTCTGTTTTAAGATAAAACTGTATTCTGATGATGCGACTAAGACCAATAGAGACAAAATATTAATTGAATGTAACTGTCTGTGTTTGTTATTCACTTTTTTCCATAACCTTTCCTCACACACACACACACACATACACATACACATATATCTATATCTATATCTATATATATATATATATATTAAAATAAGTGTATTTTGGCAGCATTTTTTCTTTTATACAAGTTTTGTTGAACTGTACAGACAATTCTTGTCGGACGAGTTTTTGGTTGATCCTTTCTAATTTTCAGGCCATCCTTCAGGTGTCGGGGTGTAACTGGTATAACAGTCCCCCAAAGGTTTCAAAACGAGTGCTTTCGGCAATACAATTTGCCATCCTCAGGTAGGAAACGATGGTATGATTTCGTGTCTCGTTTTTAACGAGAACGAGTAGTAGCAAGGAATTAGAAGTGGGAGATAATAACAATTGGTAGTAAGAGGTTGTAGGAATGGTAGTGGTTCAAGCGAGCGTAACAATAGTGATTTTTTGTGGGAGGGGGGCAAAAGTTGTGAGAAGGGGAGGGGTATAGTGGAAGGAGGATAGGCGGAAAATTATAAACATTTGAGAATATGTTGACTTATTTCAAAGTTTATTTTGTTTAAGGTAGGTTTTTGTTGTTTGATATATATATATACTTTAAATATATTTTCCTTACTACATTTGGGGCACTGGTAGGTGTTATCAGTGATGTAATATGCATGGGTCACTGGGAAGTTTTGTGTCTTTCAACATTATACTCCCCTCGCCAGGTTGATCCTATCAGAGATGATCAAACTCTGATTCACCTACCACATTTGAGAGACTAAAAGACACTTGGATTTTATTGATTTTGGACGAGTGTAATACTCTCTACCAAGCATCTGACTGGCTGGTGCGAACAACCAATCAAATGCACAGCACGTTCTATTTAAGTGGTCTACGGGGACATTGGCACTTTTTTTCTTCATCAAAATGGATTACAAGTCTTAGAGGAGAAAATGTAAGGTAACCCTACATTATTACAAATTTGAGAGGCCTATTTTTTTTTTCTTACCAATTTTATTTATATGTACATATATCTTATTATAATGGAGATTGTGGGTTTGTCTGTCTGTAACCGAAACTATATTACTATACAAGTCACAATTCCCTTTGTTATTTACATCACATTTACCATGATTTTATTTTTATTTATACCTCAATTATTAAAAATTAAAATTGTTTTAAATTACTTATACTGTTGACCATATTTACATACTAATAACATGCAATTGTATTTATATATACAACAAAATACCAGTTTACAGTATGAATGGGAAGGCTAATTTGCATATTGATCTTAAAAATTTGATTTTAATAAATAAATGCTTAGTATTATTGTTTTCTAATTGTTTGCTTTCATATTAATGAATATGAGCAAAAATCTCTTCAATAAATCTTAAAAGAAATCCCTTAACAAGAAGAAATAACTAATATTATTCTTTACTTCCTATTTTAACTAAACAGTTAAATTAGGAAAATTTACCAATGAAAGACGGGAGTAACGTAAAATGATGGAAGAGTTAGTTTCAAAGTTGATCTATTTTTCAATCATACCCCCCTCTGTTTCAAATCTTTTTATCTACATTCTTATTCAGTTTCATTAGCCTTTCTAATTTAATATGATATTTTATTGTATTAAAACTTAAATATTTGCACCCGGAGGGTGCATATATTTGCTAGTATACATAATTTCTTTTTTTTTTTAAATGCCTGTCTAAATTGATGTGCATCTAATAGGCCATCAAATATGGTATTTCTAAATATTTTATATTTCCTTTTGTTATATGCATTTTTACCCTTTTTGTTTTTTTGTTTTTTTTTCAGTCTGGCAAATTCAATTGGAGCACGACCGAAGTGGGCCTTATTTTGGGGGCTTTTTTCTATGGTTACATCTGTACCCAATTGGTTGGTGGTTGGCTTGCTGCACACATTGGTGGCAAACATCTTTTAGGATATGGAATTTTATGGACATCGTTGTTAACCCTTTTGAGTCCAGTTGCTGCCCATGGAGGATTTATGACACTGTTTGCTGTTCGACTTCTGGAAGGATTAGGTGAAGTGAGGAACATAATAGATTTTAGTTTATTAATTTTTATTTTTTACAGCCAGCTCCCTACTTCTCCCTTCAAAGACAGCCTCCCCAATTCTCCCTTCAAAGACTGTTTCACCCATTCCTCATTCGCAGACTACCTCCCCCATTCCTCATCTTTTGCAGACTACCTCCCCATTCCTCATCTTTTGCAGACTACCTCCCCATTCCTCTTCGAAGACTACCTCCCCCAATCCTCATTCATGGATTGTCTCCCCCGCTCCTCTTTCAAAGACTACCTCCCCACACCTCTTTCAAAGACTACCTCCCCCACTCCACATACACAGACTACCTCCCCCACTCCCATACACAGACTACCTCCCCACTCCTCTTTCAAAGACTACCTCCCCCACTCCTCATTCATAGATTGTCTCCCATGCTCCTCTTTCACAGACTACCTCCCCACTCCACATACACAGACTACCTCCCCCACTCCTCTTCACAGACTACCTCCCCCACTCCTCTTTCACAGACTACCTCCCACTCCACATACACAGACTACCTCCCCCACTCCTCTTTCACAGACTACCTCCCCCACTCCTCTTTCACAGACTACCTCCCCCACTCCACATACACAGACTACCTCCCCACTCCTCTTTCACAGACTACCTCCCCCACTCCTCTTTCACAGACTACCTCCCCCACTCCACATACACAGACTACTCCCCCACTCCACATACACAGACTACCTCCCCACTCCACATACACAGACTACCTCCCCCACTCCACATACACAGACTACCCTCCCCCACTCCACACAGACTACCTCCCCACTCCCATTCACAGACTACCTCCCCACTCCACATACACAGACTACCTCCCCCACTCCTCTTTCACAGACCAACTACCCCCCTCCTCATTCATAGATTGTTTCCTCACACTCCTCATCTTTCTAATATTATCATCTCTAAAAGAATTCATAAAAAATGTGACGGCATTATTTTTTCAAGTACTTTTGGTTTTCTTTGAACCATTATTAAGGATGTTTTAAGGAGGTTATCATTGTTTGTATCAGTTGTATTGATTGTGTTGCTAAGGTGACGCTAAATAATGCTACCGCCCTGTCGGTGGGGCATTAGAATGCAGCGACTGCACCTCTGCAGAGGGGTAAGACTCCCCCAATGGGGCCACCTGTGGGCTGTGGGTGGCGACCCGTGATGCTTAAGGATAGAGCCCAGGTGGATGAGCAGTTCATGACATGGAATACTCCACTTTGGCCCTATCTTGGGCTAGACGGGCGGTCGGAGAGGCCCCCTCAGATCAATCGGCTGGTCACGTCAAGCCCTAGCACCTATATGATTTTCCCAACCCTGTTGCCCTTATGGCAAGCCCCAACCCCTTTTTATCATATGGGTGCTAGAAGACGGTGGCTGCGGGTCTACATGTCCTGGGTATGACGTTAAACTCTATCTGATGGTGAGGTTCCAGTTTTGGAGGTTTGGGGAATGTGGAGCACCCCTTCATCACCATTGCTCACTGGTCCACTCTGACCCGGAGTGGTAGTACCTGTTAGGGTCCCATCTATGGGTTAAATAGAAAAATGTATTTATAAAAAAATTGTATTATCCGTTAAGAATTGATTTATTTCAAAACTTTATCGGCATTAAATGACCCACTGAGGTTGATATGCCGTAAAACAAAACAAACCAAACAAACAAAGTAAATAATGCTAGCATTATATATATATATATATATATATATCCCTCTGCACGAGTAGGATATGACACATGGTCAATTTAACAGGTTTAAATTCCGTTTTCATTCTCCTAGACTGGCTGCCTAACCAAGGTTAAAGAGCCCAGTCTGCCATACTATTTACCCCTAGCTGGAAGGAAAATAATTGAATTCATACCTTTCTCAAGAGTATTAGTGTTATTTGCAAAACAGCAATTTAAACTTATCTCATTGTGTCAATTTCTTATGACAGTAACCATTACACCACATGCCTCCTTAAATTAAATTAGTGATATAAAGTGGAGATAAAAATTGCCAAAAATCATCAGTGAAAATAAAAAAACAACTTTTGATTCAACCTGACAATTTGAAATATTTCAAAATTCACACTTTTGATCCACCCTAGTCTCTATAGTTTAAATTTGTGCAATCATTATGCCTGTATTAGATAGAATTGTTTTGCCATTAGTATTCCATAGAATTATTATGCCCTTAGTATTCCATAGAATTATTTTGCCCTTAGTATTCCATAGAATTATTATGCCCTTAGTATTCCATAGAATTATTATGCCATTAATATTCCATAGAATTATTATGCCATTAGTATTCCATAGAATTATTATGCCCTTAGTATTCCATAGAATTATTATGCCATTAGTATTCCATAGGATTATTTTGCCATTAGTATTCCATAGGATTATTTTGCCATTAGTATTCCATAGAATTATTATACACTTAGTATTCCATAGAATTATTATGCCATTAGTATTCCATAGAATTATTATGCCATTAGTATTCCATAGAATTATTATGCCATTAGTATTCCATAGAATTATTTTGCCATTAGTATTACATAGAATTATTATACTCTTAGTATTCCATAGAATTATTATGCCATTAGTATTCCATAGAATTATTTTGCCATTAGTATTCCATAGAATTATTATACTAGTATGTCATAGAATTATTACGCCTGTATTCCACAGAATTATTCTTCTTACTATTCATAGTATTATTATGCCTGTATTCAATAAAATTGTTATATCTTTATTTCATAGACTGATTATTCTATTACTATCCCATAGAATTATTAGGCCTGTATTTCACAGAATTATATTCTTACTATTCCATAGAATTATTATGCCTGTATTTCACAGAATTATAATGCCTGTATTTCACAGAATTATTATGCCTGTATTTCACAGAATTATTATGCCTGTATTTCACAGAATTATAATGCCTGTATTTCACAGAATTATTATGCCTGTATTTCACAGAATTATAATGCCTGTATTCCTTAGAATTATCATGTCATTAGTATTTCACAGAATTATTATGGCCGTGTTCCATAGAATTATTATACTCTTAGTATTCCATAGAATTTCCATGGGTCCAGCCTGTATTTTTCTCTCCTTGTCAATTGAAATACGACCAGATGTGTGTGGATTTTGTTTTACTCTTGTTCATCGAAGCTGAAATGTTTATGTGGGACCCCCAACTGTGAAATGATTGATTTTTTCACATTAGCAACTTTTAAGATGATCATTACTAAGCATTCAATTACCCCCCCCCTTTTTTTTTTTACTGTTGCATATATCTTGAATGGTTTTTAATTCTCTTTTTTTTTTCAAAGGGTGTCACCTTCCCAGCGATGCATGCGATTTGGGGAAAATGGGCCCCACAAATGGAAAGAAGCAAATTAGTCACATTCACTTATTCAGGTCAGTCAAATACTTTCATTCATTTATTTATATATATATATATATATATATATATATATATAAATTATCTATCTTCACTTTCTTTTTGTTTTTTCTTTCATTCTCTTACTTTTTCTTTGACTTTTATTTTTCCTTTTTCAATCTCCATATATATATATATATATATATATATATATATATATTTGGAAGATTATGTGCTTAATTAAAGTCATACCTGATTTGTTAATTAGTTATAATTAAATGAATTAGGCGTGCATATCGGTTTAAATATAAAGCGTAAACAAATCGAAAAGTCAATCTTTGTATGTACATTTCAGCCTATTAGGCCTCATCAGCAGAGCTATAGACAGAGCAGTGCTTTGTGCGCGATTCGAACCTTACCTGTCAGATTGACAGGTGAACATTCTAACCATTACACTAGCTGGCTTCCCCAGAATTTCTCGTTTATTTTAAACTGATGTGTATATTGCACTTTTTTGGTGACTTATGGCATGACAGTATGAAGTGGACAAACAATGTGTTTTAAATGGCGATAGCCGACAATTTTTGGAAGATTATGTGCTTAATTAAAGTCATACCTAATTTGTTAATTAATTATAATTAAATGAATTAGGCGTGCATATCGGTTTAATTTGTCAGCCTTCGCCATTTCAAACACATTGTTTGTCCACTTCATATATATATATATATATATTCATCAAAAGTTACTACCACGTTTTCATTGTAGTAGCATAAGTAGTTCATCCAAAAGGGCTCAATATATTTCGTAAAATATAGAGCAGTAATAGTTGTAGGAAAAAAGTATTTCTCACTACCACAGTTTTGATGTTTAAGGTACACCTTCCTCAGGAGAGGTGTACCTTAAACATTGAAACTGTGGTAGTGAGAAATACTTTTTTCCTACAACTATATATATATATATATATATATATATATAAAATCTTTTATATCATTCCCAGACTTTCTTTTATTTATCACACTTTCTTTTTCCTTTTTTACATTCACTTTTCTTTTATTTATATTCTTGATTTTTTATCTTTTTTTTTTTTTATTCTTGATTTTTTTTATATTTATACAGGCATATTTTTTATATTCTTTTTTTTTTATATTCTTAATTTATCTTTTTTTCTTGACTCTTTCTTTTTATTTTTTACTTTCTTTTTATTTTTTACTTTTTTTTATTTTTTACTTTTTTTTATTTTTTACTTTTTTTATTTTTTACTTTCTTTTTTTTTTTTACTTTTTTTTATTTTTACTTTCTTTTTATTTTTTTACTTTCTTTTTATTTTTTATCAATTTTCTCCTCTTTTCTTTACACTTTCTTTTCCTTATTTTTTCTCTTTTTCCTTTTTTTTTCTCTTTTTTCTTCTTTTTTCTCACCTTTTCTTTTTCCTTCTCTTTTTTTCACTCTTTGTCTTTTCCTTTTTTTCTTTCTTTCTTTCTTCTTTCTCTCTCTGGCATTTCTTTCTTTTTTCCTTTTTTCCTT
The DNA here is from genome assembly GCA_023376005.1 of Doryteuthis pealeii. Lineage (NCBI taxonomy): Eukaryota > Metazoa > Mollusca > Cephalopoda > Myopsida > Loliginidae > Doryteuthis > Doryteuthis pealeii. The sequence continues at coordinate 15,936,326 of CM042164.1, read as the reverse complement.
TTTTCCTTTACCCTTTTTTTCTTCTCACTTTTCCTTTTCTTACTCTTCATTTTTATTCACTAACAATTTATACCCAATCTTTTTTTTTTTTTTTAATAAAATCACATCCTTTTTGTTTTTTTGTTTCCTTTTTCATAATTGATTCTCAAAACATTTTTGAAAGATAATTTGATATTTTACATAAACAACTTTTCTTTTATTAAATTTTATTTAAATCATAATTATTAAACTGACTTTGGCATAAAATAACCCAACAGGGTTGACATGATACACTGACTTTGGCATAAATAACCCAACAGGGTTGACATGATACATATTTGTACTGTATATAATTTTCTTATTTCAGGAGCTCACATGGGAACTGTAATTTCTTTACCGATATCAGGTGCCTTAGCAAATTCTGACTTTCTTGGTGGTTGGCCAGCAATTTTCTATTTATTTGGTAAGTTCAAGTTTTTATTACAAACAATTAAATATGAAAAAACTATTAATAAAAAGCAATTAAGAAGATTAACGATAATCCTGTAGATAATAAATTTTGATTTGGTTAGTAACTTAGTTAATCTTAATTAATTTTTAAATCATCAGGAGTTTATTTTATGTTTTTTCTTTCGAATGGAAAAAAAATTTTTCAAGAAAATATTAAATTTTCTGCAAGTTTCATTGTGTTAAATATAGGGGGGGGGGGGTTTAAATTTCACAGGGTCAAATTGGTGGTACCTATAGATTAGATTATAAAAGCATTACATTTCATGGAAATACCCGAAACCTTTGAGAAGGTTATAGCTAGTGTTATGGTTAGACTACTTCAGGAGGTTTTATACGTAAAATGCGATTCTAATATTATCTCTTGCACTGTATTCTGCACTTATAACGTTAAAAGTAGGGTTGCGCAAAATCCATACAGAGAATTAATAAACTTATTAAAAAAAAAAAAATTCTAACTATTACCAAAAATCAGGGATTTTAATGATATTTTCACTACTTTATTCATTAGGCACTACCAAAGTTGCTGTAAAATCCGTATTTTACAAAATAAATTCACACCCCCCTCCCGATTGAAAAACAATTACCAAAAATCGGGAAATTATCCGATTAAATATTTTTAGAACACGTGGCCATAGAAATTTAATTTTAAAAATTTGTGTCAACTGAAACATGTTTTCAGACAAGGCTGTTTTTTAAATCAACCTACTTTCTTTTTTTTTTTAAAGATGTCTGGAAATATCTCGTCTTTTCATAAATGTCTCAATAAGTGGTTGGTGTCAAATATTATTCTATTGATTTTGTGTTTACAGTGTAAATTAACCTGGGTCTATTTGAAGAAGACGAGACGGCTTTTTTAAGAAAATGGGATAGGAACTTTTCATAGTCATTTTACTGTGTAGGGTACGACAATGAACTGTATCTGGTGGTGAAGCTGTGCTTCTGGAGGTCTGGGGAGTGTGGGAGTCATGTTTTTATTGCCATTACTCCCAAGTGTATTATGATCTGCATACTAGTATCTGTTAGGATCCTATCAATGTGACAAAGAAATCTTGGGTAAATAGCGGATTAGTGCATCCTGGCCTCCTGCCATAAAAAACACTATGCGTTGCCTGCTCAAAATGTGACCCATACTAGTTATGAACTCCTTAGCTGTTTGAAGGCATTTTTCCCGAAAACATAATGCGATATGAAAGTGATATTTTACCCCCACCCCAAGTTTTTTCTCGACAAGTAAATGTAAATATCCCCCCCCCTCTTTAAAAATGTTTTTAGCGGTTTGAAGGCATTTTATCGACTAACAACTTTTTTTAATGGTTTGAAAGCGTTAAAATCAACAAGTTAATGTGATAAGAAAGCAATATTTTACAGCCACCCCCAGACTTGGAGGGGGGAGCTGTTTTTATCATATATGTGCTAGAAAGCAGTGACTGAAGGTCTTAGTGACCTGGGTATGATGTTAAATTGGATCTAGTAGTGAGGTTCCAATTCTAGAGCTTTGGAAAGTGTGAAGTACATCTTCATTGCATTACTCCCAGGTCCACTCTGACCCAGTGTCGTAATACTTGTTAGTGTTTTATCTATGAGATAAATAGATCAAAAAATCAATTTTAAAAAATGTGGTAAAAAAAAAGATGAATTAAAAATTTGAATACTTAACAAGAATGAATAAAACAAAAATGTCTTTGGCATAAAATAACCCAACAGGGGTTGATATGCCGTAAAAGACAGTACCTGTTATACACATTTTGGTGATCTTACATTTGGGATTACACTCATACATACATACATACACACATACATACATATACACTGAAGCCAAAACTACATTAATTCTGTGGGGATTAAAATAAAATTAAAATTTCTAAAAAATTAAAGAATAACAAACTCCCATGAGTCTTCACCGGAATAACCCTCCCCATGCATGTGTGGAAAAAAGGACCCGCTTACGACCCCCCAAGAGAATCTCTTAGGCCTTGACTGTGTCTAGTCACTACACTGGCCAGGGAGATATTTCCTTGCCATGTGGTGGCCGGTGAATAAAGCCTCAGTCATAAAACCCACCTTTTGTCTTTGTCTCTTCTTTTTTCGTTCTTTGAATTCCTTCCTTTTCAGAGCGATCACCAAATAAGATGGGGGTTAAAAGCAAACCCTAAGAACACGCACCAAGAATAACCACAACTACGTCTTAAACCTTAAAACACAAAAACCTCCTGCTACCCCATAATTCTTATATTACAAACCGGTGCAAACTGGCTGAATCCCATCACTGCCCATGAACCATTCTTCTATTATCAGCTCATTCAAAAAGTGTGGTTGGTCCGACACAAGACTTCACAACTATAAACAAAACTCACCTGTGTAAGCAGTCTAGCAGTTCATACATTTAACGGTTGGCCACTCATACGCTATGTGTAACGGAAGAGCTATTAATACTTATATATTTACTTTTACTGGTTTTACAAGTATATGTAATGCTTGATGAATTTCTATGTCATCCATTTATTTTGTATATCTATATATCTATCCCTCTCTCTCTCTCTCTCTCTCTCTCTATATATATATATATATATATATATATATATATATATATATATATCTTAAAATAAGTGTATTTTGGCAGCATTTTTTCAAGTTTTGTTGAATTGAACAGACAATTCCTGTCTGACAAGTCTTTCATTGATCCATTCCAATCTTCGGGCCATCCTTCTGGTGTCGGGGTGGAACTGGTATAACAGTCCACCGAAGGTTTCAACACTAGCGCTTTCGGCAATACACTTTGCCATCCGTCGTTTGCTCAGAGAAACAACATATGCAAGTTGTATAGTTGAAAAGGGGTTGTTTATTTCTTTCCATGCTCGTGGGTTCTTTTTTCAGAGAGGAGAGAGAGAGAGGGAGGGTAAGGTCAAGCTGTTCTATCGTAAATCACGTTCATGCCTGCTGTTCATTGCTAGCCTAGACACATCACCGTGGGACCACGAGAAACCCACTTCTGCCTCCAATGAAGACCCAGACGAAAAAGACCAATTTTTCTCTTCTTCCGTTTGTGGTCCCATGAGTGGGGGAAGGGACACATCTGCTTCCGCCTTCTGCAGAAAACCTGGGACTTCCGTTTTTATTTGTAAATCTAGTTCAAGGGTCATTGGTCGGTCAGTGGTTGGCACCCGTTGAATTTTTACAATTCCAAACTTTAACCTCTTTTTGTTCTCTTTTTTTCAGAAATCTGATTTCCCTTTTCTTTTCAATCCCCAAATTCTCTGTAGACTATAATAATTATGCTACAGTATATCATTAAACCTAAGCATGTGTTGTATACCCACATATATATTTATTAAAATGGGCCAAGTAATTTATTAAACATATTCAGTTGGATAATAGAAAATGATTTGTTAAAATTTTAATGGCCAAAAATGATTTGTTAAAATTTTAATGGCCAAAAAAAAAAAAAATTTTTGTTAAAATTTTAATGGCCAAAAATGAATTGTTAAAAAATTTTTTCTTCAGTGTTGAAAACTAATCATTTTCTTGAATGTTTTACAAAATTCATAGTTATTTACTAAGCTTAGATGTGTCACAAGGCCAGAATAGGGCACCCAGTGAGAATTGAACTCACTAACAATGGTTTGCGAATTTAGCTTCCTACCCGTTACACCATGTGAAGTCATATACCTATTAATAAATCTTGAATGGTTTTTATATATAATGAGAGAGAGAGAGAGAGACAGGGTAGAGATGAGGGGTTCTTACTTTCTTCCTTAGTTTTGGGATTAAGTTATGTTTGAAAAAATTCCATTTTAATTGGTCCTGATTAGTATTATTTGTATTATTCGGACTATTGTCCTCATCTTCATTGTTATTGTACAACGTTTTGGCCGATGTGCCCTCCGACCTTTTTCAGGTATTTCGTGTCAGACTTGGGAACTTTCTTGGACTCAGGAACTTTCTTGTCATAATCAGGAGCCATCACGGAACTTTGAACCTAACACTTTATTTAGTCCACCGGGGTATCCTGTTCTGGGGCCGGGTTAGCTCAGTCGGTAGAGAGTTCAGTTAGAAACCACAAAGTTCCTAGTTCGATACCGGTCCTCACCCACTCAGTGTTATGAGTAGCACAGGGATCTGTGCGGTAAAGTAAGGAGCTGATGGAAGGTGTGGCGCTCCACCTCAGATGCTAAAAACAATCTCCTTGGTCTAGCGCTGACTGGCTGATACCGACTTTAGGCCGCCCCGACGACTTTACTTTATAGGTGTTAAGCTGTGTTAATTATTATTTTATCTTACTGCTGCCCCTGACCAGGATTGAACCTGTAGTCTAGAGATAACTGTCACTTAGAACTGTCTTCTTAACCTAACACCTTTATCCACTAGGCTATATGTCTAATTGGTTCTAATTAGTCGTAATTTGCAATTAAGTCAAAATTCAATTTTTGGACATTCCTTATATTTATTTTGCTGTAAATTAATTTTTGTTTTTAATTAAAATTATCAAATAAATTTACTAATTACTGTTACAGTTAATTTAATTTTTGTCGTGCAGTTAATGTTTTTTTTTTTTTTTTCTACTGTGAAATTTTATTTATTATTTCCTTTTTCAGAAATGTTTAATTTAAACACCATGAATATTGACATGAGGACAATTTAAACATAACGACAATTTAAGCCCTTTTTTAAATCCAAAGGCCCAAAATCATGTCTCTACGAAAGCCATTGATTGGGACTCACTGAATATTTTTTGTTTCTTTTCAGGAAGTTTGGGAGTTATTTGGTTTGCTGGATGGATGTTGTTAACGGCAAGTTCACCAGCTGAACACCCGCGAATTTCATTAGAAGAGAGGATGTATATTGAACAGTCTGTGGGACCAAACAGAGTAAGATAGCTCCAAAATTCTTTTACTTTTTTTTAATTTTAAGGAAAATATTGATGAGGATTCATTATTAACTCTTTGTCTGCCAAATTCCCACTGTGGATGTACCAAATTTTCTATTCTTTTACCTGTATAATCATATATTTCAAAGTTCACTATTTATTCACCTCAGAAAATCATTCTATTGAAATAAAGTCCTATTATTATTGTAATCTGAGTCCTTTGGCAAGAGCTGCTGCCAGACGCTTATGGTAGGATGTATGATGGGATATTTCAAATTTTACTATCTATTCACCTCAGAAAATCATTCTATTCAAATAAAGTCCTATTATTATTGTAATCTGAGTCCTTGGCAAGAGCCGCTGCCAGACGCTTATGGTAGGATGTATGATGGGATATTTTCAAATTTTACTATCTATTCACCTCAGAAATCATTCTATTCAAATAAAGTCCTATTATTATTGTAATCTGAGTCCTTCGGCAAGAGCTGCTGCCAGAAACTTATGGTAGGATGTATGATAGGATATTTCAAAGTTTACTATCTATTCACCTCAGAACTCATTCCATTTAAATAAAGTCCTATTATTATTGTAATCTGAGTCCTTCGGCAAGAGCTGCTGCCAGAAACTTATGGTAGGATGTATGATAGGATATTTTCAAAGTTTACTATCTATTCACCTCAGAACTCATTCCATTTAAATACAGTCCTATTATTATTGTAATCTGAGTCCTTCGGCAAGAGCTGCTGCCAGACGCTTATGGTAGGATGTATGATAGGATATTTCAAAGTTCACTATCTATTCACCTCAGAACTCATTCTATTCAAATAAAGTCCTATTATTATTGTAATCTGAGTCCTTCGGCAAGAGCTGCTGCCAGAAACTTATGGTAGGATGTATGATAGGATATTTCAAAGTTTACTATCTATTCACCTCAGAACTCATTCTATTCAAATAAAGTCCTATTATTATTGTAATCTGAGTCCTTCGGCAAGAGCTGCTGCCAGAAACTTATGGTAGGATGTATGATAGGATATTTCAAAGTTTACTATCTATTCACCTCAGAACTCATTCCATTTAAACAGTCCTATTATTATTGTAATCTGAGTCCTTCGGCAAGAGCTGCTGCCAGACGCTTATGGTAGGATGTATGATAGGATATTTCAAGTTCACTATCTATTCACCTCAGAACTCATTCTATTCAAATAAAGTCCTATTATTATTGTAATCTGAGTCCTTCGGCAAGAGCTGCTGCCAGAAACTTATGGTAGGATGTATGATAGGATATTTCAAAGTTTACTATCTATTCACCTCAGAACTCATTCTATTCAAATAAAGTCCTATTATTATTGTAATCTGAGTCCTTCGGCAAGAGCTGCTGCCAGAAACTTATGGTAGGATGTATGATAGGATATTTCAAAGTTTACTATCTATTCACCTCAGAACTCATTCCATTTAAATACAGTCCTATTATTATTGTAATCTGAGTCCTTCGGCAAGAGCTGCTGCCAGACGCTTATGGTAGGATGTATGATAGGATATTTCAAAGTTTACTATCTATTCACCTCAGAACTCATTCCATTTAAATAAAGTCCTATTATTATTGTAATCTGAGTCCTTTAGCAAGAGCTGCTGCTAGAGGCTTATTGTAGGATGTATGATGGGATATTTAAAGATACTATCTATTCACCTCAGAACTCATTCCATTTAAATAAAGTCCTATTATTATTGTAATCTGAGTCCTTTAGCAAGAGCTGCTGCTAAAGGCTTATTGTAGGATGTATGATGGGATATTTCAAAGATCACTATCTATTCACCTCAGAACTCATTCCATTTAAATAAAGTCCTATTATTATTGTAATCTGAGTCCTTTAGCAAGAGCTGCTGCTAGAGGCTTATTGTAGGATGTATGATGGGATATTTCAAAGTTTACTATCTATTCACCTCAGAAAATCATTCTATTCGAATAAAGTCCTAAAATTATTGTAATCTGTGTCCTTTGGCAAGAGGTGCTGCCAGACGTTTATGGTAGGATGTATGATGGGATATTTCAAAGTTCACTATCTATTCAATATAACATTGTATCGATTGGTACGGTGAAAACGCCAGTATGTAACAAAGACTTCCCGTTCTGCCGATGGAAAGAAAAGGAGGAAGAAGAGGAAGAAAAGGAGGAAGAAGAGGAAAGAAAAGGAGGAAGAAGAGGAAAGAAAGTTACTCCATCTAGATTTACAAAGTAATGAAACAAGTTCATCCCACACTGGTATTTCTAGCAAAGCCATGTCCATCATGAACAGTTTTGTGAACAATCTTTTTGAGAGAATCGTCTCTGAAGCTAGCCGTCTGGCCCATTTCAGCAAACAATCTACTATTAGTAGCCGTGAAGTCCAGACTGCTGTCCGTCTCCTTTTTCCCAGAGAATTGGCCAAACACGCTGTCTCTGAAGAAACCAAAGCTGTCACCAAATACACCAGCACAAAGTAAATTATCTTTATAAAGATAAACATCAAATTTGTGGTTCTCATTTGCGGGCTATTCTGGACAAGTACCTTTTCAATTTGAGATTTCTAAAGATTATCTATATATTAATACTCATGTTCCTAAAAAATACAACTGTCATCATCTAGCAACACTCTCTGGTTAAAATTGAGACCGTCTAAATCAGCCAAGATGAAGTACAAAAATGTAAATCCTGAATATCTGGTGTTGCTTATCTGCCAAATTCTTATTTCTTATGTGTGTCGTCAACCCGGCAAAATAATGGACCATTCCATTTTTATTAGAAAGAAAGGAAAGAAAAAGGACAAGCTACACAGAAAAAAATGTAATAAGAAAGAAATAAAGAGTAGGGGAAAGATAGAGAGGGGGTGAGCACCCAGAAGCGATAACGCTAATCTATTTCAATTGAACATTATGAAAAGATGTAAAGAAAGTGAGAGAGGATTAAATCTAGATTACTATACTTTTTACATATTGAAATATTTGGCAGTAGTTCTTAAGTAAACATATCAAATGTTGTAATAATTAAATCATCATACTGTGGTATATCTACAGATCCTGCTTTTTTTTTTTTTTTTTTGTTATGTTAGCAATTTTATTATATGAGTCATGCTATTAGGATTTTTTTTTTTTTAAGGCTGATTTTCATGGCCTGAAATAACTAACCGCATTATATTCTTTCTTCTTCATGTAACATTATTATGTGTGTCATCAGCCTGGCAAAATAATGGACCATTCCATTTTTATTAGAAAGAAAGGAAAGAAAAAGGACATGCTACACAGAAAAAAATATAATAAGAGTCAACAAAATTTATCTAAATCAATATTTGAAGGTGTAGCAGATTTATGTCTAGATAAAAATAATATTAGACAAAAGGCCACACACAAACGCTTTATTCAATAAAAATGAAACATGAGCAAAACTGTTAAGTTTCTGACCGCCATCGTTGGCCAGTTAAAAAAGACTTAAAGTAAGTAAGTCCTGAGCTATAGAATCTTTTAATAAGTGAATAAGTCCTAAGTTATGGAATCCTATGTAGTGTCAAAGGTCCAGTGATATAATCCTATGTTCCGTCGTCCACGAAGGTTCAAGGTAGTTGTGAGTAGCTAAGATCAGAACAGCCGATATAAATAACAATATCAGCAGCAGAGTGCTGCCAGTGATTGGCCAAGAGGTTGGTCACATGATTATCGCCGAGTTTATAAGTAGAAGCAGGCAACTAGCACACGCCTTATATCCCAAAATTCTCAACACACCCCCTATTTTGATATAAGGTGGGTTACAATAAAGTTACAATCATTTCATTAAGAAATTTTAAAATTTATAGTAATAGTATTTTTGTTCTATTACTTCTAAATATAATTTTACTAATCCTATTTTGTTAAAAAAAAAATTAATTATTGTTATTATTTTGCTATTCCTAATCTAATTCTTAACCTTATATCCCAAAATTCTCAACAAAAGCAATTTAAACAAACTATAATAATCGAAAAATAGAACAACTTTGAAACTAACTCTTCCATCATTTTCCATCACTTACATCTTTCATTGCTAATTTAATAGTAAAGAATAAAATTACAGTTACTTCTTCTTGTTAATGGATTTCTTTTAAGATTTATCCTTGAGATTTTTGCTCATATTCAATAAGATAAAACCAAACAATTAGAAATCAGTAATACCAAGCACATATTTATTAAAATCAAATTTTTAATATCAATATACAAATTAGCTTTCCCATTCACACTGTAAACTGTTATTTTGTTGTATATATAAATACAATTGCATGTTATTAGTATGTAGATATGGTCAACAATATTGATATTGTAAAGCAATTTTATTAATAACTGAGGTTTAGATAAAAATAAAATGGAGAATATGACATAAATGACTTGAGTAGTGACATAGTTTTGGTTACAGACAGATAAACACACAATCTCCATTATAATAAGATTTCAGCCAATAAATCTATTTGTCTTAAGTCATGTTTATTAGAAGGATTTATTTATATATATATATATATATATATATATCCTTTTTTTTTATGATTGATTTTTGTGAATCTGAAATAACTAGCCACATAATATTCTTTTTTTGTTTATGTAACATTGAACGCTGTCAGTAAATTTTATCGATACCTAAATATTAAGACATGAAAATAAAACAACATTATAATTGTTTGTGAGTTAAACTAATTATTTATGAATATTTCCAGCAGCAACATCAGCAGTGACATAAAAATAAGCCATACATCTGATTGGTTAAGGGAGTTTTTTGGCACTAACATTTTTTTGGGGGGAAGTAGGTATCAGCACATGTGGACTAAATTCAGTGAAAATTGGTCAAGTGGTTTTAATATCCATTAAGAATGCAGACATACACACATAGACATTTCTTATATATATATATATATATATATATATATATATATATATAAAGGTGAGATTTTGGTATGTACATGTCGACGTATAACAACAAAACGGGAGGTCACTCAGATTCAAAATCTTGCATACGCATTGATATCGTTGTAACTAAGAAACACTCCAAATTTGGTTATTGATTTTTACTGATTAAGGGATATAATTAATTAATCAAACAAAAATCAAACGATTTTTCGAAAGCCATAACATAGCTGCTGCTGCTTGGTGTATCAGCAGAAGCTCGCTTGCTGGTTTTATCAGCAGAAAGAAAGAATATCAGCTTCCAGTCATTGAAAATGTTAGCGCCAACTTTTTATTTTATTTCATAATCTTTCTAAATATTTAATTTGTATTCATTGAATTTTTACAGCGTGTTAAAATATTTTGCTTTGGAGAGCCGATTATACAAAGTAAAATCATACTAACTTTTATTGTACAATGTGCACTCACTTAAATTGTTGTCATGCACAAAAAATTGTAGAAAAATGAAAATTGTTTCAAAACACAAGTTTACGGTTACATTCTTTTAAAATAAGATTTTAAATGTCAATAAAAATCAGTCACCAGTATAGGGTTGTATAAATGTAAATAAAAAAAAATGATAAAACAAGTTGTTTTGTAATTAATACGAATGGTTAAAAAAAAGTCTTAATAGTTTAGAGAACTAATGAAAACGTTTTAAAAAGTAAGCAAAAATAGATATTGCATTCTTTTTATCGTTAAGAACTAGATTTGAATTGTACAAAAAATTCAAAGAAATAAATTACAATGTATTTTAACTCAAGAGCAATTAAAAACTGAATGTAGAATTGTCCCCAAATACTATTATTATTTTCAAACTGGAGTTTCAGTGAAAAAAAAAATCCCTAAAATAAACACTGTAATACATAAATTTTCAGTGATTTAAAAAAAAAATTATTTTAAGAACCCCCTGGTGTTCCTAAAATCATTTTCGTCCGGTTATGGACTGGGTAATTTTGCTAGTATATATATATATATATATATATATATATATATAAAGTTCTCATTTCTGCATTGTTATTGATTTAATTCTAATCATTAATAATTTATTTAGTTAAATTTAATATTGTAATTTTAAAAATATTTTAGTGACCTATGTCTACAATTGCAGATTGATTCAAACCTATTATTCATGAAGACAAAGGTAGCATGGATCATTTAGAGATCTGCACACATTTGATTTACATAGGATATTCCATGCAATAATTAGTGTTATGTTCTGATCCTTTAAGTCCCAAATATATCTAGATAGAGTTGTTGCGTTTCTAAGCTTAATATTAGTAAATGAGTGTTTTATATATATATATATATATATATAATATATATATATATATTAGCAGTGGCTACCCAGCAAGTTCGGGTACAGGAGATAAGAACAGGGTTTACTAATCATTTGCAGATGTATTACTACTGAATAGTGCCTTGAGACATCATGTCGACGTCGTCACTAAGTTTCTACACCTTCAGATGACATCAGTAGGCTTCAGTGCCTTGAGATATCACTAGGTTTTTACACCTTGAGATGTTGTCACTAGGCTTTAGCACCTTAAGACAACATCTAGGCATCTTTCAGACACCGTCACTAAGTTTCTACACTTTGAGATGTTGTCCTATGCCTTGAGATGTCATCACTAGACTTTTACACCTTCAGACGTCACCACTAAGGTTTCATCTTGAGACATCATCTTTAGAAATCCTAATCACATTATTGTTCATCCATATTTATCTAAATTTTATAATAAGAAATATTTAGAGATTCATCTCAATATTCTTTTTTTTTTATAACACTTTGTGTATAAACAAAAAATTGCCCTCTTAGTTTTCACTTAGGATACAGTGACTATCTTCCTGTCGCAGAGGATATAACACTAAATTAAATTCTGTAGGGCTTCCGTTTAGGAACAAACACCATCGAAAGAAAAAATGTTGAAAATTTTTAATTCAAGAACTGCCTAACTAAACATATTTTTCCAATTAGTCATATCTACAAAATAATGTCCAAATTATCCTTGAACATATCATTAATTAAAAAAAAATTATCTAAATTAATTAACTGGAAATGACAGATGACATACAAAATAAGCAAAAGCCAACTCCCCCATCCCCCCAAAAAAACAAGTTAACTTCAAGAGAAAATGTAAAAAAAAAGAAAAAAGACAGATTTATTTGATTATCATCAGAAAATTAAATAACTTTTCTTGACGGAGCTTCATAACATCACTCCATAATGTTGCCCTGATGATAGTTTAATATATTCTATATATCTATAAAAACTGAAACTCTTGAATGTAGGGATCCGATCACTGTCAAAAAAAATGTCTGTTGATTTTGTTTACTAACAACCGGAAGCGGTGAAAAGCAAAGTTTTGTTCTTTTCAAAATTGATCTTGGCTGGGGTGCCTATTGGTGACCTGATCCAAACGTAGGATTAGATATTCATTCATGAATAAATACATCTGCTGAATATTTGTTTTTTTTTCATATTTTATACTTATCTACCATCAAATTTATTTCTGTTCTTCTTAATATAAAGTAGTAAATTCATCGGGGTGGCCTAAAATCAGTATCAGCCAGTCAGTGATGGAGTCTATCCCCTTTTCACTATATATATATATATATATATATATTATATTTTTGCTTGAAGGCAATTACAATGCATGTATCGCATAAAATTTACTTTTTATAGAAAATAATAAAGTCGAAACAGTTTGTACGATGTTTTACACACCGAGCGATCCTTTGCCGGGATTACACTTGTCAAATTCATTTTCTATAAAAAAAAGTATTGAATTTTATGCGATACATGCATTGTAATTGCCTTCAAGCAAAAATATAATATATACTTTATCAACAATGCTTCTAAAAAACAAACATCCAAAAATCTTATATATATATATATATATATTAGCTCAGTTGGTAGAGAATCTGCCTTGGAATCACAAGGTTCTGAGTTTCATACCAGCCTTTGCCAACTCAATGCATGAGTAGCACGGCTTGGAATTGTGTGATAAAGTGGGGAGCTGATGGTAAGTGTGGAACTTCAGATGCAACAATAATCTCCCTGATCCAGTGCTAGTGAAAAGGGGATATACTCCCTTGCTGTAACAGCCGATACTGACAATGGGGTACTCCACCGATTTTACTTTTACTTATAAAAATAAATCTACTCAGAACGTCATTAAAAGAAAAAAAAAAGCTCATCCTAAAAATGTGAAGAAGACAACAATATCCCATAGACTGTTTTAGATTTGGACTATGCAGATTATCTAGCTCTTCTCACAAAAGCCGAATCGCGGTTTCATTGCCTAGAGAAGGCAGGAGGGCATTGGCCTCTATGTGAATGCAGAAAAAAAACTGAGTTTTTATGTGTTTTAAACAAGATGGAGGCATTTCTAAACTGGATGATAAACCTCTAAGATTAGTGGACCAGTTCAGATACCTAGATAGTAATATCTCATAGGAAAGATATGGACTGCTATATATATATATATATACATATTCATATATATATATATATATATTTATATTTGTGTATATGTATATATATTTGTATATATATATATATATATATTTATATGTAATATCTCATAGGAAAGGCCTGGACTGATATATATGTATATGTATATATATTTGTATATATATATATATTTATATGTAATATCTCATAGGAAAGGCCTGGACTGATATATATGTATAGTATATATATTTGTATATATATATTTATATGTAATATATATGGACTGATATATATGTATATGTATATATATTGTATAATATATATATTTATATGTAATATCTCATAGGAAAGGCCTGGACTGATATATATGTATATGTATATATATTTGTATATATATATATTTATATGTAATATCTCATAGGAAAGGCCTGGACTGATATATATGTATATGTATATATATATATATATATTTTATATGTAATATCTCATAGGAAAGGCCTGGACTGATATATATATGTATATATATTATATATGTAATATCTCATAGGAAAGGCCTGGACTGATATATATGTATATGTATATATATTTATATATAAAGGCCTGGACTGATATATATATATATATATATATATATATATATATATATACACCACTGTATGATATGTATATTTCTATACTTGTATGTGCATTATATATATTTATATCTATATATATGTATGTAAGTGAGAAAAATGGAAGTGAATCCGACAATTATGTTGAAAGATAATCCGAAAGAACATGTATGAATAAGAATTATTTATTGAAATGTTGACATGTGTTTTGATCCAAGAGTTTGAGTCAAAACACATGTTGGCATTTCAATAAATAATTTTTATCCACACATTTTTTTCTTTCCATTTATCTTTCAACATAGATGTATGTATATATTCCACCCCCAGGCAATTAATCACCAATGTAACTAACATATACCCTCTCCCTGTCCCCTTACCTCATTCAAATTTCTTAGTCCCACCTCTCCTACATTCCTAAACTAAGACACCCCCCCCAAAAAATGTAGAAATTTAAACAACTGTATATTTGGGAATTTCTTCAGTAATAAACATGTTTCGGCTTGTGTCTGATTATGCTGCAATAATGCAGTTGAAATAAATTATTACAATGAAGCAAATTTTAAGTTTTTTCCTTCATTTTACTCTGTCCATCCACTCACTGGCACTAGGCACATTGAGCTCTCACTACGATTTACCTATTCTGATAAGAATTTTCTCTGGGAGGCACAGTTAAGTCCGACGCTTTTACTCTCCCAACTGACCAAGTGTTCAGTCTGAAACAATCTCTCCCAACAATGTTGCACTCTTCTCACCAACACTATCAAAATATCTTTTCTCTCGTCCACTTGTAACAATAGCCAAAATGCTACTTTCCGTCTAGTTTGTGAGGGTTGGTCAATAAATACACAATTACAGTGTTCATCCGGGCTCCTTACTCTGACCTGCCTGTGCAGCACGTGCGACACTAATCAGCACGCGTCAATCCTTCACATCCGGGTCACTCTGGATAGTTTAGCAATTCCCATGCGTCAGGCCATGACTCATGATCAGGAGGATGCAAGTTCAATCTCCCCACTCACCTCTGTTATGCACGCTTCGAACTACTACGTTCGTGGTTTCTCTCGCCACACCTATACATGGAATGATTCTCATTTCCAAGAAATATATATATATATATGTGTGTGTGTGTGTGTGTGTAACATAATCCAATTGACTGATAAGTAAGGGATGATTCTATACAGCTCAATGTATAATCTATACATATATAAAGGGCAGTTGTGTGAATCTGTATGTCCAGAAGAAACTTTGAAAATAAAACAATTAACAACAATGTAAATATATATACACATTAAATACCAGGGCTTGGGTTTTGAGCAAAAATAATAGAGATTTGATTTATATTTGTGAAGATAATTAAAAAAATAAAATTTAAATGATAACAGCATGGATTTTTTTTTTCATTTAATATTTTAGATAGTAGACATTAACATTTCTTTTCAGAGTAGCTGGATCAATGCAAGATCTATTTTTTTTTACATAGGCATTTAAATGGGGCATCCCACAAGGATTCAACTCACGATTCAGTAATAATGCATCTGCGGGACTACCTTTTAAAAAATCCCTATCTACCCAGGCAACGCTGGCTTGCTGCGGCTAGTAACTAATAAATTGATTATATACAGACCAATATTTAACTTTCAAAGAAAGAAAAACTTAACAAACTGTCATTTGACTATGATGAATTCATTTTGACCAGACACTCAATATGAGACTAGTCTCATCAGATAGAGTTTACAAAATCTTTTTTGTAAACACTATCTGATGAGACTAGACTCATATTGAGTCTTTGATTGAAATAAATTTATCATTGTCAAATAATAGTTTGTTAAGTTTTTCTTTCTTTGAAAGTTAAATATATATATATATATTATATATATATGTACGTATATATATATATATATGTGCGCATATATATATACATTTAATAGTATTCAATGCGACTGTGCACATAAATCATTATTTCCATCTGTGTCGGCTGAGGCGTTAGAATGCACCGACTGCACCTCTGCAGAGGGGTAAGACTCCCCAATGAGGCCACCTGTTGTCCGTGGGTAGTGACCCATGATGCTTAAGGATAGAACCCAGGTAGATGTGCAGTCTATGACTTGCAAAACTCCACTTTGGCCCTTTCTTGGGCTAGATGGGCTGTCGGAGAGGCCCCACTTTGAAAAATCAGCTGGTCCCATCAAGCCCTAGCACCTATATGAATTGCCCCAACCCTATGGCAAGTCCCAACCCCTTTTTATCATATGGGTGCTAGAAGGCGGTGGCTGAGAGTCTACATGTCCTGGGAATGACAAACTCTATCTGATGATGAGGTTCCAGTTTTGGAGGTTTGGGGAATGTGGAGCACCCCCTTCATCACCATTGCTCCCTGGTCCATTCTGACCTGGAGTGGTAGTACCTGTTAGGGTACGATCTATGGGTTAAATAGAAAAATGTATTTGTAAAAAAAAAAAAATTGAGTATCCATTTAAAAATGGATTTATTTCAAAACTTTATTGGCATTAAATAACCCACTGAAGTTGATATGCCGTAAAACAAAACAAAATAAACAAAAAAAATGATGAAAAAAAAGCTTTTATAAAAAATGTTTTTTTTTTTGAGTTATGATTTCCTTCCTTGTTAATTTTTTGTATTCAAAGCAATTCAAAGCAAATCCACCTACAAAGTTATCATTTACTGATCGACCCGCATTTTGCATCGGTGTCTACGTGTGTGTGTCTCGTTCCTCCCTAAAGATTTAAATGTGTCATTCAAGGTGAACCCACCTCACTGCTGAGTGGCCAGCCTGCTAACAAAAATACACCCTTAACAACTATTACATGCAAGTGTTGTATGGTGTAAGAAATAAAACACCTTATTTGTTGGCCTATCAGGACCCATCCTTATTTTACAAGAAAGAGATATCCAAACAAAATGAAACAATAACAGGTTGTGAGAGATGCAATGATACAAGAAAAAGAAAAATATCTTATTATAATGGAGATTGTGTGTTTTTCTGTCTGTAACCGAAACTATATTCCTACTCAAGTCACAATTCTCTTAGAATTGACATCACATTCTTTTTATTTAACCTCAATTATTAATAAAATTGTCTTACATTATTAATACTGTTAACTATGTCTACATACTAACAACATGCAATTATATTTATATATACAACAAAATAGCGCTTTACAGTGTGAACGGGAAGGCTAATTTGCATATTAATATTAAAAAATCGAATTTAATAAATATGTGCTTAGTATTATTGATTTCTAACTGTTTGGTTTTATTTTAATGAATATAAGAAAAAGTCTCTTCAATAAATCTTAAATGAAATCCATTAACAAGATAAAATAACTGTCATTTTATTCTTTACTTCCTCTTATAACTAAATACTTAAATTAGAAAAAAATAACAATGAAAGACGAGAGTGATGGAAGAGTAAGTTTCAGTTGTTCCATTTGTTATTATACTCCCTCTGTTTCAAATCTTTTATTATACCCCCCTCTGTTTCAAATCTTTTTATCTGTATTCTTATTTAGTTTCATTAGCCTTTCTAATTTAATACAATATTTTATTACATTAAAACTTAAATACTTGCACCCGGAGGGTGCATATATTTGCTAGTATATTTAAAGATTGATATTTTGATAAGGAATGACAAAGGAGAATCATGGTAGATAGGTAGGTAGATTTAAAAGCAGAATGAAGAAGATATATATATATAAGATTTTTGGATGTTTTTTTTTTTTTTAGAAGCATTGTTGAAGAAAGTGTATTATTGTTTATATTTTTGCTTGAAGGCAATTACAATGCATATATCGCATAAAATTCAATAATTATAGAAGATAATAATGACAAGTGAATTTCGGTAAAGAATTATTCGGTGTGTAGAACATCGTACAGACTGTTTCAACTTTATTAAGTCTCATCAGCGATGTATACTAACGATTTATATATATACAAGGTGTGTCAAAAAAGTAATGATATTTTTTGTACTTTTGACACACCTTGTATTCTGAAAGAAAATTACGTTCCATTCATTCTTCATTTCTATCTTGGTAAATACAGCTTTAAACTTGGTATTTTTTGACACACCTTGTATTCTGAACAAAATTAATGAATGGAATGTTTCTTTCAGAATACAAGTGTGTGAAAAAGTACAAAAAGTCTCTATTTTTTACACACCTTGTGTATATATATATATATATATATATATATATAAAAGAGATAGAAAGTGAAAGAAGAAAAAAAAAAAGATATGAAAAAAATGGGAGAGTAACAGATTTTCTGCCATTTTGAATAGCCTCAAAATAAATATTTTTCAAGATTAAAATAAATTTTGCTATTAAACCTATTCCAAACAATACAGAATTTGCATCAATGGAAAAAGATTCTTTAAAAAAAAAAATTGTATTATACTTCTTCTTTTTTTTTTCTTTTTTTTGGGGATATTTTTTTACTATTGTCCTCATTTTTTTAAAAAATTATTTTGACTATTGTCCTCATTTTTATTATTATCTGTACAACATTTCGGTTGATGTGCCCTCTAGCCTTCTTCAGGTATTTCTTGTCGGACTCGGGAACCTTCTTTTCAAACTGGGAACCTTCTTGTTATAATCGAGAGCCATCATGGAACTTTGAACCCCACCCTTTATTCAATCCATGGTGTATCCTATTCTCATTCCACTAACCATAGCTGGGGTAGGGGCGTTAAGCTGTGTTAATTATTATTCTATGTTACTGTTGCCCCTGAGCAGGATTGAACCTGATGCCTAGAGGTAACTGTCACTTAGAACTGTCTTAAACCAACACCTTTATCCACTATGCTATGTGTACAATTGTCCAAATAATACTAATTATCAAGCCTCATCTCAAAAATAAAAGATTTTTGGCTTGAAAACTTGAACTTATTTTCTTGGATATTTTTAAACTGCAACCTTTTGCAAAAATTGTTAATGTTAGTTTGTATGGTAGATCAAAAGGGCCAAAAACACTCTGCTTACTGATTCATAGTACACTGGCTCAATTCAGTGTTCATTAGCATTTAATTGTCATTAAGTTTTTGAATATCAAATTCTCATTAACACTTTTCATGTCCCATATTTTCTGTGAACAGTAGCTGCTGAGAAAAGCCTTAAACAACTGAATACAATTAATGACAATTGTTAACTTTCCCGTTTCAAAATGGCCGCTACTTCGAAACAGCAGATAGCGTTCGTTTCCAGGACAATATTTTTAGTGTTTATTTTTTAATGATTTATTTATTTATCTTATTTTCTAGGGTTCGTGTTAGTGTTTTCTTTTTTTTGGATGGGGGGGGTTGTCTTATTGCGTAGTGGCTAAGAGAAGAATCTGCTTGGGTTGTAGATGCAGCTTCATATATTACCACTTTTTTTTTTTTTTAAATTTCCCCTTATTTATTGAATGACCCTCGTTTAATATCATTAGCATGTCTTTATAT
Organism: Doryteuthis pealeii; assembly: GCA_023376005.1. Taxonomy (NCBI): domain Eukaryota; kingdom Metazoa; phylum Mollusca; class Cephalopoda; order Myopsida; family Loliginidae; genus Doryteuthis; species Doryteuthis pealeii. The sequence continues at coordinate 15,916,518 of CM042164.1, read as the reverse complement.
AAAGACATGAAAGACATGATGTATGAAACCCAACACCTTTATCCACTATGCTATGTGTACAATTGTCCAAATAATACTATTATCAAGCCTCATCTCAAAATTCTTTTTTTTTTTTTTTTAAATTTCCCCTTAATTATTGAATGACCCTCGTTTAATATCATTAGCATGTCTTGATAATAAATACATGAAAGGCATGAAGTATGAAACCCAACACCTTTATCCACTATGCTATGTGTACAATTGTCCAAATAATACTAATTATCAAGCCTCATCTCAAAAATTCTTTTTTTTTTTTTTTTTAAATTCCCCTTATTTATTGAATGACCCTCGTTTAATATCATTAGCATGTCTTTATGATAAAGACATGAAAGACATGATGTATGAAACCCAACACCTTTATCCACTATGCTATGTGTACAATTGTCCAAATAATACTAATTATCAAGCCTCATCTCAAAAATTCTTTTTTTTTTTTTTTTTTTTTAAATTTCCCCTTATTTATTGAATGACCCTCGTATAATATCATTAGCATGTTTTTATAATAAAGACATGAAAGACATGATGTATGAAAACCCAACACCTTTAATCCACTATGCTATGTGTACAATTGTCCAATAATACTAATTATCAAGCCTCATCTCAAAAATTCTTTTTTTTTTTTTTTTAAATTTCCCCTTATTTATTGAATGACCCTCGTATAATATCATTAGCATGTCTTTATAATAAAGACATGAAAGACATGATGTATGAAACCCAACACCTTTATCCACTATGCTATGTGTACAATTGTCCAAATAATACTAATTATCAAGCCTCATCTCAAAAATTCTTTTTTTTTTTTTTTAAATTTCCCTAATTATTGAATGACCCTCGTATAATATCATTAGCATGTCTTTATAATAAAGACATGAAAGACATGATGTATGAAACCCAACACCTTTATCCACTATGCTAATGTGTACAATTGTCCAATAATACTAATTATCAAGCCTCATCTCAAAAATTCTTTTTTTTTTTTTGTTTTAAATTTCCCCTATTTTTTGAATGACCCTCGTATAATATCATTAGCATGTCTTTATAATAAAGACATGAAAGACATGATGTATGAAACCCAACACCTTTATCCACTATGCTATGTTACAATTGTCCAAATAATACTAATTATCAAGCCTCATCTCAAAAATTCTTTTTTTTTTTTTTTTTTTTTTTTAAATTTCCCCTTATTTATTGAATGACCCTCGTATAATATCATTAGCAATGTCTTTATAATAAAGACATGAAAGACATGTATGAAAACCAACACCTTTATCCACTATGCTATTGTACAATTGTCCAATAATACTAATTATCAAGCCTCATCTCAAAAATTCTTTTTTTTTTTTTTAAATTTCCCCTTAATTATTGAATGACCCTCGTATAATATCATTAGCATGTCTTATAATAAGACATGAAAGACATGATGTATGAAACCCAACACCTTTATCCACTATGCTTATTGTACAATTGTCCAAATAATACTAATTATCAAGCCTCATCTCAAAAATTTTTTTTTTTTTTTTTGTTTTAAATTTCCCCTTATTTATTGAATGACCCTCGTATAATATCATTAGCATGTCTTTATAATAAAGACATGAAAGACATGATGTATGAAACCAACACCTTTATCCACTATGCTATGTGTACAATTGTCCAAATAATACTAATTATCAAGCCTCATCTCAAAAATCTTTTTTTTTTTTTTTTTTAAATTTCCCCTTAATTATTGAATGACCCTCGTATAATATCATTAGCATGTCTTTAATAATAAAGACATGAAAGACATGATGTATGAAACCAACCTTTTTATCCACTGCCTATGTGTACATTGTCCAAATAATACTAATATCAGCTCATCTCAAAATTCTTTTTTTTTTTTTTGTTTTTAAATTTCCCCTTATTTATTGAATGACCCTCGTATAATATCATTAGCATGTCTTTATAATAAAGACATGAAAGACATGATGTATGAACCCAACACCTTTATCCACTATGCTATGTGTACAATTGTCCAAATAATACTAATTATCAAGCCTCATCTCAAAAATTCTTTTTTTTTTTTTTTTAAAATTTCCCCTTTATTATTGATGACCCTCGTATAATATCATTAGCATGTCTTTATAATAAAGACATGAAAGACATGATGTATGAAACCCAACACCTTTATCCACATGCTATGTGTACAATTGTCCAAATAATACTAATTATCAAGCCTCATCTCAAAAATTCTTTTTTTTTTTTTTAAATTTCCCTTAATTATTGAATGACCCTCGTATAATATCATTAGCATGTCTTTATAATAATGACATGAAAGACATGATGTATGAAACCCAACACCTTTATCCACTATGCTATGTGTACAATTGTCCAAATAATACTAATTATCAAGCCTCATCTCAAAAATTCTTTTTTTTTTTTTTTAAATTTCCCCTTATTTTATTGAATGACCTCGTATAATATCATTAGCATGTCTTTAATAATAAGACATGAAAGACATGATGTATGAAACCCAACACCTTTATCCACTATGCTATGTGTACAATTGTCCAAATATACTAATTATCAAGCCTCATCTCAAAAATTCTTTTTTTTTTTTTTTAATTTCCCCTTAATTATTGAATGACCCTCGTATAATATCATTAGCATGTCTTTATAATAAGACATGAGACATGATGTATGAAACCCAACACCTTTATCCACTAGCTATGTGTATAATTGTCCAAATAATACTAATTATCAAGCCTCATCTCAAAAATTCTTTTTTTTTTTTTTTAAATTTCCCTTATTTATTGAATGACCCTCGTATAATATCATTAGCATGTCTTTATAATAAAGACATGAAAGACATGATGTATGAAACCCAACACCTTTATCCACTATGCTATGTGTACAATGTCCAAATAATACTAATTATCAAGCCTCATCTCAAAAATTCTTTTTTTTTTTTTTTAAATTTCCCCTTTAATTATTGAATGACCCTCGTATAATATCATTAGCATGTCTTGATAATAAATACATGAAAGGCATGAAGTATGAAAGGGTGAGGCGTTATAATAGGTAACAGAAGTAGAGGGAGGCTTTTGTGTTTCATCATCCCCTTCAACAGATGGAGAGACCATACTAAGATGACCTAGATAATATTACTTTGGAATTATTCTTATTACCATCTTGAATGATAAACGACTCCAAGAAGATTCAAGAAATTCCTTCAGCTGCCAAAAAACCTGTTTGCAATCACTAATGACAAAACAATAGCACCGACAAGCCAGTTGCTGTGAGAAACGGATCATCAGGAAGCCCCCAAACCCCCCATTACTGTGAATGGGATGTTAATTCTTACAATATAAGCCACCACTATGGGAGCGCGTGGTGTAATGGTTAAAATCACGGGAAATGGACTCGTCGCCCCGGGTTCAAATCCTGGATGTGCTAATTGCATTTCACTTAGCGCTAATACCCTTAGGAAAGGTATGAATCCTACTCTCCCTCCAGCTATGGGTAAATAGCAGGGCAGACTGAGCTCTTTAACCTTGGTTAGGCAACCGGTCTAGAAGAAGGAAAACTCTGAATTCAAACCTGTTGAACTCCGCTTAAGAAATTGACCTTGTGTCACATCCTGCTCGTGCGGAGGGGTTGGTAAATATATATAAGCCACCACTACAACGCCCACTTGTCATACCCTGGGGTCTCACATGAGTAACTGTACCTGTGTATATATGGTTCACAGTTAGGTGTGTAATTATATACACTGTTTTCTGACTAGTTGGTTGGATTTAAGGCATGTCAACACTTGTTGGTTATTTGTTGCCAAAGATGTTTGTTTTATTTCATTATCATGGGCGTCANCTTTGAAACTGCTCTTGGTGGGGTGCCTATTAGATTACTTGGTCAACAAACATACCAATTGTGATTATTTTGGAGAGATAAACTGTAGAGAAAAAACTTGATGTGATAGAAGAAAACTGACGTAGTTTTGAACAGCCAATTTTAATTCTAAATCAATGAAAAAACAACTCAACAGAAATTATGTCCAAAATTGTCCCCAGTGTAATTTTACTATAATGGAACAAGAGCTATGGTCATAAATTTTTATGTCATACCAATGGAGCACATTAATGTAAAATCTCCAATTTAATTCCAAGAACTCAACAGGATACATTGAATAGAGCAAAGTCTTTCAGCTACAAATCACTATTTTTACACCATAGTGATCAAGTCTTTGCCCAGTTATGAAAAAGCTTGTGTACTGGGTTCATTGATGTTAAAACTGCATTCTAGTGGTGAGGTGTCAATTCTGGAACTCTGGGGAGTAAGCCAGGTCCAATTGGACCTGAGTATAGTCCCCTACTGTTAGGCCGCCGTTTATGGGTCAAATATGATCTGTTTGCAGAGTTAAGGAAATCCATTTTCTACCAGATTTACGATACACATGATAATTAGATGAAAATCATTTTACCAATTTATTGATACACATGAAATTTAATTGAAAATCAATTTCTACCAGTTTTTTGATTACACATGAAATTAATTGAAAATCATTTTCTACCAATTTATTGATACACATGAATATGAAATTCATTTCTACCATTTATTGATACACATGTGAAATAATGAAAATCATTCTACAATTTATTGATACACATGAATTAATGAAAATCATTCTACGCCAAATTATCGATACACTGAAATTAATGGAAAATTCATTTCTACCAATTTTATCGGATAGCATGACAATTAATGTGAAAATCATTTTCTACAAATTATTCCGATCACATGAAATTTAATGAAATCATTTCCTACCCAATTATCGATACACATGAAATTAATGAATCATTTCTACCAATTATCGATTACACATAAATTAATGAAAAATCTTTTCTACCAATTTAATCGATACACATGAAATTAACTGAAAATCATTTTCTACAAATTACGAATACACATGAATAACATGAAAATCATTTCTACCAATTTATCATACACTGAAATTAATGAAAATCATTTCTACCAATTTATCGATACACATGAATTAAGAAATCATTTTCTACAATTTATCGATAACATGAAATTAATTTGAAATCATTTCTACCAATTTATCGATACACATGAATTAATGAAAATCATTTCTACCAATTATCGATACACATGAAATTAATGAATCATTTCTACCAATTTATCGATACACATGAAATTAATGAAAATCATTTCTACAATTATTCGATACACATGAAAATTAATGAAAATCATTTCTACCAATTTATCGATACACCATGAAATTAATAGAAAATCATTTTCTACCATTTATCGAACCACATGAATTAATGAAAATCATTTCTACCAAGTTATCGATACACATGACATTAATGAAATTCATTGTCTACAATTTTCATACGATACACATGAAATTAATTGCAAAAATCATTATCTTACCGAATTATCGATACACATGAAATTAATGAAAATCATTCTACAATTTATCGAATACCATGAATTAATGAAAACATTTCTACCAATTTATCGATACACATGAAATTTAATGAAAAATATTTTACCAATTTATCGATACACATGAAATTAATGAAATCATTATCTACCAATTTATCGATACCCACATTGAATTAATTGAAAATCATTCTTTTACAATTTTTATCGATACACATGAAAACACATTGAAAATCATTTCTACCAATTTATCGATTACACATGAATTAAAAGAATAATCATTTCACCAATTATTGATTACACATGGAAATTAAATGGAAAACAATTTCTACCTAATTTATTGATACACATGAAATTAATGAAATCATTTCTACCAATTTATTGATAAACCATGAAATTAATTTGAAATCATTTTCTACCAATTTTATTATACACATGGAAATAATGAAATCATTCTAGCCAATTTATGTGTCAGATGTACTTTGAAAGTAACGTACCTCGGAACACAAACGCGCGGGACGGAGTCTGGCTGCATTCGCAGGAAAGAAACATGGCTGCGTAAGCACTTACCTTTAATTAATGGGCGATTTCGAAACCGCGAGAATAATATTGCATGTATGCAATTCTCACGAGATCGGGTGTGTATAAAAACATACGGCGATCGGAAGAGACAGTGAGTCAAGCGATTCGTACAACTGGAGAAACAGCTAGCCAGTAATCATTTTGACTATTGCGAAGGGTAGAGGCCTCTTTCGAGATATATTTTGACACATTGTAAGGTCATTGAGGAGCGGATTCGATTCACCATTTCTACCAATTTTATTGATACACATTGAAATTTAATGAAATTTCTCCAATTTTATTGATACACATTGAAAAATGAAATCTTATCTACCAATTTTATTTACACATGCAAATTAATGAAAATCATTTCTTACCAAATTTATTGATACACATGAATTAATGGAAAATCATTTCTACCAATTTATTGATACACATGAAATTAAATGAAAATCATTTTACCCAATTTATTGATACAATAAATTAATTGAAAATCATTTCTTACCATTTATTGATAACACAGAATTAATTGAAAATCATTTCTACCAATTTATTGATACACATGAAATTAATGAAAATCATTTTCTACCAATTTATTTGATACACATTGAATATGAAAATCATTTCTACCAAATTTATTTGATACACATGGAATTAAATGAAAATCATTTTCTACCCAATTTATCGATACATCATGAAATTCAATGAAAACTTCATTCTCTACCAATATCGATACACCATTGAAATTAATGAAAAATCATTTCTACCAATTTATCGATAACATGAAATTAATGAAAATCATTCTACCAATTTCGTATACACCATGAAATTAATGAAATCCATTTCTACAATTTTATCGATACAACATTGAAATTGACATGAGATATCATTTCTCCAATTTTATCGATACACATGACAAATTAATGAAAATCACTTACTCTACCACTACACTTTATCGTTATACACATGAATTACATGAAAATCGAGATTTCTCAGTCGAATTATCGCAGTACACACTGCGAATTAATGAAAAATCATTTTGCTACCATATTTACGAATCACCATGAAATTTAATGAAAATCATTTCTTTACCAATTTATCATTTACCACATGAATTCAATCGAGCATCAATTCACTACCATTTATCGATACACCGAATTGAGTAATTAGCATGAAATCATTTCTACCAATTATTGATGACACATTGAAAATTAAGTGAAAACTCATTTCTCTACCAATTATTCGACCTAACATGACAGAAATCTATATGAAACCTTTCTTACCAAATTATCGCATTTACACATGACAATTAATGAAAAATCATTCTACCCAATTTATCGATTACACATGAATAGTTAATGAAAATCATTTCTAGCCAAATTTCATCGATACACGACTGAAATCTAACTGAAAAATCATTACTCCTCTACTCAATTTATCGAGACACATGAAGATTAATGAAAAAATCATTTTCTACCCAAGTTCTATCGATACACATTGAAATAATGTAAAATCATTATCTACCCAATTTATCAATTTACACTGAAATTAATGAAATCAGTTCCTACGAATTTATCGATACACATGACAATTAATAAAAATCATTTCTACCAATTTATCGATACACATGAAATTAATGAAAATCATTTTGTTTTACCAATTTTATCGATACACATCGAAATTAATGAAATTATTTCTTACCCAATTTATCGCTATAACACATGAAAATTATGAAATCATTTCTACCAATTATCATAACATGAATTAATGAAAATCCATTCTCTTACCAATTTATCGATAACATGAAATTAGATGAAAATTCATTTACCAATTTATCGATACACAGAAATTAATGAAAATCATTTCTTACCCAATTTATCGATTACACATGAATTAATGAAAATCATTTTACCAATTTATCGATACACATTGAATTTAATTGAAAATCATTTCTACCAATTTATCGATCACTGAAATTAAAAAATCATTATCTACCAATTATCGATACACATTGAAATTAATGAAAATCGTTTTTACCAATTATCGATACACATGAAATTTATGAATCATTTTACCAATTTATCGATACACATGAAATTAATGAGAAATCATTCCTACCAATTACGATTACACACTGAATAATGAAAATCGATTTCTACCAAATTATCGATTACAATGAAATTAATGAAAATTTCATTTCTAACACAATTTATCGATACACATGAACATTAATTGAAAATCATTTCTACCAATTTTATTGATACACATTGAAATTAATGAAAATCATTTTCTACAATTTATGATACACATGAAATTAATGAAAATTCATTTCTACCAAATTTATTGCATTACACAGAAATTATGAAAATCATTTCTACCAATCTTATTGATAACTATGAAATTAATTGAAAATCATTTCTACCAATTTATGATACACATGAAATTAATGGACAAATTCATTTCTGATCACCAATTTATTGATTACACATTGAACATTAATGTAGAAAACATTTCTAGGTTTTTCTTGAATACACCTATTCGACAGATAATGTAAAATTATTTCTAACCCAATTATTTGATACCACCATGAAATTAATGAAATCATTTGCTACCAGTTGTTGCTGATGACTACATGACAATTAATACACACAATCCAAACATATACATTAAATGTTTTGCCCTTGTTGCCATCACCAAGAATTGCTAAATGTTGCTCGTTCGAAGCACAATGCGTTGAAAAAGAATGGCTTGTTCCTGTTCCACAGAACACTACAAACAGGATACAGTAGGTACAATAATACGAATAAAATACAAAATGAGTTGTGAACAAGGGAATTCAATATTTGTAAGGAATTGGTCAAGCTACGAATAGCAAGTAGAATACAGTTAAAGTTGCGTGTGAAATTGAGAAAGTGATATCAGTGATGAATCAAGAAAATCTGCAATAGTCAACCAGTGTTACTGGAATTTTCTGCTTGCTAAATTTCGAAATAAAACATTCATAGAATCACATTTTCGCTACCCCCCTGCAGAGGTGCCAGGTTTGTCTCATCCTTCTGCCCCAACCGACAGCCTAGTGACTTTTTCCCTTGATGTGATGTAGTGTACTTCTCAATGGTACAAAATTATAAAATACTAAATGAGAAAATTGAATCAATGAAACACGCCTTACCTGTGATATCAACTGGCAAGAATGTTATTCATCAGTCTCATACAACAGGCAAGACTTGTAAGATCATATAGAAACTCCAGTTTCATCCAACACAATGCTGCAACGCAAATTTGCATAGACGGGCACCGAGTGATTCGTGAAAATAATCGCCAAGTGTTGTCCAATTTCTAGAAAAAGAAAAAGGAAAAAAACTTTGCGACTATATAGAATAAAACTTGATCTCACTAGAGCATCTATCACTATTCATCATCTGTGTATTCCTGAGGCCCAGACGACTAATTTCGCCCCGGAGAATCAGCGTCTCATTTGTTATTTAGTACTAATCGTTTAGGCAGATATTGCCCTCCGGATCCTCTTTTCAGGTATTCTTCTCGGACTCGGGAATCTCATTTTGAACTCAGAGGAACTTCTTCTCTATTGCGACATCTGGCCGAGTGGATAAGTAGGTTAGGGTTAAGAAGTTTCTAAGTGACATTATTCTGGATCCGGAGTTCAATCCTGAGTAGAGGCAGTTAGAAAATAATTAACACAACACTTCTACCAGCTAGTGTTAGCGGATATGAGAACAGGTTACCCCGTGGACTAATAAAGGGTTAGAGTTCAAAGTTCGTATGACAGATATAATGGATGACTGGAACCACTGAATCATGGATGGGATAACTTGTATCCTGATGATCTGTGCACGGCCATCAAAATAAGGGAATTATGGTGTGTCTAAAGCGCAGCGAAGATGCTACCTGGAACACGTGTAAAAACAATCAAGCGCATGAATCTGGAGAATTGCGATGGAGGATGGGCTATGCGTCTAGATAAGCAAGAAACGTCAACATCACATCTAATTAGCATCTTGGTTCGTAATAAACAGCAAGAATGTCCTAAAAAATCTGCCAGAAAGGGGTATCAGGTAAAATCTCAGATGCCTTATGTGGAGAGTGCTAATAAAAGTGTAGTCAAGCCTGGATAACTAAGGGCTAGTAAATATGGTTAGCAGCATCATATGTACTGGCACCTGGATTCAGATATCATGCCCACGTTCCGGGGAAAAAGCAAAATCCATAGATGGAAATAGAAATGGCGTTCGACTAAAATTTTTACAAGACTACACCAGTCCCAATGTTGGCTCCTAAACTCCTCAGCGATGATCTTATACCCCAAGTGGCATTATTAATGTATTGCGCTGTTGATGAAGACACTAACTAATGCGCCACGCATGAATACATACAGCTCAGTTAACTGCAAGGATTATGGTTTAGTTTGAGGAGGATCCATTACCAGGAAGATCTGTTATAAGTAGCATTGTCTACAGGTTCCGGTAGCAGGATTGAGGCTTTAGTGCATCTGAACGTAAATAGGGCGGTTTATTTTGCAGTGAACGACTGTTTGACAGTAGTGTAGTTGCTGATTCGTGCCTAGTTGAATTTCTTTTAAGAAATTCCATTAAATTGTGTGTTACCACAGAACACTTTTTCTTCTTCCTATTGAACTGTCAATATTTCCTGTAACACCTATATATTATTATATATATAAAGTTAAAAAGTCGTCACGGGGTGGCCTTACAGTCTCGGTAATTCAGCCAGTCATCCGGGAGTTCTATCCCCTCTTAATAGCGGTATGACCCAAGGAGATGTTTTTTTGTTTTTAGCATCTGAGGTGGAGCGCCACACACTCAATCTAGCTCTTACTTTAAGCGCCAGATCCCTTTGCTACTCAACCACTGAGTGGCCAGAGAGATCCCGGTATCGAACTAGGGAACCTTGTGGTTTCTAGCGAGTATGCTCTTTACGGACTGAGCTAACCGGCCCATATATATTATATATATATGATGTGCATATGAAAAAGACAATTAGCAAAAAATCAGGAAAACACACATGAATAACAAAATAAAGTTTTTTATTTATTTGGATTAATATTACCACGCAACTTGTGGGTTCAATTTGAATGAAACATTTAAAAACTTGAGAAGGACAAAGGATATTTTATAGCTAGCAACACATTTTAGCTCATGATATATATACTCTATATATATACTATAATATATTTCACTATGTGTGTGTATATGAAACCAGACATTACATAAATCAGAGCAATCAAAAATCACGGAAACAAATGGATAAACAAAATAAAAATTTCGTATATCTACTGCATTCGACTTAAAATAAAAACTTAACTTGGTCACACCCTGGATAATAAAATGTGGGAGTCTACCAACACCTTACACAATAAAAAACACACTGATCAACATAACTTTGAAAGAACAATTCTCCCAAAACCAAATTGAAATCTCTTTAGTTAGATGCCTCACCCATAGACATACACACACACATTATAATTATATTTTTGGAGGATATGTGTTCAATTGAAGTCATACCATATTTTGAAATTAATAGTTTAATAATAATGATTTAGGTGGCATATATTGTTTAAATATAAGGACTAACAGATCAGAAAAATGTCAATCCCGAATGGTCGATTTCGACACTATTTTAGGTCTCTATCAGCAAGGTATATAGACATGGGAGACTACTCCTATAACATTGCTGATGAGACCTAATAGGTTGAAAATGTCATTCAGGATTGACATTTTCTCATCTGTTTCCCTTACATTTGAACATATTATGCCGCTAAGATTCATTAATTAATAACTATTAATTTTCAAAATAGGTATCGACTTCAATCAAGCATTCCCAAAAATTGTCGGCTAAAAGCCATAAATAAAAACACAATGTTTATTTACGTACATTTCATATATATATATTATAATATATATATATGAATTAATGGAAGTGTAATCGACAGTATGAATAAAAATTAGAAAACACAAAAGATGTCTCATTTTGCTGACAAGATCTGTTTCGAATCTTTAATTAAAGCGGTCTTTTTCAAAGCAATCTAATTATGAGGAAAGACGGAATAAATACAAAATACCGTTAATCATGAGGTGTACAAACACACGCTTCTCAGTTCGAGGCTAGACAGATTTTTGTCAAAATTGCTTTTGTAGCTGGAATCATCACTTTGACACGTTATTGATACCCCTCTCTATCCATGAATACTTCCTTGATTCGAGGTTTTCCTAATGATAAAATGCTTCTGATTTTTAAAATAAAAGTTTATTTAATTTTTAACACAAATATGCACTTTTCAAAATTTTTTTAAACTTCCGGCTCTGACGAGGAGCGTTTGTTGCCTCGTGATTATTTACATTTTTCCCGTACTTCCTCATTAAATATAGTGCTTTGAAAAAAGACCGCTTTATTAAAAGAATCGAAACGGAATCTGTTCAGCAAATCTAATGATAACATCTTTGTTTCTTCTGTCTAAAATTTCATTAATATATTATATATATATATATATATATATATAAATAAAACTTTAAAAAATTCATCATATGTATAAAAAATAATCGAATTTGAATTAAATCAGAAGATGGTCTAAACTGAACAGATGGACTTGTTCACTCTACTAAACATTTTTTCTGCCCTAATTTTGTGGCTAGTCCAAAACGCTTTGAAAAACTTCTTTAAACTTTCGAACAACAATTTCTCTGAGAAAATTTATCCTGATGAATGACCTAGGTAGAAACTAGTTGAGAACAGCCAAAAACAAAAGATAATAGGAGAAAGAAATATCCTGTTTTCCTATCCTTTTTTGTTCATTTATATCATATATATATAATATACAAACCCTCTGCACCGAACGGATGTGACAGAGATCAACTCATACGCTGTAGCGGATTGTCTTGCCCTGCTGGGATAGATTTGGGTCCAAAAAGGGTTAACATCTTACTTGAGTGGTTTCGCAATAGGTGGCTGGGGATTCTCACTCTCTTCTCTTGGTAATGAACCACTAACATGGGCTAGACGTGCAGTGTACTCTGTCCCATAACTATCAGTAAGTGAACTCACTATTCTTCATGAACTCTTTTCTTACTTCTTTAGGACTTTATTTCTTATTTGTTTATGTATTCTTGTCATGTATAATGTCATTCAACATGCTCAGACCAATAAACAAAGTTGATTTGTTATCTATATGTAACTCTTTGGTTTGGAATATTTATGTCATATATGTACTAAGATGGAAGGTATCTTGACCTTCTAACGTATTATAAATGACCCCATTCTATATCCCGCCCTGTCGCTGGGGCGTTAGAATGCACCGAACTACACCTCTTGCAGAGGGCTACGATCCAATGGGGCCCTGTTTGCCGTGAGGTGGCGACCCTGTGTTTAAGGATTAGACGCCAGGTGGAATGACAGTTCATGACATGCGATTACTTCCACTTGGCCCTATCTTGGGCTGGACGCTTGCGGTTCGGAGAGGCCCCTCCGATTCAATCGACTGGTCACGTCAAGCAAAGACACTATATGATTTTCCCAACCCTATTGCCCCTATGGCAAGCCCAACCCCTTTTAATAATATGGGTGCTAGAAGGCGGTGCTGCGGGTCTACATGTCTGGGAAATGACGTTAAACTCTATCTGATTGGTTGAGGTATCCAGTTCTGGAGGTTGAGGGAATGTGGAGAGCACCCATGTCATCACCTATTGCCCTGGTCACTCTGACCCGGAGTGGTGTATGTTAGCGGTCCCATCTATTGAGTTAAATTAAAAACATCAGTGATTATAAAAGAAATGTATTATCCATTAAGATTGATTTTATTTCAAAACTCTTTATGCATTTAAATGACCACTGAGGTGATTTCTTCGCTGAAAAAACAACCAAACCTAAACATTATATTTCTTATACTGACATATGAATAGGAAAAGAAAATATTTTGCTTCTCTCCTGCGAAGATAAGTGTGAGCTTGGATTATTAATTACAATCTGAAATCTCGTTCTCTTGTATTATGTTTATGATACATTTCATTTAACCTTTACAATAATTCAACCATAAGGAAAACTTGTCGTGCTGTCTATGTCCCCAGGCAATTTGATCATTAAAATAAAAATGTTTTCTCTTATTAATAACATAAGACATTTTTTAAAACTCTAAACTCGTAATATACGCATTAAATAATCTAGACGTAAATTGGCGCCGTGCGCTGCTCAGAATCTAAGTATAAGACCCGGTCAACTTCAACTCTCAATCACAGATGACTTTCATAACTACACTTCACTCAGTGACACCACCGCAAAACTTAGGTATCTGAGTCCATCCAGCTGCTGTCCACCTCCAAGCGATCACGATCCACTCTACATTACGCTGTCTAACGCAAAGTACAGGCACAGAATACACCCGCACAGCCGAGATCCCTCGCACTGCCATTATATCCGCACATGTAATGTCTCTCACTCATGCTCACAGATCGTTTAAGCATACCAGCCTCATATGATGCATAATAAACCTCCTCTCCATATCGTAATTCCTGTCGCGGTGCACTCGCTATATCGTGGGATCATATAATCACCATCGCGACCACATGCGCAACTATCATACTTAGACCTTACTAATCAAATAGAGACACTGCTATACGCCAGAATGGATCGTCAGTGCCTGCTCTCCTAAAATATCTCGAGCTTTACGCCACGTTGGCCAGTCACAATTCTCAGCTACAGTCACACTCATTCCGCTCCGTCCTGATCCGCTAAAGACTATCACTCTGAGATCTCGCATCCCCCTTATTAGCGCCAAGTCTACTCTAGACAGGCTCTGATGCAACACAAGTTTATTAATCTACTATTCTATATATTTTAATCATGCCTTGCACGCACGTGTGCATAGTATTGCTGTTATGCAGCGTAGTGTACCTCGTGCAATACTCCGCCACTGCCGTTTACATATGGCTTCTGATCATTGTTTTATCTTGAATCGTGATAACTCTCGCTCCTCGCACGATTTTTTGGGTTCGACTCAGTACAATTCAGAGCTCCCCGAATAACGCTCATGTTATAACCATGCGGCAATTCCTCATGTGACAATCATCCAGGAAAAAAATGAAGTCTTGGTTTTTGCTTTTCACAAGGCAGCGGCAAGAGCTATAATTACAATAACATCAATACTGTATCTAGAAGATCATCCTCATAAGAGTATGACACGTACCGCTATTGTTCTTCCGAGTCCGCCCGTTGTTCGAGTCTCGCTGCTTCTCGATTATACTCACATAGCGTACGCTCCTGATCTATGTGAGCGCAGTACTCTCATGAATAAACTGTCTCATAACATGCAGCCTCTCAGCCCGTCTAACTAGAGCATATAGCGTCCTCTTCACCCTCAGCTATCGCTCCCGTCCTGGATCGATGACCCACAGTCCGTCAAGACGCATAAGATATAAATAAATTATAAAAAATAAAAAAAACGAACTTATCGTCAGCGCACCACTAATGCTCGCGCACATCAATGCACTGGTGCAACCCGCCAACCTAAGCCACTGCCCCACACCACTGTCAGAACGCATGCCAATGCCCTCATCTTCCTACACGATGTATTGATTGGCTGACTTCCTCACCGTCTAAATAATCGGAGAAGATGACCGTAGCAGCTCGATAATAACGATCCTATCCAACTGAGACCGCGGCCCGCCAGGAGGTAAACAATGGTGTTTGTGTGTTTAACCTGTATTTTATTCTGAATTTTCCGGGATAAAATCTCTTTTTCAAAGAATACTGACTGAAGTAGTCTAGTTATGGCATTTATATTTAATTAATTTTTTTTTCTTTTTTTTGAAAATGATAGGTATTTTTTATAACTGTATTCTCGTTTTTTTCAATGGACACGCGGATGACAACATATGCACACGTACAAAAAAAAAAAAACGCATTCCACATAAACATGCCAGTATTATATTGTAAGTCCTCGTCAATGGTTGCAAATGGATGTCTCTCATATCAGTGATTAAGTAGTCCACCAGCCACGCACCCGGGCTGTGATTGCTGAGATTTAAACCATATGACCTCGCTTAGTCTATTTAATTGTTATTGTATTTGTAACACGGCCTTATATACAACAAGGTGGGCACTTCATGTGGGCAATAGTTGCACAAGCGATAGACTGAGACCATGTTAGTGAGTTCAATTCTCATTGGTGCACATATTCTGGCCTTGTGCCACATCTAAGCAAAACTTAGTAAATAACTATATTTTTACCAACCCATTGTCAGATATCCCGTGCCACAGCACGTGAAATGATGATGATGATGATGAAAAATATCTCATCAGACAATAACCTGTTGAGTATAGCATAGTTTCGCCAGCAAATAATATGTTACCACTAAGTTTGGTGGCATTTTATGCTTGGAGCACCTTGAATCAGTCGTAATGATATTAATAAGTGTTGGCATTTTTGTGTTATAAGGCGATGTGTCAAATGCCCACTTGTACTTATAGATCGCGGACAACTATGTGACAACTTCTTAGCCATTGCATGGCAGTACTCTGCTTGCTGTTATTAATTATATCAGGCTGTTTGATCTTAACTACACTCCATTGCCTTCAACCTTCGTGAAACGTAAACATAGGATTATATTACTTGACCTTTGACACTACGTAGGATTCAATAACTCAGGACATTATTTACTTACACAAGGATTCAATAGCTCGGAGGCCTTACTTAACTTTAAGTCCTTTTCAAGCTGTGCCAACGATGCGAGCAAAAAAACTTAACAATAAGAAACACCTGAACGAGCCCAAGGAGTACAGCAGCCAGAATATTGAATTCATACCACTATAAAGATGAAGAATGAACTTTATTAGTTTACAACAGAATGGTATATGGATGTAAGAAGATGGTAAAAAAAAGGATGAGGGAGAGAAAGGAGAAGTAAGAGATGTCACAGATGTAGGTAGACCTACTTGTTCAGGTGGGAGAAGATTAAAAATCAAAGGGTGTAGGGAGAAGGGAGAGGGTAATCAGTCTCGGTCACCTTTTCCCATATCATTTTCTCACATTTTGTTTTGTTTTGTTGTTTTTGTTTTACGCCTATCAACGCTCAGTCGGCGTCATTCTAATGCAACAAAGTTTTGAAATAAATCAATTTCTAATCGTAATACAAATTTTTTTAAAAATACATTTTCTATTTAACCCATAGGTGGACCTAACAGTACTACCACTCTGGTCAGAGTGACCAGGAGCAATGGCTGATGAAGGTACTCCACATTCCCCAAACCTCCAAAACTGGAACCTCACCATCATATAGAGTTTACGTCATTCCCAGGACATGTTGACCTGCAGCACACTACCTTCTAGCACCCATATAATAAAAGGGGTTGGGGCTTGCCATAAGGGCAATAGGGCTGGGAAAATCATATAGTGCTAGAGCTTGACGTGACCAGCGATTGATCGGAAGTGGCCTCTCCGACACCGCCGTCTAATCAACAGATAGGGCTAAAGTGGAGTATTGCAATTCATGAACTGCTCATCCACCGGGCTCTATTCCTTAAGCATCACGGGTCGACACCACGGCCAACGGGTGGCCCCTTGGGGGAGGGAGTCTTACCCCTCTGCAGAGGTGCAGTGCGTGCTCTCTAACACCCAGCCGACAGGTGCGGTTTGTCAGATTTTTTTCTAATCTCTTGTTTTCTTCAAACTTTAATAAAATTCATTTTAGAGCCGCAATTCTTAATACCATTATTTTAAAGATGATTTGGAGAAAATTCTCAAATATATTTTCATGACATGCAACACTCTACTTTGGCCCTTACTTAGGCTGGATCACGGTCGAGAGGCCTCCTCCAATCAATCAGCTGGTCATGTCACAAGCCCTAGCACCTATATGATTGTTCCACCCTATTGCCTTGCACTTGGCAAGCCCCTAACATAATTTTATCATATATGTGCCAGATGAAGTGCTGAGAGGTCTTAATCTGCTGGGTATACGGTTAAACTCTCTAATGGTGAAGCTCCTTTGGTAGTACCCTTTCCATCACCATTGCTCCTCAGGTCTGCTCTGACCTGTAGTGGGTAGTATCTGCTAAAGGTTCCACCTATGGGTTAAAAAGATGAGTTAAAAAAAAAAAAGATGTTAAAAAAAAAAAGAAGGATACCCATCAAGATGATATAAATAGATGTTTCTGGTATAAAATAATCCCAAAAAAGGTTGACATCCCATAAAATCCAACCAACCAACACTTGCTGGATGCTCCCATTATTGCCGCACTTGTGTCACATCTATCTCTCGTGTGAACAGTATAGAAAAAACACGGCATCGCATCATTGTGTAATAGTGTTATAGTTTCAATATAACCTATGTACATAAATGGAGATGCGCCGACTACTACTTTAAGTAGCGGGACAATGTGGCTTGGTACACAAGCAACGCGAGTCAGTTCGCAACTGTATGGTCGGACACAACTCCACTTTCTTTCTGTAATTTCTCACTCTTTTTCGTTCAATAATTTGCTCTATCTACAATTTCACGTCGTTTGTCTTATTTTTGACCCTTTAAAAACCCGCAACAAATAGTCAGCAAGATAGTCTCGTATATGCCATTACTACTGAATAGTGAGTTGATCTTTGCGTGCGATGCCTCCTTGTGCATTTTGGATCACATCCATGGCGAATAGGTGGCTAATATCTACTATGCGCAAGAATAGAATACTAGTCAGCAATTACTATCACGTCAGCTGGGGTGTTAGAATACACTGACTGCACCTCTGCAGAGGGTAAGACACCCCCAATGGGGCCAACTGTTGGCCATGGGTGGCGACCCCTATGATGCTTAAGGAGGAAACCAGCGTAGAGATTCGTGACAGCAGTCCATACATGACATGAACATGTACACACTCCACTTCTGGTCTCTCCTTACTGTGGCTAGAACAGTGTCGAGAGCCCCTCCGTCATCGGAACCTACATCGTCACGTATCAAGAACCTAGCACGCTATATAATTGCCCCAACCTTTTATCATAAATGTGCTAGAAAAGGTGGCTGAGGGTCTTTGTGTCCTGGTCGTGTGATATGATATTAAACTATCTGATGGTGAGGTTCCAGTTCTGGAGTCTGGGGAATGTGGAGCACCCCTTCATTACCATTGCTCTCTGGTCCACTCTGACCGGAGTGTAGTACATGTTAGGGGTCCCACTAGAGTTAAATAGAACAAAAAAAAGTTAAAAAATGTTGTACCCATGAAGAATGAATAAAACAAACAATCTTTGGCATAAAATAACCACAAGTGTTACATGCCTTAAAATCAACCAACTAGTCAGAATAGACCAGTGTATTAATAATCGGTACCACACCCTAACTGTGAACCATATATACACAGTTACAGTTACTCATGTGAGACCCCAGGGTATGACAAGTGGCGTTTGTAGTGGTGGCTTATATATATTTACCAACCCTCCGCACGAGCCAGGAGTGACACAAGGTCAATTCTTAAGCGGAGTTCAACATTGAATTCAGAGTTTTCCTTCTTCTAGACCGGTTGCCTACAAGCGGTTAAAGAGCTCAGTCTGCCCTGCTATTTACCCATAGCTGGAGGGAGAGTAGGATTCATACCTTTCCTAAGGGTATTATAGGTTGAAATGCATAGCACATCCAGGATTTGAACCCGGGGCGACGAGTCCATTTCTCCTGATTTAACATTACACCACGCCTCCCATAGTGGTGGCTTATATTGTAAGAATTACATCCCATTCAAGTAAGGGGGGTTTGGGGGCTCTGATGATCCGTTTTCACAGCAACTGGCTTGCTGGTGCTAGGTTTTGTCATTAGTGATGCAAACAGGTTTTTTGGCAGCTGAGAATTTCTTGAATCTTCTGAGTCGTTTATCATTCAGATCGTAATAAGAATAATTACCAAAGTATATTATCTGTCATCTTAGTATGGTCTCTCATCTGTATTAGGAGAGATGGGCGATGATGAACAACACGAAAAGCCTCCACTTCTACTATTACTAGCCTACCTTTATTATATCGCCTCACCCTTCTAACTTCATATGCTTTCATAGATCATTATTATACAAGACGATGCTATGATATGTATACGATGGGTCATTCATAATTAAAGGGAAATTTAAAAAAAAAAAAAGAGATTTTTGAGATGAGGCTTGATATTAGTATTATTTGGACATTGTACACATAGCATAGTGGATAAAGGTGTTGGGTTTATTACATCATGTCTTTCATGTCTATTATTAAAGACATGCTAATGATTTATACGAGGGTCATTCAATAAATAAGGGGAAATTTAAAAAAAAAAAAAAAGAATTTTTGAGATGAGGCTTGATAAATTAGACTATTATTTAGAATTGTACACATAGCATAGTGGAATAAAGGGTTGGGCTTTCATACTCTCTCTCTCTACTGTCTTTATTTAAAAAGAACATGCTTAATGATAATTATACGAGGGTCATTCAATAATAAGGGGAAATTTAAAAAAAAAAAAAAAGAATTTTGAGATGAGGCTTGATAATTAGTATTATGGACAATTGTGACACATAGCATAGTGGATAAGGTGTTGGGTTTCATACATCATGTCTTTCATGTCTTTATAAAGACATGCTAATGATATTATACGAGGGTCATTCAATAAATAAGGGCGAAATTTAAAAAAAAAAAAAAAGAATTTTTGAGATGAGGCTTGATAATTGTATTATTTGGACAATTGTACACATGCATAGTGGATAAATGGTGTTGGGTTTCATACATCATGTTCATGTCTTTTATTTAAAGACATGCTAATGATATTATACGAGGGTCATTCAATAATTAAGGGAAATTAAAAAAAAAAAAAAAAGAATTTTTGAGATGAGGCTTGATAATTAGTATTATTTGGACAATTGTACACATAGCATAGTGGATAAAGGTGTTGGGTTTCATCATCATGTCTTCATTCTCTTTATAAAAGACATGCTAATTGATATTTAATCGAGGGTCATTCAATAAATAAGGGGAAATTTAAAAAAAAAAAAAAAGAATTTTTTGAGATTAGGCTTGATAATTTATATATTGTGGACAATTGTACACATAGCATAGTGGATAAAGGTTGTGGTTCATACATCGTGTCTTTATGTCTTTAACTTATTAAAGACATATAATGATATTATACGAGGGTCATTCAAAAATAAGGGGAAATTTAAAAAACAAAAAAAAAAAAAAGAATTTTGAGATGAGGCTTGATAATTAGTATTATTTGGACATTGTACACAATAGCATAGTGGATAAAGTGTTGGTTTCATACATATGTCTTTCATGTCCTTTATTATCAAAGACCTGCTAATGATATTATACGGGGTCATTCAATAATTAAGGGGAAATTTAAAAAAAAAAAAAAAAGAATTTTGAGATGAGGCGATAATTAGTATTATTTGGACAATTGTACACATAGCATAGTGGATCTAAAGGTGTTGGGTTTCATACATTCTGTCTTTCATGTCTTTATTATATAAGACATGCTAATGATAATTATACGAGGTCATTCAATAAATAAGGGGAAATTTAAAACAAAAAAAAAAAAAAAAGAATTTTGAGATGAGGCTGATAATTAGTATTATTTGGACAATTGTACCAAAGCATATGGGATAAAGGTGTTTGGGTTTCATACATCATGTCTTTATGTCTTTATTATAAGACATGCTAATGATATTATACGAGGTCATTCAATAATTAAGGGGAAATTTAAAAAAAAAAAAAGAATTTTGAGATGAGCTTGATAATTAGTATTATTTGGACAATTGTACACATAGCATAGTGGATAAAGGTGTTGGGTTCATACATCAATGCTCTTTTCATGTCTTCTATTATAAAGACATCTAATGATATTATACGCAGGTCATTCAATAAATAAGGGGAAATTAAAAAAAAAAAAAAAAGAATTTTTGAGATGAGGCCTGATAATTAGTATTATTTGGACAATTGTAACATAGCATAGTGATAAAGGTGTTGGGTTTCATACATCATGTCCTTTCATGTCTTTATTATAAAGCAATGCTAAATGATATTATACGAGGTCATTCAATAAATTAAGGGGAAATTAAAAACAAAAAAAAAAAAAGAATTTTTGAGATGAGGCTTGATAATTAGTTATTATTGGACATTGTACACATAGCATAGTGGATAAGGCAGTTGGGTTTCATACATCATTGTCTTTCATTGTCTTTATTATAAAGACTGCTAATGATATTATACGAGGGTCATTCAATAATTAAGGGGAAATTTAAAAAAAAAAAAAAAGACATTTGTTGAGATGAGGCTTGATAATTAGTATTATTTGGACAATTGTACACATAGCATAGTGGATAAAGGTGTTCGGTTTCATACATCATGCTTCATGTCTTCTATTTAAAGACATGCGTAATGATATTATACGAGGTCATTCAATAAATAAGGGGAAATTTAAAAAAAAAAAAAAAAAGAATTTTGAGATGAGGCCTTGATAATGTATTATTGGACAATTGTACACATAGCATAGTGGATAAAGGTGTTGGGTTTCATACATCATGTCTTTCATGTCTTTATTATAAAGACATGCTAATGATATTATACCGAGGGTCATTCATAAATAAGGGGGAAATTTAAAAAAACAAAAAAAAAAAAAAGAATTTTTGAGATGAGGCTTGATAATTAGTATTATTTGGACAATTGTACACATAGCATAGTGGATAAAGGTGTTGGGTTTCATACATCATGTCTTTCATGTCTTTATCATAAAGACATGCTAATGATATTAAACGAGGGTCATTCAATAATAAGGGAAATTTAAAAAAAAAAAAAAAAAGAATTTTGAGATGAGGCTTGATACTAGTATTATTGGACAATTGTACACATAGCATAGTGGATAAAGTGTTGGGTTTCATACTTCATGCCTTTCATGTATTTATTATCAAGACATGCTAATGATATTTAAACGAGGGTCATTCAATAATTAAGGGGAAATTTAAAAAAAAAAAAAAAAGAATTTTTGAGATGAGGTTAGATATCTCCTACCAGTAGTACCTTAGTACTTGAGTACAATTGTACACATAGCATAGTGGATAAAGGTGTTGGGTTCATACATCATGTTTTCAATGTCTTTATCATAAAACTGCTAATGATATTAAACGAGGTCACTTCAATAAATAAGGGAAATTTAAAAAAAAAAAGTGGTAATATATGAAGCTGCATCTACAACCCAAGCAGTATTCTCTCTAGCCACTAAGCAATAAGACAACCCCCTCCCACTCCAAAACAAAAGAAAACACTAACACGAAACCCTAGACAATAAGATAAATAAATAATCATTAAAAAAATAAACACTAAAAATATGTCCTGGAAACGACGTATCTGCTGTTTCGAAGTAGCGCCATTTGAAACGGGAAAAGTTAAAATTGTCATTAATTGTATTCAGTTGTTTAAGGCTTTTCTCAGAGCTACTGTTCACAGAAAATAGGGACATGAAAAGTGTTATGAGAATTTGATATTCAAAACTTAATGACAATTAAATGCTAATGAACACTGAATTGAGCCAGTGTACTATGAATCATAAGCAGAGAGTGTTTTTGGCCTTTTGATCTACCATACAAACTAACATTAACAATTTTTGCAAAGGTTGCAGTTTAAAAAATCCAAGAAAAATAAGTTCAAGTTTAAGCCAAGAATCTTTATTTTGAGATGAGGCTTGATAATTAGTATTATTTGGACAATTGTACACATAACATAGTGGATAAAGTGTTGGTTTAAGACAGTTCTAGTGACAGTTACCTCTCGGCATCAGGTTCAATCCTGCTCAGGGGCAACAGTAACATAGAATAATAATTAACACAGCTTAACGCCCCTACCCAGCTATGGTAGTGGAATGAGATAGGATACACTCTATGGATTGAATAAAGGGTGGGGTTCAAAGTTCCATGATGCTCTCGATATTAACAAGAAGGTTCCCAAGTTTGAAAAGAGGTTCCCGAGTCGAGCAAAGAATACGCTGAAGAGACCAGAGGGTCACATCAGCCGAAACGGTTTACAGATAATAATAAAAATAAGGACAATTGTCAAAATAATTTTCTTAAAAATGAAGACCATAGTAAAAAAATATCCCAAAAAAAAAAAAAAAAGAAAAAAAAAGAAGAAAAAAGAAAGTATAAATACAATTTTTTTTTTAAAAGCCATTCTTCCATTGATCACAAATTCTGTATTGTTTTGGAAAGGTTTAATAGCAAATTTATTTTATTCTTGCAAAAATATTTATTTTCGAGGCTATTCAACAATGGCAGAGAAAATACTGTACGTTCCCATTTTTTCATATCTTTTTTTTGTTTCTTTCTTTCACTTTCTATCTCTTCTCTATATTATATATAATATATATATATATATATACACAAGGTGTGTAAAAAAAATTGAACTTTTTGTACTTTTTCACACACTTGTATTCTGAAGAAAACATTCCATTCATTATTTTGTTCAGATACAAGTGCTGTCAAACAAATCACCAAGTACAAGTTTAAAGCTGTACTACCACAGATAGAAATGAAGAATGCAGACCTGGAATGTAACCTTTCTTCTCAGACTACAGTCATGTGTCTCAACACATTACAAAACATCATCAATACCTTTTTTAGGACACCACTTGTATATATAAAATCCGTAGCCCTCTAACATCGCTGATGAGATTAATAAAGTTCGAAAACCAGTCTGTACGATGTTCTCACCCGCACCAATTCTTTACCCAAATCATCACTTCGTCAATCTATTATCATTCTTATAATTAGTCACACGCAATTTTATAGCAGCGATATAATGCATCTTGTACATTGCCTCAAAGCAACAACTATACAACAATCAATAACACTTTCTTCAACAATGCTTCTAAAAAAAAAAAAAAACATCCACAAATATCGCCCATACTATATACTTATCTCTCTCATTCCTGCTTTATACAATCTTACCCTACCTATTTAACCTGATTCTCCTGTTCTCCTTATCTAAATATACCAATCTGTCATATTACTAGCCACAAATACTGCACCTCCTCGGAGTGCAACAGGTATCTAAAGTTTCTTATGTACATTAAAAATATTGTACTTAATTAGAAAGGCTAATGAACTAAATAAGAATACAGATAAAAAGAATTGAAACAGAGGGGGTATAATAAACAGACTTTGAAAACAGGAGGAGTATAATCAAATGGAAACAACTGAACAATTACTCTTCCATCACCTTGTCTTCTTGTTATATTTTTCTAATGTTAAGTTTTGTTCATATAAGAGAGAAGTAAAGAATAAAACTGCAGTTATTTTACTCTTGTTAATGGATTTCATTTAAGATTTTATTGACAGAGACGTTTCTTATATCATTAAAATAAACCAACACAGTTTAGCAAAACATAAAACTAAACAGTAAAAAATCAATAATATTAAGCAACATATTTAAAAATCACATTTCTAATATCAATATGCAAAATTAGCTTTTCCCGTTTCACACTAAAACTGCTATTTTGCTTGTATATATAAATATAATGCATGTTGTTAATATGTTAAGATATGCGTTAACAGTATTAATAATGTAAAAACAATTTTTATTTAATAATGAGATTTAATGGAAATACTATCATGAAAGATATGCTGATGTCAATAACTAAGGAAATTGTGACTTGAGTAGTAATATATGTTTCGGTTACAGACAGGAAAAACACACAATCTCCATTATAATAAGACTAGTACAAATATAAAAACGCACTCCGGGCCGATGTAAAAAAGAATAGAATTTTGGAAACATAATTGCTGGATTAAAAATTCAAATGTCAGCGAGTTTGTTACAAGCCTAAGCTAAGTAAAATCATCAAATTCATAAAGGGCTTAAAAAATAAAAACAAATGAAATGTATAACTTTAAAAATGTTATTTAAAAAAAACCCAAACTATATTATAGAATTATAAACCAGTCATGTATTTTACGTGGGTCTATGTTGCATGTTCAAATTTGGAGTGTATTTATTTCTATGTTATGATGCATTTTGGGTAATGCTGATGCAAGGCATGTTGACGTAGTATTTGTTACAGACAAAAAACCGGAAGCGAAATCTCCATTATTAATTAGATTTTTCGCAACAGAAATAGTTATTTCCACTAACCACTAACCAGATTTTATTTTTTGTAAATTAAATCTCGGTTATTTCATATAAGTCTAACATGATCAAAGGCGGAAACCAACTCTTGACTGATAAATTATTAATTTATTTTATTGATCTACTAGGAAAAAGAAGACGAGTTAGAGTTAAGGCTAAGGGTTTAGGGTTAGGGCTTAGGGTTGATTTTAGAGTTAGCGGTAGGCGTTTAGTTTAATTGGGAAAATAAATAAATAATTTTATCCGTCAAGAAGTGGTTCCCCTTTGATCATGTTAGACATATGAAATTAATCTAATCTCTTTATCTCTTTTACAGTTGAATTGTAAATTAAAACTTTGTGTATTACAAAAGTTTTTAATTTACAAAATTCAACTTGTGAGCAACCAAAATTTTATAACATGCAGATAACCAGATTCATGTCATGCGGAATTCGGAATTTCCAGTCTTGTTTGACTCACAATGCCAACTCTTTCAAGGGAGGTAACTCTTCCTTATTCATCAAGAGGAAGTAACTCTAAAATATTTTGTAGGACTGACCTTAACACAATTTAATACTAATATTTATTTACCAATTATATGGTTTCAAGTGTATTCCTAATCTAATACTAATAATTTGTACCACAATTATATTGTTTCAAGTATTCCTATCTAATACTTAATAATTTATGCACAATTATATGGTTTCAAGTATTTCCTATCTAAATACTTAATTAATTTGTACCACAATTATATGTTTCAAGTATCCTATCTAATACTAATAATTTGTACACAATTATATGGTTTCAAGTATTCCTATATAAACAATAATTTTATGCCACAATTATATTGTTTCAAGTATTCCTATCTAATACTAATAATTTGCAATTCATATGGTTTCAAGTATTCCTATCTAATACTATAATTTGCACAATTATATGGTTTTTCAAGTATTCCTATCTAATACTTAATAATTTGTACACAATTATATGTTTCAAGTATTTTCCTATCAATACTAAAATTTGTACACAATTATATGGTTTCAAGTATTCCTATCTAATACTAATTAATTTATGCACAATTATAATGGTTTCAAGTATTTCCTACTAATACTAATAATTTGCCACAATTATATGGTTTCAAGTATCCTATCTAAATACTAATAATTGAACAATATATGGGTTTCAAGTATTCCTATCTAATACTAATAATTGCTACACAATCATATGGTTTCAAGTATTCCTATCTAATACTTAATACGTTACAAGTTAATCTATGTACACAATTATATGGTTCCAAGTATTCTATCTAATACTAATAATTCACACAATTATAGGTTTCAAGTATTCCTATCTAATACTAAATAATTGTACACAATCATTATGGTTTCAAGTATCCTATCTAATACTAATAATTTGTACACAATTTATATGGTTTTCAAGTATTCCTATCTAATACTAATAATTTTGCTACACAATCATATGGTTTCAAGTATTCCTATCTAATACTTAATAATTTGTACACAATATATGGTTTCAAGTATTCCTATCTAATACTAATAATTTGCTACACAATCATTATTAGGTTTCAAGTATTCTATCTAAACTAATAATTTGTTACACAATTATATGCGTTTCAAGTATTCCTATCTAATACTAATAATTTGTTACAAATCATATGGTTTCAAGTATTTCCTATCTAATACTAATTAATTTGTACACAATTATATGGTTTTCAAGTATTCCTATCTAAATACTAATACTTTATTTACACAATCATATGGTTTCAAGTATTCCTATCTAATACTAATAATTTGACACAATAATATGGTTTGAAGTTAATCCTGTTAATGTTTTTTTTATACAAATAAATGCAGAAAACCATCAATTAAAAAGGTAGACCAGGTGTTGAAAATATAATAATTTGTAACAATTTAAATGCGTTTCAAATAAACTATCCCTTTTTAATAGAAGTATACTAATTGGTATCCCCCCCAACACCATTACTCTGATGTTTTGTCCTAGGGTAGGAACTAACTGCTGCTGATGACAAGCTCCAGGTTCTGCGATATCTGAGGAATTGTGGAGTACCCCTTCATTTGACATTAATCCCAGGTTCCACTCTAACCAGAGTGGTAGTACCAGATAGAGTTCATCTATTGTTTGAATAGATCTCTTTGAAAATTATTTATTTGATAGAAATACTTTTGAGACCATATAACTGTAGCAAATGTTTGCAATAATAGTTACTTTGAAGATAGATTGTAAAGTTGGTTGGTTGCGATATGGCATAGTCACCCTTGTTGGGTTATTTTATGCCAATGTCATTTGTTTTATTCATTCGTTGAAGCCGGCTATGCAATTTTTTTTCAAAACTCAATCTTTTTTAAACACAATTTTTTAAAAACTCATTTTTTTTTTTCTATTTTAACCCATAGATGGACTCTAATAGCTTTACTACCATCTGCGGTCAGAGTGGGATCTTAGAAGTTAATGGCAATGAGGGGTACTCCACACTCTTCAAGAAACTGAAACTTCACACTAGATGCAGTTTAACATCATGCCTAGGACACTAAGATCCTCAGTCACGCCTTCTAATACCCATATGATAAAAAGGGTTGGGCGTTGCCATAAGGGCAATAGGGTTGGAACAATCATATAAGTTGTAGGATTGATGTTGACCAGCCAATTAATCAACGAGCCTATCAACCACCCGTCTTAGCCTAAGTAAGGCCTACAATAGAGTTTTAGCAAGTTCCTGGACCTTGCTTTTATGATGCCAACTCATCAAACAGGATTGATTATTCAGAACCATGACTTAATCTGCAGAGAACAAGCACCTCATTGATTGATAAACTCGCCAGTTATGCCATACCATCTCTTGAGACTGCTGAATCTTCTCATATTGGCGGAGGTTGACGCGGTATTCTGACTTCTTTTTCATGGAATCAGGCTTGTTTTGAACATTTTCTCTATCCACTCATACCACACTTCTATTGCGGTAGATCTTTGTTCCCTGCAATATTTGCCTGGCTAAAGCCTTCCAAAGGGAATTTCAGCCCTGACACACCTTCAACCAGAGGAAATCGGGTCATTCTTTGGTAGCATACTGCCAATGGAGCAAACCATGTTTACACTGTAAAGACAGCCAAGCAAAATGTGTGATCAGCGTTTAAAACTTCAACCACATGACCACGACAGTGCCAATTTAATGCACACAGATTTTTCCTGGCGTTCTTTGCACCTTAATGTCAAAATTCCAACCAAATTGTTATTCTGTACAAAAAAAAAAAAAAAAAAAAAATCAGTTTTTGATTAATAAATTCTCTTAGGAATTCTTAGATGTGCTTCACTGTTAGAACTGTTGGGAGGACAAAATAGCAATAATCTACCCTTTTAATGTTGAAGGAGGGGCTCCCCACATTTCACTGTGCGGACAAAGTCGAACCCTAAGAATCACTCTTTTTATACCCCCAATATTGAGGTTGGAGCAAAAGACATCTTTCCACATCTTTTTTCTAAAAAACTTTTCACTCTTCTTACCATTGCATAGATATTTTACCGTCAATTGTGTATGTGACTGCAATTAATCAATCAAAAACATTGAAAATCGGAAAAAAGTTTATTACTTTTTTGCTACAGGAAGTATAAATAATAGAGTCAACATGAAGTTCTCCAATAATATATTATAAGACTGTATTCTACACACCGAGTAATTCTTTCAAAATTCACTTGTCATTATTTATCTTCTATAATTATCGAAATTTTATTGCGATATGCGCATTGTAATTGCCTTCAAGCAAAAAATATAAATATTGATTATATAGTATATATATATATTATATACACCAAACCCCTCCACACAAACAGAACTGGACACGGAGATTAACAGCGTTTTGACAATTCAGAGTTTTCCTTTCTCCTAGACTGGTTACCTACACTTAAGGTTTAAAGAGCCCAGTCGCCCTACTATTTTTACCAAAGCTGGAGGAGAGTTAGTTTGATGCCATACCTTTAAACCCAAGGTATTAAGCACTATGTGAAATTGCAAAACAGCTTTCGTCAAGGATTTGAACTCAGGTCGACAAGCCATTTCACGACTTTAACCATTACACCAAGCACCTCCAACTTTGTATCTTTATATATATTTCTGCTGGATGAGTCCAACTATATTTTAGGGGAAATATCTTCCCTTACAAAAATTGTCGCCATCATTTGATATCTTTTTAAATTTAAAAAAGATGTTAATAATCTTGAAAATGAAAAAAACAGATGCATGTGGTGCATAATCTATGGTAGCATAGCATTATTGACGAAACACTGTGTAGTGTAAATGGAAATTTACAGATGGTTGCCGGGACCCTTTGATCCCAGAGCGTGGAAAACCCGCGAATCACGTGAAGTCACGTGAGAGCTTAGTTAGCTCGTCAGTTACCCAGCCAAGGATGTTGAGCAGAAAGGACGTTTCTACTAGCTGCGGACTCATTACCGTGTTAGAAGGAAGAAACTTAATTAAGTAAATAAAAGCGTTTTTAAAAGGAAACAGTATTGGCATTGTTGGTTGATGCATACATTAGTTTAAAGATTAGCAAACAAGAAGTAGAAAGAAGATAGGAATTTCAACATGGCACTGGGCGATCACCCAGTGTCCAGAGAAGAAGAAAGAAGTAAGTAATTCCATTATTGCATCTCATCTCTCTGATACCCTGTCTAGTGGAAGATCATTTGTGTATATACCCGGCACATGAGCATGTGGATGTGGCCGTTATGTAACACAATGTAAACAAATCCGTAACACATTAGACACCATTCCTGCATTGTCATTTTTCTTTTCAGAATTTTCATAATGCATCGTATCCTTTACATTACAAGTTATTTTATTACTTCAGAAAAATGCTGTAAGATGTCATACTGCATTTCAGCTCTGTAAAGTAAATCAGCAAACAAAAACTTCAATACAAGCTAGAATAAAGTCACACTAGCAAGGACCTGTAGAATACCACATGCAGGTAATGATAATTGCTGGTTCCTAAGTCGGTGTTACACTGGTGGTCACTTACAGGTTTGATGAACCTGCTTTTTAGGACTTCGTGTGCCCGTACGTTGGTGGTGTGACCCACAGGGAAGTTGAGAAAGCTGGTTCGCGACTTTTGCCTGCTTCTGGCTTGCTCGTCTTGAAGATGACCAAAATTTACCAATGTGTCAACAAGTCACACTTAGCAGGACCTTGTAAGATATACCCACAGTATAAGGCAGCAGTGAGCATTAGGAAAAGTGGCAGCCAGAGTAGCGGCAGGAGCCCCGAGCTCGTAGCTACGGAACCAGCTTGATCGTTTTGTATATTTTAATAAGCTTACTTAAGAGCTATTGCTAAATAGTTCAATATTTTAGAAAACTATAATAAATCTTAGATTTTAACCTCTATCTCACTTTTTTTCTTTCTTTTGCCTTCTTTTTCATGTTTTCATTATGGTTGATTGAAATAGATAGCATTTATCCAGTTCTTGTGATACATACCCTACTCTCTTTCTTCTTTCCTATTAATTTTTTCTGTGTTAGCATTTCCTTTTTCTTTCCCTTTCTTCTTTATAATAAAAACAGTCCATATTGGCTGAGGGATGATATTCATAAGAAATAAGAATTTGGTGCGATAAGCAACACCAGGTAATCAGGATTTATTTTTTTTATTACTTTTTCATCTTGGAAGATTTTTTTTACTTCAATTTTATTTCTGTTCTCCTTCAATTCTTTTTTTATCCTCTTTCCATTCTCCTTCATGTTCACAATTCTTTCTTCCATCTTCCTCTAATCCTTAATTCTTTTCTTCTTCATTAAATCCTTTCATATTATTCCTAATCTTTCTTTCTTTCATTAAATCCTTCAATTATTCCCTTAATTCTTTCTTTTCATTAAATCCTTCAATTATTCCTTTAATTCTTCTTTCTTTCATTAAATCCTAATTATTCCTTCCTTTATACCTTCTTTTGATTATTTCTTCCTTCTCCAATTTATTCCTATCTTTCTTCCTTCAATTTGTATTTCCTTCCTTCAATTCCTTCTCTCTTCAAAATCTTCCTTCCTTCCTTCAATTCTTTCCTCCTTCAATCCCTCTTTCCCTTCATCCTTCCAGTCGTTTTATCTCACTTTATGACTGTTGACACTTAACCAATTGTTCACAACTGGAACACACTTATTGATTTATGAAGCTATTTTCCCCTACCACAATTCCTTTTACCCTCCCTCTCTCTGTCTATAAAAACTCCTCCTCTTTCACCAACTCAGTTTCCCTAATTAGCCCAGTAAGGTCAAGCAACATTTTCTCTCTCATTTCAAACCACAAATGGCTCATAGAACAAAGGCAATGGTCTCTTTTTCCTGCACTCTTCTATCCCTACAAACCATCTTATCCATTTCTATTTCACTTGAAAAAGCATTAATACTTCATAAATAAAAAAAGTAACAGCCCAAAAAAAAGCCTGCTATATCTTCTTGTCAACATTGGACAAGATTGAGCGGACAGTAAATGTATATATATATATTTAGCCACCCCTTTTGCAGGCCAGCAGGATGGCATCACAAGGGTCAATTACTTAAGTTGGAGTTAACAGGTTTGAATTTTGTCCTTTTCTTTTCAGTTCAATTATTTCCTTCCTTCCGTCCTTTAGAGAATTCAGAGTTTTCCTTCTTCTAGACTGGATGCTTCACCTAAGTTGAACAGCCCAATCTGCCCTACTATTTAACCCATTAGAAAGGAGAAATTAGTTTGGATTCATACCTTTTTCCAAGGGTATTAGCGCCTATGTGAATGCAAAACTGGCTTGATTGAACTCGAGTTACTGAGTCCATTTCTATGATGATAACCATTACCCCATGCTTTGCCTCCAGTGAATATATACAACATGTCATGGCAAAAAATTCCCTTGATTATCTCTAGGCCATCTGCTCACTTATCAGTCATCGTTACTGATAGGTCCTCGACACCAGTGCTCTCAGCAGCCGCGGTTCGACAGACCGGTGTCAGTCCGTGGAGTACTACCTGCCAGTGCGGCAGGTGCATACATGATTTATTTTAAAAATTTGTATAGTTCCGAAGTACGGCAACCATACATATAAACCAAAATTGGAAATATATTTCTTAAAAAATATCAACTTTGCTTTTCATCTTTTGCTATTTACTATCTTTTTTCTATTGTTGTTTTTATAGAAACCTAATTTTTCCTTTTTGTAAATTTCAGCACAAGCCACCTTGATCTCCAAGATAAAGCAGCTATTGAGTCGCAAGTCACTCAACACTTACTGAAAACAAACCTAAATATGTGGCATCTCTATCTATCGAGCTAGTCAAGATTAATTATACTTCTTTTGTCGCAGGAGTTGATGGGCTAGCACTTGGGCATGTTCAGCATCACACCACCTTAGGTGACTCTGGATTTGTGAGACTAGCTTGCTAACTATTACATCAATCGATATTGACAACTAATTGCTAATGAAAAGCCAACTAAAAATTAAGGATACATTGCTTTTTCTTTCCAAGGCACTAATTTTGAAGTGAAATACTAAGAGCCTAATCAGGGATTTTGAACTCATGAAGTCCATATCCTATTGATACTTAAAGTCATAAACAGTGCTTCTCATATCCAGCGATCACCGAACTGGTGCCAGTCCGTGAGCTACTATTTATCAGTCCACAGGTGCCACACATGACTTTTAAAAAAATTTGGTATAGTTCTGAATGACGGCAACCGTACATACAAACCAAAATTGGAAATTATATTTCTAAAGATATCAACTGGCTGGAAATCACTCTCAATATGCTTCTCCATTTCCATCCAACATCATATACAAAGGCTGTATATTTCAAAATGAGTTGTGATAAACAAAGACAGGAAAAATTTGTGATATTCAAGAACCATTGTGTCTGGTACTCTCTTTCTATTAAGCAAGACTTGACAAATGACAAATAAGAAGCAGCTTCTCACTATTCCCATTGTCTTATAACACTGGGAGTTAGTTTATAATGATGATTAGATTTCTGTATTAAAATAAAATTAATTTTAACATTTTATTCAAAGTGCAGTATTATTCAGAGTTTTTCTTCTCCTAGACTGGTTGCCTATCGATGTATGGAATAATACTGCACTTTGAATAAAAATGTTAAAATTAATTTTATTTAATACAGAAATCTATCATCATTATAAACTAACTCCCAGTGTATAGACAATGGGAATAGTGAGACTGCTTCTTATTTGTCAATTTGTCAAGTCTTGGCTTAATAGAAGAGAGTACCAGACACAATGGTTCTTGAATATCCAAATTTTTCCTGTACTTTGTTTTATCACACTCATTGTTGAAATATCAGCCTTGTATATGGATGTTGATGGAAATGGGAGAAGCATATTGAGAGTGATTTCAGCCAGTTGATATCTTTAGAAATATATTTCCAATTTTGGTTTGTATGTACGGTTGCCGTCATTCAGAACTATACAAATTTTTTTAAAAGTCATGTGTGGCACCTGTGGACTGATAAATAGTACTCCACGGACTGGCACCAGTTCGGTGGACCTGATATGAGAAGCACTGGTTTATGACTTTAGTATCATAGGATATGGACTTCATGAGTTCAAATCCTGGATTAGGCTCTTAGTATTTCACTTCAAAATTAGTGCCCTTGAAAAAAGCATGTATCCTTAATTTTAGTTGCTTTTCATTACATTAGGTGTCATATCGTTGTGTAATAGTTAGCAAGCTAGTCTCACAAATCCAGAGTCCCTAAGGTGGTGTGATGCTGAAATCCAGTGCTACCCATCAACTCCTGCGACAAAAGTATAATAATCTTGACTAGCTCGATAGAAGAGAGTGCCACATATGTTAGGTTTGTTTCAGTAAGTGTTGAGGACTTGCACTCAATAGCTGCTTTTATCTTTGGAGATCAAGGTGGCTGTGCTGAAATTTACAAAAAGGAAATTAGGTTTCTATAAAAACAACATAGGAAAAAAGATAGTAAAATAGCAAAAGATGAACAAAGTTGATATTTTTAGAAATATATTTCCAATTTTGGTTTATATGTATGGTTGCCGTACTTCGGAACTATACAAATTTTTAATAAATCATGTATAGCACCTGCGCACTGGCAGGTAGTACTCCACGGACTGACACCGGTCTGTCGGACCGGCTCTGAGAAGCACTGGTGTCGAGGACCTATCAGTAACGATGACTGATAGTGACAGATGGCTAGAGATAATCAAGGGAATTTTTGCCATGACATGTTGTATATATTCACTGGAGGCACATGGGGTAATGGTTATCATCATAGGAAATGGACTCAGTAACTCGAGTTCAAATCAAGCCAGTTTGCATTTCACATAGCGCTAATACCCTTGGAAAAGGTATGAATCCAACTATTCTCCCTTATGCTATGGGTAAATAGTAGGGCAGATTGGGCTGTTCAACTTAGGTGAAGCATCCAGTCTAGAAGAAGGAAACTCTGAATTCTCTAAAGGACGGAAGGAAGAAATAATTGAAGGACAAAATTCAAACCTGTTAAACTCCACTTAAGTAATTGACCTTGTGATGCATCCTGCTCCTGCAAAGGGGTGGCTAAATATATATATATACATTTACTGTCCTCATCTGTCAATGTTGACAAGAGATATAGCAGCTTTTTTTTTGCTGTTACTTTTTTTATTTATGAAGTATTATGCTTTTCAAGTGAAATAGAAATGGATAAGATGGTTTGTAAGGGATAAAGAGTACAGGAAAAAGAGGACCATTGCCTTTGTCTATGAGCATGTGGTTTGAATGAGAGAGAAAATGTTGCTTACCTTACTGCTAATAGGGAAACTGAGTTGGTGAAAGAGGGAGAGTTTTATAGACAGAGAGAGGGAGGGGGTAAGGAATTGTGGGTAGGGAAAATAGCTTCATAAATCAATAAGTGTTGTTCAGTTGTGACAATTGGTTAAGTGTCAAACAGTCATAAGTGGATAAAACGACTGGAAGGAATGAAGGAAAGAGGGATTGAAGGAGGAAAGAATTGAAGGAAGGAAGGAAGATTTGAAGAGAGAAGGAATTGAAGGAAGGAAATACAAATTGAAGGAAGAAAGATAGGAATAATTGGAGGAAGGAAGAAATAATCAAAATAAGGTATAAAGGAAGGAATAATTGAAGGATTTAATGAAAGAAGAAAGAATTAAAGGAATAATTGAAGGATTTAATGAAAGAAGAAAGAATTAAAGGAATAATTGAAGGATTTAATGAAAGAAGAAAGAATTAAAGGAATAATTGAAGGATTTAATGAAAGAAGAAAGAATTAAAGGAATAATTAGAGGAAGGATGGAAGAAAGAATTGAATGAAACATTGAAGGAAGAATGGAAAGAAGGATAAAAAAAAGAATTGAAGGAAGAACAGAAATAAAATTGAAGTAAAAAAAATCTTCCAAGATGAAAAGTAATAAAAAAATAAATCCTGATTACCTGGTGTTGCTTATCCACCAAATTCTTATTTCTTATGAATATCATCACCTCAGCTAAATAATGGACTGTTTTTATTATAAAGAAAGAAAGGGAAGAAAAAGGAAATGCTACACAGAAAAAATTAATAGGAAAGAAAGAAAGAGAGTAGGGGTATGTACACAGAACTGATAAAGCTAATCTATTTCAATCAAACATAATGAAAACATGAAAAGAAGCAAAGAAAGAAAAAAAAAGTGAGATAGAGTTAAATCAAGATTATTATAGTTTCTAAATATTGAACTATTTAGCAATAGCTCTTAAGTAAGCTTATTAAATATAATAACAAAACAGATCAAAAGCTGGTTCCGTAGCTACGAGACTCGGGGCTCCTGCCGCTACTCTGCTGCCACTTTTCCTAATGCTCACTGCTGCCTTATACTGTGGTATATCTACAGGTCCTGCTAGTGTGACTTGTTGACAGCATTGGTAAATTTGGTCATCTTCAGACCAAGCCAGAACAGGCAAAAGTCCGAACCAGCTCTTCTTCAACTTCCCTGTGGGTCAAACAACACAACGTGGGCACAAGAAGTCCTAACAAGCAGGTTCATCAACCTGTAAGTGACCCACAGTGTAACACGCACTTAGGGGACCACAAAATTATCATACTGCTGTGGTATATCTACAGGTCCTGCTAGTGTGACTTTATTCTACTTGTATTGAAGTTTTGTTTGCTGATTTACTTTACAGAGCTGAAATGCAGTATGACATCTTACACATTTCTGAAGTATAAAATAACTTGTATGTAAAGGATACGATGCATATGAAAATTCTGAAAAGAAAAATGACATGCAGGAATGTGTCTATGTGTACGGATTTGTTTACATGTGTTACATAACCCACATCCACATGCTCATGTTGCGGGTATATACACAAATGATCTTCCACTAGACAGGGTATCAGAGAGATGAGATGCATAATTGAATTACTTACTTCTTTCTTCTTCTCTGGCCATGTGATCGCCCAGTCGCCATGTTGAATTCTATCTTCTTCTACTTCTTGTTGGCTAATCTTTAAAACTAATGTATGCATCAACCAACAATGCCATACTGTTCTTTTAAAAACCTTTTATTTACTTAATTAAGTTTCTTCCCTATCTAACACAGGTAATGAGTCCAGCTAGTAAGAAACGTCTTTCTTGCTCAACATCCTTGGCTGGTACTGACGAGCTAACTAGCTCTCACGTGACTTCACGTGATTCACGGGTTTTCCACCTCTGGGATCAAAGGGTCCCCAACCATCTGTAAATTTCCATTTATGCTATACAGTGTTGTCAATAATCTATGCTACCATAGATTATGCAACACATGCATCTGTTTTTCAATTTTCAGAATTATTACATCTTTTTAAATTTAAAAAGATATCAAATAATGGCGACAATTTTTTGTAAGGGAAGATATTTCCCCTAAAATATAGTTGGACTCATCCAGCAGAATATATATAAAGATACAAAGTTGGAGGTGCTTGGTGTAATGGTTAAAGTCGTAGGAAATGGACTTGTCGACCTGAGTTCAAATCCTTGACGAAGCTGTTTGCATTTCACATAGTGCTAATACCCTTGGGTAAGGTATGCATCAAACTACTCTCCCTCCAGCTTTGGGTAAATAGTAGGGCGGACTGGGCTCTTTAACCTTAAGTAGGTAACCAGTCTAGGAGAAGGAAAACTCTGAATTCAAAACCTGTTAATCTCCGTGTCAGATTCTGTTTGTGTGGAGGGGTTTGGTGTATATATATATATATATATATATATATCAATATTTATATTTTTGCTTGAAGGCAATTACAATGCGCATATCGCATAAAATTCGATAATTATAGAAGATAATAATGACAAGTGAATTTTGCAAAGAATTACTCGGTGTGTAGAATACAGTCTGTACTATATATTATTGGAGAACTCCATGTTGACTCTATTATTTATATTCCTGTACAAAAAGTAATAAACCTTTTTCCGGATTTTCAATGTTTTTGATTGATTAATTCAGTCACTACACAATTGACGGTAAAATATCTATCAATGGTAAGAAGAGTGAAAAGTTTTTTAAAAAAAGATGTGAAAAGATGTCTTTTGCTTCCAACCTCATATTGGTATAAAAGAGTGATTCTAGGGTTCGCCTTGTCACATGATGTGGGAGAGCCCCTCCTTCAACATTAAAAGGGAGATTATTCTATTTTGCCTCCCAACAGTTCTAACAAAGTGAACACATCTAAGAATTCCTTAAAGAATTTATTAAATCAAAACTGATTTTTTTTTTTTTTTTTTTTTTGTGACAGAATAAACAATTTGGTTGGAATTTGACATTAAGGTCAAAGAACGCCAGGAAAAATCTGTGTGCTTAAATTTGGCACTGTCGTGGTCATGTGGTTGAAGTTTAAACCTGATCACACCATTTTGCTTGCTGTCTTTACAGTGTAAACATGGTTGCTCCATTGGCAGTATGCACCAAAGAAATGACCCGATTTCTCTGGTTGGAAGGTGTGTCAGGGGCTGAAATTCCTTGGAGGCTTTTAGCACAATACAGGGACAAAGATCTACCACATAGAAGTGTGTATGAGTGGATAGAGAAATGTTCAAACAAGCCTGATCCATGAAAAAGAAGCAGAATACCCGTCAACCTCCGCCAATGATGAGAAGATTCAGCAGTCTCAAGAGATGGTAATGGCAAACTGGCGAGTTATCATCAATGAGGTAGCTTGTTCTCTGCAGATTAGTCATGGTTCTGTCTATCAAATCCTGTTTGATGAGCTTGGCATCATAAAACAAGGTCCAGGACTTGCTAAACTCTATTTAGGCCCTTACTTAGGCTAGACGGGTGGTTGGATAGGCCTCGTTTGATTAATTGGCTGGTCACATCAATCCCTAGCACTTATATGATTGTTCCAACCCTATTGCCCTTATGGCAAACCCCAACCCTTTTTATCATATGGGTATTAGAAGGCAGTGACTGAGGATCTTAGTGTCCTAGGCATGATGTTAAACTGCATCTAGTGGTGAGTTTCAGTTTCTGAAGAGTGTGGAGTACCCCTTCATTGCCATTACTTCTAGATCCACTCTGACCCAGAATGGTAGTACCTATTAGAGTCCCATCTATGGGTTAAATAGAAAAAAAAATGAGTTTTAAAAATTGTGTTTAAAAAAGATTGAGTTTAAATGAAAAAAAAATTGCATACCCTTCAAGAATGAATAAAACAAAATGACATTGGCATAAAATAACCCAACAAGGGTTGACATGCCATAAAATCCAACCAACCAACTTTAACAATCTTATCTTCAAGTAACTATTATTGCAAACATTTGCTCACAGTTATATGGTCTCAAGTATTTCTATCGAATATAAATAATTTTCAAAGAGATCTATTCAAACAATAGATGGAACTCTATCTGGTACTACCACTCTGGGTTAGAGTGGACCTGGGATTAATGTCAATGAAGGGGTACTCCACAATTCTCAGATATCCAGAACTGGAGCTTTGTCATCAGCAGCAGTTTAGTGTCCTAACCAGGACAAAAACAATCAGAGTAATTGGTGTGGGGGGGATACAATTAGTATATTCTATTAAAAAGGGATAGTTTATTTGAAACCATTTAATTGTGTACAAATTATTATATTTTCAACACCTGGTCTACCTTTTTAATTGAGTGTTCTGCATTTATTTGTATAAAAAAAACATAACAGGATTACTTCAAACCATATAATTGTGTACAAATTATTAGTATTAGATAGGAATACTTGAAACCATATAATTGTGCATAAATTATTAGTATTAGATAGGAATACTTGAAACCATATAATTGTGTACAAATTATTAGTATTAGATAGGAATACTTGAAACCATATGATTGTGTACAAATTATTAGTATTAGATAGGAATACTTGAAACCATATAATTGTGTACAAATTATTAGTATTAGATAGGAATACTTGAAACCATATAATTGTGATAAATTATTAGTATTAGATAGGAATACTTGAAACCATATAATTGTGCATAAATTATTAGTATTAGATAGGAATACTTGAAACCATATGATTGTGTACAAATTATTAGTATTAGATAGGAATACTTGAAACCATATAATTGTGTACAAATTATTAGTATTAGATAGGAATACTTGAAACCATATGATTGTGTACAAATTATTAGTATTAGATAGGAATACTTGAAACCATATAATTGTGTACAAATTATTAGTATTAGATAGGAATACTTGAAACCATATAATTGTGCATATAATTGTGTACAAATTATTAGTATTAGATAGGAATACTTGAAACCATATAATTGTGTAAAATTATTAGTATTAGATAGGAATACTTGAAACCATATAATTGTGCATAAATTATTAGTATTAGATAGGAATACTTGAAACCATATAATTGTGTACAAATTATTAGTATTAGATAGGAATACTTGAAACCATATAATTGGGTATAAATTATTAGTATTAAATTGTGTTAAGGTCAGTCCTAACAAAATATTTAGAGTTACTCCTCTTGATGAATAAGGAAGAGTTACCTCCCTTGAGAGTTGCATTGTGAGTCAAACAGACTGGAAATTCCGATTCCGCCATGACATGATCTGGATCTCATGTTATAATTTTGGTTGCTCACAAGTTGAATTTTGTAAATTAAAACTTTGTAATACACAAAGTTTTAATTTACAAAATTCAACTGGTAAGAGATAAAGAGATTTAGATTATTTCATATAAGTCTAACATGATCAAAGGGGAACCACTCTTGACGGATAAATTATTTATTTATTTTCCCATTAAACTAACCCTAACCCCTAACTCTAAACCCTAAGCCTAACCCTAAACCCTTAGCCTAACTCTAACTCCGTCTTCTTTTTTCCTAGTAGATCAATAAATAAATAAATAATTTATCAGTCAAGAGTGGTTCCCCTTTGATCATGTTAGACTTATATGAAATAACCGAGATTTAATTTACAAAAATAAAATCTGGTTAGTGGTTAGGGGAGATAACTACTGTTGCAAAATCTATTAATAATGGAGATTCGCTTCCGGTTTTTGTCTGTAACAAAAACTACGTCACTGCTTGCATCACATTACCCAAAATCATCATAACATAGAATAAATACACTCAAAATTTGAACATGCAACATTAGACAGTAAAATACATGACTGGTATTATATATCTATATATAGTTTGTTTTATTTTAATACATTTTTAAAGTTTACATTTCAAATTGTTTTATTTTTTAACCCTTTAATGAATTTGATGATTTTACTTACTTAGGGTACAAACTCGCTGACATTGAATTTTTAACTCCAGCAATATGTTTCCAAAATCTATTTTTACATCGCCCGGAGTGCGTTTTTTTATTTTGTACTAGTCTTATTATAATGGAGATTGTGTGTTTTTCTGTCTGTAACCGAAACTATATTACTACTCAAGTCACAATTTCCTTAGTTATTGACATCACATTCTTCATGATATTAATTTCATTTAAATCTCAATTATTAATAAAATTGTTTTACATTATTAATACTGTTAACCATATCTACATATTAACAACATGCAATTATATTTATATATACAACAAAATAGCAGTTTATAGTGTGAACGGGAAGGCTAATTTGCATATTGATATTAGAAATGTGATTTTATTAAATATGTGCTTAATATTATTGATTTTTTACTGTTTAGTTTTATTTTAATGAATATAAGTAAAAATCTCTTCAATGAATCTTAAATAAAATCCATTAACAAGAAAAAATAAATGTCATTTTATTCTTTACTTCCTCTTATAACTAAATACTTAGATTAGAAAAGATAACAATGAAAGATGGGAGTGATGGAAGTGTAAGTTTCAGTTGTTCTAATTTTTGATTATACCCCTCTCTGTTTCAAATCATTTTATTTGCATTCTTATTTAGTTTCATTAGCCTTTCTAATTTAATACAATATTTTATTACATTAAAACTTAGATACTTGCACCCGGAGGGTGCATATATTTGCTAGTAACTATAATAATTATTATACAGATAATTATTTCACTAGGTTTATACTTATCAGTTTGTTAAAGGGATATGCTACTTCAGATTTCAAATTGAGGTTATCTTTAACAAGCACCAAAATAAAACATATCCTTCCTTATATATACATATATATATATATCCTTCCTTCACAATTGGACAGAATAAATTCACACCCCCACCCCCATGAAGTGAAAAAGGGATTTTATCACTTGCATTCTACTAACCTAGTTTTTTTATATATTTATATATATATATATATATATATATATATATATATATATATATATTATTTATGTTTTGAAGGCAATTACAATGCATATAAAATAATATAGTGTCCAATGTCTAATCAATTTCAAAGTATCTTCATCTTCAGAGACTGTTTTTGAAAAACAATCTCAGAAGATGAAGATAATTCGAAATTGATCAGATATTGGACACTATTTTATTTTATTTTATACGCATTGTAATTGCCTTCAAAATATAAATAATAATATACTTTACTTAACAATGCTTCAAGCAAATTATCAGATACTATTATATATATAATAAATTCACCCCCACCCCCACCCCCGCAAATACCCAAATTCAGTGGGCTGAATTTCAAACAATTGCCAAATTTCCATCTGTCTACAAACAGGGTGGTTACAAATAATGTAAGCTGATTCCTGTTAAAAAAAGAAGCAACTTCAAGCCGATAAGTTATGGAGAGGACGTAGAAAAACAAGAATCATTGAATAGTGACAGTCTGGTACGAGGCCCATGAAGTGAAAAAGGGGATTTTATCGCTTGCATTCTGCTAACCTAGTTTTTTTTACTGACCTCTTTGGGGGGGGGGGAAGCTTTATGTAATGTTTGCTTCTAAACACGAAGAATAGATAACACTTTTAAAACGATAAGGTCTGTCGCTTACTATTCATTTGGAACTTCCATTTTCATCTTTTCACAGAAACAAGAACAAAAACAACAAAGAAAAATATCTTCTTGAAACACACACACACACACACACACACACACATATATATATATATATATATATATATATATATATATATAATCCCTATACACAGATCTTATTTCAAAATATAAAAGGCACATGACATGAATATAAGATTCACCCCAGTTTCAGGGGATGTTTTTCAAAGATGTTTTTTTGAAGCAAAAACATGTGTTATACACCTTTTAAATACAATATATATATATATATATATATATATATATATATATTACAGCTTACATTATTTGTAACCACCCTGTTTGTAAACAGATGGAAATTTGGCAATTGTTTGAAATTCAGCCCACTGAATTTGGGTATTTCGGGGGGGGGGGGGTGAGGTGAATTTATTCTGTCCAATTGTGAAGGAAGGATATATATATATATATATATATATATATATATAACATGGGAATTTTTGTGGCCCTGGTTTCATGCTTTAGTGCATTCATAAAAGTGAAAAATTTAGAAAAAAATTTTCATTCTTACAAAAGCGCTAAAGCATAAAATCTGGGGTCACAAAAATTCCCACGTAATATATATATATATATATATATATATATATATATAACAGCTATTTCACTGTTATTGAGCACTATTAATAATACCACAAAAACATTGGTCTATCACTAACTCATCACGGGAGCTAGTGATAACCATATACTATTACAATATATATATATATATATATATATATATATATATATATATTATTTATTTATGTTTTGAAGGTAATTACAATGCATATAAAATAAAATAGTGTCCAATATCTGATCAATTTCTAAGTATCTTCATCTTCTGAGACTGTTTTTCAAAAACAGTCTCTGAAGATGAAGATACTTTGATAAAACAATTAATGACATAGTAAATATATATACACATTAAATATCTTGGTTTTTGAACAAAAATAATAGAGATTTGATTTATATTTGTGAAGATAATTAAAAAATAAAATTTAAATGATAACAGCATGGCATTTTTTTTTTCATTTAATGTCTTAAATAGTAGACATTAATATTTCTTTTCAGAGGAGCTGGATCAATGCAAGGTCTATTTTTTTGCATGATTTA
The DNA here is from genome assembly GCA_023376005.1 of Doryteuthis pealeii. NCBI lineage: Eukaryota > Metazoa > Mollusca > Cephalopoda > Myopsida > Loliginidae > Doryteuthis > Doryteuthis pealeii. The sequence continues at coordinate 15,871,798 of CM042164.1, read as the reverse complement.
AATGAGGCATCCCACGAGAATTCAACTGACGATTCAGTAATAATGGATCTGCGGTACTAACTTGAAAATATCCCCCTCTACCCAGGCGACGCCGAGTAGCCGCTGCTAGTATATATATATATAAGGCACATTTTACATAATGATTGTTGCTTCATTTACCATAAAAACAGCTAAATAAAAATATGAGTATAAATCAATGATATATTAAAAAAATAATTTAAAAAAAAGGATAAAACATAATAAAAAGGAAATAAGACAAATAAAAGAAATAAATAAAAATAAACAATTTAAAAACAAAAAGAGATAAAGAATAAAAGATAATAAAACAAATACATAGAAAAAGAATTTTTATTAATTCATATATAAATAAAGATAAGATATTTATTTTTTACTTTTTAAATCTTGGGCAATGTCGGGTAGCTCTGCTAGTATATATATATATATATATATATATATATATATATATATATATATATTATGGACTCTCTCGTCGATTTTCGACGCATGAGGGTTCACACACACAATGAACACCCACACAGTGATTTGGTTATAGTGGTGAAGGCTTGTGTTGGACCATCCACACTTTTTGGCACAGTCGATAGGAAAGAATTGGTGCATCAAGGGTTGCCACAAACCCAATCAACGACTGACCTCAGGAATTTTGAATTCAGAGTTGTCCCTCTCCTAGACTGGTTACCAACCCAGGGCTGAAGGGCTCAGTCTGCCCTACTATTTAACCCATGGCTGGAGGGAGAATATATGGATTCATACCTTTCCCAAGGGTATTAGCGCTATGTGAAATGCCAACAGCTTCATCTGGGAATTGAACTCGAATCGATGAGTCCATTTCCCACGACTCTAACCATTAGCCCACGAGCCTCCATTATATATATATATATATATCATCCACAGACACGTGTTTCGACTTATCAAGTCTCTTCAGTGTGGCTAGATATTTTGTAAGCTACCTACAGCCGGAATTGAACTCTGGTCAGTTAGGTGTCAGTCCGGCACCCTTGTATGAATCTATATGTTTGCATCTACAAGAGCATACAGTATGGATGTACATTGAGATTTTGAGGATCCCAAATAGAATCATCCCTTACTTACCATTCAATTGGATTTTATATATATATATATATAATTGGATTATATATATATATATATATATATATATATATATATATATAATCCAATTGAATGGTAAGTAAGGGATGATTCTATTTGGGATCCTCAAAATCTCACTATACATCCATACTGTATCCTCATGTAGGTGCAAGCATATAGATTCATACAAGGATTTTTATAAATCCCTAAGAGAGCTCAATGTATAATAACTAATAAATTAATTATATACAGAGCAATATTTAACTTTCAAAGAAAGAAAAACTTAACAAACCGTCATTTGACTATGATAAATTTATTTCAGCCAGAGACTCAATATGAGGTTAGTCTCATCAGAGAGAGTTTACAAAATATTGAGTGAATCGAATAGGTAACTGTTTGTCTCAATTCTCTCAGTATTTTGTCATTTCTATCTGATGAGACTAGACTCATATTGAGTCTTTGGTCGAAATAAATTTATCATAGTCAAATGATGGTTTGTTTTTTACTTAATTGCTAATCAAGACTAATTAGAATCAATT
>CM042164.1:15755152-15865152 GCA_023376005.1 Doryteuthis pealeii | reverse complement strand
CAACATTATAGTGACATTCACATTGTACAACACATTATAGTGACATTCACTTGTACAACATTATAGTGACATTCAACATTATAGTGACATTCAACTATAGTGACATTCACTTGTACACAATTATAGTGACATTCACTTGTTCAACATTATAGTGACATTCACTTGTACAACATTACTAGTGACATTCACTTGTACAACAATTATATGACATTCACTTGTACAACATTATAGTGACATTCACTTGTGTGACATTCACATTATAGTGACATTCACTTGTTCAACATTATAGTGACATTCACTTGTACAACAATTATAGTGACATTCACTTGTACAACATTATATGACATTCACTTGTTCACACATTGTACAACATTATAGTGACATTCACGTTTCAACATTATCATTCACTTGTACACACATTAAGTAGTGACATTCACTGTGACATTCACTTTACAACATTATAGTGACATAGTCACATTGACATTCACTTGTACAACATTATACATTCACTTGTCAACAATTATAGTGACATTCATTGTACATCAAGTGACATTTCACTTGTTCATTATAGTGACATTCACTTGTGTGACATTCACTTGTACAACAATTATAGTGACATTCACTTGTTCAACATTATAGAGTGACATTCACTTGTTCAACCATTCACTTGTACAACATTAAATAGTGACATTCACTTGTTCAACATTAGTGACATTCACTTGTACAACATTATAGTGACATTCACTTGTTCAACATTATAGTGACATTCACTTGTTCAACATTATAGTGACATTCACTTGTACAACATTATAGTGACATTCACTTGTACAAACATTAGTGACATTCACTTGTACAACATTATAGTGACATTCACTTGTACAACAAGTTTTACGTAGCTACAGCTTAGTGACAAACATAGCAAGATAACTGTTGACTATGTAAAATTCAGGTTTCACAGTTTAATATCATATATATCTATTATTATACTAAAGCTGAGTGAATCAAGGATTGTTTTCTAAAGGCTTTGTTCCTGTTTAGTTTAATGACACAAAATTCATATCAAAGTATTCCTTAGTTCTATGATTGAGTTATGTTTTTTTTAAAAATCCATTTTGATTGGTTCTAATTAGTCGTAATTTGCAATTAAGTCAAAAACCGACCTGTCTCTTACTTCACATTCTGCCTGTCACTTTTCTCCTCTCTATGTATATCTTGATTACCTCCTTGTTATATATGTTAGTTTCTCTGTGAGTGTAAAGAGAGTGATTGGAGAGTTGAAATATATTTATATGTTAAGTTTCAGAAGCAGCTAGCCCATAGGTTCTCAACATCTTGTCTCTTAATAAAATTCCAAGAATCAGTTTGGTTCATTTTTGATGGGTAGTCAATTTTTTAAACACATTTTTAGAACTCATTTTTATCTATTTAACCCATACAAGGGACCCTAACATGTACTTCCTCTCTGAGTCAGAATGGACGTGGGAGTAATGGTGATGAAGGGGTACTCCACACTCCCCACAGCTCCAGAATTGGAACTTCACCATTCATAGAGTTTAACGTCATACCCAACAAGGGTGGGGTTGCCATAAGGGCAATAGGGTCGGGACAATCATATAGATGTTAGGCCTTAATGTGACAAGCCGATTGATCGGAGGGGGCCTCTCCAACCAACCATCTAGCCTAAGTAAGGGCCAAAGTAGAGTGTTGCATGTTATGGACTGCTCAGTCACCAGGGTTCCTTTTTTAAGCATGACAAGTTGCCACCCACAGCCAATAGGTGGTCACACTGAGGTGGTCTTACCCCTCTGTAGAGGTGCAGTCAGCAAATTCTACCGCCCCAGCCAACAGGGCTGTCCTTCATTAGGCATTGTTTTTTTTTTTGGGGGGGTACAATCAAATTCCATTGTATCTTTTATTTTTTTAAATTTTGAGCATCCACTAGGAATCGCATGGTTCTGAGTTCAATACCAGTTCTCACCCACTCAGCGCATTAGTAGCATAGCTTAGGTAATCTGATTGGTGCAGTAATGTATCTGGGAGCTAACAGTAGGTTTGGTGCTCCTCAGTAAAAAAAAAAAAGAATCACACTGGTTCTAGTGCAAACGAAAAGGGGATAGTTGTATACCCCTTTACTTGGGTGTATATAATTGGCGAGAGACAGAGAGAGAGAGAGAGAGTAGTAGAGATAAAATGATGGTACTTACTTGTTAATATTGCTTATTGCTTCTAACTTGGCCAGACGCCATGTTCTTCTTGTTGGGCTGACTTCTCTTCAGGGCTTCTGCTAGGGGTTGATCTTTTTGTCAATTTCTTCGGGCTATCATCTCTTGTTTTAAATTACTCAACAAACAAGACTTGTTGTATTCTTCTAAAGTTTTATTTCAACAACCCAGCCCATGATTCCGATGTGCAGTGAGTTGTGAACCCTGAGAAACATCTCCTCTCGTCGAGTACTGGCTCGCATCTGTAAACTAATTCTCACGCATCTGTAATAGTGTGCTCTACTGGAAGGTCAGGCAGAACGTTACCATTGTCACTCATCGGCCATGGTAATTTTCCACTGAAATCCCATTCTTCTGACTCTAAAAAAGTTTTATTCAAATATTCTAACTACATGTACGTACATAAATCATAAGCTGCTTATGAATTATGTAAGAGATAGACTCCTTCACTGTTTGGCTGATACTGACAATAGGTCACTCTGCCAACTTTACTTATTACAAGTTCTCATACATTGTTTTTTCTTTTTTACCCTTTTTCTCTATAGAAATTAATGCTAGTATTATCTGCATTATTTGGACTATTGCCCCCATCTTCATTGTTATTTGTAAAACGTTTCGGCTGATATACCCTCCGGCCTTCTTCAGGTATTTCTTGTCGGACTCGGGAACCTTCTCTTCAAACTCGGGAACTTTCTTGTCGTATTCGGGAGCCATCACGGAACTTTGAATCAAACCCTTTATTTATTCCACGGGGCATCCTGTTCTCATTCCGACTAACCATAGCTGGGGTAGGACTAAATAAAGGGTTAGGTTCAAAGTTCCGTGATGGCTCCCGAATACGACAAGAAAGTTCCTGAGTTTGAAGAGAAGGTTCCCGAGTCCGACAAGAAATACCTGAAGAAGGCCGGAGGGTATATCGGCCGAAACGTTGTACAAATAACAATGAAGATGGGGGCAATAGTCCGAATAACGCAGATAATACTAATCTTCAAGCCTCATCTCAAACATTCAGAGAAATAGAAAATTAATGCCTTTTTTTTTCTACCCATTTTGCACTTTCTGTTTTACTTATGGTTTGGGCCAGTTTAGCTCAGTCGGTCGAGCACCCACCTAGGAATCACAAGGTTCCTGGTTCAATACTGGTCCCTGCCAACTCATTGCATGAATAGCACAGATAGGGTAAATATAGAAATCATATTGAATCTTTTTTTGTTTTTTCTAATTTGTTTCTTCTTTTGCAAGTAAAAGGCATCTAGAAAGGATCCAACTAGTTATTCATTAGTAATGGATCTGTGAGACTAGCTTGCTAACCATTACATAACCACAGGATGCCCCAACTCATCATTTCCAACCCGTCCTTCGGGACAGGGGTCCATTGAGCTTTGGCCACTGGACCGGTCATGTTAAATTAATAGCGTCGATCCCAGGGGGCTTTCCCCCAGGCAACACCTGCCCCCTTGACTTAAAGGGGCAGGGCTGGATTTATTTCCCAGCGCCTGAGGTGCCCCCCTTGAGGGGAAATGCCAAAGGGATCGACACAATTTTTGTTCTTTCCCACCCATGAGCTTCGGCTTGTGGTAGGCCCACATTAAAATGAGGCCTTGTGCCCAGCCCATACAAGTGGGGTATGAGGCAAATACCCATAACCACAGGATGCCCCTTTTACCCCAATTGCCACAGGTGGGATGTGCTACAATGTTGAAAGTATGGGCCATCTAGCGAGGATTAAACTTGCTATTCATTAGGAATCGATCTGTAAGACTAGCTTGCTTACAATAACACTATGATGGGACACTATTGAAAGGGTTGAAGAACTAAGCTAGGTTAGTGAGATGATTTCTCACTGGGTGCCTCGTAAATGTAGCCTTGTGCCAAACTAAGCAAAACTTGATAACCAAGTGTTAATGCAGCAGTGAAGTTGCCGAGAACGAGTGAAAAATAAAATTTATAAACGAGCAGTGCCAATTTTGGTAGAGCGACCCTGGGGTCAGGATTTGTGTCTGAGCCAGACAATCTGTTTTGTTATCAAATTGGTAGGTAGGATAAAATCCGGAGAGGTTTTAAGCACTGATTAACGGTTTTTGGTTCATTGTGGGCGAAACGGAGCAAGAAAATAAATCAAACACAATTCTGGTTTGCAGGAATTTACCGATATCGACATTGACATCTTTATCAACTTAAAGAGTTGATAAAGATGCCAATGTCGATATCGGTAAATTCCTGCAAACCATTTGGCACGAAACCAGAATATCTTACCCATTTTGCCCTTTCTGTTTTACTTATATTTTGGGGCCAGTTTAGCTCAGTCGGTCGAGCACCCACCTAGGAATCACAAGGTTCCTGGTTCGATACCCGTCCCCACAGATAGGGTAATCTGATCTTTGCTCCACCTTAGCAAAAAACAATCTCTCTGGTCTAGCACTAGTGAAAAGGGGATAGACTCCCTTGCTGTCTGGCTGATACTGTTTTACTAATGCTTGTTTCTTTTTTTTTATAGGCATGGTGTTACCAGCAATTTTGATGGTCACTATCAAATACGTCGGTTGCAGTACATCTGGGGCTTTAACCCTTGTCATTTTGGCTGTGGCTTTTTCTGCATTCTCTCAAGCAGGATACAATGTTAATCATTTGGATATAGCACCAAATTTCGCTGGTAAGTACATCTTCTCTAACAAAAAAAAAATTCCTTTTTTTTTTTTTTTTTGTAAAATAGCATTTAAGATCAATTTATTAAGATTTAGTATTTGTTTTATCTAGCACTAGCAGAAATACCCAGTCCATGACTGGATTAAAAGGATTTTTAGGAACACCAGGAAGTGAGAGAGATAGGGCAAAGAGAGGAGTAAGAGAGGGATTAAAAGGAAAATGATTTAGCAAAGTTTTAAAAAATTGTTTAGAATTTGTGTATTACAATGTTTGTTTATTTAGGATTTTTTTTGTGTTTGTGCTTACATTTAAAATATTTTTCTTTTAAATGTCACCCAAACCTCATGAGTGTTTTGAAACATCATTTTATTTTTATAAAAACTCTTTTGTACATATGACAAAAATCTAAATACAGTTGTTTGTTAAGTTAGTCATAAAAAATGTATTAGTTTAATTGGACCATATGACCTTTAGGCACCCCTTCCGCGATCTCGATTTTCCATTTACATTGTCAAAATCCGGTTGTTTGTTGGGGGTTAGGGTTAGGGGTTAGTTTTATAATTTAAAAAAAACTCTAAAAATCGTCTGTTAACAATTAACTGGATTTGGCGGTGTAAATGGAAAAAATATCCCCACAAATCAAGATCGTAAAAGAGGTGCCTAAAGGTCATATGGTCTATTTAATTTGGTTTCTTTTTTACTGCTAATATAATGTAACAATAAAAAGAAGCTAAGAAGTAAATGTGTGTCCTAATTTGTAGGTGGAAAATTTCACCTGTTAATTCAAATGAAATTTATTCTTTTATTCTATGAATAGTTTATTTCTTCTCTTTTTCTTTTTTTTTTTTAATGGTGTTAAGTTACAATGATTAAAAAAGTTATATATTTTGTTCTAAGAATTAAGTCCTTATATGACAAAAATTAAATTCAGTTTTTATTGTCTTTTCAGTTACAGTGAAATAATGCATTTGCTTTTACACACTTTTTTTTACTTCTGAAGAACTTTGAAGAGTTCCACAAATCAATTGATTTTTAATTTTTGAATTATATTATTCTTTTATGCCAAAGTCAATTTAACATTATGGTACCTAATTATATACAGTAAAAAAATGTATCATGTCAAACAGTGGTCAGAATAAAACAAAATGTCTTTGGTGTAAGATAACCCAATAAGGGTTGACATGCCATAAAATCTAACCAACCAGTTAGCTTTTACCCAGATTCAGGAATTTAATGCAAGAATCCCTGAACTTCTGTCTGTTACTCTACCGTTATTTACGTACATAGACTCCACTGTTTTTCTTTTTGTAAAAACTGTCTATATATCTTGAATAACAAAATACAATGATGATATTATGTAGATGTGTGGTTTATAAGTTACGGTTCATTGCAATGACCCATGTCAACAGGAAATGACGAGAAAAACTGGTTTCAAAATTTCATAGGACAATTGTTTATTTACGACCCAACAAAAACCCGACGTCTGTCACTTGTGAATGTCAACGGGATTGACTCGAAATATTTTCTTTTGTGATTTTTCTTTTTAAACCCACGGAAATATATAATCTCATCTTATCAGCTCTTAGATTTTGTCCTAACGTTGCCGTTTCCGTTAATTGACACTCTAACTTTCTTGCGATTTAGTCAATTCCCACAATTCACATCTTGGTGTAATAGATAGCTAGATAGATCTATTACTGCTGAATATTGAGTTTGAATCTTACTGGATGCCCTTTGTTTGAGACCTTGTTTCCCATCCTGCTCATGGCAAAGAGGTTGGGTAAATACCAACTTACAGGACATCCCATAATGATGTAATGGTTAGCAACTTGATAAATATGTATATATATATATATATATGTGTGTGTATGAAAAGTTTCTTAGCAGTACAAAATTTTATGAGGACATGTAGAAGTGTATTCATCATGAAAGAGATGGAAAAAATTTCTAAAAAGAAAATTAGGGTACCCTTATAATTACAGTACATATAGTACAGCAGCCATGTTTACACTTTAAGGACAATAAACTTCAATCATGTGACCACAACAGTACCAACTATAAGCACGTGAGAAGTTAGTATCTTAGGACAGATGAACATTACATCTAGTCCCATCTGCTAATGGCCAATATCTAACTAACTAAACTTAATTTCTGTTCTCTTTCCATTGGTGAAAACCAGAACATCCACTAAAGATCATTACCTATCAACAATATAACCCCCTCTGATTTTGAATTGAAATTCAAAATTTAACTACACTTACAGGCATAATTCGTAGGCTACCCACAAATTATATTGTTACATAATCTATGCATAGATTATTGTCAACCCCCTGTATTTCTAAAGGGATGGCCCCTTTTCATATCACGGGCGGGACTTTCCATGGAATATTACAGAAAGCCTGCGAAATACGTGAAGTCATGTGGGACCTGGTTGGCTCTAAGTTTTCAGCTTGGACGTCAGGCAGATAAGATGTATCTGCCTTAGCTGGGACTCACTGCACACGCGCGTTGTGTTTAGTTAGAGGAAGATGTTAGTTAAGTAAATAAAGGTTTAAATAAATAATATGGTTTTGTGATTGATGATTGTCTTGGCAACAAGACTGACCTAGAAGAAGAAATGAATCAAGGACGACCAACCAGCAAGACAAAGTCCAGACGCTAGAAGAAGAACGTAAGATACCAAAGATGAGCAGAAGAATGATAGAAGTAAAGAAAGGGTATACAACAATATAACATAACAAGCTAGCCTTGCAGATCCATTACAACTAATTAGCAAGTTCTATACATGCTGGATGCCTCATACTTGCAACCTTGTGTCACATCTTACCTGTAGCAAACAGGTTGGGTAATTTAGGTGTCCTATCATGGTGTAATAGTTAACAAGCTAGTCTCACATATCCATAACTGCTGAATAGTGAATTCAATCCTTCCTAGATGCCCCAGGTAATTTGATGACAACTACTGCATGCATTTATTTTTGTAAATTGTGCATTCAAGGGCAGTAATTATAATTACTAGCAAATGTATACACCCTCAGGGAGCAAGTATTTAAGTTTTAATGTAATTAAATATTGTATTACATTAGAAAAGCTAATGAAACCAAATATGAATGCGGATAAAAAGATTTGAAACAGAGGAGGGATATAATAAAAAAAATCGATCAACTGAAACTCACTCTTCCATCACTCCCGTCTTTCATTGCTAAATTTTTGTTATTTATCTATTTAGTTAAAATAGGAAGTAATGAATAATATGACAGTTATTTCTTTTTGTTAATGGTTTTCTTTTAAGATTTATCCCAAAGATTTTTGCTCATATTCATTAAGATAAAACCAAACAATTAGAAATCAATAATACTAAGCATATATTTATTAACATCAAATTTTTCATATTAATATGCAAATTAGCTTTCCTGTTCACACTGTAAACCGTTATTTTGTTGTATATATAAATACAATTGCATATTATTAGTATGTACATTAATCCAACAGTATTGATAATAATATTAGTAATGTAAAACATTTCTATTAATAATTGACGTTTAAATAAAAAATAAAATCATTGAGTTGTAATAATTAAATTATCATACTGTGGTATATCAATATTACATTGACTAAAATATAGAAAGTAAATATTTTTATTTGAAGGGTCATTTAAGTTTGTATCTGCCTGTTATAAAAAGCCATATAATATGATATTAATTTTATTTAAGATTTTTCTCTCTTTTTTGGTTGTCACTTGTATTTTTTGAGATTAGTATCAATCAATCCTGGATTATTTTATGTGTCACATTACATTCATGTGTTTTTAATTTTTTAATCAATTTTCTTGTAAGCAGATGCTGGGAGCTTGTTATGTTTTCTAGCCCATAGACCCTTATGTTATCTTGCCCAAAGCACCTAGTAGCTTTAATATACTTTTATTAAAGATATTTCTTCTTCTTTGGGTTTCAATTTTATTTATAAGGGGTCCCTTAAATTCTCTAGCCCAAGGCTTCTTATGTTCTCTTACTGAATGCCCCATAGTTGCTTTAATATGATTTTTATTGAAGATATTTCTTCTTCCTTGGGTGTCACGTCTATTTCAGAGATTGGCAAATATCAGTGCTGGAATTACAGTATCGTTTTATGTGTAGGGTTTCATTCATGTGTTTTTGATTTTCATTAAGTTTCTTGTAAGCAGGTGCTGGGAGCCAGTTATGTTCTCTCACCCAAGGCCCCAAAAGCTCTCTAACCCTAAGGCCCTTTAAGTTCTCTATTGAGGTTCAGGGCCCCATATGTTTTCTTACCCTAAGTCTCTAATGGTTTTTAATATCATTCTTATTAAAGATATTTCTCTCTTCATTAGGTATCACCTCTATTTTAGACATTGCTATTGATGAATGCTGGAATTTCAGTATCGTTTTATGTGTCGGGTTACATTCATGTGTTTTTAATTTTTATCAGGTTTCCTGTGAGCAGGTGCTGGGAGCCCATTATGCTCTCTTACCCAGGGCCTGTTATGTTCACTAGTCCAAGGCTCCGAGTTGCTTTAATATACTTTTTATTGAAGATATTTCTTCTTCTTTGGATCTCACTTCTGTTTAAAAGGTCAGCATGAATGCTGGAATTTCAGCATTGTTTTATGCATAGAGCCTATATTCATGTGTTTTTAATTTTCCTTAAGTTTCATGTGAGCAGGTGCTGCGGGGGTGGGGCGTGGGTGGTACCTTTATATTCTTTAGTCCAATGTCACTAATTACTTTATTTCTGCCTTGATTGAAAGTATATGAAAAAAAGCTAGCTTATATGCTGGCACTATTTTGAATCTGGAGCCAAAGGTCGTTCTGTCTAACTTTTAAAAGATATTGACACTGCTCACATGAATCGAACCTCAAACTATCTCGATTAGGAACACCCACTTGCTGGATTAAGAGGAAAGGCCAAGGGTTATATCAGCAAAAATCTTGCCGATAAAAGGATTAAACATAAAAAGGATTAGAATGCTGATTAATTTACTACTGAGATAATTCCCTTAATCATTTCATGCCTTTGTGTTTCCCATTGGTCAGATTCCTCTCACTTGATGAGGATGAAAGTTGAAATCTGGCGGTAATAATGAGTGGCACTTATTAAATTGTCAGGTCCATATTGATTCAGTCTACAAACTCCTTGGCTCACAATAGTGTCCAGGTTAAACTGCATCTCATGGTGAAGTTCCAGTTCTGGGGAGTGTGGAGTACCCCTTCATTGTTATTACTCCCAGGTCCACTCTGACCCAGAGTGGTAGTACCTGTTAGGGTCCCATCTATGCATTAAATAGATAAAAAAGAATTTTGAACTTTTGTTACATAATCTATGCGGTTGCATAAGATTATTGTCAATCCCCTGTATTTCTAAAGGGATGGCCCTTTTCATATCACGGGCGGGACTTTCCATGGAATAGTACAGAAAGCCCAAAATATGTGAAGTCACGTGGGACCTGGTTGGGTCCTCAGTTTTAGTTTAGTCGGCCAGAGAAGATGTCCTGCCTTAACTGGAACTCACTGCATACGCACGCGCTATGTTAGTCAAATGTTTAGTTACATGAAATGTTTAGTTAAGTAAATAAAAGCTTAAGAAAATAACACGGTTTTGGGATTAATGAATGTCTTGATAACAAGACTGATCTTGAAGAAGAAATGAGTTAAGTGCGACCGACCACCAAGACGACAAGACGATAAAAAGACGCAAGAAGAACAGAAGAAGAATAGAAGAAGTAAAGTAAAGAAGGGTATGCAACACTTTTAAGAAAAAAAAATGTTTTATGTTGAATAGCCAAAAAAAACGAATAAAATAAATTTTCTTTGGTATAAAGGTTGACATGCCATAAAATCCAACCAACCAACCAACCAACATTGTCTCTTAATATGATTTCTAGAGTTTAAGTCACTTTATTTTCTTTAATATTTCTTCATCAAAGTTGGGCTATAAAAGACTTAGTCTGGCACAAGGTCACTGATCTGAGTTCCTCAATTTGTCTGACAACTGAAACTTTGACTGGAAATAGACTCTCTTGAGCAACACTACATCTCTCACTCTCTTTGAATTTTTGAGATGAGGCTTGATAATTTGTATTATTTGGACTGCTGTCCTCATCATTATTGTTATCTACACAAGGTTTCAGCTTCGGCCTTCTTCAGGTATTTTTTGTTGGACTGCTTATCGTCAAGTCACATTGAAAGCATCGGTTCCCGCTGGATCACCGAAGTTAAGCAGCAATGAGCCTGTTCAATATTTAGGTGGGTGACCATTTAAGCAACATCAGGTACTGTAAGCAACCTGATATCAAAATGACTTGATTCGGCATTAAATGACCCGGAAAGGGTTGATATGCCATAAAGCAAAACAACCAACCATCTTGTCAGACTCGGGAACCTTTTTCAAACTCAGGAACCGCCTCCTCGAATTTGAAAACCTTGTCGAACACAGAAGCCTTCATGTTGTAATCAGGAGCCTTCACAGAACTTCAAACCTAACCCTTTATTCAATTTACTGGGGTATCCTGTTTTCATTCCATTAACCATGACTGAGTACAAGTGTTAAGCTGTGTTAATTATTCTATGTTACTGTCGCCCTTGACCAGGATTGAACCTGTAGCCTAGAGATGACTGTCACTTAGAACTGTATTAACTCAATGCTCCTATCCGTTGTGCCATGTGTCCAATTATAAATAATATTAACTACACTTCTTTTTGTGGAATTTGTTTTCTCTGCTATTTTATATAAATTTCATAGATTTGGTGGTTGATTTTGAAAGGCTATCACAATACAAGTGTAAAGAAAAATGAGGTAACTATGATGTTGTTTGTCTACCTTTGAATTATTTTCTTAATATTTCGGAATAAAGGTTCCTTCATCAGAAGATTTCCGAAAGCTAAGTTCTGGAGCTGTTACCTTGTGGCTAGGATCTGTTCATTCTGTTGTATGCCTGGTGATATCCTCCTCTCAATTTTTTGCGTGTATGTGTAACAGTGTGTGTTTATCCAACAATGTCTTAGTATCATTCCAGATTTGGACTATCCTTTTTTTTTTTTTTTTTTTTTTTTTTTGATAAGGCAGGTCTCAGCTGTCCATAGTTTGTTTATTTGTGTGTGAGAGATCTTCAGGCTCAGTTGTTGCTGTGAGTTTTTTATTATCTGTGGTATGCTATGTTTGAAAAACAAAAAGGGGTGGAGGAGAGGACGCTGGTTAACTCTTTAAAAAAAGCAGTGGGATAAGGCAAAATTAACTACAAGAAAAAGTAGGAATTAGTAAGGAAAATTAATAGCAATAAAATCAAATCATATTCCTTAACTGAAATGGGATAGAAATTGCCAGATTGGTCACGTCTGCAAATTAATTTAAACATGCCGTTTAAAACTTTCAAAAATAATCTTTTGGGGTGTCTGGAGTCTAGGCTTTCTATTTCTTAGTAGTTTTGGTGAAAGAAAGAAAAAACAAAAAGGGGGTGGAGGAGAGGACGCTGGTTAGCTCTTTAAACATGACAGTGGGATAAGGCAAAATTAACTACAAGAAAAAGTAGGAATTAGTTAGAAAAATTCCTTTGGATCACAGCGGCAGTGTGGAGAGGGGGGATTTGCTGCATGGGCAACAGCTCATCCTCCATATGAAACCGCCCAGGCTAAGTTAACAAAAACCTTGACACTACTCCATCGTCTTTCATAGACGGAAGGATGCCAACCATGCTATGTTTATGTTTGTTGTGCCTGTGTGTGTGTGTGTGTGTGTGTGTATGTGTGTTTGGTATGTATGTGTGTTATTAGATATACTAGCAAATATATGCACCCTCCGGGTGCAAGTATTTAAGTTTTAATGTAATAAAATATTGTATTAAATTAGAAAGGCCAATGAAACTAAATAAGAATACAGATAAAAAGATTTGAAACAGAGGGAGTATAATAAAAAATGGAACAACTGAAACTTACTCTTCCATCACTCTCGTCTTTCATTGTTATTTTTTTCTAATTCAAGTATTTAGTTAAAAGAGGAAGTAAAGAATAAAATGGCAGTTATTTTATCTTGTTAATGGATTTCATTTAAAATTCATTGAAGAGATTTTTGCTTATATTCATTAAAATAAAACCAAACAGTTAGAAATCAATAATACTAAGCCCATATTTATTAAATTCGATTTTTTAATATTAATATGCAAATTAGCCTTCCCGTTCACACTGTAAACTGCTATTTTGTTGTATATATAAATATAATTGCATGTTGTCAGTATGTAGACATAGTTAACAGTATTAATAATGTAAGACAATTTTATTAATAATTGAGGTTTAGATAAAAATAAAATCATGGAGAATGTGATGTCAATAACTAAGAGAATTGTGACTTGAGCAGGAATATAGTTTCGGTTACAGACAGAAAAACACACAATCTCCATTATAATAAGATTTCTTCTTCGTAGGGCGGTGGAGTCCCTGTGGTGTAGTAACTAACATGCAGGACTGCAACATCATAGTAAGTGAGTTCATTTAAATCTGTGTGTCCTCACCTTCAGTCATCTAGAACAAAATAGTCTACAGTTGTAATATATAAAAAAATTCTTGATTTATTAACTTTACAACATTCGCTAACCTCTTCGTTTATCAGAGTCAGGGTGGGCAAGTCCCTATGGCTAACGTGCTAGACTGTGATATCATAGTCTCTCTGTCTCTTTTAGGGCACTCATCCTGGTTTGGTTGAGCCAGCCTTGTGTCATATCCTGCTTGTGTGGAGGGGTTGGTAAATACATATATGGTGGGTAATTTCATGTCAAATCATCCAGGTCATGTCACCCCCTCCTTAAATTTTTCTGAAATTTTGTACAGGTGTGGGCTATAGTAAAGTTAGACGTTCCCAAAAAATTAAGCGTCCAATTCCAAGAATTGGCAGAGTTATGTTGATTTTTAGCTTTCCAAATATGAGGGGGTTCATGAAAAATGACGACTTTTTGTAATCTATTTTTATCTGTAAAATGAGTTCTAGAGCTTTCCTACTCCTAAAAATTGGTTTATAAAAGTATTTTTGCCCAAGGAATCCAAAAATGCTATCAAAAAAGTCTTAAAATTAACCAGTTTTAAATTATTAATGATTTCTGATTTGCAAAATTTTAACTGATGTTTTAGCTTCGGTTCTGGGCAAACACCAAACTTCTTTTTGGTACAAATAATGTTTAATATATGTGAAATAATAATAGAAAAAAATTTGTCTTAGATTCAGTGCCACATTGAGATATTGATCTTGCTATGAAAAAAATCAGAAATCATCAATAACTTAAAATTGGTTGATTTTCAGTCTTTTTTAATAGTATTTTTAGAATTCTCAGGTAAAAATGCTTTTATAAACCAATTTTTAGGAGTAGGGAAGCTCTAGAACTTCCATGATCCCACCAAATTTGGAGAGATAAAAATAGACATAACTTCACAAATTTTTGAATTGGAACGTCAAATTTCAGGGAATGTCTAACTTTAAAACAGTCCACACCTGGACAAAATTTCAGAAAAATTGAAGTGGGTGGGTGACAATTTTACTTTCTTCTGGATGATTTAACATGGAATTTCCCAGGTACAAAACTATATCTTCACAATCATTTTAAACATGTAAACACTTCATTATCTCAAACAGATCTATTTGACTGATAGATAGTACCCTAATAGTTACTAGTAATAAGGACTGGTACGTCAATACCAGATACAAAGTTTAGTCTCATATCTGATTTCCAGATCCTCCAGTCTTTTTTCCAAGTTTATTTGGACCATTCCAAGTACACCAACTACAATTGGTATCACTTTCACTCTCATATTCCACAGCTGTTTCAATTCTCTGGCAAAGTCCAGGTATTTATCCATCTTTTCATTTTCCTTCAGCTTCACCCTGTGATCTGCTGGAACCGCAAAGTCCACTAGTTGACACATTCTCTTTTTTTTTGTTAATCAACACTAGGTCTGGTCTCCTGGCTGGGATAGGGGGATCCGTCTTTATCTCAAAGTCCCAGAGAATTTTATGTGTTTCATTCTCAAGAACAGATTCTGGTTTATGCATATACCATTTTGATGTATGGTCAAAATTTAATTTTTTGCATAATTCCCAGTGGATCCCTTTCACAACCCAGTCGTGCCTAGCTTTGTATTCCGTTGTGCTAGTTTGCTACAATCACTTAATACTTGGTTCATAATCTCATCTCTGTCACCACACAGTCTACATTTACTGTTTTGTTGTGTCTTATCAATTTTTGCTTTGATATAATTTGTTCTTATGACATTATTTTGTGCAGCAATTATTAACGATTTAGTTTCTCTCTTGAGGTTTCCTCTTCTTAACCATGTCCAAGTTTTTTCATGTGCAACCTCCAATTTGTTGTTTGAAGTATCCAAATAATTGGGTTTTTTTTCCCATCTTTGTTTTCTTGTTTTCCTGTTTGTCCATATATTACATCTGCTGTTGTTGGCTGCCATAAGTAATCAGTCTTTGCTCTTTTTTGTGTATTCTTCGAGTCCTTGGATTGTGACCTCTACACAATCCTCTATGTTGACAAGACCTCTTCCACCTTCTTTTCTTGATACATATAACCTATCTTTATCATCTCTACGGTGTAGAGCCTTGTGCATTGGTCGATCTCTCTGAGTTCTTCTTTGTCCATTTTAAGAATAGCCCAGAGTATCTTATAACGGGAACGGCCCAGGTATTTATTCCTTTGATAAGGTTTCTGCTGTTGAGCTTGGTTTCTAAGAGCTTTCTCGTTCTTATGAGGTATTCTATTATTTTAACTTTCTCGTTCTTATGAGGTATTCTATTATTTTAACTTTCTCGTTCTTATAAGGTATTCTATTATTTTAACTTTCTCGTTCTTATGAGGTATTCTATTATTTTAACTTTTTCTTTCATCTCTGTTTGTTTGATATTGTCTGCTTCTAAAATTCCTAAGTATTTGTAAGTTTCTTTTTCTTCAAGTGATTTTATAGTATCCTGATTTGGCAGTTGTCTGCCGTCCATTAATTTTCTTTCCCCCTTTTTTATTGCTAGCATATCACATTTTTCCATTCGAATTCCATCCCTATATCCTGGCTATATATTCTAATGGTTTGTACCATGGTTTCTAGTTCTTTTTCATTTTATTATTATTATTATTATTAATCTGTCAATGTTCAAAAATTGATATTTATTCTTGCACTATCTGGAGAGTTTTGTTTATCAATGAGGTCAATGTTTGTTCCCAGTTTTGCAAATGACTCTTGTCCTTAGTAATCTGTCATCAACTCTCAAACAAAACAAGCTGAGGCATGTCACGTAACTATTGGCTGGACTGCACCTCCTGTTGGCCATGGGTGGCAATCTGTGATGCTTAAGGATGGAATCTTTGTGGCTGAATAATCCATGACTTGCAACACACTAATTAGACCCTTACTTGGGCTAGACGGGCAGGTGTAGAGAGCCCCTCCAATTCCTTTTTATAATATATGTGCTAGGAGGCAGTGGTTGAGGGATCTTTGTGTCCTGAGTATGATGTTAATCTGTATCTAGTGGTGAGGTTCCAATTCTGGAGCTCTGGGGAGTGTGGAGTACCCTTTCATTGCCATTTCTCCCTGGTGCCCTTTGACCTGTTAGGGTCCCATCTATGGGTTAAATAGATTAAAAATGAGTTTAAAAATATTTTTGAATATCCAACAAGAATGAATAATATTTGTCTGAATTTTTCAGATGAGGTATTTGTATTGATTTTTCAGACTGTTGTCCTCATCATTTATTGTGGTGTGTAAAGTTTACAAAGGCAAGACATGCCATCCACTGAAAGTAAGACTAGAAGAATATTGGAAAGCAGTGGTACAGGGGGAAACAGAAAAGTCGGGTATGGCTGACCATATATATGGAAAGAAAAGGGAAAACATCTACCCTTGTAGGATAAAGTTAAAATAATTGATAGAGAGAGACATTGGAAAAGAAGATGTCTCAAAGAAGCAGCACATATATTGGGCCATATGCTTGGATAGACAAGGAACACCTGAAGAAGGCCGGAGGATACAGCAGCAGAAATGTGTTTTTACATACTATATTGGAAAAGATGACGTCTTGAAGAGGCTGCATATATTTTGGGTTATATGTATTGAAGTCAGTTAGCCTACTGTTGGTTTTAATAACAGCAGCTAAGTAGAACTTCAATATGGCGCTGCGAACAGGATCTAAAACTGAAGAATAAGTTCCAATTACCGTCAAACTGGGAAGACAAGGTAGCATGCGTTTGTAACTTAATACAAACTTGAAATGCCACAGAGTCCACTGCAGAATGACCAAGTATATATAAGACTCCACAGTGTCATGCAGATTAACCAGTCAAGCGACCAATCAGAACTCATTCTTCACGATGGTGAGTATCATTGTTTCTACAATATGCTCAGATAGACAGGGAACATCTGAAGAAGGCTGGAGGGAGATTCAATGGGTGAAACGTTGTTTTTACATGCCACAATAAAAATGAGAACAACAGTTTCTTTAGCAAACTGCTTCCTTCAGGTTATCAGTGGTACCGAAACCTGGGATTGAACCAGGGACCAGTAGATTATCAGACAGTCGTAGTCGTCATAATTGCTTTGCTCTCCCAGCAGTTCTAGTCTTCTCACTAGCACAATCCAACTATATCCTCTCTTCCACTCGTTTCGACAGCCAAAATGCTGCTGGAGACTTTCTGACCAATCTGGGAGAGCAGGTCCCTAAATATCCCATTGCTGTGTTTCATCCGGGTTCCTCACTCAAATTGCACATTCGACATTCATCAGCATGCGTCAATCCTCACAACGAGACTCTACATCCGGGTTACTCTGCACTGCTTCTGCGGAATTTCACCAGCATTTCAGCAACAAAGAGGTGACGAGTTCAATTTCCGTGGTCACTCGCCACACTCCTCCCCCTCACCCAGGCCACACATATCCGGACTCGTTTTGTTCGTTGGGGGCTGGGAATCTGCTCATCTACAGTTTTGAAAAATCAAAGTTAGTATGAATAAAACAAAATAATGCAAGGGTTGACATGCTGTAAAATCCAACCAACCAACCAGAAAGTTTTTTTGACATATTTTTAATGACTTATTTTTTATCAGCTTGCTATATTTGGACCAACCTACCATGTTTATTCTTTTGTTTGTTTTTTACCAACTCGTTTTTTTTTTGTAAATTTACCTCTTTCTTTTTTTTATGTATTTTTTTTACCAACTTGTTTTTTGTTTTTTTTGCCAACTCATGTTTTTACCAACTCATCACATTTCTATCAATTCACAATGATTGCACCTTAATTAAATTAAATTAAGCTATAAAACATTAAAAATAAAATGTAATTAGAATTATTTGATGAAATATTAATCTGCATGGAGGCATCAAATTCTTTTTTGTTTCCAGAACCAAAAAGGCATAAATTAAAGGCAAAGAATTGACCGCAGTAATTACATGTTTTTTTTAAAAAACTGTTTTAAGATATTCATAAAGAAATTGAATCATGCATGCAACAAAAATTGAGAAAGAAAGAAAATGCGAAATTTCTGTTTTAAAACTTAACAAAAAAAACAACAAAAAGAACAACAAAATGATTACAGATCCAATTCCATGACCTTTCATTCTTTCTCTCTTTCTTTCTTTCTTTCTACCTTTCTTTCTTTCTTTTTTTCTTTTTTTTTCTCTCTTTCTTTCTCTTTGTATTTTTTCTTTCTTTACTTTCTTCTTTCTTTCTTTTTTACTTCTTTCTTCTTCCTTTCTTTCTTTCTTTTCTTTCTTTTTTCTTTTTTTCTTTTCTTTGTATTTTCATTTCTTTGGCTTTACTTTTCTGTTCTTATTCTTTCTTTCTTTCTTTTTTTACAACATTCTTTCTTTCTTCTTTACCTTTCTTTTTCTTTCTTTTTTCTCTCTCTTTCTTCTTTCTACCTTTCATTCTTTTTTTTCTTCTTTCTCTCTTTCTTTCTTTCTTTCTTTCTTTCTTTGTATTTTCATTTATTTTGGCTTTACTTTTCTGTTCTTATTTTTTCTTTCTTTCATTCTTTTTTACAAAATTCTTTCTTTCTTTCTTCTTTTTTACAAAATTCTTTCTTCTTTCTTTCTTTCTTTCTTTCTTTCTTTTTTGCCCATTTCTTTCTTTTGGCTTTACTTTATTGTTCCTATTCCTTCTTTCTTTCTTTTTTCTTCTTTTTTTTTTTATTTTATTTGTACTTTTTTTTATTTTTGTTGTTTTTGCTTATTTTATTTTTTTCATTTTTTTTTTTTTATAAATACAATTTTGATTTTTATGTAGGTCAATACACACCCTCTAAGCCACATCAGTCACACCAAAGTGTTTTTTATGGCGATTCCAAGTTATTTGAAGAAAAATAAAATAAAAAATGTGTAAATAATAAACCAGACTAATTGGTGTTGTTTACAGTTAGAATAGTTTGCAAATTGTGTGTTTTTGCAATTGGGCACACAAATCTCCACTTAAACATTTTATATATATATATATATATATATATATATACATAAAGTAAGCCTAATGAATTAGAATATATCTACCTAGGTTTCTCCTAATAGATCATCAGGATAATTCTGACTCCATATTTTTTTCCATTAAATAGTGCCAATTGATTATTTTCAGGTGGTGCATATAATTTGGTCTTTTTTTTTTTATGTATTTTTTTTCTTCCGAAAGTTTGTATTGAGTAATTACAAACTATAGAGCCGGAGTTTTTTCATACTGTCGGAGTTTAGAAATAAAAAATAAATAAAAAATATATATATATATATATATATATTTGGTAGAAGAAACAATTTTTATAAACAATTTTTTTCTATTCAACCCATAGATGGGACCCTAATAGGTACTACCACTCCTGGTCAGAATGGACCAGAGAGCGATGGTAATGAAGGGGTGCTCCACATTCCCCAAACCTCCAGAACTGAACCTCACCATCAGATAGAGTTTAACTTCATTCCCTGCTACTGCCTTTTAGCACCCATATGATAAAAAAAGGCAATAGGGTTGGGGAAATCATATAGGTGCTAGGGCTTGATGTGACCAGCCGATTGATAAGAAATAAGAAGAGAGTAAAAAGTCCAGTGTCTTTTGTGGTTAACCTCTGATAATCATCGAATGTCTTTCACTAATCTTTGTTTAAAAAAAAAAAGATTGAGAGATATGGCTTTCCTAAGAAAGCGGAGATTTTACGTGTTGTCCAGTGGATGAGATGGAATGAACTGAAGAATTCCAAAACGAGTGGGAAACATGTGACGTGATCAGTTGAGTGTTGGTAACATGTCATGTGTTACGTATTCGTCAGTGGTCATCTTCAGGTCAGACAATGGTGGTGTGAAGGAAGGAAGGAACAGTTTTCAGAGAAGAGTCTATGTATGTATTTATGTATGTTGGTTTTGAGAGTGAAAGAATCGTGCATGAAAACCTAAAGCGTCAACTTTGAAAGGGTTACACCTGTCATATTGGAGAGAACATGGAGGGTTGGAAGTGTCTGAGATATGGTCGAGTTTTGCTTTCTAGGCTGGCTATGTCAGTAATAGGAAGTCTCACCTGCGTCAATCCATGCAGATTCCAGGAGCAAACAATGTGTCTTGTGCTATATGTGGCAAGGTCTGTAAGTCGGCTTCTGATCTTAAAGACATATGGTGGTGCATAAGCATCAAATTTTATCATCTGATTCATCTGAATCATTCATTCAACGGGAAGGAAGTCTTTTCAATGTCATATTTGCATCAAACTTTGTGGATCTGCAGCAGGTTTGATGAGTCATTTGAGGGCTCATGCAAGGAAGGGTTCTGGTGGTGGAGTTGTGGGATTGTGAGGGACGGCAATGATCTGTAAAGATTATGCTATTGCCATGTATGTTGGTAGGTAGGTAGGAAGGTAGTAATCCTGATCTAATGTTGGTTCATTTACTATTAAAAAATATTTTCAGTGAAAGAGTTGCCTGAGAAGGCAGAACACAAGCTGTTCTTGAAATGTATAGAACAGTATTGTAGAGTCCACAGGCTTTTGAATAAGTGTTATTATTATGTACAGTTCAAGCACATCTTAAAAACCAAACATGACTAAACACAATGAATGGTATTTTTCAATTCAGCATAAAATGGTGATCATATATCACTTGATAAACTTTTTTGAGGGGAAAATCTTTTAATGCAGACCACCTGGCAATGATTATGGAATTAACCCATATAGAGGATTTTTTATTTAGGTTTGGTTTGTTGAATTTTTGCGGCATGTCAACCCTTGTTGGGTTATTTTATGATGAAGACATTTGGTATTCAATTTTTTTTTTAACTCAATTTTTTTTTTTAACCACATTTTTTTTAACCTTTTTTTTCTCTTCTATTTAACCCATGGATCTCTGGATCACAGTGGACCTGGAAGTAATGGTGATAAAGGGGTACTCCACATTCTCCAGAATTGGAACTTCACAATCTATTAGAGTTTAACATCATAGCCAGGACACTAAGGCTCTCAGCCACAGCTTTCTAGTGCATATATGATACAAAGAGTTGGGGGGTTGCCATAAGGGCAATAGGGTCATGACAATAAGGGTGCTAGGGCTTGAAGTGACCAGCTAATTGATTGAAGGGGGCCTCTCTGGCTGCCCGTCTAATCTAATTAAGGTCCAAAGTGGAGTGTTGCATGTCATGGACAACTCAGCCACCAGGATTCCATCCTTAAGTATCATGGGTAACCGCCCACAGTCAACAGGTGGCCCATTGGGTGGGTCTTACTCCTCTGCAGAGGTGCAGTTCATGTATTCTAATTCCGTAGCTGACAGGGCTGGGTTTTTTTTTTGGGGGGGGGGTGCACATAGTCATATTGAATATGAATAGTTTTTAAACAGATCTATTTGAAAGGCTACTCGACGCTGAACAGATCTCCAGAAGTGGAGTCTCACCACCATATCCAGTTTGATAAGTGTTTAGATGATTTGAAGTCCAAGCTTCTTTGCTTACCCCATTCTAAATTTCTACAGAAGCCACATGCTTCCATCTAGACAATTCCCCAACCTTATCACCCACACCCAGAAATTAATCGACATGTTTGGCACTACATATGCTCCTTCTGTTAACCTCTTCATTTAACCTCTTCATTTACATATTTTTGTAATTGCAAACAATATCAAATGTCTCGTTAATAAATTATGATTATTGCCTTGTGAATTTAGCTGGGGGGGGGGGGTTCTGTCCATTTAAGATCATGGCCCTGGTTTCTCCTGAGTTAAACTTTGTGACTTTTGGGCTAAAAAGGTTGGGGACCCCCTGCTCTAATACGTCTCTTTGTTATTGTCTCTCTATTGCTGTCTGCGTTGGCCAACTTCGATATGTGAAGTGAAGCCAGTCTGGGATTTAGAAGTTCAGGATGATATCCAGTTTAAGGGTTAAGGTTCTTGTAGTGGCTTTGTCATTTTATATTTATTATTTATTTATATATATATATATATATATATATATATATATATATATATATATATATATATATATAATATCGAAGTTCAGAGATGATATCCAGTTTAAGGGTTAAGGTTCTTTGTACTTTGTCATTTTATTATTTATTTTTCACAGGCAGATGCTAACAATTGCTATGTTCAATAAGAGTTTATAAGAACCATACATTTAATTCTCATCTATTAATAATGGAGATTGTCTGTATTTCTGTCTGTAACAAAGACTACGTCATAGCTCTATGTCACAATATTCTTATGCTATATACACCCAAAATTTGAGTAAGCAATTTTTAAAAATTGTTTTTTACTCTCGTCCTTTTTTTTTTTTACAGTAACAAGAAGTTAACTGAAAAGTTTACAAATAAATAAATACCTACGATTTTGTGTAAAATTGATGTGGAAAATATTCAAAATAATTGTTTGATTATTACATGCACACAACATTTTATTTGAAAGGGACGGGGCTCAGTTTTCATTTCAAATTGTTTTATTTCTATTTTTTTTTACTCCTTTAATAAATATGAGGATTTGTCTTACTTATGATACAAACCCTCTGACATTGAATTTTTAACTCCCACCCTCTCAGGCAATGTCTTTCAAAAATTAATTTTTACGATGCCCAGAGGGTGTTTTCTGTTGCTAGTAATATTAATAGATGTAAAAACAAAACATGATAATTTGATTAGCAATTTTGTATCATAGTAAAATAGCATGAAATCAATGTCGGCTGGTACTTTAGAATACACTGACTGCACTTCTGCAAATGGGTAAAATCCCCCCCCCCCGTGGGACCACCCGTTGGCCTGTGGGTGATGACCTGTAATGTTTAAGGTTGGAATACTGGTGGCTAGGAAGAAGATGTAAAAAGTTTAGATGCTCTCAGCTTCCCAACCGGTAGAAGAAACAATTTTAAAAACAATTTTTTTCTATTGAACCCATAGATGGGACCCTAATAGGTACTACCACTCCTGGTCAGAATGGACAGAGACCTGGGTCAGATGACCTGTGATGTTTAAAGGTTGGAATACTGGTGGCTAGGAAGAAGATGTAAAAAGTTTAGATGCTCTCAGCTTCCCAACCGGTAGAAGAAACAATTTTAAAAACAATTTTTTTCTATTCAACCCATAGATGGGACCCTAATAGGTACTACCACTCCTGGTCAGAGTGGACCAGAGACCTGGGTCAGATGACCTGTGATGTTTAAGGCTGGAATACTGGTGGCTAGGAAGAAGATGTAAAAAGTTTAGATACTCTCAGCTTCCCAACCGGAAACTTTGTGGATGACGAATGTATCTTACCAGCCGGTTATATAAATTAAATTGGGTTTGTCGAGGGGACGGAACGTGTTAGAAATTCGATAAAGAGGAAGGTATTGGACGTATCGATCCAAAAGAGGGTGGGATAAATTAGTTGTAGTGATGAGGATGATGGCGATGAAGATGATGACAAAAGAATTTACAGTTCGCTGGTTGCTGGTGTGATAGTGATGATGATGATGATGATGAAGATGAGGATAATATATCAAAATCTGTTGATTAAAAAAGGGACGAGGAGGAAAAAAAGATCTTAAAGAAAGAAGGAAGAAGAAGAAGACAATTGAAGAGGTGGAGTCTGTAGGATAAATATAAATAATAATAAGAGAAGAAAGACTTGGAAAATTAAATTTATCGATGTAGGGGTGGGTTGGTTATTGATTTGTTTAAAATACAAACAGTTTTAAAGACAGGTAAAGAAGATGTAGAAGTTAATGGGGAAATGAATAATAGTTAATTTGTCATGAATGAATGACACACAATAACAATTTTTTTTTTTTTAGTTAAGGAAACAATTCTCCACTTTTATAGGATTGTCCAAACCCTATTGACCTCATGGCAACCCCAAACTCTTTTTATGATATATATGTTAGAAGGCGGTGGCTGAGGGTCTTTGTGTCCTGGTTATGATGTTAACCTCTATCTGATGGTGAAGTTCCAGTTCTGGAACTCTGGGGAATGTGGAGTACCCCTTCAATACAATTACTCCCAGGTCCACTCTTACCCGGAGTGGTAATACCTGTTAGGGTTCCATCTATGGGTTAAATAGAAAAAAAATATATTTTTAAAAAATTGAGTTTTAAAAATTTGAGTACCCACCAAGAATGAATAAAACAAAACGTTTTTGGAATAAAATAACCCAATAAGGGTTGACATGCCATAAAATCCAACCAACAATAGCATGATAACAATAAAGCATTCACTTTTAATTTTACACAATCCTGCACAATTGTGTTGCCTCCTAGCAATGTTTCTATACATTAACATTGAATTGGTCAACAAGCAGCCAATAGAAAAATACCTTGCATTGAGCTACTTGGAGATGATCGGGTTTTGATGGTAATAATTTTTGGAAATGGATACTATGACCCGAGTTCAAATCCTGGACAAAGCTGTTTGCATTTTAAATAGCACTAATACCCTTGAGAAAGGTAAGCATCCAACTATTCTCCCTCTGATTTCTGAGCCACCTCAATTTGTACCTTCAGGTAACATGGATAAATCCATGACAACAAGCATCTTCAAAGTACCACCTCTGCCGCTGATATGTCTCTGCCAAAGGGAGATGTCAAAGCTTTTTTAGCCTGTGGAAGCATGTGGTGTAATGGTTACTGTTGTAGGAAATAGGAACGGTGTGACGAGTTCAAATCCTGGATGTAGCTATTTGCATTTCACATAGTGCTAATACCCTTTAAAAATGTATGAATTCAACAATTCTCCCTCCAGCTATGGGTAAATAGTAGGGCAGACTGGACTCTTTAACCTTGGTATGGCAACCAGTTTAGAAGAAGGAAAACTCTGAATTCAAACCAAAGGGGTTCTCTTCTCATTCTTCAAAACTATTTTGAGAGCTCCTCCTCCTCCCTCTCCTCCTCCCAGGTTTCCAGCACTTTCCATTTTATGGTTCCAGACAAGCCTTCATGGCTACTATGTCAGCACCAAGACAAATGGTATCCTCACTGTATTTCACCTTGTCTGGCAATCCTATACTTTGAACCGTTACCACCCAGGCACTGCAAGGAATTAGGTTTCATGCAAGAATGTCGTTCGAAAGGCAGTAAATAAACTGCTATTTGAATTAAAAAATTATAATCTAAAGATAGTAACTTAAAAAAATACTTAAAAAAAGTAATATTTTATAATTAGTACTAAAGAAAAAAAAAAGAAAAGAAAAGAAATATGTTTATTTTTACACATTATATTTTTTTAAAAAACACAACAAATGATTAATGTGTGAAGGATGATCACTAATTAGGACTGGGTCTATTCTCATAGTGACCACCTCTGCTATTTCATAGGTTTTCAAAATAAGTTTAAAATATTTTATCAGATACAAGTAATTCTTTAAAGAAGAACAAAGGTTATTAATTCTAAATATATATATATTTACCAACCCCTCTGCACGCGCAGGATGTGACACAAGGTCAATTTCTTAAGTGGAGTTCAACAGGTTTGAATTCAGAGGTTTCTTTCTCCTAGACCGTTTGCCTAACCAAGGTTAAAGAGCCCAGTCTGCCCTACTCTTTATCCATAGCTGGAGAGAGAGTAGGATTCATACCTTTCCCAAGGGTATTAGCGCAAAGTGAAATGCAATTGCCACATCCAGGATTTGAACTCGGGGCGATGTGTCCATTTTCCATGACTTTAACCATTACACCACGCACTTCCGTATTAATTCTTTCTAAATATACAGTAGAGCGTGGTTCTCAAACAGTGCACCCAGGCACACTGGTGCGCCCCGTAGTTTTAAACTCTAGCATGCAAGAGAAGGAGGAAAATATCTTCACATCCATTGACAAAATAAAAGCGTTTCAGAGAAATCTACAGATTTGGAAAAGAACAGCGATAGAAGGCAATCTTGAAATGTTTCCTTTGATAAGTAATAATTGCAAAACTGAAATTCTGCCAATGAGAGTTGAACATTTATCAACTTTAGAAGAAAATTTGAGTTTTTATTTTCCATCAATTAACACTGCGCAATATGACTGGATTCGAAACCGTTTTGTAGAAACTGCAATAGATTCTAGTTTAACGCTAACAGAAAAAGAAGAACTGGCAGCTGTGTCCACTGATCGTGGATTAATGATTAAATACAAAGAATTGTCTCTTGAAGCTTTTTGGATTTCTATCAAAAAACAACGTGTCGATATCTAAAAAAGAGCTGGCCATTTTATTGCAATTTTCCACCTCATATTTATGTGAACTGGGATTTTCAACCCTCGCAACAATTAAGTGTAAAAAGAGAGGAACTCTTCAATGCATTGATGAGGAAATGAGAGTTTGTCTCTCAAACATAAGAGCAAACATTGAAGAAATCGCAAGGTCTCATCAAGCTCATGTTTCTCATTAACACAGGAATGAATAAACTTCATAGAGGCATGTTAAGTTTGCTTTTGTTAAATGTGTTATTTTTTTATATATTTAACAGTTAACTTAACGTATTAGTCCTATTTTGTATACAGTGCGCTATCAAGTATCTGTAGTACTGTAAGTGCACCCAGACTGTATAAAGTTTGAGAACCACTGCACTAGAGACTGGTTCTCGTTTTTGTTGGTATTTGATTACTTCTCTATCTTTTAAATCAACCAAGAGTAATTCCTCCATGAAAATGAGACGAGTCTCTTTTGAGTCATGGTCGATTTCGTCTTCTATGTGACGATGGTCGTCATTCTCGGAACCTCCAATATTTTTCCGTTGTGTCAGGCAAACATTTCTCTGTGTCACCAAAGTTATTGCTAGTGCAGGTCTCTGTCGACTGATAAAGAATTTGCATCGTAAATATTGCTGACCTCTTGTTTGTCATCATAATTTATTGCCTCAAAATATGATTTTTTTTTTTTTTTAAATAACGTCTTTATCAGATGAGCTATGATGAAATATTTTCTCATCTATGTATAGAAGGAGGGAAAATATATGGGGCGAAATAGACTTTCGAATCAACAAGCTCCCGCCAAGGGGGAACCAAAAACAAGCGAGTTCTCCGTCTTCTCACAAGCCAGACCCTCTGTTGGTCAACACATTCTTCGTCTGGCAGCTGGAAAATCCATCGTCATAGTCGAAATAATCTTTAGCAGTTCAAAATCACATTTCCTATTTAGTTTTGTTTCTGTTCGACTAAAATCCATTTCTTTACTGAAAAGCGCTTAGTCGTTGACTGCTGCTGCTGACTGCCCAGCACTCTACTCACTTGTTATTTTATGGGCATATTAGCCAAACATCCGGGCACATTAGTCAAACCTCGCGTCCATCCAGTGCCCCAAACGCATTTGTTTTTGCATGCAGGAGGACGCGAGTTCGATCCCGGCAGGCAAGACACACTATGTTATTTTTTTAATTAATTGATTTTAATTAATTTTTTACACACTTTCTGATAATCTGAGGTGCAGGGTATGAACACTATCGTTCAGGTAGTGAGACAAGTCTGTTTCCATTTTTCTGTTTTCTCTAGAATTTCGTGTCAGAAATTAAAAATTGTAAGACTAAGAAAAATCCATTAGAAAAATCCGTTTTACGGGAATTTGAAAAAACATGTCATACCTCTATGAAGAAACATTCAGAACAAAACAAAGACTAAGTTACAAAACAATTTAATTGGAATCTTAGGAAGACATTTTGTTCTTATGAAGAATTATGACAAGTTCCACAAATTGATTGCTTTTTAATTATTAAGCAACACCAGATAATCTGGATTTACATTTTTCCATTGCATCTTGAACAATTTGGATGGTCTCATTTTTAACAAGAGGGTGTTGCAGGATGATAACAGAGAAAAGATGTAAGAACAAGCGTATCAATATATATATATATTGGTTTACTACTGTTTTATCAAGTGGTAATATACATACATGCATATATATATATATATATATATATATATATATATATATGAGGTAAAATAAGGAATGAAAGAACAAAACTCAGACAAAAATGTGTAGTATATTTCGCTGGAATGTTAAATTCCACTTCTTCAACCTTTATTGAATCATTAGGATCATACAAGTGTTTTATAGAAGGGGGAAGTAGGTAGGTGGGTAAGTTTTGTGGTGAGTGAAAAGAATTTGATTGGTTATAGGAGACATCTTTGGGGGCAATAAGGTGGGGGGAGATAGAAGAGAAAGGAGTTGAGGGATGTAGGTAGAAAAAAATGAATTCCCCCTTACCCACCTACCTACTTCCCCCTTCTATAAAACACTTGTGTGAGCCTAATGATTCAATAAAGGCTGAAGAAGCAGAATTTAACATTCCAGCGAAATATACTGCACATTTTTGTCTGAGGTTTGTTCTTTCATTCCTTATTTTACCTCATTCTGTCAGATTCATTCCAACCCTCTTTTCCTCATATATATATATATATATATATATATATATATTAAAGACGGTGAGGAAATTAATCCGACAATATGAGAAGAAAATATTTTAAAAATATAACAAACACAGGATGTTATGATTAGGGGAAACAATTTTATGTGTCAATACTTAAGCATTTTGGTATATTGTACCATCTTCAGGACACTGTTAAGTAATGTTTATGTGAGGGACAAAATGAAAGATGTTAAGTGCATATGAAATATGTCATATCTTTGTTAACTTTTCGTTCTCCACCTATTCACATTCATGCATGCATCATCCTATGATCTTCACCTTCCATTTTTGCACATGCATTGATCACGTCATTGGCTTTCCTAAACAAACTCACATATAAAAATTAACGGTTAATAACATCATATTCACACATTCACTATACACTTAACATCTTTCATTTTGTCCCTCGCATAAACATTACTTAACAGTGTCCTGAAGATGGTACAATATACTGAAATGCTTAAGTATTGACACATAAAATTGTTTCCCCTAATCATAACATCCTGTGTTTGTTATATTTTTAAAATATTTTCTTCTCATAAATTGTTTTCTTCTTTAACAGCATTGTGTGATGTTTTCATTCCACCTTTTCATACTCATATATATATATATATATATATAATGATCCACGCATTTAACGACAACGTGGGCATATCATGGAGAAATACTTGGTTCAATAATTTTCATAGTGTAATGGTTAACAAGCTGTTCTCGCAGATCAATTACTTTTATTTGGAGTACATAGAATAAAAAGATAAAATTATGAATAAGTAACAGTTCAAAAATAAGTAGGTATTTACCCAACCCATTTGCCACCAGTAGGATGTGCCGCAAGGTCACAAGTATGGGGCATTCAGTGAGGATTGAGCAATACAAAAATAAATATGTACCTTATGTATATTTATTCAATTTTATTTTGGGCTACAAAGTTTCAGTGCCGTGGGGGTTGGGGGTAATAAAAAAAATACCTAATATGTTTTGATTGTATAATGTTCCACTATAAATCCTGGTATCTTTGGTTTAGAAGTAAATTAACATTTTTGTAAAAATTGATAGGGGTGTACTTATTTATAGGTGACATTTTATCTGTGTGTGTGTATGTATATATATATTATATAATATATATATATACACAGAGCAATTTATTTCCAAACTCTACAGCATTGGAACTTATAAATAGCTTGATCCACTTTTTTTGTGGGATAGTATTTCAGTTGTTACTCTCTTAGAGTCTAGTGGAAAATTATGCAATCAGAATGGATATTATTAGGCATTATTTATTACCAAACTCTACTGCATTGAAACACTAATAAAAATATGAATATACAGAAGTCCAAAAATGGATATTATTAGGCATTATTTATTACCAAACTCTACTGCATTGAAACACTAATAAAAAATATGAATATACAGAAGTCCAAAAATGGATATTATTAGGTATTATTTATTACCAAACTCTACAGCATTGAAACACTAATAAAAATATGAATATGCAGAAGTCCAAAAATGGATATTATTAGGTATTATTTATTACCAAACTCTACTGCATTGAAACACTAATAAAAATATGAATATAAAGAAGTCCAAAAATGGATATTATTAGGTATTATTTATTACCAAACTCTACAGCATTGAAACACTAATAAAAATATGAATATGCAGAAGTCCAAAAATGGATATTATTAGGTATTATTTATTACCAAACTCTACAGCATTGAAACACTAATAAAAATATGAATATGCAGAAGTCCAAAAATGGATATTATTAGGTATTATTTATTACCAAACTCTACAGCATTGAAACACTAATAAAAATATGAATATGCAGAAGTCCAAAAATGGATATTATTAGGTATTATTTATTACCAAACTCTACTGCATTGAAACACTAATAAAAATATGAATATAAAGAAGTCCAAAAATGGATATTATTAGGTATTATTTATTACCAAACTCTACAGCATTGAAACACTAATAAAAATATGAATATGCAGAAGTCCAAAAATGGATATTATTAGGTATTATTTATTACCAAACTCTACAGCATTGAAACACTAATAAAAATATGAATATGTAGCAGTCCAAAAATGGATATTATTAGGTATTATTTATTCCAAACTCTACAGCATTGAAACACTAATAAAAATATGAATATGTAGCAGTCCAAAAATGGATATTATTAGGTATTATTTATTACCAAACTCTACAGCATTGAAACACTAATAAAAAATATGAATATGTAGCAGTCCAAAAATGGATATTATTAGGTATTATTTATTACCAAACTCTACAGCATTGAAACACTAATAAAAATATGAATATAAAGAAGTCCAAAAATGGATATTATTAGGCATTATTTATTACCAAACTCTACTGCATTGAAACACTAATAAAAATATGAATATGCAGAAGTCCAAAAATGGATATTATTAGGCATTATTTATTACCAAACTCTACTGCATTGAAACACTAATAAAAATATGAATATGCAGAAGTCCAAAAATGGATATTATTAGGTATTATTTATTACCAAACTCTACTGCATTGAAACACTAATAAAAATATGAATATGCAGAAGTCCAAAAATGGATATTATTAGGCATTATTTATTACAAACTCTACTGCATTGAAACACTAATAAAAATATGAATATGCAGAAGTCCAAAAATGGATATTATTAGGTATTATTTATTACCAAACTCTACTGCATTGAAACACTAATAAAAATATGAATATGCAGAAGTCCAAAAATGGATATTATTAGGCATTATTTATTACCAAACTCTACTGCATTGAAACACTAATAAAAATATGAATATGCAGAAGTCCAAAAATGGATATTATTAGGTATTATTTATTACCAAACTCTACAGCATTGAAACACTAATAAAAATATGAATATGCAGAAGTCCAAAAATGGATATTATTAGGCATTATTTATTACCAAAACTCTACTGCATTGAAACACTAATAAAAATATGAATATGCAGAAGTCCAAAAATGGATATTATTAGGCATTATTTACCAAACTCTACTGCATTGAAACACTAATAAAAATATGAATATGCAGAAGTCCAAAAATGGATATTATTAGGCATTATTTATTACCAAACTCTACTGCATTGAAACACTGTAATAAAAATATGAATATGTAGCAGTCCAAAAATGGATATTATTAGGTATTATTTATTACCAAATTCTACAGCACTTAAACACTGTAATAAAAATATGAATTATGGGATAATGTTTCAGTTTTTACTCTGGTATAGATTTTAATTCTTGTGGAACTTACAATGAAAATGGATATTATTAGGTATTATTTATTACCAAACTCTACATCACTGAAATTATGTAGCCAAAAATAAAATTATAACCCTTTTATTATCAAAAGTTAAGATTACAAAAGATTTAGTGAACTCTGAGGAGAAACTTCACTGTTCTCATTCTGTCTTCCATGGCTTGGTGGTACCTTACATTAGCTTGCTAACCACTACACCATGCTAAGTCTTTGAAAGATGTTTAATTATATGAATAAATTTAACTTTTTGTCATTTTGAAAATACTTATTTAAACAGTTGTTTAGACTAGTGAATATATTTTGTGTCTTTGCTTTTAAGATTTTTATAACTATTTCAGTCAATCTGATCAGTTGGTTGGTTGGTTTTATGGCATGTCAACCCTTGTTGGGTTATTTTATGCCAAAGTCAGTTTAATAATTATGGTCTCCAATAATATACAGCACAAAAAATGTATCATGTCAACCCTTGTTGGGTTATTTTATGCCAAAGTCAGTTTAATAATTATGGTCTCCAATAATATACAGCAAAAAATGTATCATGTCAACTCTTGTTGGGTTATTTTATGCCAAAGTCAGTTTAATAATTATGGTCTCCAATAATATACAGCACAAAATGTATCATGTCAACTCTTGTTGGTTATTTTATGCCAAAGTCAGTTAATAATTATGGTCTCCAATAATATACAGCACAAAAATGTATCATGTCAACTCTTGTTGGGTTATTTTATGCCAAAGTCAGTTTAACAATTATGGTCTCCAATTATATACAATACAAAAATGTATCATGTCAACCCTCGTTGGTTTTTTATGCCAAAGTCAGTTTAATAATTATACTCTCCAATTATATACAATACAAAAATGTATCATGTCAACCTTGTTGGGTTATTTTATGCCAAAGTCAGTTTTACAATTATGGTCTCCAATCATATATAGTACAAAAATGTATCATATAATTTCTTTTCTTTCTTTTTTTTAATTCATTTTAATTTTACATTGGGCATTTAAATGACACAAGAGCATTTGGAATGTTTGATTTTTAAAATTGTGTGGAATAAATTGGGGCAAATAAGAAATCTACGATTAAGCGACACCTGATAATCTGGATTCACATTTTTGCATTGCATCCTGTATGATTTGGATGGTTTCATTTTTAACCAGAATGATAACGGAAGGAAGATTTTGGAACAAGTGTATTAATATATAGATAATTGCAGTATTTGATTAACTTATAAAAGAGAGACTTGGTGATGAAAATACTATTCTCAACCAGTTTGTTTTTCCTTTTTTTAAGCACGTATATCACATATGAATGTGTCTGTTTAGTATTTTGTCATTATTAGAAAAAGTCATTATGTGAAAAAAAAAAAAAAAAAAAAAAATTTTGAATCAAATATCACATATGAATGTGTCTGTTTAGTATTTTGTCATTATTAGAAAAAAGTCATTATGTGAAAAAAAAAAAAAAAAAAAAAAAATTTTGAATCAAATATCACATATGAATGTGTCTGTTCAGTATTTGTCATTATTAGAAAAGTCATTATGTGAAAAAAAAAAAAAAAAAAAAAAAAAATTTTGAATCAAATATCACATATGAATGTGTCTGTTCAGTATTTTGTCATTATTAGAAAAAGTCATTATGTGAAAAAAAAAAAAAAAAAAAAAAATTTTGAATCAAATATCACATATGAATGTGTCTGTTCAGTATTTTGTCATTATTAGAAAAAGTCATTATGTGAAAAAAAAAAAAAAAAAAAAAAAATTTTGAATCAAATATCACATATGAATGTGTCTGTTCAGTATTTTGTCATTATTAGAAAAAGTCATTATGTGAAAAAAAAAAAAAAAAAAAAAATTTTGAATCAAATATCACATATGAATGTGTCTGTTCAGTATTTTGTCATTATTAGAAAAAGTCATTATGTGAAAAAAAAAAAAAAAAAAAAAAAAATTTGAATCAAATTTAAACATTAAAAAAGTTTTAAAAAAACAAAAGAAAGTAAAAAAAAAAAGAAGAAAAAAACCCAAACTAGGTTCAAAGTAAAAGTCAGCTGTTATAAAGATTTAATTCTTGTGATTTCCATTTGAGCGAAAATATGGTAGGTTGTGAGACGACAATCACACCCACCGTGCAAAAAAACAAACTTTGGCAGATTGGTTTTATCATATATATATATACCAACCGCACATCATTTTAGATTTTCCGAGTACAGACAGTCGAGTGCATCAGTGGCAAAAGGAAGATTTATTTATTTTTCTGAAGTGGCAGGGTGGGGGGAGGGAGGTTTTAGTGTGGGAAAATATCTACATAGATCTTGTTACAGATATATATCTACTCATGGTGTTTATAACTTCCTTTGCTATTTAGGTCTTTAATAACTTATCTTCTGTATAATATATATATTATGATACTTTTCCATGCTTCTAATATAACCAATAAAGGTTTCCATCATCCATTACACACACATATATATATATATATATATAGGTGCATATGTGTGTGTATATGTATATATGTATATGTGTGTGTATGTATATGCGCATGTGTGTGTATGTATATATGTATATATATATGTGTGTGTGTATATAGGCGCATATGAGTGTATGCATATATATATATATATATATATATATATATATATATACATATTTATATATAGCGGAGTTGAACAGGTTTGAATTCAGAGTTTTCCTTCTCCTAGACCGGTTGCCTAACCAAGGTTAAAGAGCCCAGTCTGCCCTACTATTTACCCATAGCTGGAGGAAGAATAGGATTCATACCTTTCCCAAGGGTATCAACACTAAGTGAAATGCAATTACCACGTCCAAGATTTGAACTCAGGGCGACGAGTCCATTTCCAATGACTTTAACCATTACTCCACACACTTCATACAGTGTGTATGTATATATGTATATATATATATGTGTGTGTGTGTGTATATGCGCATATGAGTGTATGCATATATATATGTGTGTGTGTGTGTGTGTGTATATGCGCATATGAGTGTATGCATATATATATGTGTGTGTGTGCGTGTGAGATGAGATGCAAATTTATTCAAGATATGGCATGTTTAGTTACAGGAATGTTAACTTTTAGCATATCTGCTATCTTCTTGAATGCAAACATCGTGAATATTTTACCCCCACTACAGTTTTTTTTTTTTTCCCGAGCTATCTGAAGCTTGAAGGTATATTTAGAAAAGCAAAGCTTTGTCGGGCAGCGAGAAGTTTTTATATACACACATATATATATATATATATATATATATATCCACAGGAAATCAAAATAGTTATTTATAACGGATGTTGGGGGAGATGTTCTAAATATTTTATTCCGCGCATCTCGAGTTGACTTTTGCGAAATTGCTGTCAGTCAGTCTATCGTTTTGAAATTTAGTTTATAAACAGATGGGCAGTATCTCCTTTCCTTGAACATTTTGTGCACATGTGCTGCTGTACGCCGTGTGGTGGTTGAAGGGTTATTATGCAAATGAGGTGGCAAGTTGGAACAGAGAATAAATAAACATCTAAAAGTCTTAACAATTATTTATTACTTTCCATGTACAGAGATGTAACCAAAGCAAATGAACGCATTCTATTTTCAAACTGTCATATAGTACCTAAATAAGGAGCATGGAATTGTTTATTTTTCCTGTAAATTAGAGTTTCTCAATGGGGATCATATGGGCCCCCTTGGTGGCCATAAGAAGTCGGGGAAGGCCCACAGAAAATGGGGGACCAACATGGGCCAAGAGAGACCACAGAAAACTAAGGACCCACAAGATAGGGAGTATTTTGTAATTGAAAATTATTATTTAGAATAAAATATCTCATTAAAATCTAAGCCATTTTGATAATATGATGTCACAGAGATGTGATTAAATCAAATGAATGCATTCTATTTTCAAACTGTCATATAGTACCTAAATAAGGAGAATGGAATTGTTTATTTTTCCTTATAATTCAGGGTTTCCCAATGGGGGTCATTGGGGGTCCACAAGGCCAAATTTGAAAAATAGGGAACACAAGGCCAAATTTCTAAAAATAGGGGTTTCCCAATGGCGGCTAGAGTGGGGGGGGGATCACGAGGCCAAATTAGAACAATGGGGATCTACAAGGCCAAATTTGACAAATGTAGGGAGGAGGGGCAAGAACCCAAGAGGGGACCACAGAAAATTTAGGACCCACAATATATATATTATATATCTTATTATAATGGAGATTGTGTGTTTTTCTGTCTGTGACCGAAACTATATTACTATTCAAGTCACAATTCTCTTAGTTATTTATGTCACATTCTACAGGATTTTATTTTTATTTAAACCTCAATTATTAATAAAATTGTTTTACATAATTGATACTGTTGACAATATCTACATATTAATAACATGCAATTGTATTTATATATACTACAAAATAGCAGTTTACAGTGTGAACAGGAAGGCTAATTTGCATATTGATATAAAAAATCTGATTTTAATAAATATGTGCTTAGTATTATTGATTTCTAATTGTTTGATTTTATCTTAATGAATATCAGCAAAAATCTCAAAGATAAATTTTAAAAGAAATCCGTTAACAAGAAGAAATAACTGTAATATTATTCTTTACTTCCTATTTTAACTAAATAGTTAATTTAGGAAAATTTAGCAACGAAAGACGGGAATGGGGGAAGAGTAGGTTTCCGTTGTTCTATTTTTCGATTATTCCCCCTCTGTTTCTCAACTTTTTATCTGCATTCTTATTTAGTTTCATTAGCCTTTCTAATTTAATCTAATATTTTATTACATTAAAACTTAAATACTTGCACCCAGAGGGTGCATACATTTGCTAGTATATATATATATATATATATATATATATACTAGCAAATGTATGCACCTATAAAAAAATGCACACTATAAAAAACAAACATCCAAAAATCTTATTCACTTCGCCGAAGAGCTTACAGCCGGGTTTGTTTACTACTCAATAAACGTCCACTTACCTACTATGGTAGAGGCGTGTAGTATCATTGACAAGGTTAATTTCGCAGGGATTGTTCGCTATGTACCAGCGGCCGAACGGATATGGTCTCTGACTATGCCTGCTGAGGTCCCGGTTTCGATTCCTGTCGGAGGGGAGTCGTTAGTATACATCGCTGAAGAGACTTAATAAAGTCAAACAGTCTGTACGGTGTTCTGCATAGCGAGCCATCCTTTGCCGGGATTCACTTGTCAAGATTATTTTCTATAATTATCGAATTTTATGCGATACATGCATTATAATTGCCTTCAAGCAAAATATAAATATATATATATATATATAAGCATTGAGCACCTTCATATGCCAATACTTTTCTCATTAATTCTCCATTATATATATATATATATATATGGAATATTTTGTAATTAATGGAGCTTCTAGAACATGATGTTTCTATCCCTAAAAAAAAATGTTTTAAACTTGTTTGGACTATTCAGCAGTGATGCTCCTGGTTCATGGAAGATCCTCTCCCTGGGGGGACCTGTCCTGTACTTGATTGACATCTTTACAACTGGAAGGCCATGCCAACACCCAATCTGATATATTGACAAAATTCCTCAATTATTTGATGGATATACACACATATGTACACTAAAATATCATTTAGTTAAAATGTTAAATAAATCTAACATAAATATTTATTCATTGTATTCTTTAAAATTTGATCTATGCAAAATAGCCATTTTTAGTTTTCAATTTCTTAAAATATAAAATTCCTAATTTATTCTTTAAATTAAGGTATTTATTGCACCAACTTGTCTTTCAATCTTTCTTTTCTTTTTGTACTTGTTTATTTTTTACAATTGACACATTTAATTTTATTCAATTGTTTGCTAATAAATCTTTCATTGGGTATATTCCCTGATTTTCTTAAGGTTGCTAAATACAAGGGGAAGTTAAAAAGTAATGCCATTTTGTTTAGGACAGGTATAATTACCAACCCAGGAACATGTATCATACATCAAAATGAAGCCGTTCCTCTGTGGATCACATCCCTACTTCTCCACATAGTCACCGTATCTCTCAATAACAATGTTCCACCTTCGAATGAGAACATGTATCCTGCCCAGTAAAATTCTGCTAACTGTTCTTTGAGCCAATTCTTCACTACAGATTTCATTTCCACATCACTGGAATAATTTTGCCTCTCAAACCCTTTTTTCAGGCCTCTCAAATGGAGCCGAAGAGATGATAGCCTGATGGTGCTAAATCTGGTGAGTATGGAGGATGTGGTAAAGTTGACCACCTGAATTAGGCATTTCTCCCTTGTCCTGATGCTTGTGTGTGGTCGAGCATTGTCATGCAGAAGGAGGACATTGTCGATTGGCAAGTTGGGTCTTACTCGTTGGATTCTTTCTCTGAGCCTCGTTAGGGTCTCAATGTAGGCCTTAGTTTTATAAAAAAAAAACTTCATATGAAATAAAGAAAATGGCATTAATTTTTGACTCACCTCATAGTTTAATCACCAAAAAAAAAAGCTCAAGTTGACATGGGAGGGGGGGGTCCACAAAGAACTTGCATTGGGTTGAAAGGGGGCTAAAGCCAAAAAAAAAGGTTGAGAAGCACTGCTATAAATAATGTCTGATGAAACCTCAGAAGAGAGAAACGACGAGATCCCACGGGACTTTTTATTGTTTATTCAACCTTGTTTTAATGTATAGTGTGCAAAACAAAATGCAGATTGTTAGTCCTAACTAAGCAATAAATGCTGTG
The DNA here is from genome assembly GCA_023376005.1 of Doryteuthis pealeii. Classification (NCBI taxonomy): domain Eukaryota; kingdom Metazoa; phylum Mollusca; class Cephalopoda; order Myopsida; family Loliginidae; genus Doryteuthis; species Doryteuthis pealeii. Next base: position 15,826,403 of record CM042164.1, on the reverse strand, counting down.
TTATTATTATACATTTCTAGATTGTTAGTCCTAACTAAGCAATAAATGCTGTATTATTATTATACATTTCTAGATTGTTAGTCCTAACTAAGCAATAATGGGTAATTTATGAGGAAGTGCATCCCGGTCTCCTGCCTCAAAAATTGCTACCCGGTGACTATTAAAATAACGACCCAGCTCTGTCTATTCAAAACTATCCATCTTCATATCTATCTATCTAAATTTGTTCATATTATCTATATTACTTTAAATACTAAGATTTTTTTTTATTCATGTTTGTTTAATGACTTGTTTTTAGTTTAAATAAACAAGAATTACGACAAAAAAAGATGCGACCCCGACCCCCCCCCAATACATTTACTTGTCGAAAATATCTCCATTTGTTCATATCTATCTATATTATTTTGTTTGTTTATCTATCTATCTATCTATCTATCTATCTATCTCAGACTATGTATCCATCTTCATATCTAAACAAGAATTACGACAAATTACAAAAAAATAAACAAGAATTACGATGAGCTGGGGTTGTTATTTTAATAGTCACCAGGTAGCAATTTTTGAGTCTGGAGACCGGGACGCACTTCCTCATAAATTACCCAATAATGCTGTGTAATTATTATACATTAGGGCAATTCCATATCAAATCATCGAGAAGAAACTTCAATTTTTCTGAAATTTTGTCCAGTGTGGAGTGTGTGAAAGTTAGACAATTCCCCATGTTTTTTCCAGGCCCCAAAATTTGAGCTTCCAATTCCAAAAATTGGCAGAGTTATGTTAATTTTTAGCTCTCCAAATTTGGTGGTGTTCATGAAAAATGGCGACGTTTTGTAATCTGTTTTTGTCTGTAAAATGAGTTCTAGAGCTTCCCTACTCCTAAAAATTTGTTTATAATAGTATTTTTGTCTGTTTTGTATCAAAAAAGTCTTAAAATTAACCAATTTTAATTTGATGATTTCTGATTTTTTCATAGAAAGATCAATATCCCACTAAATCTAAGACAAAATTATTTTCTATTATTATTTTACATATATTAAATAGATTACAAAAAGTCGCCATTTTTTGCTACCCCCCCCCCCCCAATTTTGAAGTGCTAAAAATCAACATAACTCCGCCAATTCTTGGAATTGGAAGATCAAATTTTGGGGAATGTCTAACTTTAACATACACCTGTACAAAATTTCAGAAAAATTGAAGGGGGTGGGTGACATGGCCTGGAGGATTTAACATGGAATTACCTATTACCAAATCAAAGAACTGACTATAAAACTAATTAGTAAATTTTAATTAAATGTGAGTAATTTTTTCCTGTTCCATGTGGGTAGTATTTATCTTCCTTCCCATGAGGACAGGTAAGTTGGAAACTGAGTTCAATTTGTATGCAAGCCAAATTAGGAAACTGTTTATTGGTCTATAAAAAACAAACTACAAACTCTTCCCAATTATTAATACTAGCAAAAAAAAAAAACACCCTCTGGGCGGTGTAAAAGTTAATTTTTGAAAGGTGGGTGGAATTTAAAATATAGTCTCAGAGGGAACATATCATAATAATAACAATCACAAAAAAATAAAGTACATATGTCTGCTCCCCAATTTACAATATCCATCCTGACTGGTAACTTAAATCTCAAAATAGGTAACTGACAAATTTAATGACTTGCAAAAAACGCCCTCCAGGCGGTGTAAAAATTCATTTTTGAAAAATATTGCCTGAGGTGGGTGGGAGTTAAAAATTCAATGTCAGAGGATTTGTATCATAAATAATAAAATCATCAAATTTATTAAAGGAATAAAAAAAATAAAACAATCAGAAATGGAAAATAGTTCTGTCCCCCCCCCCCAAATAAAATGTTGTGTGCATCTATTGATTATTAATTAAATAATTATTTTCAATATTTTACATGTATTTATTTATTTGTAAACTTTTTAGTTAAGCTCTTGATACTCAAAAAAAATGACTATTTCTTATTTGTAGATAATTTTCTGGTAAAACTCTATTGGCTTGATAACTTTAAATATATATCAAAATAAAACAATCTATATATAAATATATAATACCAGGCATGTATTTATTAAAACTTGTTTTAAAAAACAATATGGATGGTCTATGTTTGCATACTCAAATGTTGAGTGTATATAATAGAAGGTTGTTCTTTATTTTATGTATTGATGATTGTGGGTAATGTGACGTGAGCAGTGACTTAGTTTCAGTTTCAGACAAATAGAGACCGAATCTCCATTATTAATATCTATCTCTCTCTCTCTCTCTCTCTCTCTATATATATATATATATATATATATATATATATATATATATAGCTCCGTGAAATAGACTATAATGCTAAATCTCTAAGTCTTTTGTTATTTCTTTACTTATATTTTTGCTCTGTGACTCTAACATTAAGAGCACACATTGAACTCTCAAACTGCGACAGGTTTTTTTAAATAAATAAAACTCTTGTGTTGTAAGGAAGATTTCTTCTCTGGACTTTTGGATTATATATATATATATATATATTAAAAAAGGTCAATTTGACATAAGGCCAGGAACTTAAAAGATGTTGCAATTTTTTATTATTAGAGTTTGACTCATTTAAAAATATTTTTGACTACAATGACCTTAAAAGTTATGACATTTCTATATGGATTTTATATACTAAATGTAGCAACCATTATGGGACAGATATAGTTTGATTTAACACCATTCTGTCCCATAATAATTGTGACATTTCCATATAAATTTCATATACTAATTGAAGCAACCATGACCCATAATAGTTGTGACATTTCCATCTAAATTTCATACACTAAATGTAACAATCATTATGGGACAGATGTAGATTGATTTATCCATTTTCATATAATTTTATATACCAAATGTAGCAACCATTATGGGACAGAGGTTATTTGATTCAACCTCATTCTGTCCATAATACTATAACATTTACATATAGATTTTATATACTAAATGTAGCACATTATGGGACAGAGGTTATTTGATTCAACCTCATTCTGTCCCATAATACTAGTAACATTTACATATAGATTTTATATACAAAATGTAGTAACCATTATGGGACAGAGGTTATTTGATTCAACCTCATTCTGTCCCATAATACTAGTAACATTTACATATAGATTTTATATACTAAATGTAGCAACCATTATGGGACAGAGGTTATTTGATTCAACCTCATTCTGTCCCATAATACTAGTAACATTTACATATAGATTTTATATACAAAATGTAGCAACCATTATGGGACAGAGGTTATTTGATTCAACCTCATTCTGTCCCATAGTCAAGTAACATTTACATATAGATTTTATATGTAGCAACCATTATGGGACAGAGGTTATTTGATTCAACCTCATTCTGTCCCATAATACTAGTAACATTTACATATAGATTTTATATACAAATTGTAGCAACCATTATGGGACAGAGGTTATTTGATTCAACCTCATTCTGTCCCATAATACTAGTAACATTTACATATAGATTTTATATACAAAATGTAGCAACCATTATGGGACAGAGGTTATTTGATTCAACCTCATTCTGTCCCATAATACTAGTAACATTTACATATAGATTTTATATACTAAATGTAGCAATCATTATGGGACAGAGGTTATTTGATTCAACCTCATTCTGTCCCATAATACTAGTAACATTTACATATAGATTTTAAGCAACCATTATGGGACAGAGGTTATTTGATTCAACCTCATTCTGTCCCATAATACTAGTAACATTTCCATCAATTTTATACACTAAATGTAATCATCATTATGGGACAGATGGGGTTTGATTTAACCTCATTCTGTCCCAGAATAGTTGTGACATTTCATATAAATTTCATAGACTAAATGTAATGACTATTATGGGACAGAGAAGAGAATAGATTAAACTACCACTGTCCCATAATGGTTAGTCCATTCCATATTTGAAATATATATGCAAATGTAAAAAACTGTAATGGGACAAAAAAGAGAATAAATCAAACTACCTCTGTCCTTTAATAGTAATTACATTTAGCATATAAAATTTATATATGTTATATAGTCAAAGTGAAATCTCATTATTAATGACTCTCTGATCACAATAAAATAAAAAAGAGAGAGAAAGGTCATGACCTGACATCTTACTGTACAATTGAGATAATGAACAGGTCATGTGATCCTGTTGGACCAATTGGAAGACACAACAACCAACACCCCTCAAAACACACATGAATATGATTAAATTTACCACTTCATGTTGGTATATTTGTACTAGCAACGACATATGGCTAGGCCTTTGATCTAACCACATTGGCTAACACACATTGGCAGATCCTCGACTTAACCTTACATAATATCCTTTTTTTTGCCTGCCTGATGGCATTGTGAAATGCAAACAGCCTGATCCAGGAATTAAACTTGGTTTTCTTTGTCCATTTTCTAAGATGATAACCATTACGACTTTTTAAACTTCTGCAAAGGATGCAGTTAGTATATTCTAAGTTGTGCTTACAGAGTACTATCTATTTCCATGGAAATAAAAAGAGGCGTTACTTTCGGAACGACCTTCATAGTTTTACGAAGTTTGGCTTTGTATATATTGAAAGCTTCTGAAAAGATTTTTTTTCTTTTGTTTTTTTTTTTTTTTTTTCATGAGGTTGGGTGGGTTTTTGGGTTTGTTATAAACAATTGGGCAAGACAGTAAACGCTAAAGATAATAAAATAAGTGACTTATTAAAATTCCTCAACCACAGACGTCTACAAGAAACTCCGCCATTTTTATTCTTATTTTTATTTATTTATTTATTTAATTTTTATTTTTTTTTGTACTTAATTTCACTGGCCATGTTCACTTATGTGGAACAAAAAGAACAAAATAAAAAATTAAAAAAACACCAAAGTTCCTAAAATGGTTAAGTGCATTCAGCTGCTGTAATTTGAACCTCGGAAATATTTTCTGAAGTATCCGATGTCTGTGCTTGGTAGTCAAGCAGGAACCTTTGTTCCACTTCTTTCATATCACTCCCCCATGCCACTGCCCACATCTGCCAGGTCTTTTCCTGCACATCTTAAATAACATTAAAACAGTTCCAGCTAGGGGGCGCCACTGCTGTAGAGTAATGGCTCACAAGTTAATCTAACAGGCCGTTAGAGATATGCCGGGTTTGATCTGCACTCGGAGAGGAAACATTATCTCAGGCCATCTGTAATGTAAATCCGATGCCCTACCACGATTTCCATGTACGTACCATGTCCGCAACACTTGTAATTTTTCACAATGTCGTATTGTCCAATGATCAAAATGGCATGAAATTGTTCTTTATATCATTTACATATCTCCACCAGTTGTCAACATCGTGGTTGCCACCCTGGGGCAGTAGAATGCACCGACTGCACCTGATGGGAGGGGGTCCTCTTCCATTGCCTATCTACCTCATGTGAGGGCCAAAGTGGAGTGTTGCATGTCATCGACTGCTTAGCCACCAGGATTCCGTCCTTAAGTATCACAGCTCACCACCCACAGCCAACAGGTGTCCTCATTGGAGGGATTTTACCCACTACTTTAGGGGGCCAGGTTAGCTCAGTCGGTAGAGCGTTCGGCTAGAAACTACAAGGTTCCTAGTTTGATACCGGTCCTCGCCAACTCAGCATTATAGTAGCACAGGGATCTGTGCGGTAAAGTAAGGAGCTGATGGTAGGTGTGGCGCTCCACCTCAGATGCTAAAAACAATCTCCTTGATCTAGCGCTATTGAAAAGGGGATAGACTCCCTTGCTGACTGGCTGATACCGACTTTAGGCCGCCCGACAACTTTACTTTTTTACTTACTTAGCCCAGTCGGTAGAGAGTCCATTTAGAAACACAAGGTTCCTGGTTCGATACCGGCCCTTGCCAACTCAGTGTATGAGTAGCACAGAGATCTGTGCGGTAAAGTGAGGAGCTCATGGTAGATGTGGCGCTCCACTTCAGATGCAAAAACAATATCCTTGGTCTAGTGCTAGTAAAAAGGGGATAGACTCCCTCGCTGTGTGGCTGATACCGACTTTAGGCCACCCCGATGACTTTACTTACTTTTACAGAGGTGCAGTCGGTGTATTTTACTGCCACTCTACAGGGGTAAAATCCCCCCAATGAGGCCACCTGTTGGCTGTGGATTGGCAACCTGTGATGCTTAAGGAAGGAATCCTAGTAGCTGAACAGTCCATGAAATGCACTTTCACTCTTACTTGGGCTAGACAGGCCCCCTCCCATCAATCAGCTGGTCACATCAAACCCTAGCACCTACATGATTTTTATCATATATGTGCTAAAAGGCAGTGACTGAGGGTCTTAGTGTCCTAGGTATAACATTAAACAGCATGTAGTGATGAAGTTCAAATTCTGGAGCTCTGGGGAGTGTGGAGTACCATGACATGCAACACTCCACTTTGGCCCTTACTTGGGCTAGATGGGTGGTCAGAGAGGCCCCTTCCCATCAATCAACTAGTTATATCTAACCCTAGCATTTATATGATTTTTATCATGTGTGTGCTAGAAGGGGGTATATATATATATATATATATATATATATATATATATGTGTGTGTGTGTGTGTATGTGATAAGTAAACATATATACAATTTTTGTTAATCTATTTATCTTATTTTCTTTTAAATCAAATCATAATTTCTTAAATTCGCTTACAAAGAAACCTTAGAAGAACTAACTGTTGTTGTTGTGAATGCTTTTATTGTTTAAACATTAATTCTCTAAATGAACGCAAGAATTTCCTGCTGTTCAATGAGGAATAAAATCTCAAAATTTGATACAAGTCAAAGCCGCACCAAAACTTATCAAGATAACGATGGCCTTTTTTTTCTTTTTTTCTTTTTTTTTTGCTTACTGACTTCTTTTGTCATTTCTTTCTCTTTCTTTTTTTTTTTTTTAAAACTTCTTTTTCTCTTTTTTTATTTGTTCTTTCATAAACTTATTTTCTTCTTCTCTTTCTTTGTCTTCAGGAATCCTCATGGGAATCAGCAACACGATAGCAACAATTCCAGGATTTCTGGCGCCATATGTTGTTGGCGTTCTTACAGATACAGAGGTTAGTTTGTGAGAAAAATCTTTTATTCTTAAAAAAAAAAAATTATGAAAAGTTCCATCAATGAAGAGATAATGGTATGAATCATTTGTACTGTTTATTTGAATTTTTCAGATGAGACTTGATAATTTGGATTATTTGGATTTTTCAGACTGTTGTCCTCATCTTTATTGTTATACACAACATTTCATGCTGATATGCCCTCCAGCCTTCTTCAAGTGATATGTGAGATGAGGCTTGATGATTTGTATTATTTGGATTTTTCGGACTGTTGTCCTCATCTTTATTGTTATATACACAACATTTCATGCTGATATGCCCTCCAGCCTTCTTCAAGTGATATGTGAGATGAGGCTTGATAATTTGTATTATTTGGATTTTTTGGACTGTTGTCCTCATCTTTATTGTTATATACACAACATTTCATGCTGATATGCCCTCCAGCCTTCAAGTGATATGTGAGATGAGGCTTGATGATTTGTATTATTTGGATTTTTCGGACTGTTGTCCTCATCTTTATTGTTATATACACAGCATTTCATGCTGATATGCCCTCCAGCCTTCTTCAAGTGATATGTGAGATGAGGCTTGATAATTTGTATTATTTGGATTTTTAGGACAGTTGTCCTCATCTTTATTGTTATATATGCAACATTTTATGCCAATGTGCCCTCCGGTCTTCTTCAGGATTTTTTTTTTAGTTGAGGCTTGATAATTTGGATTTTTAGGACAGTTGTCCTCATCTTTATTGTTATATACACAATGTTTCATGCTGATGTGCCCTCGAGTCTTCTTCAGGGTTTTTTTTTAGTTGAGGCTTGATAATTTATATTATTTGGATTTTTCGGACAGTTGTCTGCATCTTTATTGTTATATACTCAATGTTTTGGCCGATGCACCCTCCAGCCTTCTTCAGGTGTTTCTTGTTGAACTTGAGAACCTTCTTATCAATCTCGGAACCTTCTTGTTGAACTCAGGAGCATTTGTGGAACTTCGAACTGAACTCTTCATTCAATCCACCAAGGTAGACTGTTCTCATTCTGCTTAACCATGACTGGGTACAAGTGTTGAACTATGTTAAGTGTTCTATGTTATTATCACCCGTGGTCAGGATTGAACCTGCAACGCACAGATGACTCTCACTTAGAACTGTATTAACTCAACCTCTATATCCGTTGTGGCATGTGTCCAGTTGGACTAGTGGAATGAGAACAGTCTACCCCTGTGGATTGAATAAAGGATTCAGTTTGAAGTTCTGTAAAGACTCCTGATAACAACACAACGTCTGGGGCAGCAGAAACATAGAAAATAGATGAGGACAATAGTCCGAATAATCCAAACAACACAAAGGCTCACGAGTTTGACAAGAAGTTGAAACACCTGAAGAAGGCCAGAGGGCACATTGTACAAAATGTTTTGTATATAACAATAAAGATGAGGACAACTGTCCAAAAAATCCAAATGGTATGAATCATTTGTTTCAAGAATTATGGTTCTTGTTCCTGATTGTTCTCATTCAGACTCCCTTACAGAACAAAGGAATTTTAAAAGGTTATTGAAATTGCTTTGTAATGGATTATTTGAAATTAACCATGGTTATCACTTTCCCAACTACAAAAGTCCACTGACAAAGTCTTTCTGCCTGCAACAATATTACAGTAGTTTTCAATCAATCCACCAAAGGTTACTCATTTCTTGTCCAATGCACATTTGTGTTCTCGTTAGCAAGATCAAACCCAACTGCTCCTCGGTGTGGGAAGGCAGGCCTTAAATAATAATTAACTGCCCTGATCAAGATCCCACATCCGGGTCAATCCCGCCCAGCGCTGTTGATCACAATGTAGAAATTTGCATATGCGCCAACGAGGGTGAGTAGTCTGACTTCGAGCCATAACTCATGATTAGCAGGTTACAAGTTCAGTCTCTGTAGTCATTCGCTACACCACCCCCCCGATCTCCTCATTTTACATGCCAGTCACGTTCATGCATGTTTTGAGCTCCCACATAAGTAATTTGTCTCACTACAGTTATAATTTGATTTGGTTTATCTAACGGCATATCGACCCATTTTGGGTTATTCAATACCAAAATTTAATTCATTTCTAAATGTTTGTTTATAATCATAACTATTTAAATTTTGGTTTGGTTTATTTGTTTAAGGGCATATCAATTCCTTATGGGTTATTTAATGCCGAAATTTGATATAGTTGACCCACAATAAAGCATTTTTTCAAACCCATCTATCATTAAAAGGTCTTTTTTTTTAAGGTATAACAATTTACTGAACACCACTTCTACAAAACAAAACGGTCAAGAAAGTTCAAGAGTGCCACATTTTTAAGTTTAATGAAATCGTTTTGCTTACAATGTTCTTCCATACATATCAAAACCTATTGTAAGTGGCATTCATATCATAGAGATATCTTCCTGTTCAGAGAGACTATTTGTCTTTCAGTGTACTTCTGTAAAGACAGAAATCCATTGTTCCTGTTAGTGTATGTTTTTAAATTCAATGAAAATATTTTGCTACCAATGTTCTTCCATAGATGCCTAACCCTTGAATAACTAATTAAAACTTAATTGCGCAATATTTTTTTATTTTTATTAATCCATCATGTGATTAAAATTTTAAAATATTTTTAGATTTTATATACAAAGGAAATATTATACAATTTCTAGATGTGGAACAGGATATTCAGTAGGCAACAGTGAACTTACCTTATACTAAAATGGATTATAAAAATTAAATAAAGTCAAAGTATTTGCGGTCAGGGAGTTTCCTATCATAAACCTACATTACAAACTTACATATGACACTAAAATGCATCTGGTGTTGAGGAGCTCTGGGGAGTGTGGAGTCACACCTTCATTGCAATTACTCCCAGGTCGACTCTGCCCTAGATTGGTTGTACTTGTTAGGATCCCATTTATGTGGCAAATAGATATGTGGGTCATCTGAAAAGTTCTTAGGCTGACCAAGATATTCTCATAGAATGTCACCAAATTAGGTTTATTTTTAAACATAGTCCCCTTGTGGTCTACTTACCTTTTTTCTTCAGTGTTGAAGTGTTTGGATCCCACTAGTAAAAAAAAAAGTCATCAACAACAGATATGACATCATCATATGAGCTTTTCAGTCATTTTCATATATATATATTATTATTATTTATATTTTTGCTTGAAGGCAATTACAATGCATATATCGCATAAAATTTGATAATCATAGAAGATAATAATGACAATTGAATTTCGGTAAAGAATTATTCTGTGTGTAGAACATCGTACAGACTGTTTCAACTTTATTAAGTCTCATCAGCGATGTATACTAACGATTTCCCTCCAACAGAAATTGAAACCGGGACTTCAGCAGGATAGTCAGAAATCATACTGCTTCGGCCACGATGCACACACACACACACACACACATGCTATCCAAGTCTGCTCAGATCCTGCCCTGTCGGCTGGGCTGTAGAATATACACCAACTGCACCTCTGCAGAGGGGTAAAATCACCCCAATGGGGCTACCTGTTGGCCGTGTTGGTAACCTGTGATGCTTAAGGACAAAACCCTGGTGTCTGAGCAGTCCATGACATGCAACACTCCACTTTGGCCATTACTTGGCCAAGACGGGTGGTCGGAGAGGCTCCCTCTAATCAATCAGCTGGTCATGTCAAGCCCTAGTACTTATATGATTGTCCTAACCCTATTGCCCTTATGGCAAACCCCCAAACCTTTTTATGATATGTGTTAGAAGTTTAAACTGCATCAAGTGGTGAAGTTCCATTTATGGAACTCTGGGGAATGTGGAGTACCCCTTTATTGCAATTACTCCCAGGTCTACCCTGCTGATCCGGAGTGGTAGTACCTGTTAGGGTCCCATCTATGGGTTAGATAGATCAAAAAAAGAATATGAAAAAAGTGTTTTTTAAAAATTGAGTTTGAAAAAAAAAAGATTGAATGCAAAATGTCTTCAGCATAAAAACATGCTGCTCAAATCTATCTACTACAAGGCTGAATAGTTCATAGTCTGACCAAGATACTCTCATGGAATGTGACCGAATGAGGTTTATTTTTCAACCTATTCAACATACTTCCTTCATTGGTGTTGCAGTGTTTGAATCTCATTGGTGAAAAAGTCATCAATAACAGATTTGTCATCATCATATGAATTTTCAGTCTATGATCGATGATGGAGATACCCTTTGGATTTTTGCCTGAGCCCCATTGGCTGGGTTGTGGCCCTAATACGTCTGGGTACCAGACCTGTCCACTTTGCGTGACCCTACCAGGAATTAAGCTCCCGATGACATGGATCTGATACTACCAAGTTTACACAGATATGCCATGATGAGGAGGGCTTGGACTTTAGAAATAATGCGCTTCGTTGAACTTCTTCTGCCCTTTTGAAGGTTTTGTTTTTCATTCTGCAGGGTGTCTAACAGTACAACACAACGAACGTGTCTGGTGTGCAAAATGAGGATATCAGGGGCGAGTGTAGTGGATGACTACAGAGATTGAACTCACAACCTCCTACAAGTAGTACTGAGTTACATAGTACCAATAGTGCACTGAGTGACCAGACACAGACACAGATCAGTACTTAGCTGTGTTGCAAGTTGTGCCTGCTCTGAAGAAGAACTTCATAGTTAGGTGCTTTATATAGCAGGTTGGGATATTCCATTATGCAGCTTGGGCCAGCTTATTTTCTGGGTTCTGATTGGCTGTTAGTTTTGTTGTGGTTACTTTGATCAATACATATCTATCCTTGACTGCACTGTGTGCTTGAGTGTGGGGTCTGTATTTAGTTACAGCCCGCCTGCCTTTGTCTGCCAACTGGACGTGTGTTTGGAACCTTCTTGTGAAGTTGAGTATATCATGATCCTATGATTCTATAAGTAACTAGTAGGGCAGACTGGGCTTTTTAACCTTGGTTTGGCAACCAGTCTAGGAGAAGGAAAACCTTGAATTCAAACATGTAAACTCCACTTAAGAAATTGACCTTGTATCCCATCCTACTCATGTAGAGAGTACTGGTAAATATATATATAATTGTTTATAACTGATTATTATTATTATTATTATTATTATTATTATTAGTTACTTGAAACCATATAATTGCTTGAAATACTTGAAATCATATAACTGTATGCAAATGATTGTAATTATTAAATAAGAAAAGTTACTTGAAAACATATAATTGCTTAAAAAACGACGACTGACTTTAGTATTAAATAACTTAACCAATTATTAAGTCAACTTGGACTCTCTTAATTTTGAATGTTAAACTTAGATCTTTCAACTGTCAAACAGTTTGACATATTTAATGGCAATACAGAGAATAAACTTAAAATTAAAGACAAGTTTATCGTCTAATTTAATAACAAACATAATGCCAGATACAGTGATGCTGATAGCTTTTTGATTTAGTGCATCCTGGGACGCACATATTTGCTTTGAATGAGTCCCCGGGAAAATTTATGGATCCCAACTAAAGCTGTCTAACTCCTACCTTGTAATCTATCCTGTGTAATTCATTTCTAAGAAACTATTGAAATGTATTTACAGTTAGCTTGAAATGGTGGGGGAAGAAAAAATAAAAACACTGGGGTGCATAGATATGATTTTACTTCATCCTTTTAGATTTTTGTGCAGATATAATGAACATTATTATAGAAAAAGACATAATTATTATAGAATACACCGACTGTACCTCTGCAGAGGGGTAAAATATCCCTCAATGGGGCCACCTGTTGGCCCTGGGTGGCAATCCATGATGCTTAAGGATAGAACCCTGACAGCTGAGTAGTCCATTACATGTAACAATTCACTTTGGCCTTTACTTAGGCAAGACGAGAGGCTCCCTAAGATCAGTCAGTCAGTCAGTGGTCACGTCAAGCCCTAGATTGTCATGAACCCTTTTTATCATATGTGCTAGAAGACAGTGGCTGAGGATCTTAGTGCCCTGGGTATCATGAACAGATTTTATTTATTTTATTAATATTAATTGTTCTTTATTCTATAATCTATTGACGGTTTTGGTAATTGTGACATAGTTTTGGTTACTGACAAATAAAGACCAAATCTCCATTATTAATAGATGACATCAGATGTGTCAGAGACAATAATAAAGGATTAGCTCTCGGTGAAACTTAAACTCACCTTTTGTCTTGACTATCAGCTGCTTTAGCCACTAAGCTACTGTTATGTTTTTCATACAAATAAAATACTGAGCACTGAATGAAAATGCAAGACCAGGTTGTTGGAAATTAACAAGTTTTTATTTTACACAGGTTAGAGAAATGCTTCTATCCTAAAAGTGATTAAACTAGCTCAACCGTATTGTGCGCGTACATCCTGACTGCATGAATCCCAAACCAAAAGTGTCATGGTGGAAACCCCACTTCCGGGTTCCCATCAAACCCCTACTGATTAAGGGGAGGAACTCTAGATTTTATTAAGTCTGAACCTAACAGCTACAAAAGCAGAAGACTAAAATCACACCTATAACTTATCCCCTATTTCATCTCATGATTTGTTGGTGCCATGTTTTTTGTTATTACTTTTATTCCCCATTAAATTAGTGTTAATAGCATTTTTATTAATTGTTATGCCAAGATTAATATCAATAATGTATTCATATTAATCTTGGCAAGTGTTTTGTTTACATTTTAGCTTTTTTTTTTTTTTTTTCTCCTGGTATGTGCTGTTCCCTCACAACTTGACTGAATAGCTATAAGACATTAAAATGTGAAAGGAGATATCAGGGATTTGGATGATTAAAAAAAAGACGTTAACCAAGAATGTGTTTAGAAAGCCATAAAATTATTATTCAGTTTTCAATTGGACTGGAAAGAGCTCTCGTATTTAGAGCATTTTAAGTATATTGGCTTATTCATAATCTCGCTGTGATGTGTTGTTTTTGTTGGTTGGTTGGTTGGTTGGATTTAACGGCATGTCAACTCATGTTGGGTTATTTTTTGCCTAAAACATTTTGTTTTATTCATTCTTCATGGGTATTCAATTTTTTTTTTTTTTTTTCAAACTCAAATTTTTCAAACGCAATTTTTAATCTATTCAGCCCATAGATTTATGCATTTAGTCTCTCTATCTTGTGGCTAGGTGTTGAGCTGCTAAGGAGGAATTTATTTCCTTTTAATAATCACCTGACTTCGAAACACAGTTAAAAAAAATTTTTTTAAAATAGTTTAAGAAAATAATAAAATTAAATCTTCATTTGAAATATTTATTCATCTTTAGGTGGTTGCCAGGGTAACTGAATGAACATGAAACCCTCTTTTGCTATTCTACTATTGGGCTAAAGTAAACAGTAACCTGTATTAAATCATCATCATCATGTCACGCATGCAGCACGGGTATCCATGACAATCTTCCGCCAACCTTCCCTATCATTCATTGCACCTGGGAGCTCCTCTGCGGAGCAACCAGCATCCTCACATAGCTGGTCAATGTAGGTCCTTGCTGGGCACCCCACACTTGCATGTCCATGTGTTGGCTTCCACAGGAGAACATCACTTATGAGTTCATCCTTGCTTCTCCAGCAGTGTCCTGCATGTCTTGTCTCTCACTCGGATTGTTTGTGAGATGGGAGGCAGGTGACCATACAGCTGTTTCCTCGTGGGGTGCTGCTTCCATGACTTGTTCAAGACTGCACGCAGCATTCTTGTGCAGCTCCCATCTAGCTTATTCTCAAGACGCTTTGTTAGGGTCCAGGTGGTGCAACCATATAGCAGCACCGACACAACCACAGCCTGGAAGAACTGTCGCTTCAGCTTGTCAGGGAGATCGGACCTCCATATGACTGATAATCTATTTGTGTCCAACCATGCCTTTGCTATTCGTGTATTAACATCGCTCTCTGTGGAGGAGATATTACCACCCAGGTACGTGAATTGTTCAACTGGCTTAAGAGGCTTGCCATTGAGTGTGGAGATGTTTCCTTTATTTTTGAAACTCATGAACTCTGTTTTACTGGAGTTCACATAGAGGCCTATATTCTTTGCTGCCTCCTCTAAGCTATGTAGCAGTGATTCAGCCTGTGCTGGTGTATCTGCAAGAAGTGCAAGGTCATCAGCATAGTCGGCATCTGTGATTGTTTGTGCGGGATATCGTTTGCTTCTGGCCTTTTTAAGTGTGAAACCTTTTTCTTTTATGGTATCTAATGATGTTCGGAGTACGTAGTCTAGGCATATTATAAATATATATGGTGCCAATGTGTCTCCTTGAAGGACTCCTGCTGCGATATCAAAGAAATCTGTGTTGCCATCAGGTGAGCATTATAGCTGAAACCGTTTATGAACAAATAAATTAGCCTTTACATATGAATAATCATTTTAAACTTCTATAAAAGCAATTCTATATCCTTTATTTATTACTAGCAGCGGCTACCTGGCATCACCTGGGTAGAGGGATTTTTTAAGTTAGTCCCGCAGATCCATTATTACTGAATCGTGAGTTGAATCCTCATGGGATGCCCCATTTAAATCCCTATGTAAAAAAATAGACCTTGCATTAATCCAGCTACTCTGAAAAGAAATGTTAATGTCTACTATCTAAAATATCAAATGAAAAAAAAAATCCATGCTGTTATCATTTAAATTTTATTTTTTAATTATCTTCATGAATATAAATCAAATCTCTATTATTTTTGCTCAAAAACCAAGCCCTGGTGATATTTAACGTGTATATATATTTACTTTGTCATTAATTGTTTTATTTTCAAAGTTTCCTCCGGACATACAAATTCACACAACTGCCCTTTATATATGTATAGATAATGACCATCTTACAACCCATATGTAGTATGGTTAAGTACTGTTTATGAGGAGTAAAACGTAAATTCAGCAGAGTGGCCTATTGTTTGTATCAGCTGAAAATACAAACAGAGTCTATCCTCTTTTCGTTTGTGCGAGACCAGGGAGATTGTTTTGTTTTACTGCACATGTTGTATACCCTTTCTTTACTTTATTATTCTTCTGCTCATCTTTGGTATCTTACGTTCATCTTCTAGCATCCTTCTAACGTCTCTGTTCTTGCTGGTTGGTCGTCCTTGATTCATTTCTTCTTCTAGGTCAGTCTTGTTGCCAAGACATTCATAAACCACAAAACCATATTATTTATTTAAACCTTTATTTACTTAACTAACATCTTCCTCTAGCTAAACACAGCGCGCGTGTGCAAGTGAGCTCCAGCTAAGGCAGATAGGCCTTATCTGCCTGACGTCCAAGCTGAAACTGAGAGCCAACCAGGTCCACGTGACTTCACATATTTGCGGGCTCTCTGTAATATTCCATGGAAAGTCCTGCCTGTGATATGAAAAGGGGCCATCCCTTCAGAAATACAGGGGTTGACAATAATCTATGCATAGATTATGTAACAAAATGTCAACTATCTAAAATATTAAATGAAAAAAGAAATCCATACTGTTATCATTTATCTTTTAATTATCTTCATGAATATAAATCAAATCTATTATTTTTGCTCAAAAACCAAGCCCTGGTGATATTTAATGTGTATATATATATTTACTTAGTCATTAATTGTTTTATTTTCAAAGTTTCCTCTGGACACACAAATTCACACAACTGCCCTTTATATATGTATAGATAATGACCATCTTACAACCCATATGTAGTATGGTTAAGTACTGTTTATGAATAAGTAAAAGTAAATTCAGCAGAGTGGCCTATTGTTTGTATCAGCTGAATACAAACAGAGTCTATCCTCTTTTCGTTTGTGCGAGACCAGGGAGATTATTTTGTTTTACTGTACAGATCTGATTACCCTAGTTGTGCAACTCATGTGCTGAGTTGGTGAAGATTAGTATCGAGCCTGGAACCTTGCAATTCCTCAGAAAATGCTTGACCAACTGATTTAAAACAACCCCCTTTTGAATAATTAGCCTAAACTTTAATAAGAGCAACTCTACGTTCTTTATTTTTAATAATGACCATCTTCAAACTTGTATGTAATATGGGGTAACGACTTCTTATGAGTAAAATAAAAGTTGTCAGGTTGCCTAAAGTTGGTATCAGCCAATCAGTGAGGGAGTCTACCCCCTTTTCACTAGTGCTAGAGCAAGGAGATTTTTTGCTTTCTGAGGTGGAGCGCCACACCTACCATCAGCTCATTACTTTACCGCACAGGTCCCTGTGCTACTCATATGCTGAGTTGGCGAGGGCTGGTATCGAACTAGGAACCTTGTAGTTTCTAGCCGAATGCTCTACCGACTGAGCTAACCCGGCCCTTTAAGTAATGACATCTTAAAACCTGTATGAAATATTGGTAAGTGTTGAGATTTTCTGTTATAAGGTGTGTGCCTGAATCCCACTCCTACTTATAGACTTGGCGATAATCATGTGACCATATTCTTGGCCAATCACTGGCAGTACTCTGCTGCTGATATTGTTATTTATATCGGCTGTTCTGATCTTAGCTACTCACAAATACCTTGAACCTTCATGGACGACGGAACATAGGATTATATCATTGGACCTTTGACACTACATAGGATTCCATAACTCAGGATTTATTCACTTACCAAAGGATTCTATAACTCAGGACTTACTTACTTTAAGTCCTTTTCAACTGGCCAAGGATGGCGGTCAAAATATTAACAGTAAGTACTGCTTATGAGTAAATAAAAAGTAAAGTTTGCAGACTGACCTATTGTCGGTATCAGCTGAATGGTGACAGTTTATCTCCTTTTCATTTGTGCTTGCACTAGACCAGTGAGATTGTTTTGCTGAGGTGGAGAGCAACTTCCAGATGCTTTACCTTGCGATTCCTAGGTGGACGCTCTACCAACAGAATTAAAAAGGCCTCTAATGAGTAAATATCCTAAACTTTAATAAAAGCGACCCTACATTCCTTTTTAATAATAACCATAATACAACTTGTAAGTAATATTTGTAAGAACTGCTTACAAATAATTATCCTAAACTTTAATAAAGTGACTATTTTTAATAACGACACGATTTAGAGTAGCAAAGAAGCCAGTAGGTAACATAATTATATTTAAACTTTAATAAAAGTGTTGCATAGCGCCTTCTTCACTGGAACTAAATAATTATAATGTTGCATACCTCTTTCTTTAATTCTATTTCTTGGCCGTCTTTAGTATTCTGATCGTCTTTGGTATTTCTTCTAACATCTTGTCTTGGTCTGGAATCTTCTAAGATCTTCTATTGCTATGTTCCTGCTGGCTGGTCGTCCTGGATTCATTTCTTAGTCTTGTTACCAAGACATTCATCAACCACAAGAACATATTAATTATATATATTTACCAACTCCTCCGCACGAGCAGGATACGACACAAGGTCAATTTCTTAAGCGGGGTTTAACAGGTTTGAATTCAGAGTTTTCCTTCTCCTAGACTGGTTACCTAGCCATGGTTAAAGAACCCAGTCTGCCCTGCTATTTACCCATAGCTGGAGGGAGAGTAGGATTCATACCTTTCCCAAGGGTATTAGCGCTAAGTGAAATGCAGTTACCACGTCCAGGATTTGAACCCGGGGCGACGAGTCCATTTCCCATGACTTTAACCATTACACCACGGGCTTCCTACATATTAATTATACAAACTTTTATTTCCTTACCTATACATTTCATGTAACTTAATATCTGACTAACATAGCGTGTGTGAGTTCCAGTTTTAGGTAGGACCTAAAATGGTCGACTTCTCTGCCTGACGTCTAACTGAAAACTGGGGACTCAAAAGGTCCCACGTGACTTCACGTATTTTGGCGGGCTTTCTGTAATCTTCCATGGAAAGTCCCGCCCGTGATATGAAAAGGGTCATCCCCTCAGAATTACAGGGGATTGACAATAATCCTTTGCAACCGCATAGATTATGTAACAAAAGCAACCCTGTCTTTTATTTTTAATAATGACCATCTTAAAACCTGTATGTAATTGTTACGTAGCCGTTCGTCACGGTACCATATAGATATATGTTACGTCTTACTCTGGTCTATTCTTCCGGCCGTCTTCTGATCGTCTAGTCTTCTGTCTTCTATCTTCTAATGGTTTCGTCTGGTCTTTCTTATCTGGGGATTCCGTGTCTGGTTCTGCTGGGGATCATTTCTTATCAGAAGCCTTGTGTCATTGTTAGCTTTTAGTAATAACAACAAGACTTCGATTTACTTTTGATGTTAGTTTATTCTGGATCCCCAGGCCAGACAAAAGCGTGCGGAGAGTCACATCTTGCTAGCTTCTAACTCTGCAACTGACTAACTGCAACTCACTAACTGTAACTGCCACTGCAACTAACTGAGTTGCTTACACCTTAAACCGGAAATGGATTTCTATCGGGGTTCCGTTCTCACGATTCTATCCCCAGAAAGCAAGGTGAGAGTGAGGTCAAGCATTGTCACTCACTCTCAAGGCCATCAGCTGTACTGATCGCCATAAGGATTTCTATACTACCTTAAAAAGTAATAGGGATCCAATTAATATGTAACATAATATGGGTAAGTACTATTCCTGAGTAATTATCATAAACTTTTATAAAAGTGACTCTGTCCTTTATTTTTAATAAATACCATCTTTCAAACCGTATGTAATATGGGTAAGTACTACTTACAAATAATTATTCTAAACTTTAATAAAAGTGACTATTTTTAATAATGACCATCTTACAACCCACATGTAATATGGGTAACTACTGTTTATGAATAATTATCCCAAACTTTTATAAAAGTAACTTTGTCCTTTCTTTCTAATAATAACCATATTACAACTCGTATATGTTATATAGGTTAGTACTGCTCACAAATAATTATCCTAAACTTTAATAAAAGAAACTTTGTCTTTTATTTCTAATAATGCTCATATGGCCACTCGTATGTAATATGAGTAAGCACTGATAGTTTTAATGATAGATAATGATTTAATTTTCTTCTTGAACATGCTGTGCATTGTGTTATTAAGTTTTCATTCCTGTCACTAATTTTCTTTGGAATCATGAAGTCCTTTTTATTATATTGTTACAAAGCAAATAAACAGCTGATGTTGAATAGAGATGGAGGGCACGACTTGCATACCCCAAATTCTCACCTCTGACCCTCATAAACAATCAATCTTCTGTATGTGATGCACTTATCACAAAACTCGTGTGCATAATATTTCCCGCAGCTGCAGTAATGAATATAATGGGGGGAAAAAAGAATCCAAAAAACAAACACTCCTTAAACATTGTAATTAAAAGCCATTTAAAAAAAAGTTATAATTAAAACAAGATGACAAAATCTGGCATACCAGATCATGTATTTACTCAACTGTTATGTTTTTTACATACAAATAAAATATGGAGCACTGAATGAAAATGCAGGGTTAGGGTTAGGGGTTAGGGTTGTTGAAAATTAACAAGGTTTTATTTAACACACGTTGTTGAAAATTAACAAGGTTTTATTTAACACAGGGTAGAGAATGCTTCTTAATTAGCTGTGTGTCTGTGTGTCCAGCCAGCATGAATCCCAATCCAAAAGGGTGATGGCGGAAACCCCACTTCTGGGTTCCCACAATGCAACTTTCAAGGGAGGCAACTGTCTCCTATTGGCCAAGAGGAGTAACTCTAGAATTTTGTTAGGTCTGGGACCTAACATCAACTCCTCCGCTATAGCTTTTTCCTCCTCTTATTATTAATATTATCTTAGTCGGTAGAGCATCCACCTCAGAATCACAATGTCCTGGGTTCGATACCAGCTCTCAGTCTGTGTTAGGTCACTCAGTGTGCTACTGGTACTATGTAACCCAGTACAAACAATAGGCTACCCTGCTAATTTATTTTAATATATATGCAAGAGAATGATTTAGCTCAGTCAGTAGAGTATCTGCCACAGATCCACAAGGTTCTATGTTCAATACCAACCCTCACCAACTCATTGCATGAGTAGCACAGCTTAGGTCTGTCCGATAAAGGGGGAAGCTGATGGTAGGTGTGGTGTTCCACCTCAGTGGCCAAAAAACAATCTCTGGTCTAGCAGTAGTGAAAAGGGGATAGACTCCCCCGCTGTCTGACAATAGGCCACTCCACTGACTTTACTTTAATATATAGGACCCTAACAGGTATTACCACTCTGGGTCAGGGTGGACTTGGGAGTAATGGTGATGAAGGGGTACTCCACATTCCCCAGAGCTCCAGAACTGTAACTTCACCATGAGAACCCATGTAATGTCATACCCAGTGTACCTGGGGCTCAGGGCAGTATGAAGTCACTCCTTCATTTCTATTACTCCCAGGTCCATTCAAATCTGAAATGATAGCACCTGTTAGAGTTTTTATCGAATACAAATAATTTTCAAACAGATTTATTTGACCTATAGATGGGACCCTAACTAGTACTACCATGGTACCATTTAGTTTGAAACCCAGGACATCCCCTTTTTTGAGGTGGTATTTGTCTCATGCCCCACTTGTATGGACTGGGCACAAGGCCTCGTTTTAATGTGGGCCCACCCACAAGACAAAGCTCATGGGTGGGAAAGACCAAAAATTGCGTCAATCCCATCGGCATTCCCCCTCAAGGGGGCGCCTCTGGCGCTGGGCAATAAACTTGGCCCTGCCCCCAAGAGGGCAGGTATTACCACAGGGGATGGTCCCCTGGGATTGATGCTATTAATTTAAACTTACCCTGATCCAGTGGCTGAAGCTCACTGGACCCCCACCCCAAAGGACGAGTGTAAGGTAAGTATCCCCTTTTTGGGGTGGTCATACCTCTTTGCAGAGGATACAGTCAGTGTCTTTATAAGCTCTGTCAACAGGACGAAAAGTATTTATGAATTATGTTTTCTATTTTTCTCATGCTTTTCATGACACTAAACAGCTCTTCATCTTTTTTTGTGTGTCCCTATAATCCCAAGAATGATATTCAGTGGAGAAGGGAATATAGAACAAAAAATCTTGCGGGGTTTGGTATGTAGCTCCCCCATCACTAAATAATCTGGAAACTGCACTTGTACTTATATATTTATTTATTTATTTACTGTACATTCCTCGGTTGGGGGCGTTATTGACAATTCAAAGATTCCACTAAGAAGTTGATGGTCTAAAATAATTTGGCAACCATTGTTCTAGAAAAAGTTCTGTACTAATAAATAAAGAACAATGCCAAAACAAGTCTGGAGCAGCAGTGATGTGTTGGTATGAATAAAACATCCAAAAAAGTGCTACTCCGGGCTTCCATATAAAAAAAAGAATTATGGTATGTGCTGATTTTTTTATCTTGTTTTTTTTTTTTTTTTTTTGTAATATGACACAAATATTTTCTCATATTTCAAGTTGAACATTTAGATTAATTTTTTTCTGTTCACCGAAAATGAAATGGTACTGAGTGACCCTTGAGAACGACAGGAACCCACATATTGAGAGGAGGCCAAGGAAGACTGAAATGCAATACAAACAACAAAGATGAGGATACTGGTCTGAAAATCATAGTCAGATAATCAGCGACTACCCCACAGACTTTGTCTAATGAGGAGGGTGGCTAGACACCCTACACAACGAAAAAACAAGTCTTGTAAAAGGGCAGAGGAAGTTTTTTTGCGCAACAGCCATCTACCACATTATTTCTAAAGTTCATCTCCTCCTCATTGCAGCAGAGCCATACAAACTTGGTAGTGTGAGAGCCGTGTCATCGGGAACTTAAGTTCCTGGTAGAGTCACCCAATGTGGACGGGTCTGTCACCCAGTGGTATTAGGACTATGACCTGGCTAAAGAGTCTCTGGCAAAAATCCAAATGGCGTCTTTATCATTGTCAGGAATCAACAGCTTTTGGCATATTTGTCAGTGCATCTGCAGCAAACAAGGGCATTTCCTTCCCCTGACTGGGATATGCATGTAGGGATTGGGGACCATTTCTGAATTTCCTATTCCCTTGTTACTCCTTCCATGAATTCACAACAGGTGAATTCATTAGATGGAGCTGGCTCAACCGACCCGGGTGAAAGCTGTCACAGAAGTATGGGGAGATTTTAAAACAGTCCACTTTTGCAGTCCTGAGGTCAAAAAGTGTATAACTGAATCACTACAACTTGACTAAAGGGTTTATGGTGAAAATTCAAAGGTATCCAATCATCATCTGGAATAAACGGCTTTTGGCATACTTGTCACCACATCTGTGGAAAATCTGTGACAAACAAGGGTATCTCTTTCCTCTGACTGGGATATGCATGCAGGAATTGGGGACCATTTCTGAATTTCCTATTCCCTTGTTACTCCTTCCATGAATTCACAACAGGTGAATTCATTAGATGGAGCTGGCTCAACCAACCCAGGGTGAATGTCATTACAGAACAGAAGTACATACTAGTCTCAATGAATTCAAGAACAATAAAAAGTACTGAATGAATTTTGAGGACTACGTGTACCAACATACAAGATTAAGGTCAAGTCACGTTGAAAACACTGGTTTCCACTACTTCACTGAAGTTAAGCAGTGATGAACCTGTTCAATATTTAATTGGGTGACCCTCATCCCATCATTAATCTGTCTCTCTCTCTCGCCGATTATATACACTCAAGTAAAGGGGTATATAACAGTACATCAAAAACAATCAAGTTTCCATGTTCCTGATTTTAAGAACAACTAACAAAAGATGGAGGCAGAGAGATAACACCAGATACACCCAAGATGATGAAGGGTTGGATAGACTTCTTACTCATCTTCATATTCCTACATTTATCTTTCGTAGTTGGTTGGATCCTCAGGGACTGGAGCCTCGCTATTTAGATGCAAATTAGTATCATATCCAGTACACTCTTTATTCGGTGAGGAAGGGTTCTGTTAATTATTGTTCTGTGTTGCTCTCACCCTTAGCCAGGATTGAACCTGCAGCCTGGAAATGACTGTCACAGATTGTTAACTATTGGACAGTGTAACAGTCAAACACCTCCTCAGCTTAATGGACTCTTCCTGGCAGGAGTGGCAGTAATTATTTAATCTGTTATAGTTGGTTCATTAGAGGAGACCTAGTAACTGCATGGTTAGGCTGCAACATTTGAACTTATTAGGTTCTTATGTCTTATCTTTCTGCAGGGGATACAGTCAGTGTAATCTAAAAATGGATAATGTACCCCTCTGTCGGTCGGAAAGGGTGGTAAATAAATCTTTAATCTAATTGTTCTTGTCTACTTAGTCTTATAAAAAATATTTACCAAATCATAGAAAATTATTTATAACATTGGAAATGCCCATGACATTTTTTTTTCTTGTGTACTATGGAATTATTTCCTTATGTGCAACCAATTCATATACTAAAATTCTGAGCAATATTCATTTTCTATTCGCTCGGGAACTGACGTATTCTCTTTCCTCAAAAGTAGGCTTTTTTTTCTTTTCTTCTTTCTTTTCTCTAAGCCACTTGAGCCAATATTACATGATTATTAACTCTTCCCTCTCATGTGCATCTGGTCTTTTTGATGTGTGTGTGCGTGTTGAATTAAGAAAATTGCACTTGGACAAATTTAGACTTTTCTCTCCCTTTCATTGTTGGCAGATTAGATTTCATTGAAAATTTGACTATGTACACTATTGCCCATAAGTAAGTATAAAACCTAACAATTTTCACATTTAGTTGTTAAAATTCCTAGCAAAAAAATTGTGAAGGTGCATTTTCCGAAATGAACTTAATTGTTATTAAGAACACATTTTATGATATTTTTGTGTTAAAGTATGCAGTTGTATTGTTTTTCGAAAAAGTATCTAAGATTTGTTTATTTTGCACGGAGACTTTCAAAATAGCTACCGGCTTGGTTCAAAGTGAAAGTCAAGGGAGGTTACTCTAATTGCCTTATTTGCTAGGAATTTTAACAACTAAAGGTGAAAATTACCATAAAACCTAACAATTTTTAATAAAAAGTTAATTTTCTTCTAAATCAAAGATACCAGGATTTTATTATTTCTAGTATAACATTATACAATCAAAATGGATACTATTATGTATTACTACAGTATCACCCATAAACAAGTACACAGTTAACAATCATTTATAAACATTAATTTTCTTCTAAACCAAAGATAGCAGGATTTATTATTTCAAGTGGAACATTATACAATCAAATGGATATTATTTGGTATTTCATTATTGTCCATAGATATTTCTTACATTTAAGCTCTTGTGTAATTTTTTTTACATCGTGGTCCAAGTGGTAGAGACGGTCGATAATTTTCCCCCGAGTGCTTTCGACCATGTCCATGATCGTCGTTAGGGGAATATTTGTTGTAGTTTAATTGTTTGTTTGTTTTTTTTTGTGATGTGAGTTTTATTCATTTGGGAACGGTTATTACGTGTGTGTGTGTGTGTGTGTTTTTGTGGTTGCAGGTATATTCAGTTAGGAGAGTTTATTGTAGGTGGGGGATCGCTTCTAGTGAGTATATATATTTGAGATATATTTTTGCATCTGTATCCATTGTTGGAAATACATATTCCAGGTTTGGGCATAGGTGTGAAGCATTAACATACTATATTATGCTAATGTTGTTACCATAATATGTTAGTCAAGGAATAAATATCAGAAAACTCTGTAGTTTTTTTTTAGTTTCTTTTATTTAGACATAGTGGTAAATTTTCAGGATAGTGACATCCCCTTCTTCCTGATTATGAATCATAGTAGTGATCTTCTCACAAGATCACTACTACAAAACAAAACATCTTTGGCATAAAATAACCCAACAAGGCTTGACTTGCTGTAAAATCCAACCAACCAGCCAACCCACCAATAAAAGTCAAAGTTAAAAGTCTGAACATTTATTTATATCTTGGTAATGTAATCTGGCCAAAACACAACTCACTAGTCAACCAGAACCAGCACTTTAGTCCAGTGGTGAAGAAAGTTTTTATATTTAAAAGTCACACCAATAACTTTTTAGTTTATTTTAAACAAAATCAAATGTTTGAACTATTTATCTAATTCTGTTCTGTTCATATCGATCTATCCATTTATCTATCTTGTTCACATCTATCTTCTGTTCCATTCATATCTCTAACTATATCATTTTGTTCCATTCATATCTATCTATACTGTTCTGTTTATATCTATCTATCTATATATCTAATTCTACTCTCTTCATATCAATCTATTTATCTATCTATCAATCCTGTTCATATCTATCTATCTATCTCTCCTGTTCTGTTTATATCTATCTATCTATCTAATTCTACTCTCTTCATATCAATCTATCTATCTATCTATCTATCTATCTATCTATCTCCTGTTCTGTTCATATCTATCTATCTCTATC
Organism: Doryteuthis pealeii; assembly: GCA_023376005.1. Lineage (NCBI taxonomy): Eukaryota > Metazoa > Mollusca > Cephalopoda > Myopsida > Loliginidae > Doryteuthis > Doryteuthis pealeii. Next base: position 15,800,056 of record CM042164.1, on the reverse strand, counting down.
TAATTCTACTCTCTTCATATCAATCTATTTATCTATCTATTCATATCTATCTATCTATCTATCTATCTCTGTTCTATCTCTATCTATCTATCTAATTCTACTCTCTTCATATCAATCTATCTATCTATCTATCCTGTTCATATCTATTTATCTCCTCCTGTTCTGATCATATCTATATATCTATCTCTATCTCATTCTATTCCATTCATATCCAACTATCCCATTTGTATTTGTTCATATTTACTTAATTTTATAAAGTATAACTCAAATGTTATTTATATCCTCGTTTACAATTTGAACAAAAACAAAAACCATAAAATAACAAAATTTGACTCGTTGAATAGTGGAGGGATAGCCAAAAGTACTTATGTGTCATTGAGTTCTTTTAAAGCTTAAGAATTAACCCTCTTACCTACCTGGCTGCACTGGTGTCAAATTCCCACAACAAGGTGTGCATGGTGAAAAATCATCCTCTGCATAGTTTGCATTCTAGAACAAGAATAATACAATGACCGTCTCGTTAAAGATACGTGCTTTAAACCGCTGATCAACTAATTGACTGCATACATGGTAAGTTGTTGATAACAAGTGTGTCAGTTTATCTCAGTGGGTAGAACACCTGCTGTTGTATACACCGTGTTCTGTGTGTATATATATATATATATATATATTTACCAACCCCTCTGCACGAGCAGGATGTGGCACAAGGTTAATTTAGCAGGTTTGAATTTAGAGTTTTCCTTCTTCCAGACTGGTTGCCTAACCAAGGTTAAAGAGACCAGTCGCCCTACTATTTACCAATAGCTGGAGGGAGAATAGATGGATTCATACCTTTCCCAAGGGTATAAGCACGATGTGAAATGTAAACAGCCTCGTCCAGGATTTGAACTCGGATCGACAAGTCTATTTCCTACGACTCTAACCGTTACCCCACACACCTCCATCTTTGTTCTGTGTGTATATAAATGGCGAGAAAGTTCTTATGAGGAGATGAGAGGCATTCGTATATGTTTCCCGCATATTTAACTCTTTTCTTACTTACTTGTCTTTCAAAGTAGCTTGCTGGCACTTTATTTCTGTTGTAGCGAGATGGTGAAAGTCCTGAGTTTTGAGGACTACTATTAGAAAAGGAGGAAGAAGAAATAAGAGGGAGTAAAGGTTTTTAAAAAAAGTGATGAACATAAAACGGTTTGTCGTGAATTTGACCGGGGCGTGACCCCCCGAATGGAGAATCGAAAGCCACCGGAAGTTTCGGGTGTTGACCGGAACCAGAAATCACGTGGTGACGTGGAACGACAAAGAAAAATACCGGCCTCTTTTTTTGCTTTCTGAGGCCTAGGGACGGACGGGCCTCTAGTCCCTAGTGTGGGATCACAGTAATTTATCAGTGTCGTCTCTCTCTTTCTCTCTGCCTTTCCTCCTCTCTGACACAACCCACAAGACGAGCCCTGGAAATAAAAGCTAAGCAGCTTGTGACGATATATTTCTCGCGTTGTACTTTTTTATCCACAAGATGACCACCACGTGCCAAACACCTTTTTAGTGTCATGAATTTGGAGGCAGGTTGACAAGACCTACTATACAACATATATCCCTTTTGGTACTGTGACCAAATATCACCACGTTACACTGTCATCCTTGTCGACTGGGGCTTTAGAATACACTGACTGCACCTCTGCAGAGGGGTAAGACTCTCTCAATGGGGCTACCTGTTGGTTGTGGGTGGCGACCCATGATGCTTAAGGATGGAATCTTGGTGGATAAGAAGTCCATAACATGCAACACTTCACTTAGACCCTTACTTAGGCTAGACGGGTGGTCAGAGAGGCCTCCTCCTATCAATCGGCTGGTCACGTCAAACCCTAGAATGATTGCCCCTACCCTATTGCTCTTATGGCACGTCCTAACCCTTTTTATCATATATGCTAGAAGGCACTGACTGAGGGTCTTTATTTCCTGGGTATAAAGTTAAACTATCTGATGGTGAGGTTCCAGATCTGGAGGTCCGGAGAATGTGGAGCACCCCTTCATCACCATTGCTCCCAGGTCCACTCTGACCTGGAGTGGTAGTACCTGTTAGGATCCCATCTATGGGTTAAATAGAAAAATATGAGTTCATAAAAAATATTGAGTATCCATTAAGTTAAATAGTACCACTACTATTCTTGTTACATAGGACTGGTTTAGCTCAGTCGGTAGAGCATCCGCCTAGGAATCACAAGGTTCCTGGTTCAATACCAGCCCTCGCCAACTCAACATACAAGTAGCACAGGGATCTGTGTGGTAAAGTTGATGGTACGTATCCAACTCAGACGCCAAAATAATCTGCTTGGTCTAGCACTAGTGAAAAGGGGATGGACTCTCTCACTGTATGGCTGAAACCAACTTTAGGCTGCCCTGCCCACTTTACTTTTACTGTTCTTATACAAGGATAGTTTTGGCATTAAATAATCCACAAAGGTTGAGATGTCATTAAACAAAAAAAAAAAACTGAAACTAGCTGAATAAAAAGATCCAGGAAAAAAAGAAATTTCTTGTAATATATCTCATCAGCTGTTCCTGGACAATCACTGCCTTTACTGCCTTTGTTGCATAGCCCTCTTCACTTCTTACTTACTGGTCGTCTTTTCTATTCTGGACGGCTGCTATTCTGATCGTCTTTGGTTCTATCTTCTAACATCTTGACTTGGTCTGGTCTAGCGTCTCGGATCTCCTAAGGTCTGATTTTCTATTGCTATGTTCCTGCTGGCTGGTCGTCCTGGATTCATTTCTTAGTCTTATTACCAAGACATTCATCAACCACAAGAACATTTTACTTATACAAACTTTTATTTCCTTAACTATACATTTCATGTAACTAAATATCTGACTAACATAGCGTGCGTGAGTTCCAGTTTTAGGCAGGACCTGAAATGGCCGACTTCTCTGCCTGACATCTAACTGAACAGGTCCCACGCACGTAACTTCACGTATTTTGGCGGGCTTTCTGTAATTTTCCATAGAAGGACCCGGCCATGGTATGAAAAGGGTCATCCCCTCAGAATTACAGGGTACCGACAATAATCTTATGCAACCGCATAGATTATGTCACATCTTTATCTCTGTCCTAATCAGAAATATTGCAGAAATATCACAATCACTCAAAAGTATTTGTACAAGAATTCTTCATTGGGACTCCAATTTCAAATATCAGGATGTTATTTACTCGGTGTCACCAAAATCACATTTACCATATATTAACAGATATTTGTCAAAATCTGACACAAATACCAGAATCCCCAAAATTCCTTTGAAAATGCAGAGATTTAGATCTTTTTTTGGTCAACTTGACTAGTTTAAATATCAAATCCGCACAGTATAATTATATACTACTACTACTACTACTAATAATAATAATAACAATCACAAAAAAATAAAGTACATATGTCTGCTCCCTAATTTACAATATCCATCCTGACTGGGAACTTAGATCTCAAAATAGGTAACTGACAAATAATAAGAATATATAGTTTTTTAAATGACTAGCAAAAAACGCCTTCCAGGCGGTGTAAAAATTCATTTTTGAAAAATATTGCCTGAGGTGGGTGGGAGTTAAAAATTCAATGTCAGAGGATTTGTATCATAAATAAGTAAAATCATCAAATTTATTAAAGGAATAAAAAGAAAAGAATTTCAAATAGAAACTTAGTACTGTCCCCTCAAATAAAATGTTGCATGCATCTATTAATTATTAATTAAACAAATATTTTGAATATTTTAAATTTTACACAAAATTGTAGGTATTTATTTATTTGTAAACTTTTTAGTTAACTTCTCGTTATTGGAAAAAGGGTGAGATTAAAAAATAATTTTTAAAATGTGGCTTTGGCCCTGGATCTTTACAAGTTAATAGCGTCGATCCTAGGGTGCTATCCCCCCAGGCAATACCTGCTCCCTTGATTTAAAGGGGCAGGGCTGGGTTTATTGCTCAGCGCCTGAGGCGCCCTCTTGAGGGGGAATGCCGAAGGGATCGACGCAATTTTTGTTCTTTCCCACCCATGAGCTTCGGCTTGTGGGTGGGCCCACGTTAAAATGAGGCATTGTGCCCAGTCCATACAGGTGGGGTATGAGGCAAATACCTGTGTATGACACTAAACTGTACCCATAGTGAGGCTTCATTCCTGGAGTTTTTTTACCATTACTCCCAGGTCCACTCTGACCTGGAGTGGTAGTATCTGTTAAGGTTCCATTTTGGAATCAAATATATCTGTTTGCAAATTATTTGTATTAAGAATTGTAGATATTTGTGGATCCAGTTGTATTGCAAGCTGAGTATGTTGAAGTGATTTAGTATACAGTTGGTCTGAACAACAACAACTAAGCACAACTGAACTGGTGCCCAAAGCAGCTGGTATTTATGGGACTCAGGAATACTCCATTCATGTATTTGGGTGATTCCATTCTTTGAGTTCTGATTGGCTGCTTGGTTTCTGTGGTGTTATGATGCTTGTTGAATACTCTGGCATTCTGCAGTAGGATTGCAACAAGGTAAGATCCGTATTGAGTTACGGTTTCCTTGTTGCCTTATATTACCAATTTATTGGGATTCTTCTACCACTATGGTGTTTATTCAACAAGAATAAGTATTCTATAATTGTTTACAATGGATTACAATTATTATTATTTTCCTTAGTTATTTGAAACCATATAACTGAATACAAATTATTTGTATTAGATAAGAATACTTGAAACCATATAACTGTGTGCAAATAATTTGTATTAGATCAAATTTATTTCAATGCGTTCCCAGTGAAGGTCTGTGTTGGAATGGCTGAAGGAACTTTTTGGTGCCAGGAAGGAGTCTTTTCTCTGAGCATGCCCAGAAGTTTCTTTCTGTCTGAGGGCTCCTGGGAGAGTGTTATTTTTTCGAATTTTTTATTTTATTTTATTTTTGTTTTATTCTAAACCGACAGCATCTAAAAGTGTTATAACATCTCTTTATCTTAATTTTCTTTTCTTTTTCAGGATGTCCGTGCAGGTTGGCAGAGTGTGTTCTACATTTCGGCATGCATCAATCTATTTGGGGCTATATTTTTTGCCATTTTTGCATCGGGGGAAGAACAGGAATGGGCAATTGTTGATGCCAATGAAGTGCAATCTCTTTTGAATTCAACAGACGAAACGGAAAGCCAAAAACGAGACTGAAAACGATTTTTTAAAAATATTTAAAAAGAAAAAATTAACAACTGATTAAACAGAATAATCATTCCAGATTTATTTTTTATAAATAACATTTTTTGTTGTTTTTATTTTCCTTGCATTTTTCTATGCAAAGATTTATATATATATATATGTGTGTGTGTGTGTGTGTGTGTGTATAATTATGCAAATGTGTGTGCATGTATATATATATATACATACATGTGTGTGTATAATTTTGTAAATGTATTTATATATATGTGTGCGTGAATAATTTTGTAAGTGTATTTTATATATATGTGTGTGTGTGTGTGTATGTGTATAATTTTGTAAATATATTATTATATATATATATATATATGTGTGTGTGTAGGCATGTGTGGGTATATAATTATGTAAATGTATATATATATATACATGTGTGTATACAATTATATATATATATATATATATATATATATATATGTGTGTGTGTGAGGGTAAGTAAACAAACAAATGTGTTTATTTTATATGGCTTTTAGCCAACAATTTTTGGAGGATATGTACTTAATTGAAGTCATACCTAATTTTGAAAATTAATTAGTTAATAATTAATGAATTTAGGCGGGCATATATGTTCAAATGTAAAGCTAAAAAAATCGAGAAAATGTCAATCCCTGATTGTACATTTCGACCTATTAGGTCTCATCAGCAAGGTTATAGAGCAGTCTCGCATGTCTATAACCTTGCTGATGAGACCTAATAGGTCGAAATGTACATTCAGGGATTGACATTTTCTCGATTTGTTTAGCCTTACATTTGAACATATATACCCACCTAAATACATTAATTATTAACTAATTAATTTTCAAAATTAGGTATGACTTCAATTAAGCACATATCCTCCATATATATGTATGATTATGTATGATTATGTAAATGTATATATTCTCTATCTGATGGAGAAGTTCCAATTCTGGATCTCTGGAGAATGTGGAGTACCTCTTGATTACCATTACTCCCAGGTCCACCCTGACCCGGAGTGGTAGTACCTGTTAGGGTACCATTTATGGGTTAAATAGAACAAAATGAGTTTTTTTTGTTTTTTTTTAATTGAGTACCCAGTTAGAATGAATAAAACAAAACATCTTCAGCATAAAATGACCCAACAAGCGTTGACATGTCATAAAATCCAGCCAGTCAACCAACCAACCAACCAACCAAGAGAGTCGTATTTGTGATGTATAAGCATTTGACACTTTAATCCCCTGATGTTTTTTTTTTTTTTTCTACTTTTATCAAAATGATATAAGGGTAATTCCATGTTAAATCATCCAGGACATGTCACCCACCTACTTCAATTTTTCTGAAATTTTGTACATGTGTGGACTATATTAAAGTTAGACAATCCCAAAAATTTGAGCTTCCAATTCCAAAAATTGGCGAAGTTATGTCGATTTTTAGCTCTCCAAATTTGAGGCGGGTCGCGAAAAATGGCAACTTTTTGTAATCTGTTTTTGTCTGTAAAATGAGTTCTAGAGCTTCCCTACTCATAAAAATTGCATTTTGCCAAAGGAATCCAAAAATGCCATCAAAAAAGTCTTAAAGTCAACCAATTTTAAGTTATTGATGATTTTTTCTTTTTTCATAGCAAGATAAATATCCTGATGTTGGCACTGCGTCTACGACAACAATTTTTTTGCAAAAAATGGCGACCTTTTGTGATCTATTTTTGTCTGTAAAAGCATTTTTGCTTTAGAATCCAAAAATGCTATCAAAAAAGTCTGAAACTCAACCAATTTTAAGTTATTAATGATTTCTGATTTGTAAAATTTTAACTGATGTTATAGCTTTGGTTCTGAGCAAAAATCAAACTATCTTTTTGGTACAAATAATGTTTAATATATGTAAAATATTAATGGAAAAAATCTTTGACATAAATGCAGGGCCACATTCGGATATTGATCTTGCTATGAAAATCATCAATAACTTTAAACTGGTTAAATTTCCTTAGGCAAAAATGCTTTTATAAACTAATTTTTAGTAGTAGGGAAACTCTAGAACTTATTCAAGGGCTGGTTTTCTTCTTCTGTTTTTAGTTGGGCATTGCTTGTTTTCACATTTAATAAACTAACAAGAGGCTGAACTTAAAAAAAGATCGGAAAATTAGAGTGACCCAGAAAAGACAGAACCCACAAATTTTGTAATAAAACTTTTAATTTGAACTAGGGAGGGTTAGGGTTGGGGTTTTTAGGGTTAGTTTAATGGAAAATAAATAAATAATTTAGGTTCTGTTTTTTCTGGGTCACCCTAATTTTCTGGCCGTTTTTCAAGTTCAGCCCTCATCTCGAGATTTCTTTTAATCAATTATTAACATTTTTTAAAAACTTTAGAAGTTACTTTAATTCCTTCATATTAGTGTCGTCTCGAATATAACATTTATTTTGACCGTTTATTCATTAGACAATTCTCGGTGATTTTTTTTTTAATTTTATAAATAATTATCTTATTAGTTACCACCAATTTTCCCTGTGAAATTTACCCTCCCCCTATATTTAACACAATGATTATTTATTATTTATGAACCTATAATTTAATTTTACCGCGGGGATTGAGATTGGACCCGGAGAGAAGACAATCACGTCTTTCTTTTCCAAAGCTAGGCCAAAAATCTAATTCTATCACGTGTCTGTCATGGTGCGTTTTCAAGGGATAAAAGGTTATAACTGTCACTGGTAATTTCCCACTCTCTGATCCCAAAGTTAACAGCCCTTAATTTAAATTCTTAGCTACAGGGTCTGTTCACAATTCATGACTCCTCATGAATTGTAACAGAAAGATATTTAATACAAGGTAGCTTATGAATTATGTACGTAGATAGATATTTTTGAATCAGAGTTAATTAGATTCAAAATTGGAGGGAGTTAAGTTAATACAAGATATGCCTCCTTTGAGATCATGAAAGGTTAAAGTGTTCCATAATTTATAGGTAGTATCGGAAATTCCTTAGCTAATTATCTCCCCCTGCCGCCAGGGTGCGAATGCCAACATCGTATGTTGGCGCCAAATACCAAAACGCTACTTATCAGGGAATCGTTACTGGAGAGAGACGTCAAAGAAACACTCTCACTTAGCCCAAAAACAGGGCTGACTTATCAGGAAACCGTTAACAATGAGAGACGTAAAAACAAACGCTCTCAGGACCAAGCCCCAAAACAGGGTCCACTTATCACAAGAAACTTATAACCAGATTCCGTCTAAGGCATAGTATCTGCATACTGCACAAAGGCCGGTACTACTGCACACTGACCAAAGGAAGAACAACTACTGAGACAAAGCGTCCTTTCTACATTTCCCACCGATGAGAAGAAAACTGTGTTATCACCAGTACTATAAGAAATTCCTCCACAATAAGTCTTGTAGCAAATACCATTAAATTTGCAACAATTTATGTAATTTTATGTCAATACAGGTGTCTGCATTTACTTTTTTGTTGCTCCTTCTTTGTCCGACAATTTGCCTTCAACTACGGAGAAATAAGGGCTCCTTCGATTCCGTAAATACTCTTAGTAGCTTATGAATTATGTACATACTGTAGATAGATATTTTTGAATCAGAGTTTGTTAGATTCAAAATTGGAGGGAGTTAAGTAGAAAATTATCTCGACGGTTATTGACGGGTTATGACCTCGATTTAACCTTTCCGGAAATGCACCATTAGAGGTGTGTGACAATTTTAGTGTTTTGGCAGTTGCAACCAGAAATTCAGAGTGAGCTGACACGAAAGTTTGTCTCACAGAGATGTCGCTCCTCACTGTGCGGTTGAATCCTGGGCTGGGGATGTTCAATAAAAGATAAAAGAAAAACAAGTCTTGCTTTATTGATTAATTAAAATAAGAATGCATAGACACCCAGCCCGAAGTAAATTCAACCCTGAGAAACAACCCACAGAATCAGCCCTGAGGAAATGGCCGACGAATTAGCAGCAGGAACAAATAGAAAGAGAAAACAAGAGCCCCACATCATCGTCTCTACTCTCCCCCTTCTCTCTCTCTCTCTCTCTCTCTCCATTATATATCCAAGATGAGTGTATATAACAAAAGCAACAGCTGAGGAAGGGAACAATGTTGAACTCTCAGGTTCAAGAGCCTGCTTGGAGTTGTAATGTTTGTGACTGTATTCTTCTCTCTAAAGATGGATACATCAATCACGTGACGTCTCACGAGATGTAAACAGGACTCGCTTCCTTTGAGGCAACATGATGCCACGTGCGTCATTTGCAGAAAAGTCTGCAGATCTTGAAAAAAAAGACATGGCGGTTCATAAACACTTTCTTTTTGTACAGCTTCAAATAACGTTTACAGCAATCACACTGTTTATCCTTCATCTCGGCCTCAAGGCTTGCAAGATGGCTACTGGACTAAAATGTAATCTAAGAGGAAACAATTAAGGATAATGCATCAATCTAGACGATGCTGGAGAATCAAGAGACAGCAATCATCTGTGAAGATGAAGCAATCATACATACATATATATATATATATATATATATAAGTGATTTTTTTAAATTGAAGGAAGGAAAATATAGTGTTCGATTGCAATTGTAAGAGCTGTATTTATTATATTCTATACATTACTGGCAGATTATTACGCAGTTTATAACAGATATTTATTTAGATGTCACTTCCAAGGCGATTTATTTGACGAAAGGCATATGATGCCTTGAAACCGACGGTAATATTCTGCCAGTAATGTATATATAAATATATATATATATATACACACACACACACACACACACATACATATATACATACACACACATATATCTAAATATATGAAAGTAAGTTTTGGTATGTACATGCCGACGTATAAGTTCAAAACAGGAGGTCACTCTGATTCGAAATCTTGCATACATATTAATATCCTCCTAACTAAGAAACACACCAAATTTGGTTATTGATTTTTACTAATTAGGGATATAATTAATTAATTAAGCCAAAATCACCCAATTTGTGAAACTGTCTATATACCAACTCCGGCTGATGATAAAATATTGTCCGCTGCCTGACTTTTTGTTACAGCGATAACCAGCAATAAAAATTAAATTTTAGTGAATAAATTTTGCAGTCTTAAGCCGTTCAGCTCGGAATTTATTGCCTATTTATAGGCCAATCTTAAAAATATCCATATTGTTGGAAAGAAGAGAAAATAATCTTTCTCAATATATAATTTGTATGAGTCTTTATCCATTGAATTGTTTTTTATAGCGAGTTAGAAAAAAATTATTTTGCTTCGGACAGCAAAAGTATGTTTTAACGAAAAATCAAATCTTATTCATATCGCAATCTTTTTATTCCTGTCTTTAAAATATCAATTTAGTTAGAAATTAAATAAATAATCTATCTTACAAATATTCATTATTACTTTGTTTTGAATCAGTATTTCATTTTTTCGTATATACAAAAGAGTTTTAGAAAAAAAAAGCCTTTTACCAAAATAGGTAGTTAAATTAGTTGAACTTGAAAAACGGTCGGAAAATTAGGGTGACCCAGAAAAAAGAGAACCCACAAATTTTGTAATAAAACTGTTAATTCTAACTAGGGAGGGTTAGGGTTGGGGTTTAGGGTTAGTTTAATAGGAAAATAAATAAATAATTTGGGTTCTGTTTTTTCTGGGTCACCCTAATTTTCCGACCGTTTTTCAAGTTCAGCCCTCATCTCGAGATTTCTTTTAAACAATTATCAACATTTTTTTAACTTTAGAACTTACTTTAATTCCTTCATATTAGTGTCGTCTCGAATATAACATTTATTTTGACCGTTTATTCATTAGACAATTCTCGGCGATTTTTTAAAAATTTTATAAATAATTATCTCTTATTAGTTACCACCAATTTTCCCTGTGAAATCCCCCCCCCCCTATATTTAACACAATGATACTTGCATAAAAATTAATATTATCTTGAAAAAATGTTTCCATTCGAAAGAAGAAACATTAAACAAACTCCTGATGATTTTTAAAAAATTTTCAGCTTACGGAAATAATGAAAATTATGATTGAAAAAACAATGTTTTCATTTTTGCACCGTTAAATCAACTGAAATTTAACGCAGCCAAAAACAACTTACGACAAGAGGATTTTTAAAATATACTATGAAAAATCAATTAATGGTCTGATTTTCACGAAAATATATTAGGGGAAATATTTTTTTACGAGGTCTATCCCCCATCTATTTTATTTTATGAGATTAAAAAATGAACCGAAATTGGGTATACCTATCTCTTATTTTCTCCTCACTCACTCTTTGGTGTTCCTATTTTTTGTTAGTCCGGTCATGGACCAGGTACTTTAGCTAGTATATGTATATGTACACACATAAATACGTCACATATCTTGGACGTCTGTGTCTTCACGTAAACTCTTACCAAATACTATTTATGAACATTTTTTCTAAGTATATTTCCTAACTCCCATCACTTTACAAACGTCCATCATTGTTCATACAATAATGGTTTCCATTTTGTATCGTCAGTAAAATACGTTTGTTTCTGCATTTGGAGTTGTGTGAGGGTTGGGTCTTTCTATGATTGGACGCGTGATGTGCCCAGAAGTTTTGGCGCCATAATCAGAGGAACATTTCGAACCGGTTCCAGAGGCAGTCGACCAGGTCATTATGTTAGTTCAGCATTTATTCTAAGACTAACAGCAACAAATGAACAAATTAAAACTTAGTTAAATTCTAACGGCGTATTCAACAACAAAACAATGACTAAACAATATAAACGCCTTTTGAATATATAGAGTGAAGTTTGTGAGACTTGCCAGCGTGATGGAGAGGAATTTAAGATATCTGGTATCCTCTGTTTTAGTAAATTCTCGGATATAATTTTTGTTCGACTGCTCCTGTAACCGGTCCGTAATGTCTATCGGACCTTGGCGCCAAAACTCCTGGGCACATCACGTGACTGCAACGTCCACTCACAGAAGGACTCGCCCTCACTTAACTCCACACACAGAAACAATCATATTTTTCTGACCCAACACAAGTGATGCAGTTGACTTATTCTTATCCCAGCTGACTGGGCGTTATTACTAGTGAAACATTATGCAAAATTGGATATTATTAGAGGTTTTTTTTCTAATTACTAAACACAGCGGTATTGAATCTTTGTAAACAAAATTACATAAATATTTTTAAGTGATCAAGACGATTTGGACTAGTACATAATTATATAAATAGCAAATATATACACCTTCCGAATGCAGATAAAAAGATTTGAAACAGAGTGCAAGTATTCAAGTTTTGATGTAATAAAATATTCTATTAAATTAGAAAGGCTAATAAAACTAAATAAGAATGCAGATAAAAAGATTTGAAACAGAGTGCAAGTATTCAAGTTTTGATGTAATAAAATATTCTATTAAATTAGAAAGGCTAATAAAACTAAATAAGAATGCAGATAAAAAGATTTGAAACAGAGTGCAAGTATTCAAGTTTTAATGTAGTAAAATATTCTATTAAATTAGAAAGGCTAATGAAACTAAATAAGAATGCAGATAAAAAGATTTGAAACAGAGTGCAAGTATTCAAGTTTTAATGTAGTAAAATATTCTATTAAATTAGAAAGGCTAATAAAACTAAATAAGAACACAGATAAAAAGATTTGAAACAGAGAGGGATATAATCGAAAATAGAACAACTGAAACTTACTCTTCCATCACTTCCATCTTTCATTGCAAAATTTTCCTAATCTAACTATTCAGTTAAAAATAGGAGGTAAAGAATAAAAATTACAGTTATTTCTTCTTGTTAATGGATTTCCTTTAAGATTTATCCTCGAGATTTTGGCTCATATTCATTAAGATAAAACTAAACAATTAGAAATCGATAATACAAAGCACATGTTTATTAAAATCATTTTTTAAATATCAATATGCAAATTAGCCTACCCATTCACACAGTAAACCACTATTTTGCTTTATATATGAATACAATTGCATGTTAGTATTCAGATATGGTCAACAGTATCAATAATGTAAAATAATTTTATTAATAATTGAATTTTAAATGAAATAGAATCGTGTAGAATGTGACATAAATAACTAAGGGAATTGCGACTATGACGGAGAACGAGAAAGGAAAAAGAGCAAGACATTGTCTTGCCTGCCGGGATCGAACCTGCGTCCTCCCACATGCAAAAACAAATGCGATTTAGGCACTGGACGGACGCGAGGTTCGACTGATGTGCCCGGATGTTTGGGTAATATGCCCATAAAATAACCAAAGCGGGTGGAGCGTGGCGTGACAAGCAGACAAGCATTCGGCTTACGTGAGACGGCAGTCAGAAAAGATTATTTTGACGACGACGACGGATTTTCAGCTGCTGGTCGAAGACTGTGTTGACCCAAATATCTATTTTCCCTCCCTCTATCCCCCCCTTCTATAGCGACTTAAGTAGTACTATAGCTTCGGTTACAGACAGACAATCACACAATATCCATTATAATAAGAATAGCAAAAATCACCCTCCGGATGGTGTAGAAATAAATTTTAAAAAGACATTGCCCGGGGATGAGGAATTAAATAAATAAAATAAAACGTTCAATTTTTTTTTTTTAATTACTTGCTTAAAAAACATCATATTCACTCCACTCCATTGAGATATTTGTTTTATTTCATAACAGTAGGGACCTCCAAAATTAATGATTTAATTATTCTGACTCTAATCTTTATAGAAAAAATTATTCTAATTTGTTTTAAATGACTTTTGTGCATTCTCAGTCCTGAGTTCATATTTAATGCAATTGTTCTTACGTTTTTATGTAATACTTGATAATGACTATAAATAAATATTCATTGCTAAACTTGCTCAATTCCTAAAGTTATTGTAACGTAGGCAGTGATAGAAAAAAAAAAGAGATCGAATCTCCATTATATATGTTGTATACTCTCTTTATTCTTCTTCTGATCATCGTCTTTGGTATCTTATGTTCTTCTTCTAGCGTCTAGACTTTGTCTTGTGGATTTCATGTCTGGTCTTCCATTTGGGGATTTCTTATCTATCATAAACCCTGGGTCATTGGTAGTTTTTGGATAAATAACCCAAGACTTCGATTTTCTTAAGATCATATTTTATTCCGAAATCCCTACCAGACTACTTACGCAGATTGAGTCGGCAGCGCGCTTAACGCGACTTACTCGCTCCGTGGTTTTGGCCAATCTGAACTGAAACTAACTCTTTCTAATCTAAACCGCAAGAGGGCCTTCTCCACCGATTCTCACAGTATCCACCGGAAGGAGGATCAAGATAAGGTCAACCCGTGTCACTCAATCCTCTATGAGATCGTCCTCAAGGCCGTCAGCTGTAACTTATAACAGCCATTTTGGTTTCTACATAAGTGTTAGGGTACTAACAATTATGTAACATATATAAATGTTTGGTTTAATACGAAAATGATGAAGTCATAGTTTTCAACGGCGTTTTCCTAATATTTTATCTATCTTTATTCTTTTCTGTCCCCCCACGTCTCTCTCTCTCTCTCTCTCTCTCTCTCTCTCTCTCTCTCTCATATATATATATATATATATATATATATATATATATATATATAATATATATATCATAGTCTTCTCTCTCTATATATATATATATATATCACACAGTTCTCTCTCTCTCTCTCTCTCTCTCACTCTCTCTCTATCTATCTATCTATCTATCTATCTATCCAATTTTGTTCAGATCTATCAATCTATCTATCTCATTCTGATGTATATGTCTCTATCTATCTTTTTGCACTGTCACAGCTTTAACAACGCCATCTATTGGCCATTAGCAGAAATTCTTCTACTGACAAGTGGGGTAATCCAACAAACTCTTAGAATCAAAATGGCTGGTTATTGTGCTGCTACCTAAAAGTACATATGACCTCACAACAATCCAGCCAATCCGATCTATCCTTACATCTGAGGCATGACCAAGCATATTCGAACAGTACTCGTGTCGCTATCTACAATTATCTCTACCCGGGTGGCCTGATTTTCGCTTGAGGGAATCCACTTTTGTTTATCACTTTTGCCTAAAAAATGTGTTACAAATGCAAGAGCATGCAAGAGATAATAACATTAGAGTTGCATTTTACGTATTGATAGTATCAGATGTCAGAAACTCCCGAAGTAGCCTAATCCTAACACTAACCTTAACCTTAACCCTAACCCTAAACATTAACCCTTATCCTAACCCTAACTCTAAAGTCTCAAAAGTTTCGGGTATTTCCGTCAAATGTACTGCTTTTTTATAGGTAATCTAATGATATTATCTCTTGCGCGCTATTCAGTACTAGTACCAAAGATTTAACGAGATTTTAATCTCATTACAATTTTTTAGGCATTTTACATTTTTAGTTATTTTTTCAGTCGGTAGCCCCGAATGGAGGTGGGTACAGACGTGGGTTGCTTAGGATTTTAAAGGGTAATAGGTATTATAGATAAATAAATAATGATTATTAGGTACCTATCTACCCTTATCTGAGATAGTTTTTACATGTTTTTAATCAGACAACGAAATGAAAGTCAAATGAACGACTGGCGCCGGATTAGCGGGGTTGGGCAGAGTGCCATGTTTTCCGGCTTAAAGATGGACGTCTGGCCACCCGGTTCCATAGCCTCGTTTCTGTTTTCTTGGCGCCATGTTTATTCTGGTTTTTACATATATAATTATGTACTACAGGTATTCTTCATTAGCGAACACCCGCTTTTATGAAACTACCAATTACGAAATTATATTTTGACAATAAACAAATTTACCAAAAAAAAAAAAAAAATGAAAATTTTTCTAATCAAATTTTTACACTTTATGAAACCCTTGAATTTGCGAATATATCTTTTGAAAATCAAAAAATGAAATTATATGTTTTAGAAACTGAGATTTTTTTCTGAACAATTTTTACGAATTACGAATTCATCTTTGGAAAATGAAATAAAAACAACTGAAAATTTGTTCTGGTAGAAATTTTGTGAATGGAAAATGGTAAAATAATTACGAAAAGATGAATTGGTAATTAGTTGGAGGCGCGTGTTGTAATGGTTAGAGTCGGAGAAAATGGACTCGTCGACCCGGGTTCAAATCCTGGATGAAGCTACAGTTCGCATGGTGATAATACTCTTGGGAAAGGTATGAATCAAACTATTTCCCCCCAGCTATGGGTAAATAGTACGACAGACAGGGCTCTTTGACCTTGGTTAGGAAACCAGTCTAGTAGAAGAAAACTCTTAATTCAAACTTGTTAAACTCCGCTTGGGGTGGTCACGACTAGAATAGGCTCAGTCCCAATTAGTGATCTATTTCACTAATAATAATTCATCTTTTTAAAATGAAATTAAGTGAAATTTTTAAAAATGACAATTTTTCTGGTTAGAGTTTTACTTACATTTTGATTATAATGGTTGTGTAATAACGGTTGAACGCTACGTTATTTTTCTCGATCCTTGATAACGTAGCGTTCAACCGTTATTACACAACCATTATAATAAAAAATAAGTTACAAAAACACACACAACTTATCAAATATCGGACATATTCTGCCAAAATAATAATTCAATGCCTGAAGAAGATAACAGATCTGAAACACGTGTCGCATATGTAAGTTAATAAAATTTAAAAAAAAAACATAATCCTTTTTGCAAATCTTCTTTTTTATAAAATATCTATTTTTCTCCCGTTGGAACCATAACAACACTTTATATATATATATATATATATATATATAAAAGTAAAGTAAAGTAAAGTCGTCAGGGCGGCCTAATGTCGGTATCAGCCAATCAGCGAGGGAGTCTATCCCCTTTTCACTAGCGCTAGACCAAGGAGATTGTTTTTGCGTCTGAGGTGGAGCGCCACACCTACCACCAGCTCCTTACTTTACCGCACAGATTCCTGTGCTACTCATACGCTGAGTTGGCGAGGGCCGGTTCGAACTAAGAACCTTGCGGTTTCTAGCCGAACGCTCTACCGACTGAGCTAACCCGATATATATATATATATATATATATATATATATATATATATATATATATATATATATATATATATATATATATATATATATATATATATATATATATATATATATATATATATATATATAATAAACGTGAATCATTTTTGTGAATATATAATTGTATGCAAAACAAATCTGCCACCAATTTGGTTTCAAGCTCTTTTAAATTCGCTTGTTTAAACTGCAGTGAAATCTTTTTCAAAATCTATCGCAGCCTGAAGATTGGTCTGTTTAAACGAGCAAGTTTAAAGAGCATGAAACCAATATGGTAGCAGATTAGTTTCCATGCATTAAATATATACAAAAAATATTTATTTATTTATTATTGATATTGCTCTATCACAGATATTGAATACTCTCCCAATAATACTGTATATATTTGTTTACTACTGTCTCATCAATGAGATAGTGTTAACCATACACTGTGGTTATATATATATATATATATATATATATATATATATATATATATATATATATATATAATAGGTGTGTCAAAAAGTATCAAGATTTTTGTACTTTTTGACAGACCTTGTATTCTGAAAAAAAAAGTTTCATTCATTGTTCATTTCTACCTTGGTAAATAGAGCTTCAAATACGGCACTTTTATGACACACATTGAATTTAAAACAAATTGACGTTCCATTCATTGCTCATTTCTATCTTGGTAAATACAGCTACAATCTCGGCACTTTTATGATACACCTTGTATTCTGAAAAAAAAAGTTCCATTCATTGTTCATTTCTATCTTGGTACCTTCAGCTTCAATCTCGGCACTTTTATGACATACCTTATATATATATATATATATATATATATATATATTATATATATATATATATATATGTGTGTGTGTGTGTGTGTGTGTGAGGTAAGGTAAAAGGATAGTGAACAAGAAATGATAACTCAAAACAAATCTAAGAGTTGAAATATTTCGTCCGATTTATACGGACATCGTCAGCCAAAGATTTTTATTGAAAGCAAAATTACGTGCAAGTACATGTGATTTGGTGAGGGGGGTGAGTTAGTAGCGGAAGTGAAGGGAGGGAGGATAGGGGCTGACATGAATGAAGTGTGGGGATAGTTTACAGGAAGTAGAGAGAGGTTGGTAGTAGATGGGCACAGGGGTTGGTCAAGGGAGGAGGGTAAAGTTCACTTCCGCTACTAACTCAACCCCTCACCAAATCACATGTACTTGCACGTAATTTTGCTTTCAATAAAAATCTTTGGCTGATGATGTCCGTATAAATCGAACGAAATATTTCAACTCTTAGATTTGTTTTGAGTTATCATTTCTTGTTCACTATCCTTTTACCTTACCTCATACTGTCGGATTCTACTACATCCATCCTATCTTCATATATATATATATATATATATATATATATATATATATATATACACAACTCCCATGAACCCCTCCCTCACATATATAAGAGCATCTAAAAAAATGACCTACATCATAGAGGTTCTTCACGGAACAAATGAACATGCTACTATTAAACACACTCGCCTACCCGGATTTTAACAGCATGTTAAACCCACTGTAACACTTGAACTTTTATAATTCTTCTATAATGCTCCCTTTCTAATAATGTATCAACAATTTCTTCAAATAAGAAATTTTCTCCTGAAGATGACCGAATAAACAACATACAAGAAATATTCCTGATTGTCTTAATAATTTTTGTTCACACACACACACTATATATATATATATATATATATATGTGTGTGTGTGTGTGTGTGTGTGTGTGTGTCTGGCATCAGTATGAGAATTAGAATGGTCACTATAAAAGAATCTTAAGTGGTTGAAAATTAGGTGTATTTGCTGCAAAAAAGATAGCAATGAAGTTATGCATTCCTGTGCAAGTTATCATGTTCCATCCTTGTAACGTTTTTCCTTTTAGCAAAACGTCTTTTTGGCTAAGTACCCATGCAATCTTCATGTGAATCTGAAATCTCATAAACTGCCGCAATAAAAAAAAAACGGCATATTTTGAACTTGAATGGTGGTAACTTTTTAAAATTATATCAAAAGATTCTTTCACAAGTGAGATTGTGGGGTATTGTTAAGACTCTTGTGGCCATTTTTAGGCTGCAGGTGAGAGCACTTTACAGCGGAGATCCCTAGTAGCATTAAGTTTGTTCCGTGTTGTGTAGTATCTGTTATAGGTGATACACCCTATTTGACCAATGGAATGCGCCGACAGCTTACTATAAATAAATAGGGATAATTGTGGCTTAGAAGCAAGCCAATGCGAGTGCCAATAACTCTGTTCGTCGGACGTAATTTCCATATCTCTCTATTGTATTGTCTACTTTCTGTTAATAGATTTTTCTACTTTTCGTTACCCGTTGTTTTGTTATTATTTGACCCCTTAAAACCTCACAACAGTATCCTATAGTGCTTTTCCGTTGGTTCCTGTATTTCGAATCCTTGTGTTCCTCAGTGTTAAGCAGAATCCTTGTGTGTTGGTTCTTTCGACTGTGTTAAGCACGAGCAACTGAACGCCTTTCCACCAAGGCCTTTAAATAGTTAACCAACCACGTATTAGAACGTGTTGATTGGCCGATTGAATCTGCGCGGCCACGAAGAGTCTAGTAATTTAAGTTGTGACCTCCAGCACACCATATATACAAAATATTCCAGCAGGATTATATTCCTTACTTGTCACGGTTCTTCCAGTTGGCGCTAGGTGACGTAGCGAGCAGCCTTATAAAACCAAAGGCGCAAAAATCAAAATTCTCTTTCATCTTCTGGCGTCGACAAGGCAAACATGTGTCTTCTGTTCAAGGACCGTAACGTATAATTCTGTAGACTGTTTTTTGAGCCACTTGTTCTGTGGAGATTTCACTTCCTTGTAACTGGAATAATCTTTGCCCTTCTTTAGCCCCATGAAAGAGGGTTTGAGAGGCAAACATTATTCCAGTGACGAGGAAGTGAATCTGTACTGAAGAAGTGGCTCAAAGAACAGTCAGCAGAATTTTACGGGACAGGGATATATGCTCTCATTCGAAGGTAGAATATTGCTATTGAGAGAAACGGTAACTATGTGGAGAAGTGGGGATGTGATCCACAGAGGACCAGCTTCATTTTGATGTATGATACATGTTCCTATGTTGGTAATTATACCATTTTGTGTGTGTTGGGGCGCTGGGTTACTGGCTAGCAAAATATTAAATCATAAAAATACAATAGGATTTTTAAACTGTAGAAAATTAAGCTACGAAAACGAATAAAGTAACGATAATTTCAAGAAGTGACCTGGGTAAACATAAAGGTAACGATGAAGGAAATATGTTAATTGAAAAAAAAAAGAGTTTAATTTAATATCAGAGAGTAATAGATACACTAATTCCTTTCCATTTTGTTTTGGAATAAACGAAAAAGACCATTTTAAGAACCAGTGTCGAGTCTTTTTTGTAAATATTTTGTTCAATATCCAAACAAAAATAGGCGAGAAAACATGACCTTGATAATATCATTAAATCGACTTAAAGGTAAACTTGGGGACTAAAGAAATTTTGACTGAAAAAAAAAAATGCCAGTCAGAGATACTATGACGCTAGCGACACCCAATCAAATTCGAACAAGTTTTTGAATTTTCTAGAACCTCGGGAGTATGAGATTTGTGTAAATTTATTAAGGGAATGGTGATCCTCTTTCACCGGTTACCAGCAGCAGCCCTTAGGGTCACATGATGCCCACTATAAAAGAGGGGTCCCTGAAGAATTCGGCCTCTGTTTGCCTCTAGCGTTGGCTATCTTCATTGCTCCGTATCGTCAGAAGCCCCAGACGGTGACGACTTGGAACCCCCGACACGTTGGAAGCAGGAGCGGCAAACGCACACCTAAAAAACAATTCTTCAGGGCCCAACCAGTTACGAGGAACAGAACTATCAAGGATAAACAGCTAAGTTCCGCAGGCATTTTTATCTGCAACCTACACTTTAACCCCTTTGATACATTCAATTCTCCAAGAAATACTTTTACCAACCAAACTCATTGAACTCTATAAACATTCTATAAAACTCGTTTGGTTGTTTCTTTCTAGGCTTTTTTGTATACTCCTGTTTGATATTTGTTTGTGTGTTTTCACGTATAGTAAACATTTTGTTCTACAAAAGTCGTTTGTCTCCTTTCTTCAAAAGTAGCACCCATCTCCTCACTGTGTCGAAGTACGATTTATTCTTTTACAAAACGGAGGGTATAAGCTAGGGACTGGCAAACTGAGCCTAAAATGCGTTTTTGACAAAATGACTTTAGCCCCCTACAGAAAATAATTTACCAAAAATCAGGGAATTATTTTAATGAAATTTTCAGTGTTTATTTATCAATGAATGATCTTTATAATGCATTATTTATTTTATTTCAAAACTTTCTCATTTTTTCAGGTCGCTTAATTTTGAGACCCTCCCCTTTATCTTGGGGGCGCAAAATGTTTTTCAAGTTGTTCATATATTGTATTAATTACAGTATAAATAAAGAGATAAAAGACCGAACTTATAAATAGAAACAAAACAAAAAAATTTTACGGTTGCACTTCTATGAGAAAATAAGTACCGAAAATCGAAAAATAAAATGTAAAAAAATAATAAATAATTTATTTTTTGGAGATTTCTTTTTTACTCATTTTGATAATTATTTAATTGGCTATTATTTTATAAAAGAAAAAATTATACATCAATGTTTTTTCTGCTTAAAAAGGGGAGATGGTACATTTTCAATCGGGGATTTTTTATCCCCGGAAAAACACTGCTTATACTATAAGCAGCGTTTTTCCGGGCATAAAAAATCCCCACAGATTATTTAAACAGACAGGGTTATGGCCACGAGAGTTAGAGTTAGCACGACGAATGGCGCAGTTGGGGTTAGCACGGTGGACGAGAGATCGGATTAGAACGAGAGTTAGCACGGTGAGAGACGACAGGCGGGATTAGGTCACACGTAGACAGAACTGGGACTCACTCAACAAAAGTTGACCGATAAAGATATCTCACTCTCTTTTTCATTGCTGTCCGACAAATAAATTTCTTAGTAAAAGAGATTACGGTGTCCATTTCATTTTATCACTTAAATAAATTTATTAATGAAACGAAACGTCAGACGTGAACAAAGTGACCAGCTTTATGAATGAAAGTCTTCACCGCCCGCGCCTAAATAATAGCGGTGAACCGTATTCTTGACTGACCGATCACAGAAAAAAAGATTTATTTTGGGTATACAAACAACCTTGAGCGCTGCTGCTGCTGCTGCTGCTGCTGCTGCTGATAGTTGACAATGCTGAAGAGCACACGAAAAAAAAACAACAACAAAAAAACGGGTAAATATTAGGACAGACTGGGCTCTTTAAACATGGCAAGGTAACCAGACTAGGAGAAGGAAAACTCGGAATTCAAACCTGTTAAACTCCAATTATTCTCCCTCCAGCTATGGGTAAATAGTAGGACAGACTGGGCTCTTTAACCTTGGTTAGACAACCAGTCTAGGAGAAGGAAAACTGAATTCAAACCTGTTAAACTCCGCTTATGAAATTGACCTTGTGTCGCGTCCTGCTCGTGAGAAGGGGTTGGGTAAATATATACATGACGTATTTACGCTGCTCACTACGTTACATTAATCTTTTTGGTGCCGGGACGTTTTCGTAATCCATTGCAATATATATATATATATATATATATACTAATGTTGTCAAAGG
The DNA here is from genome assembly GCA_023376005.1 of Doryteuthis pealeii. NCBI lineage: Eukaryota > Metazoa > Mollusca > Cephalopoda > Myopsida > Loliginidae > Doryteuthis > Doryteuthis pealeii. The sequence goes on along the minus strand of CM042164.1, from coordinate 15,777,141 downwards.
CAGGCCTGGTCAATCACATGAAAACACAGGAGAGCAACCCAACTGCAATTGTTGTCTCTCCCATACCACACTCTGATTCCCAACATGATTCCCAGCATGAGGACTTTTTATGTTCCAGCTGCACAAAACTGTGCTGAATAGCTGGTGGTCTCAAGCATCACATGAGAGTTCACAGTGATGCATACACTGCGCCTGTTGACTCAGTCAACACCGATCATTATGAGTTCCATATTTGTTCTTAGTTATGCAAGTTGCTGGCAGGATTGAAAAGTCATGAACAAGCTCACAAACGGACAATAAATGAATATTTTACCGGTTTTTTTTTAACTTCAAAAATAAGGCATATAATATGAACAAAATTGACAAACCGCTGTAAAAGATGTCAACAAATTCTAATTCTCCATGGAATTATCTTTAAATTTAAAACTTAGATTACTGAATCAAACTGAGTAAATGGTCTAAAGAAAACAGTCATATAAGGGTAAAGAATAGGTTAACGACACAACAACAATAAGGATTATAAACATAAAGCATTTATCATAGCAAGACGTAAGATACAATACAAATACAAAGTGTAACTTGTGGTACTAATGTGTGTGTAAGTTTTACAATGTATTACAATAGAAAATGTATGGGTTGTTGCAAAAGTCACAAGTAGAATGTATGTAAAATGAATGAATTGTATGAGATATGAATTGCTTGCGAGATAATGCTCTCGCGTGACTTATCTGAATCCAGGTAGAATGTCTTGCTAGTTCGTTTGATTGATTTTACGCGTCAGCAGCTCTTCCATGCTATCATTTTCCCAATGTCCGTGCCTGAGATACACGTCGTGCCTGGTTGATGGTGTCAGCGAAAAGAGCGTGATTTTTAGGTATCCGCCTCAAAATTGTCGGTCAAACTGAGCCTCGTAACGTGTGCTCTGATTGGTCGCTGACCAAAGGCCCTTAGCCAATCGCATGAGGTTTCTCATCAGTTTATGGCTAAGACCCCTGAGCTCTGTTGCTATGGTCAAAGGGAGGTCACTATAATTGTTTTTCGCTTATGATCTTCATTATTTGCATAAGGTCAAAATAAGGTAATATTATTTTCCCCAATGGAAATAAATTGAATGTCTTTAAAATAAATATTACCTTTTTCGACCACCATACACGCTTTGAGGAAACAATCTGTATACCTAATTAATAGATAAGTTTCATTTAACATATGAAACGCATAATTTTAAGGTTCAAATTTCATATTTTTACATTCTAAAAACAAATATTTATTTAATAACTAGTCTATTTTATTTTTATCTAATAATTTTTGGAGAAAACCCAATTGAAAAGTTAGGCCCCACCCCTTTAAACAGAACAAATATCGATGTATAATTTTTCCCTTATAATATAACTGGCAATTATATACTTAAACAACAGAGTAAAAAAAATCCGCCCCAATTTTTTCCTTTTATTTTTATTTTATTTTATTTACATTTAATTTTCCGATTTTAGGTACTTATTTTCTACCAGTACCTTAAATTTTTTTCCTTCTATTCACATAGTCCTTTGTAATTAGTTTCAAAAGTATATAACGCCACCGATATTTTTACGCACCACCCCACCCCAAATAGGTCGAAGTTAAGGGGAAAAATCAAAGTTTTGTGATAAAATAACTTATGCATTATAAAATTCATTCATTTATAAATCAACACTGACAATTCAATTAAAATCGGATAATTCACTGATTTATGGTTAAATTTATTTTGTAAAATACGCCTATGACAACTAAATTGGTAGACCCTAGACTATACTTACCTGCCTGGGTAGAATTCAGATGTTGACCGTAGAGCGAGTTTTCAGCTAGAGTATATAAAAGTCAGAAAATATTTAAATTTTAGTGGGACTGATTTTTTTATAGTCGTACCAATTTTGTTCTTTTTCTTTTTTGCCGCCTCCCCACCCCATGTCAATTTCATTCAACTACCCCTATTGACAAGTCAACACGGAGGATTTGTTGTCTACCGCCACTCCTAAATGTGACCCATATTTTTACCCTGAGTTCTGAGCAAGATTTCTTTCTTTTGGGTTAGTGTGTCAATCTTCGCTACCCGGATCCTTTTTTATTTTATTTTATTTTATTTTATTTATTTTCATCTTTTTTTATTTTTTAAAATTTGTTATCTCAAACATTAGAAACACTTAACAAAGTATACAATGCATTTGCTTTTCTTGGCTATAAAAAATTGTCGTAGGAGTTTGTAAAACGATAGCCAATAATAATAATAATCTTATTATAATGGAGATTGTGTGTTTTTCTGTCTGTAACCGAAACTATATTCCTACTCAAGTCACAATTCTCTTAGTTATTGACAGCACATTCTCCATAATTTTATTTTTATCTAAACCTCAATTATTAATAAAATTGTCTTACATTATTAATACTGTTAACTATGTCTACAAACTAACAACATGCAATTATATTTATATATACAACAAAATAGCGGTTTACAGTGTGAACGGGAAGGCTAATTTGCATATTAATATTAAAAAATCGAATTTAATAAATATGTGCTTAGTATTATTGATTTCTAACTGTTTGTTTTTATTTTAATGAATATAAGCAAAAATCTCTTCAATGAATCTTAAATGAAATCCATTAACAAGATAAAATAACTGTCATTTTATTCTTTACTTCCTCTTATAACTAAATACTTAGATTAGAAAAAATAACAATGAAAGACGAGAGTGATGGAAGAGTAAGTTTCAGTTGTTCCATTTTTTATTATACTCCCTCTGTTTCAAATCTTTTATTATACCCCCCTCTGTTTCAAATCTTTTTATCTGTATTCTTATTTAGTTTCATTAGCCTTTCTAATTTAATACAATATTTTATTACATTAAAACTTAAATACTTGCACCCGGAGCGTGCATATATTTGCTAGTAATAATAATAATAATAATAATAATAATAATAATAAAATTCTCTGGGACTTCGAGATAAAGACGGATCACCCTATCTCAGCTAGGAGACCAGACCTAGTATTGATTAACAAAAAAAAAAAAAAAAAAAAAAAAGAGAACGTGTCAACCTAGTGGATTTTGCGGCCCCAGCAGATCACAGGGTGAAACTGAAGGAAAATGAAAAGATGGATAAATACCTGGACTTTGCCAGAGAATTGAAAAAGCTGTGGAATATGAGAGTGAAAGTGACACCAATTGTAGTTGGTGCACTTGAAACGGTACTAATAAACTTGGAAAATAGACTGGGGGATCTAGAAATCAGAGGAAGAATTGAGACCATCCAGACTACTGCACTGCTGCAATCGGCTAGAATACTCAGAAGACATGAGGAGACTTGTTGTCACTCAGACTCCAGTGAAATACCATCAGCTAACGCTGATGTGAAAAACTCAAAAGGAGTGAAAATAATAATAATAATAATAATATTTAGTATGTTTTTTATTTACTTATTTATTTTTTATTTACTTATTTAATTTTTTTTGTTCTGGGTGAAGGGCTCAGGCTTTAAACAACCCCCTGGGTCGGGTATAACCACACTATACCACCACCTCATGAAAAATGTCCGAATTAAAATTTGTTAGCCGTGGAACGCAGACTTCGGGTCTGTGGGACATGATGGGCAGGTGCTGCCTTGATGGCCAACATGGGGGACCCAGTTCGCATCCTGCGAATGTTGGCTCAACTTTTCATTTCAGATACTCAACAACAAATGAATCATCCCCGGAATGAATAAATGATCAGTACACCCATTGTATAAAACAGGGGGTAGATGATCAACCTTATATGCATGTAGGCTGCTGTTGCTTTTCTTGTTCTTCCAGATATACATGGAAAAATGGTAGCTCAACCGAGAGACGACCCAGTGAGGTGGCAGCCGAGAGACGACCCAGTGAGGCGGCAGCCGCGAGACGACCCAGTGAGGTGGCAGCCGAGAGACGACCCAGTGAGGTGGCAGCCGCGAGACGACCCAGTGAGGCACTAGCCGAGAGACGACCCAGTGAGGCACCAGCCGAGAGACGACCCAGTGAGGCACCAACCGAGAGACAAAGAAAAATGTGGACCAGAGAAAATAATACACAAGTATTCCATTGTTATTTTAAGAGCAACCCAACACAAAGAGGTTATAGAAAAAGAATGCTTCAGATTTGGAATGACAACAATAATTTCAGCTCAACCAGCCAAAGACTGGAAGACCAAGCAAGTATGATCCTGAAGAAAAAATTATTCTCTGATCGCGAGATAATAGAAATATCTGGACAGGAAAATCAAGGAATACAAAGCCATCAGGAATCAACCAAACAAAGTGAACAACACGCTGGCAACCAAAACCTTGTACAACCTACCTTAACAACACAGGAACTAACACCAGAACAGAGAATGGATATAGAACTTATACAACAAATCATGGCTGATAAGAAGAGTACATTACCATCCCTAAGAAACATAGAGTGGAATAAAGTCAAGAAAAAAACTGAAAGGATAAACAAAATATTTTTTTATTTTTTATTCACTGTAATACATATGAACCACTTCCTCGATTTCCTCTCGTGTGCGACCGTACGTGACTGAGAAACCCAGCCTTTGACAGGCAGGCCCTGCCACGTATATAGTCCGGCTTAAATGTAGGAAATGTGTCCATGACGTTCGTCATGTGCCGTTCGCGTAGAGACCGCTTCAGGATGGAGTGTTCGAACCATTTTACCTCAAACCCCTTGCAGCTATCATAGTCAAGTTTTCTCCATACTGCACGATTCGTAGCTATTCTCTCCCACTCATGAACGTTTATGTTGAGAGTTTTGATGTTGTTTTTGATAGCATCCCTAAAACGCTTTTTGGGCTTGTGCCTCGGATGCTTCCCACATTGCAGTTCTCCATAATATATAGTAGGCACCACCAATTTTCCCTGTGGAATTTACCCCCCCCCTATATTTAACACAATGAAGCTTGCATAAAGGTTAATATTATCTTGAAAATGTTTTGTCCATTCGAAAGAAGAAACATAAAAGAAACTCCTGATGATTTTAAAAAAAATTTTCAGCTTACGTAAATAATGAAAATTATGAACGAAAAACAATGTTTACATTTTTGCACCTTTAAATCAATTAAAATTTAACGTAGCCAAAAAAACAAAAACAAGTTATGACTAGAGTCTTTTTTTTAATTCTATAAAAAAATCAATTAATAGTCCGATTTTCACGTAAAATTTCCATAATTACTTACCATTTGATGAAAATATATCTGAAATAGTTTTTTCCTAAAATATATTAGGGGAAATATTTTTTACGAGGTCTACACCGCCCCCTGTATTATTTAATGAAATATTAAAAAATGAACCGACCAAATACGATTTTTGCTTTTTTTCTATAAAGATAATAGCCTGAGTAATTATATCAGAAATCTTTAATAAATTTAGATGCGAGAGTTTTTAGTAAAAGAACCGTGAATACAGAATTCTGCTATAAAAATATCAATAAAGAAACTGAACCTGTTGTAAAAAAAACGAACTGTTTTTAATATATATATATAAATATATATATATATATATATATATATATATATATATATATATATATATATATATATTAGTTTTTTAAGTCCAAGTAACCTAGGTTGATTGGAATGAATTCCGGCTAAAAACTTGCACCGATGCCGGATTAACGGGAATCCACCACCTTGGGTCTTACTTATTTGTATATGTCCATGTAAACTGGGTTGAGTGGAATGAATTCCGGCTAAAAACTTGCACCGGTGCCGGATTAACGGGAATCCACTTCCTTGGGTCTTAGTTGATTGTATATGTCCATGTAAGCTAGGTTGAGTGGAATGAATTCCGGCTAAAAACTTGCACCGATGCCGGATTAACGGGAATCCACCGCCTTGGGTCTTACTTGTTTGTATATGTCCACGTAAGCTAGGTTGAGTGGAATGAATTCCAGCTAAAAACTTGCACCGATGCCGGATTAACGGGAATCCACCACATTGGGTCTTACTTGTTTGTATATGTCCATGTAAGCTGGGTTGAGTGGAATGAATTCCGGCTAAAAACTTGCAACCGATGCCGGATTAACGAGAATCCACCGCCTTGGGTCTTACTTGTTTGTATATGTCCATGTAAGCTGGGTTGAGTGGAATGAATTCCGGCTAAAAACTTGCACCGATGCCGGATTAACGGGAATCCACCGCCTTGGGTCTTACTTGTTTGTATATGTCCATGTAAGCTGGGTTGAGTGGAATGAATTCCGGCTAAAAACTTGCACCGATGCCGGATTAACGGGAATCCACCGCCTTGGGTCTTACTTGTTTGTATATGTCCATGTAAGCTGGGTTGAGTGGAATGAATTCCGGCTAAAAACTTGCACCGATGCCGGATTAACGGAATCCACCGCCTTGGGTCTTACTTGTTTGTATATGTCCATGTAAGCTGGGTTGAGTGGAATGAATTCCGGCTAAAAAACTTGCACCGATGCCGGATTAACGGAATCCACCGCCTTGGGTCTTACTTGTTTGTATATGTCCATGTAAGCTGGGTTGAGTGGAATGAATTCCGGCTAAAAACTTGCACCGATGCCGGATTAACGGAATCCACCGCCTTGGGTCTTACTTGTTTGTATATGTCCATGTAAGCTGGGTTGAGTGGAATGAATTCCGGCTAAAAACTTGCACCGGTGCCGGATTAACGAGAATCCACCGCCTTGGGTCTTACTTGTTTGTATATGTCCATGTAAGCTGGGTTGAGTGGAATGAATTCCGGCTAAAAACTTGCACCGGTGCCGGATTAACGAGAATCCACCGCCTTGGGTCTTACTTGTTTGTATATGTCCATGTAAGCTGGGTTGAGTGGAATGAATTCCGGCTAAAAACTTGCACCGGTGCCGGATTAACGGAATCCACCGCCTTGGGTCTTACTTGTTTGTATATGTCCATGTAAGCTGGGTTGAGTGGAATGAATTCCGGCTAAAAACTTGCACCGATGCCGGATTAACGAGATCCACCGCTTGGGTCTTACTTGTTTGTATATGTCCATGTAAGCTGGGTTGAGTGGAATGAATTCCGGCTAAAAACTTGCACCGGTGCCGGATTAACGGAATCCACCGCCTTGGGTCTTACTTGTTTGTATATGTCCATGTAAGCTGGGTTGAGTGGAATGAATTCCGGCTAAAAACTTGCACCGGTGCCGGATTAACGGAATCCACCGCCTTGGGTCTTACTTGTTTGTATATGTCCATGTAAGCTGGGTTGAGTGGAATGAATTCCGGCTAAAAACTTGCACCGATGCCGGATTAACGAGAATCCACCGCCTTGGGTCTTACTTGTTTGTATATGTCCATGTAAGCTGGGTTGAGTGGAATGAATTCCGGCTAAAAACTTGCACCGGTGCCGGATTAACGAGAATCCACCGCCTTGGGTCTTACTTGTTTGTATATGTCCATGTAAGCTGGGTTGAGTGGAATGAATTCCGGCTAAAAACTTGCACCGGTGCCGGATTAACGGGAATCCACCGCCTTGGGTCTTACTTGTTTGTATATGTCCATGTAAGCTGGGTTGAGTGGAATGAATTCCGGCTAAAAACTTGCACCGATGCCGGATTAACGGGAATCCACCGCCTTGGGTCTTACTTGTTTGTATATGTCCATGTAAGCTGGGTTGAGTGGAATGAATTCCGGCTAAAAACTTGCACCGGTGCCGGATTAACGAGAATCCACCGCCTTGGGTCTTACTTGTTTGTATATGTCCATGTAAGCTGGGTTGAGTGGAATGAATTCCGGCTAAAAACTTGCACCGGTGCCGGATTAACGAGAATCCACCGCCTTGGGTCTTACTTGTTTGTATATGTCCATGTAAGCTGGGTTGAGTGGAATGAATTCCGGCTAAAAACTTGCACCGGTGCCGGATTAACGAGAATCCACCGCCTTGGGTCTTACTTGTTTGTATATGTCCATGTAAGCTGGGTTGAGTGGAATGAATTCCGGCTAAAAACTTGCACCGGTGCCGGATTAACGAGAATCCACCGCCTTGGGTCTTACTTGTTTGTATATGTCCATGTAAGCTGGGTTGAGTGGAATGAATTCCGGCTAAAAACTTGCACCGGTGCCGGATTAACGAGAATCCACCGCCTTGGGTCTTACTTGTTTGTATATGTCCATGTAAGCTGGGTTGAGTGGAATGAATTCCGGCTAAAAACTTGCACCGGTGCCGGATTAACGAGAATCCACCGCCTTGGGTCTTACTTGTTTGTATATGTCCATGTAAGCTGGGTTGAGTGGAATGAATTCCGGCTAAAAACTTGCACCGGTGCCGGATTAACGAGAATCCACCGCCTTGGGTCTTACTTGTTTGTATATGTCCATGTAAGCTGGGTTGAGTGGAATGAATTCCGGCTAAAAACTTGCACCGGTGCCGGATTAACGAGAATCCACCGCCTTGGGTCTTACTTGTTTGTATATGTCCATGTAAGCTGGGTTGAGTGGAATGAATTCCGGCTAAAAACTTGCACCGGTGCCGGATTAACGAGAATCCACCGCCTTGGGTCTTACTTGTTTGTATATGTCCATGTAAGCTGGGTTGAGTGGAATGAATTCCGGCTAAAAACTTGCACCGGTGCCGGATTAACGAGAATCCACCGCCTTGGGTCTTACTTGTTTGTATATGTCCATGTAAGCTGGGTTGAGTGGAATGAATTCCGGCTAAAAACTTGCACCGGTGCCGGATTAACGAGAATCCACCGCCTTGGGTCTTACTTGTTTGTATATGTCCATGTAAGCTGGGTTGAGTGGAATGAATTCCGGCTAAAAACTTGCACCGGTGCCGGATTAACGAGAATCCACCGCCTTGGGTCTTACTTGTTTGTATATGTCCATGTAAGCTGGGTTGAGTGGAATGAATTCCGGCTAAAAACTTGCACCGGTGCCGGATTAACGAGAATCCACCGCCTTGGGTCTTACTTGTTTGTATATGTCCATGTAAGCTGGGTTGAGTGGAATGAATTCCGGCTAAAAACTTGCACCGGTGCCGGATTAACGAGAATCCACCGCCTTGGGTCTTACTTGTTTGTATATGTCCATGTAAGCTGGGTTGAGTGGAATGAATTCCGGCTAAAAACTTGCACCGGTGCCGGATTAACGAGAATCCACCGCCTTGGGTCTTACTTGTTTGTATATGTCCATGTAAGCTGGGTTGAGTGGAATGAATTCCGGCTAAAAACTTGCACCGGTGCCGGATTAACGAGAATCCACCGCCTTGGGTCTTACTTGTTTGTATATGTCCATGTAAGCTGGGTTGAGTGGAATGAATTCCGGCTAAAAACTTGCACCGGTGCCGGATTAACGAGAATCCACCGCCTTGGGTCTTACTTGTTTGTATATGTCCATGTAAGCTGGGTTGAGTGGAATGAATTCCGGCTAAAAACTTGCACCGGTGCCGGATTAACGAGAATCCACCGCCTTGGGTCTTACTTGTTTGTATATGTCCATGTAAGCTGGGTTGAGTGGAATGAATTCCGGCTAAAAACTTGCACCGGTGCCGGATTAACGAGAATCCACCGCCTTGGGTCTTACTTGTTTGTATATGTCCATGTAAGCTGGGTTGAGTGGAATGAATTCCGGCTAAAAACTTGCACCGGTGCCGGATTAACGAGAATCCACCGCCTTGGGTCTTACTTGTTTGTATATGTCCATGTAAGCTGGGTTGAGTGGAATGAATTCCGGCTAAAAACTTGCACCGGTGCCGGATTAACGAGAATCCACCGCCTTGGGTCTTACTTGTTTGTATATGTCCATGTAAGCTGGGTTGAGTGGAATGAATTCCGGCTAAAAACTTGCACCGGTGCCGGATTAACGAGAATCCACCGCCTTGGGTCTTACTTGTTTGTATATGTCCATGTAAGCTGGGTTGAGTGGAATGAATTCCGGCTAAAAACTTGCACCGGTGCCGGATTAACGAGAATCCACCGCCTTGGGTCTTACTTGTTTGTATATGTCCATGTAAGCTGGGTTGAGTGGAATGAATTCCGGCTAAAAACTTGCACCGGTGCCGGATTAACGAGAATCCACCGCCTTGGGTCTTACTTGTTTGTATATGTCCATGTAAGCTGGGTTGAGTGGAATGAATTCCGGCTAAAAACTTGCACCGGTGCCGGATTAACGAGAATCCACCGCCTTGGGTCTTACTTGTTTGTATATGTCCATGTAAGCTGGGTTGAGTGGAATGAATTCCGGCTAAAACTTGCACCGGTGCCGGATTAACGAGAATCCACCGCCTTGGGTCTTACTTGTTTGTATATGTCCATGTAAGCTGGGTTGAGTGGAATGAATTCCGGCTAAAAACTTGCACCGGTGCCGGATTAACGAGAATCCACCGCCTTGGGTCTTACTTGTTTGTATATGTCCATGTAAGCTGGGTTGAGTGGAATGAATTCCGGCTAAAAACTTGCACCGGTGCCGGATTAACGAGAATCCACCGCCTTGGGTCTTACTTGTTTGTATATGTCCATGTAAGCTGGGTTGAGTGGAATGAATTCCGGCTAAAAACTTGCACCGGTGCCGGATTAACGAGAATCCACCGCCTTGGGTCTTACTTGTTTGTATATGTCCATGTAAGCTGGGTTGAGTGGAATGAATTCCGGCTAAAAACTTGCACCGGTGCCGGATTAACGAGAATCCACCGCCTTGGGTCTTACTTGTTTGTATATGTCCATGTAAGCTGGGTTGAGTGGAATGAATTCCGGCTAAAAACTTGCACCGGTGCCGGATTAACGAGAATCCACCGCCTTGGGTCTTACTTGTTTGTATATGTCCATGTAAGCTGGGTTGAGTGGAATGAATTCCGGCTAAAAACTTGCACCGGTGCCGGATTAACGAGAATCCACCGCCTTGGGTCTTACTTGTTTGTATATGTCCATGTAAGCTGGGTTGAGTGGAATGAATTCCGGCTAAAAACTTGCACCGGTGCCGGATTAACGAGAATCCACCGCCTTGGGTCTTACTTGTTTGTATATGTCCATGTAAGCTGGGTTGAGTGGAATGAATTCCGGCTAAAAACTTGCACCGGTGCCGGATTAACGAGAATCCACCGCCTTGGGTCTTACTTGTTTGTATATGTCCATGTAAGCTGGGTTGAGTGGAATGAATTCCGGCTAAAAACTTTGCACCGTGCCGATTAACGAAATCCACCGCCTTGGTCTTACTTGTTTGTTTATGTCCATGTAAGCTGGGTTGAGTGGAATGAATTCCGGCTAAAAACTTGCACCGTGCCGGATTAACGAGAATCCACCGCCTTGGGCTTACTTGTTTGTATATGTCCATGTAAGCTGGGTTGAGTGGAATGAATTCCGGCTAAAAACGCACCGTGCCGGATTAACGAGAATCACACGCCTTGGGTCTTACTTGTTTGTATATGTCCATGTAAGCTGGGTTGAGTGGAATGAATTCCGGCTAAAAACTTGCACCGGTGCCGGATTAACGAGAATCCACCGCCTTGGGTCTTACTTGTTTGTATATGTCCATGTAAGCTGGGTTGAGTGGAATGAATTCCGGCCAAAAACTTGCACCGTGCCGGATTAACGAGAATCCACCGCCTTGGGTCTTACTTGTTTGTATATGTCCATGTAAGCTGGGTTGAGTGGAATGAATTCCGGCTAAAAACTTGCACCGGTGCCGGATTAACGAGAATCCACCCCTTGGGTCTTACTTGTTTGTATATGTCCACATAAGCTGGTTGAGTGGAATGAATTCCGGCTAAAAACTTGCACCGGTGCCGGATTAACGGAATCCACCGCTTGGGTCTTACTTGTTTGTATATGTCCATGTAAGCTGGGTTGAGTGGAATGAATTCCGGCTAAAAACTTGCACCGGTGCCGGATTAACGAGAATCCCCCGCCTTGGTCTTACTTGTTTGTATATGTCCATGTAAGCTGGGTTGAGTGGAATGAATTCCGGCTAAAAACTTGCACCGGATGCCGGATTAACGAGAATCCACCGCCTTGGGTCTTACTTGTTTGTATATGTCCATGTTAGCTGGGTTGAGTGGAATGAATTCCGGCCAAAAACTTGCACCGGATGCCGGATTAACGAGAATCCACCGCCTTGGGTCTTACTGTTTTGTATATGTCCATGTAAGCTGGGTTGAGTGGAATGAATTCCGGCTAAAAACTTGCACCGGTGCCGGATTAACGAGAATCCACCGCCTTGGGTCTTACTTGTTTGTATATGTCCATGTAAGCTGGGTTGAGTGGAATGAATTCCGGCTAAAAACTTGCACCGGTGCCGGATTAACGAGAATCCACCGCCTTGGTCTTACTTGTTTGTATATGTCCATGTAAGCTGGGTTGAGTGGAATGAATTCCGGCTAAAAACTTGCACCGGTGCCGGATTAACGAGAATCCACCGCCTTGGGTCTTACTTGTTTGTATATGTCCATTAAGCTGGGTTGAGTGGAATGAATTCCGGCTAAAAACTTGCACCGGTGCCGGATTAACGAGAATCCACCGCCTTGGGTCTTACTTGTTTGTATATGTCCATGTAAGCTGGGTTGAGTGGAATGAATTCGGCTAAAAACTTGCACCGGTGCCGGATTAACGAGAATCCACCGCCTTGGTCTTACTTGTTTGTAATGTCCATGTAAGCTGGGTTGAGTGGAATGAATTCCGGCTAAAAACTTGCACCGGTGCCGGATTAACGAGAATCCACCGCCTTGGTCTTACTTGTTTGTATATGTCCATGTAAGCTGGGTTGAGTGGAATGAATTCCGGCTAAAAACTTGCACCGGTGCCGGATTAACGAGAATCCACCGCCTTGGGTCTTACTGTTTGTATATGTCCATGTAAGCTGGGTTGAGTGGAATGAATTCCGCACAAAAACTTGCACCGGTGCCGGATTAACGAGAATCCACCGCCTTGGGTCTTACTTGTTTGTATATGTCCATGTAAGCTGGGTTGAGTGGAATGAATTCCGGCTAAAAACTTGCACCGGTGCCGGATTAACGGAATCACCGCCTTGGGTCTTACTTGTTTGTATATGTCCATGTAAGCTGGGTTGAGTGGAATGAATTCCGGCTAAAAACTTGCACCGGTGCCGGATTAACGAGAATCCACCGCCTTGGTCTTACTTGTTTGTATATGTCCATGTAAGCTGGGTTGAGTGGAATGAATTCCGGCTAAAAACTTGCACCGGTGCCGGATTAACGAGAATCCACCGCCTTGGGTCTTACTTGTTTGTATATGTCCATGTAAGCTGGGTTGAGTGGAATGAATTCCGGCTAAAAACTTGCACGGTGCCGGATTAACGAGAATCCACCGCCTTGGGTCTTACTTGTTTGTATATGTCCATGTAAGCTGGGTTGAGTGGAATGATTCCGGCCAAAAACTTGCACCGGTGCCGGATTAACGAGAATCCACCGCCTTGGGTCTTACTTGTTTGTATATGTCCATGTAAGCTGGGTTGAGTGGAATGAATTCCGGCTAAAAACTTGCACCGGTGCCGGATTAACGAGAATCCACGCCTTGGGTCTTACTTGTTTGTATATGTCCATGAAGCTGGGTTGAGTGGAATGAATTCGGCTAAAACTTGCACCGGTGCCGGATTAACGAGAATCCACCGCTTGGTCTTACTTGTTTGTATATGTCCATGTAAGCTGGGTTGAGTGGAATGAATTCCGGCTAAAAACTTGCACCGTGCCGGATTAACGAGAATCCACCGCCTTGGGTCTTACTTGTTTGTATATGTCCATGTAAGCTGGGTTGAGTGGAATGAATTCCGGCAAAAACTTGCACCGGTGCCGGATTAACGAGAATCCACCGCCTTGGGTCTTACTTGTTTGTATATGTCCATTGTAAGCTGGGTTGAGTGGAATGAATTCCGGCTAAAAAACTTGCACCGATGCCGGATTAACGGGAATCCACCGCCTTGGGTCTTATTTGTTTGTATATGTCCATGTAAGCTGGGTTGAGTGGAATGAATTCCGGCTAAAAACTTGCACCGATGCCGGATTAACGGGAATCCACCCTTTGGGTCTTATTGTTTGTATATGTCCATGTAAGCTGGGTTGGTGGAATGAATTCCGGCTAAAAACTTGCACCGATGCCGGATTAACGAGAATCCACCGCCTTGGGTCTACTTGTTTGTATATGTCCATGTAAGCTGGGTTGAGTGGAATGAATTCCGGCTAAAAACTTGCACCGATGCCGGATTAACGGAATCCACCGCCTTGGGTCTTATTTGTTTGTATATGTCCATGTAAGCTGGGTTGAGTGGAATGAATTCCGGCTAAAAACTTGCACCGATGCCGGATTAACGAGAATCCACCGCCTTGGGTCTTACTTGTTTGTATATGTCCATGTAAGCTGGGTTGAGTGGAATGAATTCCGGCTAAAAACTTGCACCGGTGCCGGATTAACGAGGAATCCACCGCCTTGGGTCTTATTGTTTGTATATGTCCATGTAAGCTGGGTTGAGTGGAATGAATTCCGGCTAAAAACTTGCACCGATGCCGGATTAACGGAATCCACCGCCTTGGGTCTTACTTGTTTGTATATGTCCATGTAAGCTGGGTTGAGTGGAATGAATTCCGGCTAAAAACTTGCACCGATGCCGGATTAACGGAATCCACCGCCTTGGGTCTTACTTGTTTGTATATGTCCATGTAAGCTGGGTTGAGTGGAATGAATTCCGGCTAAAAACTTGCACCGATGCCGGATTAACGAGAATCCACCGCCTTGGGTCTTACTTGTTTGTATATGTCCATGTAAGCTGGGTTGAGTGGAATGAATTCCGGCTAAAAACTTGCACCGATGCCGGATTAACGGAATCCACCGCCTTGGGTCTTACTTGTTTGTATATGTCCATGTAAGCTGGGTTGAGTGGAATGAATTCCGGCTAAAAACTTGCACCGATGCCGGATTAACGGGAATCCACCGCCTTGGGTCTTATTGTTTGTATATGTCCATGTAAGCTGGGTTGAGTGGAATGAATTCCGGCTAAAAACTTGCACCGGTGCCGGATTAACGGAATCCACCGCCTTGGGTCTTACTTGTTTGTATATGTCCATGTAAGCTGGGTTGAGTGGAATGAATTCCGGCTAAAAACTTGCACCGATGCCGGATTAACGGAATCCACCGCCTTGGGTCTTACTTGTTTGTATATGTCCATGTAAGCTGGGTTGAGTGGAATGAATTCCGGCTAAAAAACTTGCACCGATGCCGGATTAACGGAATCCACCGCCTTGGGTCTTACTTGTTTGTATATGTCCATGTAAGCTGGGTTGAGTGGAATGAATTCCGGCTAAAAACTTGCACCGGTGCCGGATTAACGAGAATCCACCGCCTTGGGTCTTACTTGTTTGTATATGTCCATGTAAGCTGGGTTGAGTGGAATGAATTCCGGCCAAAAACTTGCACCGATGCCGGATTAACGGGAATCCACCGCCTTGGGTCTTACTTGTTTGTATATGTCCATGTAAGCTGGGTTGAGTGGAATGAATTCCGGCTAAAAACTTGCACCGATGCCGGATTAACGGAATCCACCGCTTGGGTCTTATTTGTTTGTATATGTCCATGTAAGCTGGGTTGAGTGGAATGAATTCCGGCTAAAAACTTGCACCGATGCCGGATTAACGGGAATCCACCGCCTTGGGTCTTACTTGTTTGTATATGTCCATGTAAGCTGGGTTGAGTGGAATGAATTCCGGCTAAAAACTTGCACCGATGCCGGATTAACGGAATCCACCCTTGGGTCTTACTTGTTTGTATATGTCCATGTAAGCTGGGTTGAGTGGAATGAATTCCGGCTAAAAACTTGCACCGGTGCCGGATTAACGAGAATCCACCGCCTTGGGTCTTACTTGTTTGTATATGTCCATGTAAGCTGGGTTGAGTGGAATGAATTCCGGCTAAAAACTTGCACCGGTGCCGGATTAACGAGAATCCACCGCCTTGGGTCTTACTTGTTTGTATATGTCCATGTAAGCTGGGTTGAGTGGAATGAATTCCGGCTAAAAACTTGCACCGGTGCCGGATTAACGGAATCCACCGCCTTGGGTCTTACTTGTTTGTATATGTCCATGTAAGCTGGGTTGAGTGGAATGAATTCCGGCTAAAAACTTGCACCGATGCCGGATTAACGGAATCCACCGCCTTGGGTCTTACTTGTTTGTATATGTCCATGTAAGCTGGGTTGAGTGGAATGAATTCCGGCTAAAAACTTGCACCGATGCCGGATTAACGGAATCCACCGCCTTGGGTCTTACTTGTTTGTATATGTCCATGTAAGCTGGGTTGAGTGGAATGAATTCCGGCTAAAAACTTGCACCGATGCCGGATTAACGGGAATCCACGCCTTGGGTCTTATTGTTTGTATATGTCCATGTAAGCTGGGTTGAGTGGAATGAATTCCGGCTAAAAACTTGCACCGATGCCGGATTAACGGAATCCACCGCCTTGGTCTTACTTGTTTGTATATGTCCATGTAAGCTGGGTTGAGTGGAATGAATTCCGGCCAAAAACTTGCACCGATGCCGGATTAACGGAATCCACCGCCTTGGGTCTTACTTGTTTGTATATGTCCATGTAAGCTGGGTTGAGTGGAATGAATTCCGGCTAAAAACTTGCACCGGTGCCGGATTAACGAGAATCCACCGCCTTGGGTCTTACTTGTTTGTATATGTCCATGTAAGCTGGGTTGAGTGGAATGAATTCCGGCTAAAAACTTGCACCGATGCCGGATTAACGAGAATCCACCGCCTTGGGTCTTACTTGTTTGTATATGTCCATGTAAGCTGGGTTGAGTGGAAATGAATTCCGGCTAAAAACTTGCACCGGTGCCGGATTAACGAGAATCCACCGCCTTGGGTCTTACTTGTTTGTATATGTCCATGTAAGCTGGGTTGAGTGGAATGAATTCCGGCTAAAAACTTGCACCGGTGCCGGATTAACGGAATCCACCGCCTTGGGTCTTACTTGTTTGTATATGTCCATGTAAGCTGGGTTGGGTGGAATGAATTCCGGCTAAAAACTTGCACCGATGCCGGATTAACGAGAATCCACCGCCTTGGGTCTTACTTGTTTGTATATGTCCATGTAAGCTGGGTTGAGTGGAATGAATTCCGGCTAAAAACTTGCACCGGTGCCGGATTAACGAATCCACCGCCTTGGGTCTTACTTGTTTGTATATGTCCATGTAAGCTGGGTTGAGTGGAATGAATTCCGGCTAAAAACTTGCACCGATGCCGGATTAACGGAATCCACCGCCTTGGGTCTTACTTGTTTGTATATGTCCATGTAAGCTGGGTTGAGTGGAATGAATTCCGGCTAAAAACTTGCACCGGTGCCGGATTAACGGAATCCACCGCCTTGGGTCTTACTTGTTTGTATATGTCCATGTAAGCTGGGTTGAGTGGAATGAATTCCGGCTAAAAACTTGCACCGGTGCCGGATTAACGAGAATCCACCGCCTTGGGTCTTACTTGTTTGTATATGTCCATGTAAGCTGGGTTGAGTGGAATGAATTCCGGCTAAAAACTTGCACCGATGCCGGATTAACGAGAATCCACCGCCTTGGGTCTTACTTGTTTGTATATGTCCATGTAAGCTGGGTTGAGTGGAATGAATTCCGGCTAAAAACTTGCACCGGTGCCGGATTAACGAGAATCCACCGCCTTGGGTCTTACTTGTTTGTATATGTCCATGTAAGCTGGGTTGAGTGGAATGAATTCCGGCTAAAAACTTGCACCGATCCGGATTAACGGAATCCACCGCCTTGGGTCTTATTGTTTGTATATGTCCATGTAAGCTGGGTTGAGTGGAATGAATTCCGGCTAAAAACTTGCACCGATGCCGGATTAACGGGAATCCACCGCCTTGGGTCTTACTTGTTTGTATATGTCCATATAAGCTGGGTTGAGTGGAATGAATTCCGGCTAAAAACTTGCACCGATGCCGGATTAACGAGAATCCACCGCCTTGGGTCTTATTGTTTGTATATGTCCATGTAAGCTGGGTTGAGTGGAATGAATTCCGGCTAAAAACTTGCACCGATGCCGGATTAACGGGAATCCACCGCCTTGGGTCTTACTTGTTTGTATATGTCCATGTAAGCTGGGTTGAGTGGAATGAATTCCGGCTAAAAACTTGCACCGGTGCCGGATTAACGAGAATCCACCGCCTTGGGTCTTACTTGTTTGTATATGTCCATGTAAGCTGGGTTGAGTGGAATGAATTCCGGCTAAAAACTTGCACCGGTGCCGGATTAACGAGAATCCACCGCCTTGGGTCTTACTTGTTTGTATATGTCCATGTAAGCTGGGTTGAGTGGAATGAATTCGGCTAAAAACTTGCACCGGTGCCGGATTAACGAGAATCCACCGCCTTGGGTCTTATTGTTTGTATATGTCCATGTAAGCTGGGTTGAGTGGAATGAATTCCGGCTAAAAACTTGCACCGGTGCCGGATTAACGAGAATCCACCGCCTTGGGTCTTACTTGTTTGTATATGTCCATGTAAGCTGGGTTGAGTGGAATGAATTCCGGCTAAAAACTTGCACCGGTGCCGGATTAACGAGAATCCACCGCTTGGGTCTTACTTGTTTGTATATGTCCATGTAAGCTGGGTTGAGTGGAATGAATTCCGGCTAAAAACTTGCACCGGTGCCGGATTAACGAGAATCCACCGCCTTGGGTCTTACTTGTTTGTATATGTCCATGTAAGCTGGGTTGAGTGGAATGAATTCCGGCTAAAAACTTGCACCGATGCCGGATTAACGGAATCCACCGCCTTGGGTCTTACTTGTTTGTATATGTCCATGTAAGCTGGTTTGAGTGGAATGAATTCCGGCTAAAAACTTGCACCGGTGCCGGATTAACGAGAATCCACCGCCTTGGGTCTTACTTGTTTGTATATGTCCATATACGCTGGGTTGAGTGGAATGGATTCCGGCTAAAAAATTGCATCGATGCCGGATTAACGGGAATCCAACACATTGGATCTAATTTATTTGTATATGTCCATGTAATCTGGGTTGAATTTTCCCCAATCAAATAATTTGATATTTGAATTAACTGTTTCTGTTTTTAACAACTCTTTATCTTGGTTATTTCTTTTTTGCGAGATTTTTTAAAAAGTTCAAAAATATTTACGTTTCTTTTTTCAATATGGTCTAAACTGATCACGTAACCTATTTTTGGTGGTACCTAATATATAGATCTATAGATAAAGATAGATAGATAGATAGATAGATGGATAGATATAGATATATAGATGCGAGAGCGTTTTAGTAAAATATGAAAAAATGAACCTACAAAAAACGATTTTTACTTTTTTCTATAAAGATAAAAGTCTGAATAATTATATCAGAATTTTTTTTACAAGTTAGATACGAGAGCGTTTTAGTAAAAAAAACCATAAACACAGAATTCTGCTATAAAAATATCAATTAAGAAACTGACCCTGTTGTAAAAAAAAAAGGACTATTCTACTTATTTTTCAAGATAACGGTGAGTAATTCTTCCCTAGTCTGATAATTTGCTCTTTGAATTAACTGTTTTCTTTTTAACAACTCTTTATGTTCGTTATTTCTTTTTTTTGCGAGATTTTAAAAAAGTTCAAAAATATTTACGTTTCTTCCTTCAATATGGCCTCAACTGTTCACGTGACCTATTTTGGTGGTACCTAAATACTCACAAAATGACCTTTATAGATAGATGTCGTCCGAGCTATTTTTTTGGTGTTACCTAATATATAGACATATAGATATAGATAGGTTGACAGATATATATATATATATATATATATATATATATATATATATATATATAAGTGCAGTCGTAATTGACCAAACACTGAGAAAATTCAGGTCTTATTAGTTGAAACATTTGACAAAAGCAAATAGGAAAAGTTTGATGAATGGAATAAGATTATTGTAGTTGGTAGGGTGTGGGAAAACTGTGTGTGAAAATAGCGACGATTGTACACTCATATTAAGCGTAAACAACAAATTCACAACATTTAGATTAGTAAGCTGTTTTGTTAATCTTAAGTGAAGTAAAAGAAGAAAAAAACAAGAAAAAAACAAGAAAAAAACTGGTTCTCTTTTTAACGAGAGCCGACTAAAAGAAATGTCCAAATATCCGTTTAAGTTGTACAAGTGTCTACAAACAAACTACATACAACACGCTACATCCGGTCCGTGTCATTGTTCCACCTCTGTACCTTAAGTAGCACAAACTCCCCATATGCAATCAGAATATATAAACATACGGCATCTATATCTATATATTAGGGACTGGCAAAATAATCAGCTTCTACGAGTTTTAAAAGCGAATTAAAAATAATTAAATCTATTATTTAAGATCAAACTTTGTCTAAATCGATAAGTAGTAACATAATGACCATCATTAAAAATAGAAAAATATCATTACATATGCAGTTTATTTTTAATACATTTAAATGGATTTGTTTTGGTCAATTTCGACGCGATCCGCTATTCTGTCTCTTTTTCAAGTGTTTTAAGCACTTGTTTACAATTTTAATATAACATTCGCGATTGCAAAAAATTGCCAGTAGCTAATATATATATATATATATATATATATATATATATATATATATATATATATATATAAAGGGCAGTTGTGTGTATGTATGTCCGGAGTAAACTACGAAAATAAAACAATTAAAGACAATGTAAATATATGTATACGTTCACTATCACTAGAGCTTGCTTTTTGTGCAAAATAATGAAGACTTTGATTATATATGAAAAGATATTTAAAAATTAAAATTTGAATAGTAAGAAAAGGGAAATCATTGATTGCGTTCGTGCTTAAAACATAAATCAATTATGTAAGACCAAAATAATCGATGGAGACTAACTTTTTATTATACGCCTCTACCCAGGCAACGCCGAGTAGCCAATTCTAGTAATGAATAAAGGAAGAATACCTAATAAATTAATTAATACGCGTCTTCCTAAATCTTCCGTCCGTTATCATCCTGCAACACCCTTTTAAACGATCTACCGGTCGTTACTTTTGACAAAGCACCGGTTGAAAGGGCCCTTAAGTTTTCATTTTCTCTTTTCTCTTTCGAAATTTGCTGATCAATAAAAGTATGTCATTATTTTTTAAAATCCTTTATAAATTCAGCTGTACCAAAAATTTGTATATATATATATATATATATATATATATATATATATATATATATATATATATATGGATTTATAAAAATCCTTGTATGAATTATATGCTTGCACCTACAAGAGCATACAGTTATTGGTTATACAGTGATGTTTTGAAGATCCCAAATAGAATCATCCCTTACAACCAGTCATTTGGATACCTTATATATATATATATATATATATATATATATAAGATTTTTGGATGTTTGTTGTTTTGTATACATCGCTGATGAGACTTAATAAAGTCGAAACAGTCTGTACGATGTTCTACACATTGAGCGATCCTTTGCCGGGATTACACTTGTCAAGTTCATTTTCTATAAAAAAAAATGTATCGAATTTTATGCGATACATGCATTGTAATTGCCTTCAAGCAAAAATATAATATATATATATATATATATATATATATAGAGAGAGAGAGAGAGAGAGAGAGAGAGAGAAGAATCTGTACTGTCAGCACATTGATGATGATGATGATGATGATGATGATGTAAAATTTCTGTATAAGTAAATCAACTTATTTTGTCTTTTCTTCCGTTTATTATTCAGTGTTAGTATGTCACGCATATACTAATGCCAATATTGGTCCTTGGGGGAGGGAGTGTGGGTATGTGTCTTGTGTGTCTTGTGGGGGGGACAGGCTCTCTCTACCCCTTCTCCTAGCCCCCCAATAAACGCCTGAATATCCTGGTTTTCTTATCTGTAGTAAATTGCTAATTTTCTCAGAGCAATTTTCCTTTCTTGTTCCTGTTGACATTTTTACTTGTTCTACCCTATTAAATCGTTTTGTTTAAAACCCTCTATTGTTTCTGTTTAATAACTC
>CM042164.1:15747652-15752652 GCA_023376005.1 Doryteuthis pealeii | reverse complement strand
TTCCAGGTTTGGCCTCCCTTTTTATTTTTATTACTAAGCATTAGCCTGTTTGTTTATTTCCAGACCCATCTGATCTTTTGTGTCTGTGTGTTTATGAGTGTGTTTAATTGCGCGCGCGTGTGTGTTTATGTCTGTGTGTATGTTCAATAAAGTCTGATTATCATTCCAGGTTTGGCCTACCCTTTTTTGTTTTATTATTAAGCAGTGACCTGTTTGTTTATTTATGTGTGTGTGTGTGTGTGTGTGTGTGTGTGCGCGCGCATACTTTCCATGCCCATCACATTCACCTGTTGGTATGTAGGAGATCCTGCCTCCTGTGTGTATATGTGTGCCTTGTCCATGTGTGTGTGTGTTTGTTGGGTGTGTGTGTGTTTTGTTTGTGTGTGCCTTGCTCATATACGTTTATGTGTGTGTTGGATTTAGAAAAGGTTAGAATGAAACTAATGTTTATCAAAAATTGTAATTATAGATTCTGCGATATTTTATTTTATTTACATCAAAACGAAAATAAAAGACTTGATCAAGGATTATATGGATTTCCTTCTTTCTTTCTTCTTTTTCTTTCCTTCTTTCACTCTTTGTTTTCTTTCTTTCTGTCTGTCTTTTCTTTCTTTCTTTCTTTCTTTCTTTCAATATTCGCTTTCTGTTTTTCCTTCTTCGCTTTCTTTCTTTCACCCTTCGCTTTCTTGATCAAGGATTGTATCTCTTTCTTTTTTTTTCTTTCTTTATTCACTCTCTTTCTTTCTGTTTTTCACTCTTCACCTTCTTTTTTCCCTCTCGGCTTTCTTTGTTTCTTTCTTTCTTTCGTTCACTTTCTATATCTGTCTTTCTCTCTTTGGTTTCTTTCTTTCACTCTTGCTTTCGTTTTCTTTCTTTCTTTCTTTCTTTCTTTTTTTCTATCCCTTTTCGTCTTTTTCTGTTATTAGTTTATTTACTGCTAAATGAAGAATAAACCTAAGTGAATATATTTTACGTGTGCCAATTCCATTATTTTTGGCCAATTTACATTTGAATTATATATATTGTGTGTATGTGTATCTATCTATATATATATATATGAGGAAGAATGAATAAAGAAAAGAAAGTACAGAATGGATAATAAAAGATGAATTTAATCAATATCACTTATACATGTGTTTCAGTCAGTTTATCTTTGTGTACACGGTTCAAACTATTATTATTATTAAATAAACAAATGAAATGAAATAATAATAATAGAAAAATGTAAAAATATTCCGTACACAGAGAAAATTCGACCTTCATCAGAGATAAACTGACCGAAACACGTGTGTAAGTGATATTGATTAAATTCATCTTTTATTATCCATTCTGTACTTTCTTTTCTTTATTCATTCTTCCTCATATTGTCGGATTCAATTCCAATTCCATTTTTACATATATATATATATATATATATATATATATATATATATATATATATATATATATATATACATACGTATTGCCTTTATTTGTTTTCCATGTGTGTGTATGTTTGTTGGGTTGAGTGCCTTGCCCATATGAGTTTGTGTGTGTGTTGGATTTAAAAAAGGTTATAATAAAACTAATTTCTATCAAAAACTATAATTATAGATTTTGCTAATTTGATCTGTAAGAGGTTAAGATAAAAGGTAGGGCTAATACTGTAACTTCTGTGATTTTTTCTTCTTATTATATATATATTATATCCATAACCTTATCACATGAATTAATTACTAAGAAAATGGCAAGGGAAATTCATATTCTTTTATGTAAGGAGAGTTATTTAATTTAAAATATCTTGTTGTAATGGGGGTACGGTGTTTGAGATGAATTAATTTAAAAATTGCATACATTTAACACAGAGGATTTCATTTATAGTAAAATTTATTATTATCTAGAGTAAATCTTATTTATCAACAAGGCCTCTATTAAGAGGTAGATCCGTCTATGAACATCCCATGTTATTAGTGACTTTTAAAATCCCGCAATTTGTCTAATATACAACTAAAAAGTAAAGGTTTACCTAATATATGTAGATGGATATGAACAAAATCAGAGATAGATAGATGTGAGTATATGTTGCGTGTGTGTATGCGTATGCGTATACGTGTGTGCGTTGGTTGTGATCTATTGTGGGTCTATTGTATTATGAACTCTTCGCTGAGTTCGGTTCTGCTATTGATCCCGGGCGCAATTTAGCTATCAGTAGCGCCTCCTTAATTCGAAGGTTGCTTTGATTTCTCTTTCTGGCCTCGATTTTGACTATTATGCTTCTCTCTGTGTTGCTGCATTTAACCAAGTGTTTGCAGAATGTGGATGCTTGTGTGTGTAAATGTTCCTTGATCCTAATGTGTAGTGATTTAGTGGTGCTACATATATAGAATTAGTAGCATTTGTAACATTGCGTGCGGTATACCACATTTATTTCATGGCACATACCTGTGCCGCGGATAAGGCCAAAGCTATCACTATAGCGTAGACTACGAAAAGAAACGCCTAATTTCTTCGGGCTGGTCATTTCTTGTTTTAATAACTTAACGAATAAGGCTGGTTGTTTTTCTTTTAAGTCTTTTATTTAAAACAACCCAGGCTATACTCGACCACAGTGGTGGAGAAACGACTCTCAGAGCGAGTGGACCTATGCATCCACTCACTCTGAATTTCTCGTCGCAACTAAAACTAAATTGTCTCCCGCCTGTAATCGCGTGCATCCGGGGGGATTAAGTCGGGGTATTCATTAATCAATCATAACCCAAACGGTTATGGAAATTTCCCAGTTAACTCCCTCCGATTTTGAATCTAACGAACTCTTGATTCAAAATATTCTAACTACATTACGTACATAATTCATTGACTATCCATGAGTTATGTGACATTGACATGCCGTAAATACAACCAACCAACCAACCAACTAACCTGTGAGATTATTTTGAGATATAAGGTGTGCTGTGGTCCATAACTTAAACTTATAGACTCTGCATGGGCGCGTGGATTAAAGCCAGCCAATCAACACGCTCGAATACGTGGTTAGTTAACTATGTAATCTCCGATCTTGAAAGCCGTTCATTTGCATGTATTCGCCACCGACGAACGGATCAGTAACCAATGAACAACCAAGGATTCTGCCTAACACTAAGGAACACAAGGATTCTACCTAACACTAAGGAACACCGAAGAACAACCAAGGATTCTGCTAACACTAAGGAACACAAGGATTCTGTCTAAGGAACACCGAAGAACAACCAAGGATTCTACCTAACACTAAGGAACACAAGGATTCTACCTAACACTAAGGAACACCGAAGAACAACCAAGGATTCTAACACTAACACTTCTAAGGAACACAAGGATTCTAACACTAACACTAAGGAACACCGAAGAACAACCAAGGATTCTACCTAACACTAAGGAACACAAGGATTCTTACATAACACTAAAGAAAACCGAAGAACACAAGTCTAATGATTCTGCTTACACTGAGAAACAACCAAGGGATCTCCACTGTAAAGTGCTCTTGCCTGCAGCCTAAAAATGGCGACAAAAAACGTAACGCAACCAACCATTACCAAAGACGTTTCCCCAACAGGATAAACTAGACAAGTGTAATATTTTCAGCTAGGAATCCTGAGTTGGAGTGGGGAGAGGGGTAGAGGCGTGGGAGAATTCTCTGGGTTGAATATAATCTTTGGATGAATATTTTATACTAACTTTTTTTTTTTTTTTCAGAAATTAAATACTACCAACGAAATGATTGTTTGAGGCTTCCTATTACCAGATAGACATCATACGGCTGGGTGCGTTTTTATTTCTTTTTAGTTTTTTAACTGACTGACAAGAAAAAAAGTGATATCTTTCAATTGAACATTTTTTTTTGGGGGGGGGGCGGATAGAGCGGGGAGAAGAGTCATATACTTCGGACCTCTTCATTTTAACTCAATTCTCCTAATTTTTTTCTTTCTTGTAAATATATATGGCCATTTTATTCAAATCTATAGACTCGTGTTCCTTAATTATATATATTATTTACTCCTTCTGAGTTTTCACATCAGTGTTAACTGATGGTCTTTCACTGGAGTCTGAGTGACAGCAAGTCTCCCCAGGTCTCCAGGACTCTTCTGAGTATTATGGCAGATTGCAGCAGTGCAGTGTTCTGAATGGTTTCATTTCTTCCTCTGATTTCCAAACTTTCCAATCCTTTTGGGACCGTTCCAAGTGCACCAACTACAATTGGTATCACTTTCCAATTTACAATTTAACTTTACAATTACCAACTACAATTGGTATAACTTATTATTATTATTATTGTTGTTGTTGTTGTTGTTGCTGTTGTTGTTGTTTAATTATCTATGTATTCATTTGTTTTTATTTTTTAAATTAAAAAATAATTTTTTTTTTCCAGAAATAAAATCTTTTTCACTTGTTGATTATTTTCCCAGATAGAAATCATACAGATGTGTTCTTCTTCCTGCTTTAAAAACCATTTTTTTTAGGAAAATTATATCCGTTTATTGTCATTTGTAACCAGCTGCAATCTAAATTTTGACCTATTACCCTGCTGAAACGGGTATGTGAGCTAGTCTATATATTACTTCGCTTGTTCTTAAATCTTCCATCCGTTATCATCCTGCAACATCATCTGGTTAAAAATAAGACAGTCTAAATTGTTTAAGATACAATGCAAAAATGTAAATCCACATTATCTGGTGTCGTTTAATCGTAGATTTCTTATTTGTTCCATTTTATTTCACCCAATTTTTAAAAAATGAAACATTCCAAATGGTCTTGTTAATGACAGTCCCACAATTTTGCTGACAACAAATTTGGCTTCCCGGGTCTTTTACAAAGAAGTTGTTTCGCACCGTGCGCTCAAGGACGTACAGACAACACTGTAGTTCAAAAATAGTTCTTTATTTTTTCATACGGCGCATGCCGTGAAAACTGTGAATTAAACGAAAATTCGAATAAGTCACAATATCAGATACAAATACAATAAAATAAACAAATATTACACATAAAAT
>CM042164.1:15727652-15742652 GCA_023376005.1 Doryteuthis pealeii | reverse complement strand
AAGTGCAGGACAAAATATCTTGGTGCCAAGACCCGGATTTTCTTTATACAAGACCCTCGTATATGCAAAAAAGATTGATGTCAAATACTACAATCTTATCCCGGAAAAATCTTGGGAAATTGATCTGGAACATCTGGAGACACTTATCGATGATAACACAGTCGCAATTGCCGTAATTAATCCGTCCAATCCTTGTGGATCAGTGTTTAGTACGACCCACATAAAAGATATCCTCAAATATATATATATATTTTCTCTCTCTCTCTCTCTCTCTCTCTCTCTCTCTCTCTATATATATATATATATATATATATATATATATATATATATATATATATTTCTTCTCTGGACTTTTGGATTATACATACACACACACACACACACACACACACACACACACACACACACATACATATATATATATATATATATATATATATATTCAATATATCAAATTCACACTGTCGGATTAAGTTCCATTTTATTTCATATATATATATATATATATATATATATATACACTGTTACTTTTGTTTAATGAAAACCTTACCATATAACAAGAAAAACAAATGTAGAATTGAGTATCCTAGTCTAACATCACATATACGCCCAGTGCCTCGTTCAGTTGAAATCCCTGCGAGTGGCAGTAGAGCTTGAGAGAAGCATTGAATAGAGAGGAATTGGCCTCCAAGACGTGACCTTAAACCTGTTGATCCCAACCTTCTACATAAGCCTCATAAAGAAAATTATATTCCTACCTTGCACATAAAACTAGGCCTCTTGAAGCAATTCTTTAAAGCATTGCCAACTGAAGGCAGCTATTTCAAGTACCGCATTTTGGCATTTCCTGACGTGTCAATTGATGGTCTACAGATTCGGCAAATAACCAGAGATTAAAATTTCGTCGTGATAATATCAGAACTCAAAAATAATGTTAAGTTATCATTAAAAATCTTGTCAAGAACTTTCTTGGAAATACATAAGCAAAGAAATACACTGAAATTGCCACAAAACGCTCGATTGTAACATGAGCATCAAGTTCAATTTCCTGCATAGCCATTTTGCTAACTTCTTGGAAAACCTTGATGTGGTCAGCAATGAGCAAGATGATAGTGTAAGAAAGGTTCAAAGTTATATATATTGGATACATGACTCCGACGAAGGTTAACAGACAAAACATTTAATATAGTACAGCACATGAATATGACGAGATACAAAGTACATAGGTAAAAAGATAAATACACATTCATGAATGGTACAAGATAACATATAAAAGCCACAGACATGAGACTAGGGATAGTCCATGCTGTGTTAATTCACTTACAGTAATGTAAGGGGGGCCAAAAGCCCCAACGAGAAGGGTTAGACCAAAATCTACCCCATGTGTCTCGTGGTTACTGGAACAGGAAAAGAGGGAGGCGTTTTGAACCAGCCGCTTAAATACTATATCCCCTAGCGGGCACCAGCAAACTAAACCGGGCAGACAACTCTCCCAGGCAAATACGAAACTAACGCTACAATAGGTTTCACCAAGATTTGAAATTATGGGAAAATGATATAAAGCTATATGAGATGTAAATATGATGGCTGGCTATTGCTGGAGAATAAAGTGAAATTGTTCACAGATTGAATACTCTAACAAAAAAAAAAAAAAACTATGTGTAAATGTTTACCTTATCTACTTGCACACAGTTTGACTTACAGTAACAATATCCTCCGTATGAACAAGATGAATTTGTACAAACATTACAGACAATCATTTTTCTAATTATTCTCTATTGTAAATTTTAAAACATTACATGAAATAAACGAAAATTTGTTACACGTAGTATTCTAATGGTCTTTGAGACTAAGCGAGGGTATCCTGTTACTCAAAAAATTGATGTAATAGAGAAAAACTGAGACGGCCTGAGTAATGTTTTATTATTTCCCATCATGTTTAAATTCTATTCCATAAAATAAGCACAAATTTGTTAGATGCTGTATTATGGTTTTTGAAAAAAATTTAGGGTATCCTATAGCTCAAAAAGTTGATATGATATAGAAAAACTGGGGTCATTTTTGGATTCGGAGGCAAAAGAAATACTCAAAAACAAGAGCCAGATGTTACATAATTCATGGATAGTCAATGAGTTATGTACGTACTGTAGTAAGAATATTTTGAATCAGGGTTCGTTAGATTCAGAATAACGGGGGTTCAGTGGGAAATCACCATGGCCGATGATTGGCAACTGGTAACAATCGCTTGACCATCCGGTAGAGCGCGATTACACGAGTGAGAAGTTTTAGTTAGATGCGACAAGAAATTCAGAGTCATTTCTCTACTCCGTGGTTGAATCCGGGGCTGGGTTGTTTAATAAAGATTTAATGGAAAAACAACAAAGTCTTGTTAAGTTATTAAAACAAGAAATGACCAGCCCGAAGAAATGAACCCGAACGAACAAGTAAAAGGAACCTGGAGAAACAGCCTGAGATTCAGACTTGAAGAATATAGCGGCCGAGTTAACAAGTTAGAGCACTCGTCTATCATCTCTCATACTCTGTATTTCTCCCCATTATATACTCGAGTAAAGGGGTATATAACAGGATTCAGAGGTTAAAAAAAAATAGTCAAAAACAAGTGTCAGATCCAACTCCTCAAAAATTGTTTTACCCAGTGTAAAGTAAAAAATTAAAGTCGTCGGGGCGGCCTAATGTCGGTACCAGCCAATCATCGAGGGAGTCTATCCCCTTTTCACTAGCGCTAGACCAAAGATTGTTTTTGACGTCTGAGGTGGAGCGCCACACCTACCATCAGCTCCTTACTTTACCGCACAGATCCCTGTGCTACTCATACGCTGATTTGGCGAGGGCCGGTATCGAACCAAGAACCTTGCGGTTTCTAGCCGAACGCTCAACCGACTGAGCTAACCCGACCCCTCAGTCAAAATTATTTATTCTGTATTCTCACATAAATTAAAAAAATACCAGTCACATGTCGTGAGTAGGAGAGTTTAATCTGCGGATGTGAATTTTAAATCTCTGAAAAACGTTTAACCTTATTTCTTTTTATCTTTTATTAACCACATGCTTAGAAAATTAAGATAGAAAAAACTAATTAAGAAGAAGCAACATGTTACCTCATTTTACCGTTTTGGGAACTTCAAAAATTTGACTTAAGAATAACCTAAAAGCGGGTAAAAATGTGCGCAACCTTAAAAAAAATCATAAAACGTTAATAAAAAATGTAACATTTTCTTTTACTTTTTTTCTTCTTCTAATATAAAGAATGAAATCCAAGTTTATGTGTTTAAAAAGAAAAAAGAAGTTTCTGTTTCACATAACGTACATTTTTTTTTTTTTGGTTTGGTGGTTGGTTTTGAAGGCCATCACAAAATAAAAACGAGGTAACTATAATGTTATTCATTTACCTTTGATTTATTTTCTTAATATTTCGGGATGAAAAAATCATTTCGTTAGAAGATTTCTGAAAGCACGGAGCTTTTAAAGGGAGATGTTGACTTTTTCCTAGAATCTGCACATTTTGTTGTAGTTTGTGATTGTGTGTTGTATGCTTGTTTAATAATATCTTTTTCAGCTATCATATTAGGTCTGAGACCTGTCAGCTGTTCCTTACAAATATTCATTTTAAATCCACTGAATATTTAATGTCATTCCACAGATTATCCAACTTTGCCTTGAAGGAGTTTAGAGATGGGGCATTCACTATTGATGAAGGTAGTTTATTCCATGTATTCACCACTCTGTAGCTAAAATAATTTTGTCTTGCGTTTTCTTTACAAGATTTTTTAAGGAGTTTTAATTTATGTCCCCTTGTATAGGTATTTTGAGCAATGTTTAGTAGGTCAGAGTTCGCTGAATAAAAACCATGCGTGTATTTGTAGGCTTCGATCATATCCCCTCTCATACGTCGGAAAACCAGACTTGGTATAATATCTTATTCTTCAGAATTCATGTGTGTGTGTGTGTGTGTGTGTGTTTGTGTGTGTCTGTATATTTGTTTATTAAAGTCTTAGTATAATTCCAAATTCTTTTTTTCGCACGCGCGCGCATGTGTGTGTGCGTGTGTGTATGTGTGTGTGTGAAGTCGATATCAGGTAGACAGTGTGGGAGTCTATCCCATTTTCGCTAGGGCTAGACCAGGGAGATTGTTTTTGCGTTTGAGGTGGATCGCCAGACCTACCGACAGCTCTTCCCTTTACTGCACAGATCCAAGCTGTGCTACCCATACGCTGATTTGACGAGGGCTGGTACCGAACCCGGAACCTTGAGGTTCCTAGGCGGATACTCTACCGACTGTGCTAAACAAAAATCAGGTTAAATGTTGTTTTTTTTAGGTTAAAAAAATTGACATTCGTTAGGGATGTTCATTCTGGTATGTAAAATTTACCCCCCCCCCTATATCTAACACAATGAATCTTGAATAAAGGTTAATTTTATCTTCAAATTTTTTGAACCATTCAAAAGAAGAAACATTTTTTTTTAAATCCTAAAAATTCCACCTATAAATAAGGACTCTTGTTTCATTTCTAGCCTCTTTTTATAGATATGATTTTTATATATTTCTAGGGGTAAAAAGAAAATAGATTAAACGAATACATTTTTATAACTTTAACTTAACAAGCAATTAAGAACTGAATTTAAATTTTTGTCACATGTTCAAAAAAGTTTTTAGATAAATAAAATTGTTTCAAAACACTCTTGAGTTTAGGGTTACATTTTTATAACATTTTAAATGTAAACAAAAAAAAATTGTAATGCGCGAATTTTTAGGGATTTAAAAAAACATAACTAATTTAATGATGCAAATTAGAATTATTATAATTAAATAGTATAAACTTTTTCGAATTTGTTAAACATAAAAATACAGTTGACATTTCAGAAGTAATTTAATCCCCAATTATTATTAATTATCTTTAATTCCACCTGCAAGACTTGAACAGTAAGTTATTTGCTTAACACAGCATAATTTTTAGGAGCCACACACACACAAATATATATATATATATATATATATATATATATATATTGCAGGTCCACCCTCCAAATATATATGCTCCCCATCCCCTAGGGTTGAGCACTCTGGGGGGGGGATCTTGCTGACGGCCGCCAACTCAAGCGTAAACGCAACGCTCTTCTAAGGAATGGAGCACTTTGTGACGGCCTTTACACGCAAAGCGATGTGTGTATTAAAACAGTTAAAATCCCCTTCCCATTCTGTAAGTGAAGACAGCCTAATGGTTACGGTGCCGGACTGACACCCAACCGATCGGATTTCAATTCCGGCTGTAGGTAGCTTACAAAAATGTCTAGCCACACTGAGGAGACTTGATAAGTCGAAACACGTGTCTGTGGATGACCCTATATATATATATATATATATATATATATATATTAAGAAATTTGAAAAAACAAGTGTTCCGAAAATAGGATGAATTCATTTATCGATGTTTAAACATTTCGGTTTCTTTAAACCTTCATCAGGATGAAGAAATTGATGGATGTTTTATAGATCACAGGAGATGAAAATCTTTGTATGTATGTATGTGCGTGTGTGTGTATGTGCGTGTGTGTCCTAAAAAATATGCAATCATGTTTCCTAAAAATACAAGCAATGATCGTTTGTCGTTTACAGACTTGATCTCTCTGGTGATCGTAAATTATATACACTGATGTATGTATTTATCAGTTAAAACACCGCTCATTAATGGCTGCTGTCGACGGTCGAGAGGTTAAGGAACCGGGTGATGAAAAGTCAGTCGGGTCTCGCTCCTGGTCAGAAGTAGTTGCTGGGTCTAACCCCACTGATGAGACATGAAACGTCGAAACACGATGTCTGTGGTTGACTTATATATATATATATATATATATATATATATACGCTTGTTCCTTAATCTACCGACCGTTATCATCTTGCAAAACCATCTGGTTAAAAATGAGACCGTCCAAACAGTCCAAAATGAAATGCAGTAATGTAAATTCTGATTATCTGGTGTTGCTTATCTACGGAATTCTTATTTCCTATGAGTGTCTATGAATTATTTCCCTCTTATTCTCTCACTCCCAATCACTCCTTGGTGTTCTTAATTTTTTATTAGTCCGGTCATGGATCGAATACTTTTGCTAGTATATATATAAAGTTAGGTTAGCGTTGACATAAAATCAACGGTGCATGTATATCTAAATTAGGGTAGCGAAGACATGAAGCCAACGTTTTTGTCTGTTTCTCTGTCTGTCTCCCCCTCTTCCCCTCTCTTTATCTCTCTCTTGTTGATTATATATATATATATATATATATATATATATATATATATATGAGATATATTTTTGTATTTGTATCCGTTGTTGGAAATACATATACCAGGTTTGGGCATAGGAGTGAAGCATTAACCTACTATATTATGCTAATGTTGTTACCATAATATGTTAGTCAAGGAATAAATATCAGAAAACTCTGTAGTTTTTTTTAGTTTCTTTTTTTAGATATATATATATATATATATATATATATATATATATATATATATATATATATATATATATATATATAGTTAAGGGAATTAATCCGACTCATCAAGAGAGAAGCTTCTCTCTCGATGGGTCCGGGTTAAAAAAAAAAAAAGCTCTGATGATGATTTTTTATAAATCGAAATATTTTTCAATATTAGCTTTGAAAATGATACAAAATATTTTCATTTGAACAGTATTGTGTGTTTTCATACCCTTTTATCTATCTATCTATCTATCTACCTCTCTCTCTCTCTCTCTCTCTCTCTCTCTTCTCTCTCTCTCTCTCTCTCTCTACATATATATATATATATATATATATATATATATATATATATATATATATATATATATATATATATATATATATATGTGTGTGTGTGTGTGTGTGTGTGTGTGTGTGTGTTAGGCTAGCGTAGATATAAATGGTGCTTGTCAGATTCTCGTCTATGCGATTTTCAAACCAAGTGATTTACGTATGTTCGTATTTTTCTTTATATACTTTCCTATGGTGAATCATGGGAAGGGTGGTTACGTTTCTAACGACTCCAAAGACTAAAATAATTTTTTTAAAACTTAAAAACTTTTTTTAAATGAAAAGAAAAAACAAAATGAAACAAAATATAATAAATAAGTAAGATACAATAATAAACAAATAAAAAGAAATAACGGTAATTTATGAGGAAGTGCGTCCCGGTCTCCTGCCTAAGGGCAATAGGGTCAGAACAAACATATAGGTGCTAGGGCTTGCCGTGACCAGCCGATTGGATTAATCGAAGGGGTCTCTCTGACCGCCCGTCTAGCTCAAGTAAGGATGGGGTGGGTGGGGAGAATCTGACAATCTAAAGGGAGACTTATTGCGGCAATTTATGAGGAAGTGCGCCCCGGTCTCCTGCCTCAAAAATTGCTACCCGGTGACTATTAAAATAACGACCCAGCTCAGTCTATTCAAAACTATCCATCTTCATATCTATCTCAATTTGTTCACATTTATCTATATTACTTTAAATACTAAGATTTTTTTTATTCATGTTTGATTAATGTCTTATTTTTAGTTTAAATAAACAAGAATTACGACAAAAAAAGATGCGACCCCCCCCCAAATACATTTACTTGTCTATCTATCTCCATTTGTTCATATCTATCTATATTATTTTGTTTGTTTATCTATCTATCTCAGTCTATTCCAAACTATATATCCATCTTCATATCTAAACAAGAATTACGGCAAATTACGATAAATAAACAAGAATTATGACGAGCTGGGGTTGTTATTTTGATAGTCACCGGGTAGCAATAAATTACCGAAATAACAAAACATAATGAAATAAACAAATAAATAAAAGAATAATTGAAAAAAAATGAACAAATGATAAATAAGTGAATAAATAAAAACGACAAGTGAGAATCGAACTCATCAACAATGGCCTGCAATCCTAGTTTAGCATCTGAATTAAGAAATGTAAGTTAGGTGATGAGCTACTTTCAG
Organism: Doryteuthis pealeii; assembly: GCA_023376005.1. Taxonomy (NCBI): domain Eukaryota; kingdom Metazoa; phylum Mollusca; class Cephalopoda; order Myopsida; family Loliginidae; genus Doryteuthis; species Doryteuthis pealeii. The sequence goes on along the minus strand of CM042164.1, from coordinate 15,734,656 downwards.
TGGCGCCCCCTTTGTATTAAATCGAGAAAGGAGGGTAATTTGATACAATTCTCGAAAATTGACCAGTTACGAAAAAACTTTTTTTCTTTCTCTCTAGTTTTGCGTTACTGCCTACTGTGAGGCGGACAGTTAACTTAAAAACTTTCTCCGAGGCCTTTATTTAACGCTGGGGGTAGGCTTAGGATGATGAGGGGAGGGTGTTGGTGTCTTTAAGACTCGGGGGCAAAAATAATTGGGTAAGTAGATGTTTAAATGATCACAGGCGTTCGCTTTTGAAGATTGACTTTATGCATGGCACGATGAATCTTTTCAAAGTTTTCTCTCAAACTTCGTCTCTTCCAGTGAAGTCACATGTTTTCACTTAGAAAAGAAAAATGGAGGACTTCTTCTTCTTCTTCTCTCTCTCTCTCTCTCTCTTCTTCTCTCTCTCTCTTTCTCTCTGATTTTTTTTTTGAGAGAGGATGAGAAAAAGAGGGTCCTCTTCTTTATCTTTTTAATGGGACTCTTTTGCATAAAAGGATGGGGGAAATTCATTTTTTATTTTTATTTTTTTCGTATAACGCAATACACTACTAATGATTTTCCCATTTACTGTCACTGCGAAGGAGCGGCTGGGTCCCCGTGGCGTAGTGGCTAGCGTTCTGGACTTGCGATATCGTAGTTAGCGAGTTCGAATCCCAGTCGCACTATTACATTCACTTTCAGATTAATACCCTTGGGAAAGGTAAGAACCCCCTCATCCCCATACATATGCGTTAAATAGTATGACTACTGTTCTTCTACAAGGATTGCTTTGGTATCAAAGAACTCCCGAATAACATAATGATTTCCCATTTACTGTCACTTTCGGACTAATGCACTTGGGAATAAGAGTATTTACGGGTTTCGAAGGAGCTCTTATTTCTCCGTAGTTGTAGGCAAATTGTCGGACAAAGAAGGAACAAACACGAAAGTAAATGCAGACACTTGTATTGACAAAAATTACATAAATGTTTTTGCAAATTTTATTGGTATTTGCTACGAGACTTATCTGAGTTAAGCAGAGTTCTTGGAGTAGTGGTGATAACAGGGGTATTCTGTTCGTCGGTAGGAAATGTTGATAAGACGCTTCGTTTCGGTAGTTTCTCGTCCTTCAGTAAGTGTGCTATTGTACCCGCCTTTTAACGTATGCTGATACAATGCCTTAGAAGTGAGCTGGTTGTAGAGTTCTGTGATAAGTTGGCCCTGTTTTGGGCTTGGTGATGAGAGCTTTAGTTTTTACGTCTCTCCTCCAGTAAATGCTTTGCGATAAGTAAAGTTTTTGGTATTGGTGCCAACATACGATGTTGGCGATTCGCCCCCTAGCGGCAGGGGGAGATAATTAACTATGGAATTTCCAATAGGAAAGGTAAGAACCCCCTTATCCCCCACTACCGTTTTTCTAAAACGATGGCTTTGCCATTCACCTTTGGACTTATAGCCTTCGGAAAAGTAAGACCCCCCCCCATTACCCTATGGTGTAGTTGATACAATACTAGACTTCGATTAAAGTTTAAATACTTAGATAGGTAAGAACATTGGAGAAGAAGACGTCTCAAAGAATCATTTTAAAAATCAAAATATCGGAGAATAACTGGTGTCATTGGATTTTACGCTTCATAAACCATCTATCCTTGTGGGATAAAGTTTCCATAGTAGATAGGCAAGAACACTGGAGAAGAAGACGTCTCAAACAAGCAGCGCATATGTTGGGCTATAGTGACCTCTTGAGTAAGCCAATTATAGAGATGAACTCATTATGGCAACCAACTATTGAAAAGGCTAAATTAAATAGGTTTTAAATTAAACTAGAAGCGACTACACGGCGTCACCTGGGTAGAAATGGGAAAAAAGTGGTATAATGGTTAGCAAGATAGTCTTGCAGATCCGTCACTACTGAATACCGCTGGATGCCTCATAAAAATCTCTATCTTAAAAAAGAACTTATGTTAATCTGGCTTGAAAAAAATGATTGTTTTGAGCTTCCATATTGATTCGTTTGACTGAGATAAATAATAATAAAATAAATACTTATATAATAATAATAATAATAATAATAAATAAGTAAAGTAAGAAACGTCGTTGGGGTGGCCTAAAGTCGGTACCAACCAGACAGCGAGGGTGTATATCCCCTTTTCACTAGCGCTAGACCAAGGAGATTGTTTTGGCATCTGAGATGGAGCGCCACATCTACCATCAGCTCCTTACTTTACCACACATATCCCTGTGCTACTCATACGCTGAGTTGGCGAGGGCCGGTATCGAACCCGGAACCTTATGGTTCCTATGCTGATGCTCTACCGACTAAGCTAAGCCGGCCCTAAATAAATAATAATAATAAATAATAATATGATAATATAATGATGATAATCTTATTATAATGGAGATTGTGTGTTTGTCTGTCTGAAGCCGAAACTAAATCACTACTCAAGTCACAATTCCCTTAGTTATTGACGTCACATTTACCATGAATTTATTTTTATTTAAACCTCAGTTATTGATAAAATTGTTATACCTTATTAATACTTTTGACTTTATCTACATTCTAATAACATGCAATTGTATTTATATATGCAACAAAATAGCGGGTTACAGTGTGAACAGGAAAGCTAATTTGCATATTGATATTAAAAGTTTAATTTTATTAAATATGCGCTTTGTATTATTGATTTCTAATTGTTTGTTTTTTTCTTAATGAATATGAGCAACAAACTCGGGGATAAATCTTAAAAGAAATCCTTTAATATAAAGAAATAACAGTAATTTTATTCTTTACTTCCTAATTTAACTACATAGTTAAATTAGGAAAATTCAGCAATAAAAGGAGGGAGTGATGGAAAATGATGGAAGACTTAGTTTCAAAGTTGTTCTATTCTTCGATTATACCCCCTCTGTTTCAAATCATTTTATTTGGATTTTTATTTAGTTTCAAAAGTATTTCAAATTTAAGATATTTCATTACATTAAAATTCAAATACTTGCACCCGGAGGGTGCATATATTTGCTAGTATATCTAAATGATAAGAATAACTGACGTCATTAAATTATACACTTCATTTATAAAACTATACACTTCATTTATACCATTTATACCATCTATCCTTGTGGGATAAAGTAATAGATAGGGAAGAATATTTTAGAAGAAGACGTCTCAAACATGCAGCGTATATATTGAGTTATAGTGACCTATTGTGTAGACCAAATATATAAATGAACACAACGAATTAAAAGTTTGTATTAGTCATGAAATCACCACAATGCCAGAGGGAATGGTCCAGAGAGACGCCAGAAGAGTACAGCTAGCGAGGACAATCATTTGAACGATATAATCTCGAAAACAAAATGGCGACAATGACAAAACAAAGTGGCCGGTTCCTGTATTAAATTCAGGATGATATAATCTTTAAAGTGATGACAATATCATATAACAGAAATAGATATCTCTCCTGATTCCCAAATTCCCTAACTCAATACACCCACTCACCAACAAAACAAAACACTTCAAAACAGAATCTAAGTTATTAACAAATGTAACACCAAACGGATGTTGACCCGACAGTATCTCTAAACAAAATGAACAAAACAAGTTTCTGCGCATAGGCTCGTCGCAAGTTTCCGGGTGAAAAGACAAATTTACAAACAATTAAAAAAGTCCTCTTTTTAATTTTTTCCAATAAACATTCCCCAAAAAACTTTTCAAAACGAATCTCGAGCCTATCCATAGTTATAAAAGCGACTGACTAAAAGTCGCAAAGACAGTTGACTCCAACACTGGTACACAGCGTTACTCTTTCGAGCAAGATCAAAAGACCGCTGAACCCATCGACACAAGTCACATCCCACGCCACACACAACCAAGTCACCGGCCAAGAAACATATTTTCACCCATTCATTTCCTCACAATTCGCCGAATGAAAGAAAGACTTATCATCCCTATATTTTCCAATTTTTGTTTATTTTTAGATAACCCATCTATGGGTCAAATAGAAAAATATGAGTTTATAAAAAAATTGTATTATGCATTAAGAATGAATTTATTTCACAACTTTGTCGGCATTAAATGACCCACCGAGGTTGATATGCCGTAAAACAAAACAAACCAAACCAAACCAAAGTAATATTACGCCCTGGTCGACTGGGCGTTAGAATGCAGACTGCACCTCTGCAGAGGAAAGACTCCCCCAATGGGCCACCTATTGGCCGTGGTGGCGACCCGTGATGCTTAAGGATAAACCAGGTGGATGAGCAGTTCATGACTTGCAATACTCCACTTTGGCCCTAATTTAGACGGGCGGTCGGAGACCCCTCCGATCAATCGGCTGTCACGTCAGCCCTAGCGCCTATATGATTGCCAACACTATTGCCCTTGGGCAAGCCCCAATCCCTTTTATCATATGGGTGCTAGAAGCGATGACTGAGGTCTACATGTCCTGGAATGACGTTAAACTCTATCTGATGGTGAGGTTCCAGTTTTGGAGGTTTGGGAATGTGGAGCACCCCTTCATCACCATTGCTCCCTCCACTCTGACCCGGAGTGGTAGTACCTGTTAGGGTCCCATCTATGGGTCAAATAGAAAAACATGAGTTTAGAAACAAAATTGTATTATGCATTAAGAATGAATTTATTTCACAACTTTGTCGGCATCAAATGACCCACCGAGGTTGATATGCCGTAAAACAAAACAAACCAAATTATTTTTAGATAAACGAAATTAATCTAATTTCTCTCGTCCGTTTTTCTTTTGATACCGCACGCTTTCTTGTGATATAGTTATTTATTAAGCTTAGCTCAGATACGGCACAAGGCCAGAAGTGTGGGGCACCCAGTGAGAATCGAACTCACTAACAATGGTCTGCTAATCTACCTTGCTAACCATTACACCACGTGAGGTGCCCGGATTTATTTGATATAGTTATTTACTAAGCTTAGCTCAGATACGGCACAAGGCCAGAAGTGTGGGGCACTAACAATGGTCTGCTAAATCTAGCTTGCTAACCATTACTTTCTTGTGATATATCAACAATAAGAAAACAAATAATTGTAAGAAAGTATTGTTCTTTCTTATAGTTATTACGATTCCTGTGGTCATTTTTAGGCTGAAGGTGAGAACAGTTTTACATTGGAGATCCCTTGTGGTATCAAGTTTGATCAGTATTAACGTATTATTCATTCGTCCGTGTTAAGGAGAATCCTATAATGATTGTCCGTCATCCATGTATCCAGAATCTTATAATCCTTGTGTTCATCCGTGTTAAGCATAATCCTTGTCCGTTGGTCCGTTCTTCTGTGTTAAAAACGAGCAACTGAGCGCAAGTCCAACAACGTCTTTAAATAGTTAACCAACCACATATTCGAATGTTTAGATTGACCGATTCTGACCACGCCGTCTAGAAGAGTCTATAGGTACAAGTTGTGATCTTCAGCACACCTTATACAGGAAAATATGTAGGAAGTACGTGGTGTAATGGTTAAAGTCATGGGAAATGGACTCGTCACCCCGAGTTCAAATCCTGGACGTGGTAATTGCATTTCACTTAGCGCTAATACCCTTGGGAAAGGTATGAATCCTACTCTCCCTCCAGCTATGGGTAAATAGCAGGACAGACTGGGTTCTTTAACCATGGCTAGGTAATCAGTAGGAGAAGGAAAACTTTGAATTCAAACCTGTTAAACTCCGCTTAAGAAATTGACCTTGTGTCGTATCCTGCTCGTGCGGAGGGGTTGGTAAATATATATATAGGAAAATATTGTTACATAATTCACGGATAGTCAATGAATTTTGTACGTACTGTAGTAAGAATATCTTGAATCAGGGTTAGATTCAGAATAACAGGGGTTCCAGTGGAAAATTACCATAGCCAATGATCGGCAACTAGTGACATTCTGCTTGACCTTCCGGTAGAGTGCGATAAGATGCATGAGAAGTTTTAGTTAGATGCGACTAATTATTGGCCGAGGGCAGACGTGTTGTCAGCTCTCGAGATGTTGCACTCACTGCTGCAGTTAGATGTGGGCTGTGTTGTTTTAAATAAAAGACTTAAAAGAAAAACAACAAAGTCTTGTTAAGTTATTAAAACAAGAAATGACCAACCCAAAGAAATAAGCCTGAATGAACAAGAAGTAAAAGGAACCCGGAGAAACAGCCCGAGAAATCAGCCCTAAAGAATATGGCGGCCAAGTTAACAACTAATAGCCCCTCATCCCATCTCTACCCCGTTTCTTTCTCGCATTATATACCCGAGATGTCGGTATATAAAAAATATTCCAGCAATAGTAAAAGTATATTTCGAAGACAATCAATGTAAACGAGTGTTAGTTTGTTGAGTATCGTTTCTTTGTACATAGTGAATATGAGAACAATTAACGATAAGTTTTTTTTTTTATGGTGACACAAATGTACAGCAAACAAAACGCTTTCTTCGTTGACTAATGCTGTTCGCTACGCCACCTAGCGCTTACTGTCTGGCATTGGAGATAATTATCTCTTGTGTCTCCTAGCGTCAAATAGGCGAACCGTGACAAGTAAGGAATGTAATCCATACGCCTTTGTGTTATTGATGTTCCAAACCCGAGAGATCATTCTGTCGGACCCTGGATTAACTTCAGGTTTGGAGGATATCATGTTTAAAACAAAAGTGATCACAACGAGAAAAGAAGATGGCAAATATTGTTCTTTCAAATTATTAGTTTGTGAATGAGTTAAGTGGTGAGTTTATTGGCCGACGCTGCAGTGTTTCGATCTATTAGATCATCTTCAGGGCTTTTGTTGGTATGTGGAAGGTGATAAAAATTTTTTTTTTTATTATCTCAGAATAAGGAGAAAGGCGAGTAATAGTCCTTGTTTATCGGTCTGTTAAAATTTGAAGTCTGAGAAAAAAGAGCGTTGAAAAAATGAACGGTTTGAAAAAATTTTTCAACGCTCTTTTTTCTCAGTCTTCAAATTTTAAACAGACCGATAAACAAGGACTATTACTCGCCTTTCTCC